>OZ037935.1:76954655-77581621 GCA_964035585.1 Polytrichum formosum | reverse complement strand
ATGGCAGATTAAATGTTCCGCAGTCAAGCCTACCCGGGCCTCCACTAGCTAGATTCCCGAATGTTCCGCTCCCGAATCCATCATTTCATCCAATTTTCATCCAATTTTGTACACTTTTCATCCAAGTTCGGACACTTTGACGACATAAGTTAAGTAACGTACTTTACATGTATTTTTTGGCGGCTTATAAGAAATTTCGATTATTTTTTTTTTTTTTTTGAGACAGAAGGCTGACAAGCCAGCGCCAAAGCACAGGAGGCAGTTGACCACCTAGCAAGTTTTCCGTCAAGTAGAGAGGAGATTTCACAGCCAGGAATCGAACCGCCAACCTCTTCCTTAAGATTTGGGTATCTCTCCACCATCATCCGGTAGTTTAGGGTCATCTCGGACCAGGATTTTTGGTAGTTCATGTGTTACAATATGGGTGTGGTGAAAACGTGCCCTGTGACAACATGCATGTGACAACCAAAGTGCACGTGATATTAAGGAGGCATGTAGTGTTAACATGGATGTGTGATAATAGAGAATTAGTGTAGTGTGTGACATTATGGAATACCACAAAGTCAACTGTGAAATAATGACAATGTGATGCATGTGAGCGTGCGGTATAAGAAGGTAGGGTTTTGGCCAACGGAGGAACTCATCCATCATCCATGACAATGTTTGTTCACTTATTCATAAGAAGTGTCATCCAAAAAGTCACCATAGCGACATTAAATGCCATATTTAGGTGTAGTGTTCCTTTTGTGTGAAGAGTTTCCAAGAATCAACCTAATCATCGTCGTACATAGTTGCACATCATTGGATAAGGCAACTCCGTTAATACTCGTGGCCGAATTTGCATATTCAAGAATAAATTCAATTTCGGAGCATCAAATTGGTCCTACCTACCTAATTGTGGGAGTACGAGACTTTGAAGCAAATCGCAGTCCCAAAAAAGTAGTTTAGATTCATCTCTAGCCCCAAGAAAAACACTCCCTAGGCTAATGTCCGGGGAGATCCGACCGGTAGTTACAAATGAATCGGCCGAGTTTGCGAAAGAACCGGTTAAAGTTGAAGACTTCATGAAAAGCACCCATCGTTTAAGAGGAATCTATGGAATATACCTCAAAATAATGAAGAAAACTCAAACGATCACCACATGAAACTGGAATAATTATTTGGGGTTGCTTGTTGTGGAGAGCGAGTGAGAAAGAAGGTTAAATTCGGCATGTGCTTGTCAAGTTGTCCCTGCATAAGTGGTTCCGAAAGCACTGCCACCTACCCATTTTTTGGGAGTCCTAATTGGCCGCAGCCTTCCCAGGTCACTGACAGGTCAGAAACCACTGTACACATCAGCGCAAAAACCACCACCCGTGACAGTCCTCGAACGGAAAAGCAAGATGAGCCCCGGGCCAATTATTCATCCAATAAGATCGGTGCGGTTTTTTAATTGGCTGGATTGTATAGTAGGATACAAGGGCCCGCCTGTTCAAATTCCCCGGACAACGGTTTGGAATCTAGCAGTTTCTCACGTTTGCGCGTCCATACATATTTATGTAGCATTACTAAACTACATAACAACCGTATGTGCATCTAGTATGGATAGTGTACCTAAAGTCGACAAATCTATGACACTCCTAGATTCTAGACGCGAGATGCTAAACTGGTCCTAGATTGTGTCCATTTCAAGTACACTGCTCACAATACCTTACATTATCATCCCGTAAGGTGGCACATAAAAATTGGGCATGACCACTACAAGTATATGTGTATACGAGTCCTAAAACACACATCTTCGTAACATTATTCAGACCCATGACAGTGTTCTGTGGGACTGACAGTATTCTAGGGAATATTCCCCACATTCAGACTGAATGTAAAAAATACCGGGAATATTCCTTGAGATGCTGTCAATCCCACACAACACTGTCATGGGTCTGAATAATGTTATGTTGTGCAATTGAAACTCTCATGCATTTACAGTGCTGGACATATTTGATATGTAATATTTTAGAGGGCTCTTTATTTCACATTTAGTAAGGCATGTGAACCTAGTTTGACAACTTCCAACTCCACATACACATGAGACTGAGAGCCCATGATCATTACACTTCAATCACTCTCATTGGTGGAAAAGGCGGAGCCAGTCCAAGTTCACTTCACACTATGCTTGAGGGACCAATGGAGTATGTGAATGCAAGATGGATGTAAAGTCTACATGAATGGATTCCTACGTGGCATCGAATGGATCATGTTTCATGGTAAGACAGAACCGTGAGACCATGGCACTCCGAACGCTCACAACTGTTAATTCATTCTATTTGTATCATGTGTGAGGACCCGCGTGAATAGAAATTCATTGAAATAGCATTTGGTTGAGGGCCCGGTCACATATGACTTCACACTACACTTGAGTTGCCTGTGACCACACTACATGATTTTGGAGGTGCCTTGGGACGGCCTTTGGACACTTGCTTTTGGGCTCTCACAATTTCATGGTCACGGGTCTTGGCTCATGTGTGAAGTGGCCCTGATAAGTACCTCGGTGGTTGAATTAAAACTGGTCACCTATATATAACAATAGATGTTGCGGAAACCTTCCCTTGCACGCAGCTTGAAAGATGAGATTTCCCTTCAAAATAGGGAGCACGCTTTGGATCCCGGGCTGCCCGACCCGACAGGGAAGATTGTGATTGGAGAGTAAGTTAAACGACTTAGAAAGAAGAAGAAAAAAAGGGCCGAAACACCAATATCTCATAATTCAACCAATCCGGATAGGGTCTAAGAAGGTGGGGCCCGCCAGGCTGAATAATAACACGGATAAGGTTCACCCCCTTCCAAGCTGTCAGACGTGAACCCCATTGGCCTATAAAGTTTTTTGGCTTCCTAGACTTTAAAATCGATTTCATTTCATTGGCTCCGAAAGCTTTTTTAAAACGGGTCCCACGCTACCCACCAGTCTACATGTTTGAATGATGACAACATACCCGGATATTAACATACCATTGTATTGTTTGGGTTGGATAAAAAACCAGATAGGGAAACCTCTTTTTTGAGTAGCTACACCTTTTACACCTATTGTTATCCAGGGTTGAAAGTTAATAGCGTGGCAATTAGAAAATATCATGGTCTATTGTATTGAACGTGTGGTTTGAAAAATTAGGGTGGCTTATAAATGAATTAAATATTATTATTCAAATAAAACATGGTAAAGTGTTGGCAAAATATTGATGTGTTGGTATAATATTGATATTGGTAGTAGGTTGGAAGCTTCAGTGCTTCCAACCTTTACATATGGTGCAATTTTTTTTTTTGGGGGGGGGGGTTGTGTGTTTGTGTGTGAAAACTCTCATTAGGAAGGTTTTTGGAAAATGCAAGAGAATACATTTGACGGCTCTCGTTAAAGTGTGCACCTTGACATCCTATCACACATTGTTGGCTAAACTTGGAGAACTTCCCATGGAATTACATGCTAACTATACATTTCCAACAACAACTTGCCCACCTACCCTCCTCTTGGTCAGTAAGTCAATCAACCTTGCTTTCCCAGCACCTGGCTGAACATGGATTTAACACATGGCACAAAACGAAAACCAATTGGAAGGCAATCACAGTGGGAAACCACGATACATCAACATCACCAGAAATCACATTTGATGCTCTCAAGCAAGCTTCCCGTGCTAAAGAGTGGAACTCTTTTCACCTCATCAAAAGTAATGAGATTCACCTTAAGAATTTTCCCAACTATGAATGTAAAATTGTACTCGAAGCAGCCATCAACACCACTCCAACACAATATCATTGATGTTGACTGCACCTCAAATCATAGGCTTGCCATTGAATTGGACATTGTGATCTACTATCCCAATCTTGAGAGATAACAAACTATACGACTTTTGCTCTTACAATGCAGTTGAAAACGAGGCATATTTTGTGTTGGAGTGTCCCTTCTACAATTCTAGTGAAGACATGTTTCCTTCCCTGTAGCAAAATGGAGTGCTAGGCAATCTCGAGTCTTTCTTCCAATTTGACCATCAAGTTGATATTAACCTCTATCTCACGAATGCCATTGCACTCCGTTATCTCATGGGAATTAGCCTCTTTGTCACCATGTTAATGTACTTTTAGTCACATAAGCCTTTTGGCTTCTTGGACTCTAAAATCAATTTCATTTCATTGTATTTCAATTGAGCCCCAATACATTGTTTATGGTAATCAGTGTCAAGTACACTATTAACGAATGGTCTAAATCATATATGTAGAGGCCTAGTAGTGTCATGGTCACATCCGCTAATTGTCAACATAGGCATCTTTTGAAATGCAAACTATGTATGGTATGAACATTAGCATAGAACATTGGAACGCTTGAGGTGATAATTTTACGTTTTAGGTTGCAAGAGGTTGACAAAATTGAGAATATTAATACCAAGACATTAGTAAGCACACTAACACCAATTGTCATGAGGTTACACCAGTGGTGAAGTTGTTGGCCATTAGTGCAACCAAGTAATAGGGTAAGGACTAGATAACCAATCAACTCATGAATGGATTCTTGAAAGTATGGATGATATCATGCCTACACGGATGAAACGTTATGATGAGTTCTCATAACCCTTATGCTCTTGGACGAGCGATTGGAACACTATTACGCATGTAACAATAAAAACCATAAACATTGTAGACTAATTTGGGATCTCTTGTACTATTTCCAAAACCTATCTCCGCACTCAATGGTTTGGAATGTTGTATACATGGCCCCCATACTACCACCAACCTAGGTAGATGCAAACCCTACCTATATGGTGAGGGGGAGGCCATGTCACACATTTGACAACGCAACACAACCAGTTTCAAACTGGAGTTTGATAAGCCAAGGTACATAATAAAAAGAATTTTGGCCTTGACCATGTGCCTAACTTCAAAGAGCCGGTTTTAAGGTTGGGTCCCTCTTAATTTGAGTTACACCTCATGTTTCTCACTCCGATCGGAAATGGAGGTTTTGTGCCTCGCAAAACCACCATCTCTAGATTGGAGCTGCAAATGGATGATTAGACCCCCCCAAAAAAAAAGGGTTGGGGGGGGGGGATGACCTTGAAACCAAGCTCCACGAAGTTTAGGGCCACTTCACACACGACTCTACGAGCCCGTGACCATTACACTTCAAGCACTCTCATTGGTGGAAAAGGCGGAGCCGGTCCAAGTTCACTTCACACTACGCTCGAGGGACCAATGGAGTATGTGAATGCAAGATGGATGTAACGTCTGCATGGATTCCTACATGGCATCGAATGGATCATGTTTCATGGTCACTTGGACTATTTTCAAAAACCACCTCTAGGAGGTAGGCCTTACACAAAACTGGGAGACCATGGCACTCCGAACGCTCACAACCATTGGATTTATTCTATTTTATCATGAGTGAGGACCCGCATGAACAGAAATTCATTGAAATAGCATTTGTTGAGGGCCCGGTCACATATGGCTTCACACTACACTTGAGGATCCGTGTCCACACTGCATGATTTGGAGGTGTCCTGGGACGGCCTTTGGACACTTTCTTTTGGGCTCTCACAATTTCATGGTCACGACTCTTGGCTCGTGTGTGAAGTGGCCCGTAGGCACATGGTGAAGGCTGAAATTCTTTTATAATTATGTACCTTGGCTCATCAAACTCTGGTTCGAGACCGGCCACGTTGCCCATACATACCCTACTATATACCGACCTACTATCTCTGTCAGGTCCCGGCTGTTGATTGGGCACGTGAGGATGTGTGTCTGTGGTGGGGTAAGTAAATTTGGAACCCCAAAAAGCTGCCCATCCATTGGTGGGCATTTCTGAACTTGATGAGCCACTCCCCATATAGTGAAGGTGAACACCCCCCTCAAAGTGTTCAAGATTGAAGCCCTCATATGAGTTTCATTTTGAAGGGCTCTCAAATTTCAGGTCTTCAGTTGAAGGGTTGGTTCAAATCCAAGACGTCAATCCAAGAATATAGAAATGAAATACAAAACTCATATTAAACTTGTGCACAAACTATATGGCACATGTTTCCAGTACAGTGTGAAGAATTAAGAATCAACCATCTAATTCCACTTCTTGTAGTGACAATGCCCTACGCTCGTTGGTTCTTGTGGCGGGCATATCATATTGAGCACTTCAAGTGACGTCTTCGTTTTCAATTTGGGGTTGCATTGAAGACTTCATTCTTGAACACCGACCCCGATTGAAATTCAAGACTGCACGAAAATTACCGATCATTTTAGAGGAATTTATAGAATATACCCCAATTTAATAAAGGAAAACCGGAAGATGCCAACATGTAACCGGTTGGACTTGCAAACACTAGGATCTCAACCGATTATGCCCAAAAATCTCCCCAATCATCTCCCCCCCCTTTTCCAAAGTCCTTTGCGGTGATTGGTTGGCGGGGCCGGCGCTTGTCGAGTTGTGGGCATAATAATAAGTAACCGAATTTGGAAAAGGGAAACGCGGGGGGCGGGGGGTAGGTGTCGTGTAATCCCACGTTGCAGGAAGGAAGTTGCTGGGATCCGAAAAAGGTGACTGCCGGCCCTCACCCGCTTCCTTCCAAAGCAAGGGGGATTTCATGCCCTTTGCTACATTTTGTGGTGGATGGACCCACGGGGGGTCCTTGATTGCAGGGCTGATTTTTCACAAAGTTTTTACCCGTCCACGTCCAAAAACCTCAAATTGAAAGGCAAAAAAAATTGCAACCCGTCCCAAAACCGGTAATTTCAAAACCAACCAGTCCAAGGAAAGGTTAAAGGAAAAACAACCCGTCCCAAAACCGGTAATTTCTAAACCAGCCCGTCCATGAAAAGGTTAAAGAAAAGAACAAATTGATAAAGATAAACCGAAAGATGTCAGCATATGATTAGTTGCACTTGGAAACAATAGTATCTTCCTTCAATTCTGTCAGTGTTCTGGCTTTATCTATTTTAGCTGCCACCTGCCCCATTTCGTCCACATAGTTCAGAGAAAGTTCTGATTCTCTGAGGCCCAGGTTCCCCCTCCAACAATGTTCAAGCTCGGCACTTCCCCCTCCAGCACTGTTCAAGCCCGGCACTTCCCCCTCCAGCAGGTATTCAAGCTCTTCTTCTAGGTTGTCAGTATCTTCTCTCTGTACATTCTCTCTGTATCTTCAACCAAGTTTCGAGATTGTGTTAGAACAGTGATCAGGGAGATTTTTGGGCAACATAATCGGTTGAGATCCTAGTGATTGCAAGTCGAACCAGTTTAGGGTTGACAACCTCCGGTTTTCCTTCTTTAAATTTGGGTATATTCTGTAAATCCCTCTAAAATGATCAGTACATTTCTTGCAATCTTGAACTTCAACAAGTTTTTTCTCAAACTCAACCGGTTCATTTGTAACTAACTGCCGGTTCTTCGCGATCATTGTTCCAAAAGGTCCAAGATGAAAGGTGTTATGGGCTTGTAGAGTTTGAGTTTTTGAATTTAGTTTTGATTTAGACTGAGCAGGGATCATTTTAGTGTCGTTCTAAACTACTTCTTCTTTCACCGATATCTATATATGTTTGTATGTGCTGAATAATTTTGATTGTGTCCTTCATAGTCCCAATGATCCAGACTTCAAATGTTTGCTTTCTTCGGATGAAAATTTAGTCTTCAATATAATTTCCTCCCATTGCAATCAGAGTTGCATGCTGAGTTGGGTTACACTGGACAGGGATTGTTTCCTCTTAAACCACTTGTCACCAATGTATGAATGAGGGAGCTGATTTGTTGGAGGTGGAGCTTGGAGCTTGGAGGGTGGAGCAACCCTGAGGAGAAGGTACATTCGCTAACTTTTTTGTTTTTGTTTTTTCCCAAGTGTTAGTCAAGTAATGTATAGAAGAATTTGAAATGAACATAGAATCTAGGTTGGTGTTAAGTCACATAATTAAGGTTTTTATATTTCACATGAGTGGTAATTGAAGTGTTTTTAATATGTATTGCAGTTATGTCTTTGCCGGTATCTGGTGTACCCAGACAGAGGAGAGATGCACGGCAACAGAGCATTCTCCATATGTTTAGGGCATCTTCTTCTTCTCAAACTTTGAGTGATGGGAGGAATGAATTGCCTGAGTTGTCAGAGTCTTCTGTTAGGGGTTCCCCACATGGTATTCCTGATGTCGAGGAAGAGCAAGGTGACGTCCAGGGACATGAACAAATTACGGAGGACACTGAGATGGGGGAGGAGGATGAGCCAGATGATAGTGCAGATGATGAGGATAGTGTAGGAGTACATATGCCAGTTCATGGTGGTGGAGGGCGGCCTCCAAGGAGGAGGAAATTTATGCCCATATGGCGTCAAGGAAGGCCTTGGTTGATGCACATTGCTTTGCCTAGTCAAAAGCCCTACATGAAGTGTGCATCATGTCAAGCAGGTGGTCAAAACACACGATGGGGGACCAGAAGAGAGGGTTGTGAATCATTGCAGCTTTCAGTCGTGAAGGAGCATGAAGGCTCAACCTTTCATTCTCATGCCATACTGAGGTGGAGACCGGTGAGAGATAACCCTGAGGCAACTGCCATGGCTAGACATGTGGTAAATGCTATTGATGCAGAGAGTGCTAGAATTATATGTTGTATGAAGATATTGTATCATTTGGTAGTTAATGATAGGGCTATCAATCAGTATGAGGATATGTGTCACATAATTAGACACCTGAGAGCTCCATACATGCCTGTCAATGATGAGTATGGTGCTTATACTAGTAGACAATCTGTATATGATTATTTGTGGGCCATTTCACAACATTTGAGGGAAGTTGATCTTTTAGAAGTTAAAGATTCACCAGTGATCTCTCTTCTTGTAGATGAATCAACTGATCGTAGTCTAGAGCAGCATTTGATTGTGTATGTTTGCAGTTTGTCTCGTGGTGGCTTGGGGCCTCCATGTATGCAGTTCATAGGATTGTCAAGTGTTCCTCGAGCCATAGGTGAGATATTCTATAAGAATGTGGTGGACTTATTGGAGAAGTTGGAGTGGCCTCTTGAGAAACTGGTGGCTTTAGCTACCGATGGAGCGGCTTCTATGACTGGGGTGAAACAAGGACTAGCAGGCAGACTTCGTGCAGATGTACCAACACTTATTAATGTGCATTGTATTGCACATAGGTGAGTCTTCCATTTTGAGATTTATTTTTGTATTTAATTTTTTTTGAATGCAATATATTCATTAATTAGTCCCCTTGCTTGTTTAGGGATGCCCTTGCAGCTAGCGATGCAGCTGAGGCATCACCGGAGCTACAAGTGTTGGATGACTTCTCCAACTTTGCATACACATGGGTGGGTAGGTCATCATTGAGGCGGACAGAGCTTGATCAATTAATGTTGGAATTTGCCATGGATCCATTAGTTGTTCTTCACATACATGGAGTGCGATGGTTATCTCGTGGACAAGTGATGCAACGAGTTTTGGATTGTATGCCTATGTTTTTACAAGCTTTTCGTGAAGATGTACCAACATGGTATCGTAAACTAACATCCTTTCAGTTCCAGTTTCTTCTACGTTTACTTGTGGATGTTCTTACTGAGTCGAATCAACTCAATAAGTTGTTCCAAAGTGACCATGTGGATATTACTCAGATTGGAGGCCACTTGAACATTTGTATCACAGTTTTGAGTAGATGTTTTCTTACAGTTAGAGGTGCAGCATTTGGAAGAGGTTCAAGGGTATTGTGGCCATTTTTAGAGACATGTGCAACCTCTATGGAGATGGTGTATCCACTTGCAGATGGTGGTCAGAGAACCTATGCAATGCATTTGGGGAGTGTTACTGAGCGACCTGGTACAATTGAAGAGTGCAAATTCATTGGGGTAGAGTATGTACAACGGGTGGTGGATGCATTGAATAACAGGTTTCCAGACTTAAGCATCTTCAATGCATGCAAGCTCTTTAGTCCCAATCTCTACCCAACAAATGATGATGAGAGAACTCGTATTACTGAAGAGTGGTTGGAGAGGTTGTTTGTGAAGTTCCATACTTCTGAAGAAGAACAAGACGGTGTCGGGGTGAGTGTTTGGAAATGGTGGAGACCATGAGAGAGATGATCCCAAATAAGTCTTTATTTGAAGCTTGGGAGTTTGCAGGTACCACTCCAGAGTGGTCAATCAATTGGCCTGGTTTGAGTAACTTGTGGAGGAGAGTTATGGTGATTCCAATGAGCACTGCAATATGTGAGAGGGGTTTTTCTAAACAAAACCTAATCAAAAGTCATCTATGTACTAGTTTGAAGTTAGAAACTTTAGATGCTTTGATGCGCATTTCATGTGCAAATATTCCAGTTGAAAACATCAATTGGAATGCAGTGATGCTTGTTTGGAGAAACATGAAGGATAGGAGAATTCATCCACTTCTTTGAAGGGTAAGTAGCTCTTTGTTTTTAAAAATTTGAACATGTTTATATATACTAATTCTTATTCAATTACTAAGTTTACCTTCAATTATAATCTTTGACATTATGTTAAAAAGGTTCTAAATTTTGTGGTTGATGAATAAAATGTATGCAGGTGAATCAAGCACTTCAAGATTGATATTTTGATGGGTATTAGTGGTTTGATTGCATTATGCTTATATTCACATGTCATATATGACATAATGTAATTGATATTTGTACCATTTTTTTTTTTGGAATAAAAATTTTAAAATGTTATTTTTAGAACCCGTCCAAAGTGAATTTGACACGTCCCAAAACCGGTTCATTTTCTAAGAACATGTCCACTGGAAATGTTTTTTTTATGAACATGTCCCTAGACATGTTAGGAACCTTGTGAAAAATCACCACTGCTTGATTGCGATGGGTTCAACTTGGGGCAAGAAAAGCAACATTCAATTTCCCCACGAGGTTGAGGTTGACGTTAAGTGTAACGTACCTCGTTAAACTGATCTTAAACAATAAACGATCATTTATTGACTAAAGGCTCACCTCCCAACCTGGAAACACACACAAAACATAACATGTGTTCTCCTTCCCCCAAGCCCTATATATACATAGTATTCATGAGATAATTTTAGAAGTCTCAAGTCTTTTTATCCATAGACTGAAGTCTCCTTATCTTTCACCTCCCAACCTGGAAACACACACAAAACATAACCTGTGTTCTCCTTCCCCCAAGCCCTATATATACATAATATCCATGAGATACTTTCAGAAGTCTCAAGTCTTTTTATCCATAGACTGAAGTCTCCTTATCTTTCACCTCCCAACCTGGAAACACACACAAAAAATAACATGTGTTCTCCTTCCCCCAAGCCCTATATATACATAGTATCCATGAGATACTGTCGAGGTCACCTTCAACCCTCAGCAATCTTAGACGGTGTAACCCGCTGCTGACCGGTTTACATGAACGATACGCTTACCTAAATCTAGCTGTCGAAGGTGCTTTTGTCAACCCAAGTGTTGTTGCAAGTGTGTTCCTTTGATGAAGCTTTAAGGAGTTAGGAGCCTAAGCTTTTTAAGCTTATGTACTCCTAAATCCTAATGTCAAGGTTTAGTGTTACAAACAAAGAAAGTGCTCTTTTGGAAATCAATGACAATATTCTTCCATTTATAAATCCTCAATCAAAGTACGCATCACATTACTTTGAGTGTTGAATTTAACAAGCCATTGTAATGCCTTTAAGGTGGAAGTAGACTACTTGATGGTCTTCAATGTTTTTCTCGAATGATGGCTTTGAAGTTCTCTTAATGTCTTCATTCTCCTAAGGTTCCTTTTTGTCTGGTTTTCCTTTGAATTCTTTACTCATGTGAGTTTAATCCTTCATCCTCGAGTATCTCTAAGTTCTTTGAAAGGAATCTTCTCTAATCTATCTATTTTCTCGAGTGCGCCAATCTTGGATTCTTCACGCAATCTCCTTCGTCTTCAGAATGAGCTTGGGATCTTGTCGATTTCTTAGTAACTTTTACTTTGATATCTTGACATCTCTTCGATTAGAAAAGTTCCTCTAAACCTTAGTGGAAAAAGGCTTCCAACTTGCGGAATATTCGGTCTTGGGCTTGTGGTCCTTCAGCCCTATGGGCCCTCAATCTTCTTAAGTCTTCCAAATGGTCTTTTAAGTCTTCATTTACTCCTAAAGGCTCCGGTCCCAAAATCTTCCTGCAAGGTCCTCAAGTCTTCGAGTTTTTCTTGGCCTTTGGTCCCATGGGCCCTCAGCCTCGTAGACTTCCAAAGTCTTCTGAGAGGCCTTCAGTCTTCAGTCTCTTCGATCAAGTCCTCTAAAACATCTTCGGTCTTTAGTCTCCTCTCCTACTGTCTCGTGGTCCCTCAGCACTGCGGGCTCTCAGCATCGCAGGCTCTCAGTTTCCAGACTCAGTCTTCTTGCTTGAAATCGTCCCTCTTCGAATTTCTTCATTTATCTCTAAGTCCCTGGTCTTCGTCTTTGTCTTCGTCCTCGTCTTCGTCTTCACGCTAAGTGGTCTCGCGGGCCTTCAGCCGCGGCTCTCGGCTACCAACTGGTCCTTACACTCGAAGTCCTTCGACTTCGAGTACCTTCAAAATAACTCGGAATCTTTAGTCGTCGTTCTCGTGTTTCGCGGTCTCGCGGGCCTTCAATTTCGCGGGCCTTCAATCCGAAAGGCTCACCCAAAAGGGGTCTTCAAATCTCCAAGTCTTCGGATTCGTTATGAATCAATCTTCAAGTCTCGTAAACTCGCCGTCCGGTTCCGCGGTCCTCCAGTCGCGGTCTCCAGTACGCGGGCCTTCAGTATCGCGGGCCCTCAGCTCCAAATTCGGTCTTCCAACTCGAAGCCGTTCGTCTTCGAGTATCTTCAAATATCGCTAAGTCTTCGGTCTTCGTCTTCACGCCTTGCGGCCTCGTGGTCCCTCAGCCTCGGGCCTTCAGTCTTCGAATATCTCTAAAATTTTAGAGTCTTCAAATTCCTCTAAAAGTTTTAGAGTCTTCAAGGTTGTCGAAAAGATCTTCGATTCCTCGAGTAAAATCGCGAAGCTCCGATTGTCGTCAAATCGCTCCCGATAATGCTCCAAATAGGTCTTCGTTAAAACGCTCCCGATAATGCTCCAAATAGGTCTTCGTTAAAAACGCTCCCGATAATGCTCCTCTTGACGCTCACGTTGGATTGTCGAAATGAATAATGAGGTGGTATAGGGCCTTGTAGTGCCCCTTTATATAGGCTTGGCAATCTTGTGATTGGTTGAATTGGCGGTTAAACATTTGGCCCCTAATGCCAAATGTCTCAGTAGGCTAATTTTAGTCTGAATTAAGGCTACAGTCTAAATTTAGGTCTGTCGGATCTATTTACAGTAACCGCACGTGTTAAATATAGATGTTCTTGTGAGGTAGATTGGTTATAGTTCTTCTTATTTCCTAGATGTGCCTAGGTGGTGTTCGGTTACCATCCATGATCCATTCATTCACAATTTCATCCTTCATTGTTAGATGGTTAAGGCGGTTAATGTCATCCAAGGGATTTCCATCCCTTGGCATTGTCTTTCATTCACATCCCTTTGAGTGCCTACTACGTGTTCACTAAAGTAACTAGGTTGCTAACTCTAGTTACTAATGTACTTCACTTATCATCCAAAACGGCAACTAGGTATTCACTAATTCTTCCTACCTACTAATCCGGCCGTTCCCTAAGTACTAGGACGCGTTCCCGCCGGCGTCCCGTCCGTTCCCGTGGTCTAAGTACGTTCCCGGGCCATGCCTGTACCCGAGCCACGTGGCCAACGCCCATCGCCTCTCGTTCGGCTTCAAATACCCGGCTTCCTATTCAATTCCTCATCTACCCGGATTTTCAGGCCCGGGTCTTCACCTGCCTCCTCGGCTCCTGCCTTTGCCCGATACCCGGCTTCCCCCCCCGGTCTCCTCGCCTTCTCTCTCCCGGCTGCTCTGTTTTCCATCTCGAGGTTGCTTGCTCCCTCTCGCCCTCCGAACTCGCCTTGTCTCCGAGGTCGCCTTCTCGGAGCCGCTTCATTCACCTTGGCTACACACTTTACCCCTTCCCCTCAGGAGAAGCATGTCCCCATGCTTCCTAGATCACGCAGGGTGTGAAGTTTGGAGGTTCAGTTGTTCGCATGCGGAGGACTGTACCATGGTTAATAGTGCCGAATCTGCCCTTTGTTGTGGTTACATTCTGTTCCTCCAATGTTTGTGTGACATACTCCTTCAGTTGAGGGAGTGTCACATTGGTTTGCTTCGCTGGGTGGTGCTCCAGGAGCCACTGATAGCGCCTCACTGCCTCGAAGCAGATCGTTGTATCCTCTTTCCGAAGAGCATCTGTGGCCTTGTGGAATGTTGTTTCATGTTTGTATTGGAGTTTTGTGATCTCCATTTTCTGATTGTGGTTGTAAGGGCGTAGGATGGGTAAAATCTGACTAATGTTGGGTCCCTTGTCTTGTGTTGCTTGGTGTTGTGCTAACCATGCTATGCTCCTAAGAATGTATCTCCTAATGTAGAATGGTGGTGATGCTGTTACCACTTCTATGGTGCCAAGGGAAAGTTTAATGTCACTTACTGCCCACATAAAAGCCAATGTGTCCTTTGCCTGGGAATTCGCCTGCTCCCACAGCTCCTGAAATTGTAGCAGGCTCAGGGTGACACCCCTTTTGGGTAAAGGTAAGTTGCTGGTAAGGAGATCGAGTGGCCCGTAGGCCTGATAGTATTGCATAACCGTTTGGATAGGTTCAGTATGTTCTAACAGTCGATTGTAGACTTCGGTTTTCGGGTGGATAACGGATGGGGGTAGGCTCATTGGCATCGATGGTGTGCCTTGTTGAAGCTGGTGCTGCAATTCATCTTTTTCCTGTTTGCACACCTGTAGCTCCTGTTGTAAGTCACTGAGCATCTGCTCAGCCGCTCCCGTGGCCAGGGCTTGGCGTTCCGTCCGATCTATTGGCCGTTTGGAGGTCTGTCCGAACCCCGGATCGTTCTTGGAGTTGGAAATCTGCTCTCTCTCGACCCTGGCTGCTCTGCATTCTGCATGTTCGGTACGCAATCTGGTAAGTTCCCCTTTCTCTTGGTGTCGAATTTTGTGCGACTCCCTAGCCTTCATGTTATACGTTGTTGCCTCGTCCTTTAATCTCCGAATCTGGTCTTGCAAGGATGCCGCTACCTTGTCCTTGGCTTCGAGCTGTTTTGAGTGAGTTTCTTTCAGATCCTGAAGTTGGGTCAGGTTCTCTTGATTCGTTTGCATGAGAGAGTGAGTTTCAGCCTGCAACCTTGCCACTTCCTCTTCCATTTCGAAAGAACTCTCAATGTAAATCTGATTTAGTTCTTCTGTTTCGGCCAACCTCTTCTCTAGTCTTTCCAACTGAACACTCTGAGATTTAAGAACCTCTGTTTTCAATGTATTGGGGGCATCTGTCGGTTGTGTGTCTTCATGTAGAATGGTCGCCCGTCGGATTCTGTAGAATTGGGAATCCAGGGTCTTCAGTAATTCCGGTGGCGCTTTGCTTGCGAGGGTTGTGAGTAAATTTTCCAGCCTTCGATGCACCTGTTTCACCTGCTCCACGATATTGGGTATGGCTTCTGGAGTCTGCCATGGCTCTTCTGTCTCAATTACCACCGAGCGAGGAGTCTCCGAGGCTTGTTGCGGCGCTGAGGTGGAAGGTCCCTTCTGCGGGTCTGGGCTGGGTTTCACCACCCTTACAATTTTATGCAAGGTAGGGGCTGGCATGGTTGTTTTGGTGGTGTATCTCCTCTTCTTAGGCTGGTTGTTTAAGTCTGTAGTGGAAAAGGGCTTAGCCAGGCGAAAACCTGCTTCTATTTCATGTGGTAAATCCATTACCCCTGCAGCCTTGATTAAGAGGGTGAGATGAGGCCCAACGGTGGTCCTTACCACCTTCACCATATCTAGTGAGTGTTTACGGTGAAGCTTGATAACTTCCTCCCGAAGTTCTTGGTAGAATTCTTCAGGCCAGTCTACTGCTTGGCCGTTTAAGGCTGCCATGATCAATTCTGCAAAAGAGATGGATATATGGTTCTGACCAGCTGTGTTTAAGCAAAATAAAGAACTCAGAATTCTGAGGGGTTTCTTTGCACCTGGAAATGTGCAATCAGTTACTTTCACCGTCTCTTGCCCTTCAGCTACCGTCTTGAGTGATGGAAATAATTCGGATAGCTCCCACTGCTTGGTTGAAGGCACCAGCCGAGTGGTAAGTTCAAAATTTTCCCGCATCTGTGCTCTCCAGTCTGACTTCATTAGGGGAAATGCTTTGCCTTGGATTGTTGTCATGAAGGTTTGTTCTTGGAGATTTGTCAATGCCTCTCGTACCAGAATCTCATGCAGCACTCCCCAAGTGATTCGAGTCACAAAACCTTCCAAGTTGACCTGCTTGAGAAACTTAACCTCCTCCATTGTAAACTGCTGGTTCCTAAGAACTGCATCGACCACAAAAATGTAACGCCCAGGCTCCACTTCCCCTTGTCTTCTCTTCATCTCTGCCAAATCCGTCTCTTTGATGTTGGTCGCTACTTTGCACAACAAGTTTTGGAAAATATGGTACTTGCACGACTGAGGATACCACTGAGACTCGCCCACGCTCCAGCGCACTGAGGCGACAGCTTGCAAGCACTTAGCTTGCAAATTCTTCCAAAATATCCCCTGCTCATCCGGCTGCGGTATCAACTCATATAGACTCTCCATCCTTGTTAGCTTCTTCCGAACAGTCTGGTAGTTTCTGTAACCTCCTCAATACGGGTGCTCCTGGGGCAACTGCTGAGCGTGGGTTTGGGAGTTGGTTCCCCTCGCAGCTCCCTGGTGTGTTCAGCTGAAACCTTGGCGGTTGAAGTTCTTGATTTAGGGTTCCTCATGCTCCAGCTGGCTCGCTTCCTTGCCAACTGGGAGGTGGAGCCTGGTCCTTGCTGGACTCCTCAGCTTTTCAGGTATTACCCTTCAATCTGATTTCCATTGTGCAAGTTTTACTTCCATTCACTTACTGATTTTGTGTAAGTGGTTCATTCGCAGGTACAGTAAGTCCTCATTTGTGGGATTCCCCACTTCGGTGGGTTGAATCCCCTTTTTCTTTGGGGTCCACTTGTTGGACCCCTCCAACAAAAAAAACAAATTGGAAATTGACTTTTTCATTATGCTTGGATTTCTGATATTTGTTTTACAGTGGCGTACGTTGTAACTATTGTTTCTAATGGTAATTTGGAATTCTCTTGAGTATTAAGGGAACTTCCTTCTGGTGTTATGTGAATTCCAATGAATGTTGGTTTGGTGATCTGGCGTATATTACCCTATTGCTGTGACTTGCATACTGAATCCATTTCAAGGATTCACCTGCAAAATAACTCTACCATTCCGCAATATTTCTTCGGCACCTGAAATTCTGGTTAAGTGTTCGGAAATCTATTCCGAGGAATTCAGTCCTCCCTAAGTAAAACCCATCGCTGGCTGGCCCACAGAGCTTCCTTCCTAACTTAACAGATTATTCCGATTTTACCAAATGAAACTTCATTTTGTATCTTCACCATTCTATCCAGCCCCAATTCACTCTTCCGTCAAACAGATTGTCATCCATCCACTGATACCTTCCACTTCCCCAGATTAACCCCTTTTACTAAAAGTAGAAATTCCGAGCTCTCTTCACTATCTAAGGTGATGTGGAAATCCAGAGTACTAAAAAAAATCTTCACTCCTCTTAAGCTGGAATTTATTACTCCGTGGTGTTATCTTTCTAAAAATGCGTGCCTCTCTTGATAATTGAATTCCCACTTATTGTGGTACAATGTAATTCATCCATGTGTCCTACATGTTGGAAATCTCTTCCATCCTTAAGGGCAACTCTTACTTAGCCCTCTTGGTAACCTTTGGTGAAAGTGTTCATTTATGCTAGGTTTTCTCCGTGTAGGCTTAAATACTAGTGACTTTAAATCCTCTCATCCTTAAATCGCGATGGAGGGCTCTCACTGGGTTACTGTTCCAGTGGTCAGTCCTAGGTGAGCCTTTACCTAGGCCTTATTTTCTCAGAATTTTCATTTGTGAGTTGGTTTCCCCCCAGCTAACTCCAAGCGAGGTAAGGCAGGGTAAGCATTTGTATTCCTCATAGGTGTTGTGCTTCCCGAACTTTCTCGTAAACTCGATAGTAATTCCCATTGAGATATGGTATGTAGGTTGGTTTCTTTTTCATCCCTTTGGTCGTACCTTAGGGGGTTTAAGGTATCTTTGTTTTGTTGTAATTGTATGGTATGTAGGTTGGTTTCTTTTTCATGCATTTGGTCATACCTTAGGGGGTTTAAGGTATCTTTCCGTTGTTGTAATTGTATGGTATGTAGGTTGGTTTCTTTTCCTCTCTTTTGGTCATGCCTTTGGAGGTTTAAGGTATCTCTTGGATGAACATTCTCTTGTTTTGAGGGATGTATGTGGTATACTTCTAACATGACCCTATGCATTTCCAAATCTTCAGCGTCTATGGTTTCTTGACTTTGGTAAGAGGTGGAACCAGTGTGTGAAATGGTTTCCTCACTTGGTTGAGAAAGTGTGGTAATTGGGGATTTGGTGGTAATATTCTTTGAAAGGTTTTGCTCTGCCCTAATCTCTGCTTCCAAAATGTGACATGCTAAAATTTGTAAGGCATAGGCTTGAGTAGTTTCCGGCTCTTGGTATGGTTTTAACTTGTTCATGTTGACTCGTCCCAAGTTGTCTCCTTGTAGGGTGGTAACATCCACTGAACCGTTGTCGTATACTTGTTTAATCATGTAAGGTCCCGCCCATCGGATCTTGAATTTGCCGGGCCCAAGTATTTTATGGCGTAAATGCCACAAGATTCGTTGGCCGGGGTAAAATCGTGGTTTGAGTGTAGTCCCTTGCTCTGATTCTTTCTCCATGGTTGCGGATTCCTTAGCCTTATTTTGTGGTGGCTTGGTTTCTCCTTGCTTACATTGGTGACAACGTGTCTTTGGTTTTGGATGGTCATGTCTTTCTTTGCGTAGAGTTTGCATGTGTCTCATGTTCTCCTCGGCTTCATGTCGGGTGAGATCCAACACCTTGAGTTGTTCCATCCTCTTTTCTAGGATGGGATGAATTTCTTGACTTCGCTTTTGGTAGACATCGGGGTGAAGATATGCCATAGGTAACAAGGCTTCCGTCCCGAATACTAAGGAAAATGGAGTGTGCTTGGTCGTGACCTTATAGGCTGTCCTATAGGCCCAAAGCGCTGCGTGTAACTTGGTGTCCCAATCCGTTCGATTGGCGTTCACCATTTTGGTTAAGGCAATCTTAATTACCTTGTTGGTACTTTCCGCTTGGCCGTTGGCTTGCGGGTAGTACGTGGTGGACTTTCGGTGCAAAATCATAAACTCTTGGGTGAGCACCTTAATAGTGTCATTGATAAAGTGACTTCCTTGGTCACTCACAAACTCCAAAGGGCATCCGAATTTTGTAATTATTTCCTCAAAGAGGAATTTGGCTGTTGATTTAGCTGTGTTATCCTTTAAAGCTCTGGCTTCCACCCATTTGGTGGTGTAGTCCGTAGCGGTGATTATGTACCGATTTTTGGTACCTTTAGCTGGTGGGTTGACTGGTCCAATGAAATCCAAACCCCATTTCTGAAATACCTCCGTGGGCATTGTAGGATGTAAGGGCTGGAGATTGGTTGAGATTTTTGGGCCAACCCTCTGACAGATGTCGCATTGAGTGCAATAGAGATGGACATCTTTCTTCATAGAGGGCCACCAATACAAGGCAGTTAAAACTTTGTGGAGGGTGATGTTGGCTGAAAAGTGCCCTCCAGCTATCCCCTCATGTGCTTCTGCGATAATGGCCGTAGTTATTGGTCCAGCTACGCATATTCTCCGCATACCATCGGGTCCTTCTTTTATCAAAGTCCCGTTGTGGTTTAGCATGTACGGACGACTTCGTATGGCGATTTGTTGTCGCTGGGTGGTGGAGGCTTCCGTGGTCAACCTCCCGTGTGTTAGGTAATCGATGAAAGGTGCTCTCCAATCCGGGTTTTCCTTTTCGTTAATGGTGACAGTCTTGCAATCAACCATATGCTTCGAAAATTTATGGGGCCAACAAATCCGACATTCCCTGCACATGTGGTCAATGTCTGGAGGTATTGTGGGCCACCAATAAGGTCCCATAGTGACCTGCGAAACCATCTCATCCATTGAGAGGTGAGGGTATCTTTGATGGTGAATGGTGGATAACCATTCTATTCCTTCCTCCTGGGAGACACATAATTTTACTTGCCCATTCGCCAAGTTCCACTTTAACTTTCCTTCTTCGAGAAAATAACGGGGTACTTCTGCATGTAACGTCCCCAATTCTTCATGGAAAGGAAAGTCGCTTAGCTCCATGGGATTTTTGAGATGTTGAAGGATTGGTTCTCTCCAATCCCGTGCCTTCTGGTTCTGGAAGAGGATGGCCCCGTAGTTCTCGATTTTGAGGTTTGACGTTGCAGTGATCTGACATGGTTTACATTCTTCAATTAAGTGGTTTACATCTGAAGAAATGGTAGGCCACCAATACGGGCCTTTGTGTACTTGTGTGAGTACTTCTTTTCTTGTTAGATGCGGTATTTGATATTCATGTATCCTCTTCACCCAATCCTTGGCGTCTTCTTTAGCCACGCACACCTTAACTTCCCCATTTGGTAATTGATATTTCAACTCATCTTCGGCTATGAAATACGTCTCGGTGTTGAGGCTGAGCAATCCTAAATCTTCATGTGTGCCAACATGGTTCAACTCCTCCAAGCTCCTTAGCCGTTGTGTGATCGGTTGTCTCCAATCGGGCTCCAGGGCTTGTCTTGGTGGGTTTGAACTCTGACTTTCCTTGGGGTACTTACCCCGGGTCTTCGTTATTCTGCAGATTTTGCAATCTCTTAAATGGTCGCACACGTCCTTTCCCCAAGTCGGCCACCAGTACGCTCCTGAGGCCACGGCCTTCCATGTTTCTTCGGCGGCCAAGTGAGGTTCACTTTCTCCATGTACCTTAGCTAGGTATTTGGGGACTTGAGTCTCGGGGATACAAACTTGATTGCTCTTTCCTCCCTTGCGTATGCGTTGTAAAGTACCGTTGGTAAACACAAAATACTGATGGCTTTGTGTTACCGTTCTTCTCACCTCTGGTGATAAGGTTTGGTTGAAGATTTCCCCGCATGTTAGGTACTCCATGTAGGGTTGTCTCCAATCCGTAGTAGTCCGTGGTGGGTCTTGACTGATCAGAGCGGATGGTACTTGTGATTCCTTTGAAAATCCTGCGTGACTGTTGCAATCCGCACATCTTCGACAACATAAGTCGTTAATGTCTGCTCCGCATGTGGGCCACCAGTAGGGCCCAAACACGATTAGATGCCACATTAGTTCTTCGCTAAGGTGTTCCCCGGATTCCATGACATGTAACTCTTGAAGGTATTCAGTGATCTCACGTCCCGCAATGCATATTTTCACGTCTCCATTTGACAGTATTCGTTTCAACTTTCCTTCCTCAATGAAATACCGCTGGCTCTGTCGAGCTATCTTCTTTTGTTGTCTTTTGGAGATGTGGGGCCCCTTTAGATATCCGTACGTGAGGTACTCCGTTAACAATCTTCTCCAATCCTTGTTGTCACGTGGTTGTATGGTGATGGATCCACAAATTATATTATGGAGCGGGCGTTGAAATCGCGTGCGACAAGACGGGCAATCATACATAATATACATTTGTATGTCGCTTAGTCCCATCGTGGGCCACCAACGGTTTCCTTGCAAACATCGTAGCCAAGTCTGTTGATCAGTCAGATGTCTCTGTCGGTATACGTGCATGTTTCCAATCCAATGTTTAATTTGGTAATTGGCAATGCATATCTTTGTCATACCGTTTTTCTCGAGTTTTCGGAGCTTCCCCTTTTCCAAGGTGAAAATCTCACTATCTCGCATGAGTTCCCTCTGTCCTCTTTGGGTTTCTGCATCCATTTTGAACCTCCCATGAGCCATGTATTCGACGAGGGGTGTTCTCCAATCGTTGAAGGTTTCTTTGTAAGGGATTATGTCCATCTGTTCATCAGAGGTTGAAGAGCTTCCTACCATGGGTAGCTCTTCTCCCTGTCCTTTACATTCGGTGCATAGCGTGATGAATAGTGCGATATCTTCCGCTAAAGTCGGCCACCAATAAGGGCCTTGTAGCGCCAGTTGGCCGGTGGTGGTTACTGAGAAGTGTTGATTTTCCTTTATATGGAGGGTCTTAATGTAACTCCTCACATATCTCCCAGGTATACATTTCTTTATGATGCCATTGTGAAACATGCGATGTAATTCCCCTTCCTTGAGTATGAAGAATCGACTGCGATATTCAATCAATCTTCTTTCCTCGAAGGGTAGGGAACTCACCCATGATCTACCGTACGTTTGACACGTTATATATTGGACATATGGGGTCGTCCAATCTGATTCCGCTTTTCCCGTCATATCCTCTTGTGCTTCTAAAGGTTGGACAGGAAGTGGGTCATCGTCGTCCTCAGAGCCATGTGGGGTGATGTCCCCAGTTACGTCACCTTTGTCTGACATCTTACATACTGGGCATTCATCGCAATAGTCCAGTACGTCCCTCCTCCGTGTAGGCCACCAATAAGGTGCGCATAATGTAAAATGCCATGTAGTAGATAAGTTGTAGTGCACTCCGTCTTGTTCATGAGCCTCACTTATAAGCTCCTCGATGATGTCCCCGGCTACACATTCATGTATTTTGCCGGAGATACTAATTCGCATGAGCTTACCTTCGTCCAACATGAACGGCTCACTTAGCTGTCTAATTCTTGTCTGTTCTTCTGGGGTGATTAGAACGGACAACAATTTTCCGTGCGTGAGATACTCAATGAATGGTGCTCGCCAATCTTCAAAAGGTTGCACGTGTACCATGAATAAACTTGCATCCGGGAATTGGTCTTCGACCCCTGAGGGGTTTTCTCCACTTTCTATCCTTGATAGGTGGTCAGCCATTACATGGTTCCTACCGGGCTTGTAAACTACTTCAAAATCGTATTCTTGAAGTAACAACATCCATCTCGCGATCCGCCCGGACACTACTGGTCGATTGACCAAGTAGAGCAGGGCTTGATGGTCCACGTAGAATATGAAATGGTTTGCTAGCAAATAGTGTCTGAATTTTCCCACTGAGTAGATCATTGCTAGGGCTTCACGCTCCGTCGTACTGTAGTTTTTCTCCGCATTGTTCAAAAGTCGACTAGCGTAGTGAATTGGGGAATCTCTATCCCCGTGTATGTTCTGAGCCAGAACGGCTCCAATCGCGATGTTTGACGCATCGCAGTGTACGTGGAACTCCATGGTCCAATTGGGAGTTACCAAAATGGGCGTGGTGGTTAGCATCTTCTTTACTTCTTCGAAGGCTTCTTGACATGATTTAGTCCAAACGTATTTTTCTCCCTTCTTCAGTAATAAGTACAAAGGCCGAGTGATCTCCGCATACATCCATATGAACTTCCGATGATAAGTAGCTTGTCCCAGGAAACTGCGGATCCCTCGTACCGTGGTTGGTGGGGGTAATCCCTTTATGACCCCCACCTTCTTCGGGTCTACCAATAACCCTTCTTGGCACACCACGTGCCCTAAGAGTCTCCCAGAATTGACACAGAAAAAACACTTCTCCGGATTCAGGCTGACGCCATTTTCGCGGCACTTAATGAGACACTTTTCCAAATGCTCAATGTGGTCTTCCTTGGTTCCGTAAACGGTAAAGTCATCCAAAAACACCTTCATGAATTTGTCGAGGTAGTCGGCAAATATCTTCATCATGCCCCTTTGGAAGGTAGCTGGTGCACACATCAATCCAAAAGGCATCACCCGGTATGCGAACGCTCCGTATTCGGTGATGAAAGAGGTCTTTAGTTGATCTTCCAAGGCGATCATGATTTGGTTGTAGCCGCTGTATCCGTCCATCAACGTGTACATTTCATGACCTGCCACGGCTTCTAAAATTGACTCCGTAAAAGGTAGAGGAAAAGGATCTACCTTGGTGACTGCGTTGAGTTTGCGGTAGTCGACGCACACTCGGAGTTTTCCATTCTTCTTCGGCACAATCACGATCGGAGATAGCCAATCTGTTTTATCCACGGGATATATGAATCCCGCTTCCAAATACTTGTCAATCTCTTCTTTTACCTTGGCTGCGTAATTAGGATTCATCCTATAACGCATTTGTCGTACCGGCTTGGCTTCCGGCTGTAGTTCAATCTTGTGCTCGCACACATGAGGCGGTATTCCCTTCATGTCTTTGTACGTGAAAGCAAACACATCCTTGAATCTCAGGAGTAGCTCTTTTATCTTTGCTTCGTATTCTCCTAAGTCTTTAGCTATCTTGACTAACTTAGGCTCCTCTGTAGTTCCTAAGTTTAACGGCTTGACCAAATCTTCGTCTTCAACCGTCCACCCTGCTATGCTCTTTCCTTTGACGGCTTCTGAGGCAGGGGTGTTGTCCACCGGTATATCCCCTTCTTTTGCCTTGTAGAATTGGCTTGGATACACCGGTTTCTCCTCCATGGCTTCTTGCTCTTTCTTAGTTGTTCTTCTTGAGTGAGGTTTCTTGGTTTTACCCTCTTGGGCTTCGGGTTTTCCCGGTTCTGGGTGAGTGTCAATCTTCACCACGTTGCAGCTTGGTTCTCGTAATTTCTTCAAGCTCTTTAAATCCAAGTTCCCCATGGGTAAGAGTTCTGGGAAAGCTTTATAGACTACCGCTTCTTCTTCATCGGTCAGTCCCATTTCCCAGTCGTAGTCTTCCCAGTTTAAGGGTCTCCTGGCCGGTGGTAGTGCCGGTGTTCGTTGAGTGCTTATCTCCACCTTGTTCCCTCCTTGAGTCAACGTTAACTTGTCGAGGGGCCAATCATGTTGAGCTTGAGCCTCCTTCAGCCAAGGCCTTCCTAGCAACAAGGAGTAACTGTCTTCAGTGCTCACCATGTCTATTACGGTGAGTGTTGTTCGGATCACAATGCCGCCGACATCTAGTCGTACGTCCCGAATGATCCCTTTGGGCGTGACCTTCCTCTGATCCGCCATCTTTATGGTAAATGGGGCAGGCTCTATCCTTTTGAGCCCCAATTTCCTTCTTAAGGTGTCCGTGATGATGTTTACTCCTGATCCACCGTCGATCAATGCATTTGGTATCCGCTTGTTCTTCATGATTACCGATATCATAGGCATTTCTTCGTCGAATGCCTTCGCCGATACTTGGTAGGTAGCGGTCGGTCTCTCCGTCGTATCCTCTTGGCTGGTAAGAGCAGCCATTATCCGTCTCTTACAATAGGGAGCTATTTCTAGTAGTTGTCCTATTGAGATGTTCGCTTTCGTGTTGTTCATCACGTTCTCTAAGATTTTGTCTACCTTGGCTTGGGTAGTCGTTGGGACGCCTCCTTTCTCGGGGCTCCGTTCCTTGGGCTTTCCTGCCTCTTCCTCTCGTGGGTACCAAGGTGCGAACTCTTCTGGCATGGGTAGAGCTTCGCCCTCTTCCTCCTGTATTTCCTTGATAGTTTTACTCACCTCCCGGTGGATTCTTCTATCAGCTTTCCATTCGTCGTTGTTGGCTCCTATTGGCTTTTCCTCACTATCTTTAGCTTCCATGTGTTTGCTTTGCTCGAACACATCTTCCTTTTCTTCGTCCGAGATCTCCTCTCTTTGTTGGTGGTCTTCCGGCTCATCCGAGCTACCACTGCTCGAGTTTTCATCATTCTCGCTATCATCGCTTTCGCTATCTTCCTTGCCTTCTTCGGCCGCAGCCCGTTGGGCTCTTGTCATGACACACACAGCAGGGGATACTACGTTGGCTCCCACGGCTGGCTTAGCATTCCTGAATCCACTCAACTCCTGTTGGTGTTTGATAAAGTGTGGGCAGTCCGTCTTCCGGTGCCCCTTTTGATGACAGTAGAAACACTCGTCGGGGTTGCCATCTCGCTGAGGTACGCCAGTGTACCCAGTTCTCGGCGCTGCCTTGGCGTTATTACTATCCATCAAGCTTTTGTGATACTCATGGTTGATAGGTCCTCTGGGACCTCCTCGGTAGGGGTATCCATCTTCCCTCCGGTAATCTTGGCTTTTGTAGGGGTAGTAACCTTCCCTCCTGAAGTCATCTCGGTAGTTGTTGTTGGGCCTATAGTATGGCCGTTCTTCTCTGCGATACTCATTTCCCCGGTAAGGGCCTCCCGCCTCCCGCCGGTAATCGCTATCCCTGAAAGGGGATCTTTCATCTCTTCTTGGTTCGAACCGAACTCTTCTCTCATTCATATCTCGCCTAGGAGTTATCGCTCCTGGTCTTTGATTAGTTTGGGGTTGTATTTGATTTACCCCGTATCTCCTATCCCGGGGTCTTCGAGATTCGTGCCTTTCATAAACACATTCGCTTGTGTTATGAGTAAGGCTGTTGCAATTGGTGCATTGCTTTAACTGACACTCTTGCACGTAGTGTCCTTCATTCCGGCACCGCCGGCAAATTATGCCCGCTCTGAACTTACGGCTTCCCAAGGCCAATCCTTCTATCTCTTCTCTAAGAGTCTTGATATCATCTTTAGTTGAGTTGGTCTTCTTGCTTTTTGTCTTCTTTTTCTTTTTCTTCCGTTCTTCCTCCGAATCTTCACTTGATTCATCGCTGTCGCTCTCATCAAGGAATCTTCCTTTCCTTATCTGGCCTAGCTCCAACTTCCGGGCTGAGGCCTTGGCTTCATCCAAGTCATCTGTCGGCATTAGGTCAATATGCTTCGCATATTCCCTTTTTAGGCCGTTGAGGAACCATGTTTTCTTGAACTGATCGCTAGGTTGAGGGTGGATTTTTGCAGATTCCACCATGACTCTCTCATAAAATTCCTCAACCGTTTCATCTTTCTTCTGTTTGAGAGATCCTAGGCTCTCGATTACTTCACCTTCCAATTTCTTGGTCCTAAACCTCATTAGGAAAGCCGCCCCTAAAGATGGCCAATCTGGAAAGTGGTTTGGCCCGAATTGTGAATACCATTCTAAGGCTCTTTTCTTCAAGGTAACTGGAAAGAGTTGCAACTTGATCGCGTCTGTGTCTTCTTGATTCGCGAGACACACGTTGTTAAACTCTTGCATATAGGTATCCGGATCCGTTTTACCTTTGTAGGTAGGTAAGGGAACCTTCGTTCTTCGAGGTTGTGCGGCCATGTTGGCTGGGTTATTCCCAACACCAGATGAGTTGTTGTTGTTTGCGGGTGGTGGGCTGACTCCGGTGCTAACTCCAAGGTTCTGGAATTGCTTGAGTCTTTCTTCAAATTTTCTTCTCAGCTCGTCAAATTCTTCTTGGCTGATGGGTTTCCTCACCCCTTGGTCCGTGTTGTTCTGCGTGCTTCCTCCGGAAAAGCCGGAGTCTTCGTAGCTAAATTGTTCTTCAAGGTCTTTCTTCAGTTCCTCCCAACCTTTTGGGTTGAAGAGGTCTTCACTGGTTGTGTTTCTTCGTGGGTTTTTACCTTTACCACGTGCCTCGCCTTCCGGGGTGTGCGTGCCCGTATTCTCCCTTGTACCTTTCGCCCTTAACACATAGGTCCCAAGAGGGGTTCCTAGTATTAAGTCATCTTCGTCTTCACTCCGAGCTATGTTGACTTCATTCGTGTCTTGGACTTCGTCGTATGTCCTATCGTTACCTCCTCCTTCACTGTGACTCCTTTGGTGGATAGGCTTGGTGGAATGGGAACCTACTGCAGGTGGTTCAGAAGCGAATCTGTTGTCTTCTTTCTCCGTGGTCCTTGGTCGTGTACGCCTGGCGTATCTCTCTTCTCTCTCTCTCTTTTGTTGTTCCTTTCTCTTTACAGAGTCTTCTCCGAAAAACATGCGCTCCACATGCTTTCTCTCTGCTTCCCGTTCTCTTGGTGATGTACTTCTCGTACTAGAAGATTCCTCATGATCAACCATGTACGCTACTGAGAGTGTTTCGGGGTCATGATTTTGGCCGGCCCTCCTAGCTCTGACGCCTCAATGCACCCGTACTTCACCTGTTTGCTTTGTGGATGATTACTCGGACACTTGTCTTTACGATCTTTGTTTATTGCTCCTGCTCCTGTTCCTGTTCCTGTTCCAAATTCAAGTTCCCCACACTACCATGCAAACCACCATACAGAGGTAAGAATATCTTTCTAACATACAAATCGTACAACAAACCTTCTTGCTTGTAGTGGTAACCTCGATGTCGCGTTGCTCCTAACACATAGGCGCTAATTCCTTCTCTCCCATCATTCCATACCTTAGAGAAAATTACTGCTTGCAGTTCCTCTGGTAACTCAGCGATGTCTCTTTCAAATTGTGACCGGTACGTGAATCCTATTTCTCTTTCTTGGTGTGATTGCCAGACCTTGTCTTCATACATCTTCTGCATATCCCACATGAGATCGTGGAATCTCCTGGTTCCTTCCCATTTTCTCGAGGTTATCCTATCTGTGTTATACCTTGGATAATCCCACGGCCACTTACCCAAAGCCGGGATCTCTTGTTGTTTTGAGTTTTCTCCTCCTCTTTCTTCGCTTCCTTGCACAATAAATCCTCGTAGATTGAATTGTTCAAGTCTCCGCTGTACCGATCTTTCTATACGATCTTGCTTCCGAGGTCCATATGTTACTGCCCACCTGCGTTGCTCATTTGCCTCCTGTTGGCGCCTCCCATTATACTGATAGTATAAGTTTTCCATTGGTGCCTGCCATCCATCTCTTTCCAAAAATATTGTACGTTGTAAACTTTAACTTCTAGTCTAGGTAAGCGTAACATCCATGTGGCGTAATCCCCAGCATGGTCGCCAAAATGTCGAGGTCACCTTCAACCCTCAGCAATCTTAGACGGTGTAACCCGCTGCTGACCGGTTTACATGAACGATACGCTTACCTAAATCTAGCTGTCGAAGGTGCTTTTGTCAACCCAAGTGTTGTTGCAAGTGTGTTCCTTTGATGAAGCTTTAAGGAGTTAGGAGCCTAAGCTTTTTAAGCTTATGTACTCCTAAATCCTAATGTCAAGGTTTAGTGTTACAAACAAAGAAAGTGCTCTTTTGGAAATCAATGACAATATTCTTCCATTTATAAATCCTCAATCAAAGTACGCATCACATTACTTTGAGTGTTGAATTTAACAAGCCATTGTAATGCCTTTAAGGTGGAAGTAGACTACTTGATGGTCTTCAATGTTTTTCTCGAATGATGGCTTTGAAGTTCTCTTAATGTCTTCATTCTCCTAAGGTTCCTTTTTGTCTGGTTTTCCTTTGAATTCTTTACTCATGTGAGTTTAATCCTTCATCCTCGAGTATCTCTAAGTTCTTTGAAAGGAATCTTCTCTAATCTATCTATTTTCTCGAGTGCGCCAATCTTGGATTCTTCACGCAATCTCCTTCGTCTTCAGAATGAGCTTGGGATCTTGTCGATTTCTTAGTAACTTTTACTTTGATATCTTGACATCTCTTCGATTAGAAAAGTTCCTCTAAACCTTAGTGGAAAAAGGCTTCCAACTTGCGGAATATTCGGTCTTGGGCTTGTGGTCCTTCAGCCCTATGGGCCCTCAATCTTCTTAAGTCTTCCAAATGGTCTTTTAAGTCTTCATTTACTCCTAAAGGCTCCGGTCCCAAAATCTTCCTGCAAGGTCCTCAAGTCTTCGAGTTTTTCTTGGCCTTTGGTCCCATGGGCCCTCAGCCTCGTAGACTTCCAAAGTCTTCTGAGAGGCCTTCAGTCTTCAGTCTCTTCGATCAAGTCCTCTAAAACATCTTCGGTCTTTAGTCTCCTCTCCTACTGTCTCGTGGTCCCTCAGCACTGCGGGCTCTCAGCATCGCAGGCTCTCAGTTTCCAGACTCAGTCTTCTTGCTTGAAATCGTCCCTCTTCGAATTTCTTCATTTATCTCTAAGTCCCTGGTCTTCGTCTTTGTCTTCGTCCTCGTCTTCGTCTTCACGCTAAGTGGTCTCGCGGGCCTTCAGCCGCGGCTCTCGGCTACCAACTGGTCCTTACACTCGAAGTCCTTCGACTTCGAGTACCTTCAAAATAACTCGGAATCTTTAGTCGTCGTTCTCGTGTTTCGCGGTCTCGCGGGCCTTCAATTTCGCGGGCCTTCAATCCGAAAGGCTCACCCAAAAGGGGTCTTCAAATCTCCAAGTCTTCGGATTCGTTATGAATCAATCTTCAAGTCTCGTAAACTCGCCGTCCGGTTCCGCGGTCCTCCAGTCGCGGTCTCCAGTACGCGGGCCTTCAGTATCGCGGGCCCTCAGCTCCAAATTCGGTCTTCCAACTCGAAGCCGTTCGTCTTCGAGTATCTTCAAATATCGCTAAGTCTTCGGTCTTCGTCTTCACGCCTTGCGGCCTCGTGGTCCCTCAGCCTCGGGCCTTCAGTCTTCGAATATCTCTAAAATTTTAGAGTCTTCAAATTCCTCTAAAAGTTTTAGAGTCTTCAAGGTTGTCGAAAAGATCTTCGATTCCTCGAGTAAAATCGCGAAGCTCCGATTGTCGTCAAATCGCTCCCGATAATGCTCCAAATAGGTCTTCGTTAAAACGCTCCCGATAATGCTCCAAATAGGTCTTCGTTAAAAACGCTCCCGATAATGCTCCTCTTGACGCTCACGTTGGATTGTCGAAATGAATAATGAGGTGGTATAGGGCCTTGTAGTGCCCCTTTATATAGGCTTGGCAATCTTGTGATTGGTTGAATTGGCGGTTAAACATTTGGCCCCTAATGCCAAATGTCTCAGTAGGCTAATTTTAGTCTGAATTAAGGCTACAGTCTAAATTTAGGTCTGTCGGATCTATTTACAGTAACCGCACGTGTTAAATATAGATGTTCTTGTGAGGTAGATTGGTTATAGTTCTTCTTATTTCCTAGATGTGCCTAGGTGGTGTTCGGTTACCATCCATGATCCATTCATTCACAATTTCATCCTTCATTGTTAGATGGTTAAGGCGGTTAATGTCATCCAAGGGATTTCCATCCCTTGGCATTGTCTTTCATTCACATCCCTTTGAGTGCCTACTACGTGTTCACTAAAGTAACTAGGTTGCTAACTCTAGTTACTAATGTACTTCACTTATCATCCAAAACGGCAACTAGGTATTCACTAATTCTTCCTACCTACTAATCCGGCCGTTCCCTAAGTACTAGGACGCGTTCCCGCCGGCGTCCCGTCCGTTCCCGTGGTCTAAGTACGTTCCCGGGCCATGCCTGTACCCGAGCCACGTGGCCAACGCCCATCGCCTCTCGTTCGGCTTCAAATACCCGGCTTCCTATTCAATTCCTCATCTACCCGGATTTTCAGGCCCGGGTCTTCACCTGCCTCCTCGGCTCCTGCCTTTGCCCGATACCCGGCTTCCCCCCCCGGTCTCCTCGCCTTCTCTCTCCCGGCTGCTCTGTTTTCCATCTCGAGGTTGCTTGCTCCCTCTCGCCCTCCGAACTCGCCTTGTCTCCGAGGTCGCCTTCTCGGAGCCGCTTCATTCACCTTGGCTACACAGATACTTTTAGAAGTCTCTCTTTTTATCCATAGACTGAAGTCTCCTTATCTTTCACCTCCCAACCTGGAAACACACACAAAACATAACCTGTGTTCTCCTTCCCCCAAGCCCTATATATACATAATATCCATGAGATACTTTCAGAAGTCTCAAGTCTTTTTATCCATAGACTGAAGTCTCCTTATCTTTCACCTCCCAACCTGGAAACACACACAAAAAATAACATGTGTTCTCCTTCCCCCAAGCCCTATATATACATAGTATCCATGAGATACTTTTAGAAGTCTCTCTTTTTATCCATAGACTGAAGTCTCCTTATCTTTCACCTCCCAACCTGGAAACACACACAAAATATAACATGTGTTCTCCTTCCCCCAAGCCCTATATATACATAGTATCAATGAGATATTTTTAGAAGTCTCAAGTCTTTTTATCCATAGACTGAAGTCTCCTTATCTATATGCATAGATCACTTTTACTTTCTTTTATATAGATAATAGTCATCCATCGACTCCCCATTCATCCATGCTCCTTAGTCTTGGACATTCATCCTTGCAATTTTCCCCATCCTCAACAATACATTTCCCAATTAGTCCATTACATTAAGTTGGGACGACAATACTTGTGAACTTATTCATAAGAAGTGTCCATTGCAAAAGTTACCACAAAGGCATAAAGTATCATATGACACTAAATACAATATGTAATTTGTAGCCCACCCACACTTACTGGTGCGGGCCACTAGTGAACGGTTCCTACCATCACGGCCACTTTATTAGCCAGTGAGAGCCACTGGATGTAACCAATGTTGATACTCACCGTTCACTGGTGGCCCACACCAGTAGGTGTGGGTGGGCTATTAGTAACCTTGGAGAAAGGGGGATTGTTTATTGTATATTAGCGTAACCTCTCATCCATCCAACATAAAGGCTCGACTCTCTTATAGGTTTGTTGCCGATTCATCTCAAATGACCTTGAAGAGACTAATTCGGGGTCTTTAGAACTAATTTTGGTGTCAATCGAACTATTAAAAGTAGCCTCCGGGTTGCGGACTATTTCAAGGTTTGTATGTTGGATGAATGAGAAGCACACTCTTACACAATAATTCCCTCTCTCTCTCTCTCTCTCTTTGAAGGTTACTACATTGTATAGTGTATTTAGTGTCATATGGTGCTTTATGCCATTGTGGTTAAGGTTTCTAATGGACACTAACCAAATTGGGTAATTGTGCGTAGGTAGAGATACCTAATTCCAATGTAGCAATAATTTGGACACCTATATTTGAGACGTGAGTGGTGTCTAGTTGGTCTGGATCCAAGAGCAGACACCAAAAAAATATGTGTTCAAAAGGGATTGGACTACATGTTTAAATTATGTTAAGGATTCTATGTTCAATATTCAACTTAATTCATGGTTGGGGGGGACCTATATGATCACATAACGAGCATGAGAATCTTTGCTTTGATAATGAATAAGGTTTTCATTTGAGCTCAAAAAATCAGGAGGCAAATGGTGTGGTACTTTTGGGCCACCCCCTTTCGAGGGAGGCTAAAAGTATCACACAAACCCTTCGGTGAAGGTGGCCTGCACTTGCAGGTGCCCAAGCCGAACCCGGATGATAGATGTATAACGTGGGTACTTAGATTTTTAAGGAAAATTAAATATGCGTCGTAGTACCTCCGGAGGTTGTACCTTTTTTTTTATTAGTGTGGCTCTAAACTCCACTAACCAAGTTCATATCTAGTTCTAACCTTAACCTACAACCTATTCTACGCGCAGACGCACCAGCCTTGAAACCAAGGCAATCCTAATTTGTGAATTGGGATGGTTCTGATATACACTGACCGGGTGTGACTCATACCACCCTAGCTCAATGAACGGAATAACGACAATTTGATGGACCATTCAACTCTTCATCTTTCTTTACTTAGTTCTATTTAGTTTTCTAATCGGGAGAACTTGGCCTAAGTCCCACCTTTCATACAAATTCCTTCTTAATTACTTACTTTCGTTTGCACATCCTACCTCACTACATTCACATATTAGGCATCACCCCTTACCTAGTTGGTACACCCCTTACCTCGGAACCTTCTAAGGCCTCGTGCAGGTCCTTTGAAGGTCGAGTGACATCTCAAACCCTTCGGACATCAATGGTTCGAACGGTGGTGTCACCCTACCGAGTTAAGTTTTCGATTCGGGTCTCTTGCCAACAAGGGTTTACGATTTATTTTATATGTTTTAATTGTTAAACGTGTTTAAACTGGATAGACCACGAAATTCAACTTAATGAGACTAGGGTGACGGACAACCTGTAGGTTCAACCTGTTGCACAATCTTCATAAATTGGGCCATTACCCCCAATCTATGGGGCCAATAACATAATAGTGGATTCGTGGGTCATTAATTCCACCTTTCCACCAATAACATTCAAAATGGTTGTGTCGGTGATTAATCTGACTTACCACATACGAAACTTGCTAATAAATGAAGCTACTACCACAAAACATACCAAGGGGCCCGAAAACAATGGGGTTGGGTGGTCCCTTGGCGGTCAAGTGGTCAAGCTACTTGACCTTACGAGATAGATGAGTGGGTTTAGAGATGCATACCTTAGCCGCGCTTCCTCCAACACTAAATGGAAAGCTAGGGTTAGTTAATTTACCTCAATTCTCCTCGGTTGATTTGGGCTCGATGTAGGCCGAGCCGCTACCTCCTCCCTTGCTCCACTTCCCGGGTGTCGACCTTGCCTCCTTCTTTGTAATTAGTTTGATAGGAAAGTGTACTTTAGTTAACAATTAAAATATAAAATATTGTTTTTTCACTGTAATTTAGGCCTAAGCATAATATATTCACTTAGTGCACTTAATTATCTTTCCAACGATCTAAAATTCACTTTAATCGGATAAGATATGCAAAAGTTATGAGGGTTGGAAGTGCAAGGTCGATTCAACCGATCCTTCCAACCCACTTATCTAACTTCTAACTTCAAAAATTCATAGTGAATTCATTACTACTCTGATCTAGGCTTTTCTTATAACATTGGAAAGTTATTAACAAGTTCTAACTAGAAAAATTATGACATCAGCAGGTTAAGCCAATACAAATTCAGCAGACTCCTTGTAACACAGCAGCCAACCAGGAAGGCTTAAACTATGTATCTCACCTTCAACAATTCATATCTAATTCAAATCATGCTCAAATCAAACGTTCTATATAACCATGGAAATATATTGAAAAGATACATTTGATAAAAATATGCAATTAACAAGTTAAGCCAAAGTGAATTTAGCAGACCCTCTGTAATGCAGCAGTCAACCAAAAATTCTCAAACTATGTATCCCGTCTTCAAAAATTCATATCTAATTCAAATCATGCTCAAATCAAACGTTCTATATAACCATGAAAAGATATTAAAAAGATCTATTTGATAAAAATATGAAATTAACAAGTTAAGCCAAAGTGAATTCAGCAGACCCTCTGTAATGCAGCAGTCAACCAAGAATTCTCAAACTATGTATCCCATCTTCAAAAATGCATATTTAACTCAAATCATGCTCAAATCAAACGTTCTAAGTAATTTTAGAAAGCTAGACAAAAGTCTTACTTGGGAAAAATATAATTTTTTAGAATTAAAATTCTGATTGGGCTGGCAAGTCTGATCCAGCAGCCGCTACCCATATGACCACCCAGTTTTTCTACTTCATCTTTGAAAATCCATAACTAATTGTCATCTTGACCAAATCACAAATGGGAAACGGCTATAGATAGTTATAGGAAATCTCTCTAAGAAAAAAATGATAAGTATTTTGTTCTAGCTTCTGAACTAAGCCTTCAGGGCATTGGCAACTGAGGTCTACAATGCCTTCACTCGAAATTCTACAATCCAACCTACCTCTACAAAAGAAAGGAAGAATTTTGTTGGTGTGTTAATAAACACATATTCTAATTAGGAGAGAAAGTAGAGGAGTTTCTCAAGTCTTTCTCTTAGGCCATTAAAAATGTATGCTAAAGGATTTTTTTTCTAACTACCTTGAAGCAGGGCTTCGCCTAAACATTAGAAGAAGAGAGGGAGACTATAAGGTGGAAGGAGGGTTTTTAAACCCTCTCAAAAAAAGGTTGGACCCCTCCGCCACCGGCTCCATTTTTCGAACCCTTTCCCGAAATTTCGGCTCGGGATTTTTTCCCGGTTGAGGTTACCACCCTCTCGCCGAGGTGGCTTCGACGAGAAACCTTAGAAATCTTTCTAATTTTTCGTCCTCGAGTTGGCAAGGGGGCAAGTGGGCAAGTAGCCCCCTTGCTTCTTCTTTTTTTCTTCAAAAATCTTCAAGCCGATTTTGTCTTCTTACGCAAAACACCTCCAATAGTCTTGTGTGCCTCACAATAATTAATAAACTAACATTTGCTTAGCTAGCATCTACTAACTTAAATCTTAGCTAGTTGCTTTTACTAGCTAGTTGTTTTTACTAGCTAGCATATTTTTTCTACTTCACTATCTTCTAGGACTACTTCGTTTCATTTTTACCTTCCTTCTTCTAGGCTAAATGCTAAATGAACTAATTTTCTCTAAATTCCCTATCAATTCTAACTTTTAATGCTAACATTCTAACTAAAAGTGATCCCGCGGAGTGGTGAACCACTCCAAGGGTTCACAAATGGCTATGGGGATGATTTGGATTTGCTAATCATCTTGCACTAACTGCGTGTTTGATATCCTACGAGAAGCAAGTGCATAGAGAAGAGTATCCGAATTAGAACCATCTACCTCAAGCATTAATGATGTGGCTTAAGGTGAGTGCACCAGAGAGAGGGAATTATTGCAGCGTACCTTTCATTCATCCAACTTTAAAAACTAGACCCCCTATAGATTTTGTGGTTGTTTCAACTCAAATGACTTGGAGTAGACTAATTTGAGGTTTTAAAGCTAATTATAGCATCAAATTGACTAAATAACAACATACATGCTACATACTATTTCAAGGCTTTATATTGGATGAATGAGAGGTACAATTGTATGAGAGAATTCCCTCTCTCCGAGTGCACGTATTGTCATGAACCGGGATTTAGGTACACATTCAAGTATGAAAGTTGCTTGTTTGGATTTGTACATTCACTTCATGAAGGCGATCCATAACATTACACAACTCCTTGGCTGCGATCCGTGGGACCAAGTATCACCTAAGCATAATTCTCCTCTATAATTTTCCTTTGATCAGAATTGTATATGTTGGGCCCTTGTGGACTAAACAATTTCCAAGAAGAGAAAGGCTATTGATAATAGCCAGTTTCCTTCCTCTTCTTGGACATTACGAAGCACATCAACCACTTGAGGTGCGTTTACACAACTCAAGTGGTTCAAGCCCCACTTTCAACCACAATAATGGTTTTTGTTTTTTATTTGTTCATTTACAAACACTTAGTTTGTAGTTAAAGAGTGGATTTGATCTCAACAAGCATCCCTCCTATTGGCACAAAATGGAGATGAACCGGAGTGGACATGAACAATTTATGGATTCTAATGGAGAGTTTGTCTGAGTGTAAATGCATCTTATATTTCCTCTCCCAATAATTACAAACAAAATAGAGGGGGAAAAAAGGCAGATAAAACCAATGCAACGACTTCCAACTACACCTTGTATTGTAGTTGGGTATACAATAAGAGCAGTCGTGTTTGTGGTTGTGGTTGTCATGAACGCACGTTTCTCTTCCATATTCCTCCAAAATAAACCCAAAGACATTAGATTACAACCATCAAACGACCAATACAATGGTTGTGTGTAACGCACCTTTGTAACAAAGACACCTTATTTTCAACCCCGACTCCAATAGCTATATAATCATAAATTAGGTTGAGGAAGAGCCACTTGCCCGCCTCAATCTTGAAAGGTGCCTAACCATCGTGGCCCTAAACACAACTATGAAGGTGGAGACTATATTATGAGTAGCTCTCCCTCCTCGTGGTCAATGAAATCCATAGTTATTGGAAGCCCACTACATTGGCCACTTTATCAAACTTCATACTTTAGCAACACATTAGTAATCGGGGTCTTTGAAGTTACATTCCCCCTATTGGTGGGGTCTTATGAGTCTTACACAATATATCCAATCTCATGATAAAACTGTATCATTGCGTACAATGCATGACCCAAACATGCCAAGGGTTGCCAACTCAAAATGGTGACCGAAGCTCAATTTATAATATCCCTCTTTTTGTTTTTGGTCTGCAATGATCATCTCAAATTTTGAGGAAGTACGTTCATGTTGATGAACTTGACATGGCCACCGATGATGACCAAAAATGTGAAGAAAAAACAAACAAGTTTTACTTGACCCTTAACTTCCTATGCCCTATGAAAGTGTTGTTTTTAGTGCGTTTCATTCAATGTTGGTTGTGGAATTTTCATGGACAAGTTTTGTGGTTAGAATGGATTTCCTTTATAGGATCTTGAAACATGGGAGGTGAGCTATAATGAGGGAAAATATGAGCATGAATAACCCTTGGGATTTTTAAGTTTTAATAGTTGAAGGAAGTGATGCACACTGAAATGCCATGTTTTATCCCCCCAAAAAGACCTCTGACCAATCACATTCACTTGGAAATTGAGTGGAATGCTTGTGTGTTCCACTAGATGGGAACCACACAGTAGTTGAGCATCTCCACAAATTCTCATGTCAAAATGTGCAAACCACAATAAGCTAGCCACCTTGCATTTGGAATATGTAAAATGTCCCATATTTCTAACCAAATATATGGAAAGAATTTCTACAAAAATTGAGAGTGTCCAAATCTTAAATTGAAGAGTTGATGTGAGCACATAGATCATTTTTAGATGAACTTCAAAAAAGATTTTCACTTCTATCAAAGGAACATCTTTGATGTTCATGCAAAGTTTGCATTGACATGACAACTATTGATTAGAGTCAACACCCTCACATGAACTCCCAACACAACAAAAACATGGCCACTTCCCACTTTGACATATTTTTACACATTCTAAACATCTGCAACTTGCATGGCTCATGTGTCTACCCGTAGATATCCATGTTGGCTGGATGTTTATGATTATTTTGATTGTGGGATGAATGAGTTAGGTGGAGTTAATGTAAAGAAGAAATCATCCATCAACTAGAAATGGGTTGCTTGGGAATTTAGGGTTAAATGATGGTTACCATTTTGATTCAACCACCTTTATGTGTGAATCATGTATATGTTGTTAGACACTTTGTGGTGGCGGCCAAAAAAATGGGAATACTTAAAACAAATGTGGAAAGTGATGGCATTTGACAACTTGTAAATAACAATATATGTTGTTTTCGTAAAGAAGGAAGTGTAGATGAAGAGTAGCGTTACCGTAGTCTACCGCCACCTTCCACTATTGGCCACTATTATCTTTTAAAAATAAAATATTAAGTTGGATAATTCAATTGAAGCAATCAATGCACGATCGATGGGGACATCCAACCCTCTTTTGGACTTTTAACACCCGTGTTGTAGATAAGTGGGTTGGGTATGAGTCATGGCGGGATAGTGACATCAAAGCTATCTACTAGCCATACACGCGATGAAATAGATAGTTCATGTTTCTAGAGTACACTAGCTTGTCTTGTGTTGTTGAAACCCCCCCCCCCAAATCCATTCCTTGATGTTTTAACAATGACCGTTGTGTGGAATAAACACGTAGGCGTGATGGTCCGAGATGACCTTAAACTACCGGGTGATGGTGGAGGGATACCCAAATCTCAAGGAAGAGGTTGGCGGTTCGAATCCCGGCTATGAAATCTCCTCTCTACCTGACGGAAAACTTGCCAGGTGGTCAACTGCCTCCTGTGCTTTGGCGTTGGCCTATCGGCCTTCTGTCTCAAAAAAAAACAAAAAAAACAAAAAAAAACACGTAGGCGTGAATATATTATGTTAAAAGAATGTCTCCATTTTTATTGGATGTTTTTAATGCACCCCTCCTAGGTTTTCCTTTTCCCTCTTTTTAAGTTTTGGCAATTCCTTCAACTCACACTTCACAAAGCCCTAGATTCAACTCCCGTTTCTCTCTCTTTGAAGCTTTTCCTAACAATTGCATCACGTTTGGATGAGTTTGAGTTCCGATCCGGTGGTTGTACATATGTAGCATCCCACTATACAAATTTGAAACCCACGTATAGTACTTTGGTACTTACAAAGCAATCATATAAACTACTAACAGACGTGCAATTGTTGAGCCTTGGATTTTATAACTTACATTTGGGGGTTTCTTGATAAAGTAGTGCCAAATTATCCATGTAATTAATGACCACGCATGATCCTTCTCACCACGAGTTTTTAGTTTGTGCTAATCAACTATGCTTATATAATGAAAGGTTGGAATCAAATTCCTAGGAACCCCAGCCACAACAACAACACTTCAATTTTTTGCAATATCAGGACTTGGGATGACCCTCATGTAAACTCCTTGGGTCCAAGCCTTTACTAATGATTGAAAGGATTTCATAGTTTCTCTGGTCTTGGACCCTGATGTAAACCCACTCTAAAACATTCTACTATTGTTTTTTCACACCTGTTGGGATAAGTAATGTTTGATACAAAGAGGTGAACACTTTTTCATGGCTATAAGACCAATTAGGGCATCATTTGTCCTCTCAATACTAAAATTACCCTAAGCTCCCACACTCCTATTTGGCATTACAACAAACTCGGTAGTCGATTGATTCATACACAAAGATTACCTTCAACAACTTTATCCCGTGATGATTATGAGTACAATATGCTCATCCTTGAAAGACAATTTGGCAAGTATGAAAAGAAAAAAATATCACATAAGAAAAGAAGTACCCATAGTTGGGTTTTATATGGGTAAGGTTTCCTTATGTGCACTTAGTTATTTTGAAGCTCTACATGATCGGCTAAATATCGGAATCTAGTATACTATAATGTATAATACTCCATAGCTTGTTAATTTGCACGTGACTTTAAGATTGCCTAAATAAGTGAGGAGGGCGAGGGGAGTTCCCTACGGGAGTGTTTAGGGTACCGTGGGAAAGAAAGCCCTTGGGCAAGCGGGACACACCTTGGATGCACCAAGTTTGCTTTGTCATGTGTTGGACAAAATGTGAAATTTGTAGATACGGAATTGAAAGTGCTTTATGAATCTAACAATCATTTCAAAGAGGAAAAATGGGTCATTGGTGATTGGGACATCCTATAGGATAATCCACTTTCCCCGTCAAATATTGCCAGCTCCAACTCACAAACACACAAAAGCTTTCCAAAGAGAAGTTGATGCTAAGGGCCACTTCACACACGAGTCAAGAGCCGAGACCATGAAATTGTGAGAGCCCAAAAGAAAGTGTCCAAAGGCCGTCCCAACACACCTCCAAAATCATGTAGTGTGGTCACGGACCCTCAAGTGTAGTGTGCAGTCATATGTGACCGGGCCCTCAACCAAATGCTATTTCAATGAATTTCTATTCATGCGGGTCCTCATGCATGATAAAATAGAATAAATCAACGGTTGTGAACGTTCGGAGTGTCATGATCTCCCGGTTTTGTGTTAGGCCTACCTCCAAGAGGCGGTTTTTGAAAATAGTCCAAGTGACCATGCAACGTGATCCATTCGATGCCATGTAGGAATCCATCCATGTAGACTTTACATCCATCTTGCATTCACATACTCCGTTGGTCCCTCAAGTGTAGTGTGAAGCGAACTTGGATTGGCTCCGCCTTTTCCACCAATGAGAGTGCTTGAAGTGTAATGGTCACGGGCTCTCAGTCTCGTGTGTGAAGTGGCCCTAAGAATCTAACATGGACCACACCGCTTTTAAAAATGCGACATTAATATTTATGAGTGGAACATTGATATATACTATAGTAATTTCCCCACTACCCTATTAGAAACTATACCTTTCGATTCTAGAACATTCCCAAAATTAGGTCACCCGGTCAAATTCGAGGGTTCCAAGATTACAAGCTCAAAAACCAAGTTTTCCGTCAAAGTGGAATGACGTGAAGTGTGTGTGTGTGTTTTTTTTAAAGTTGTAATATAATCCTTTGCCAATTGGTCCAAGCTCTTTAGCGAAATCCATACTTATGAGAGAATAAGTACGTCCCAATGGATTTCAACATGCACTATTAAATTCTCTTGTTTAGAAACCCTAAATGTCATTTATTGGTGGAGGAGGGGGGAAAAGTGTGCGACCGGAATTGGCGAGTGCCCTTCAACGGACACCCTAGTTTTGAGGTGGGAAGTGTATCGTTATGGAGAAGGAATATTCTTTGCACTTGCGAAAAAGGGTATATTTTATTAAAACACCGAAGCAACCCATTGGTGTAAGGTGTGTGACCTTGGCTAAGCGGTGGTTGTTAATGGACGCACAAACTTTGGGGTAAGAATGGGTGTAATTGTGGACACAAATGGCCTTGTGTTCCTATTGGTGTAAGGGCACACAACCGTAGATGTCCATTGCTCTTTGTCGGACACCCCACTTTTGAGGTGAGAAGTGTGTTCATATGAATATAGAATATGCATTTTGAGTGATTAAAAAACAATATAACACACAACCCACCAATGTAAAGGCTTGCGACCTAAACTAGTTGTTTATCGTTCTAGCGGATGCCCTTAATACAAGGAACATGTTGCCACTAGCCTTACACCCCCCCGCACCCCCCGCCCCCGGGCTACTACATGGTATCGAATCTACCACTGGGCTAGATTTGGTGCACTAGTGGCAAATATATACCACGTGATTCTCGTAGTGCTACTTTTGAGGTTAGAGGAATGTTCATTTTGACATTAAAACCGCATAGAATATGAATCGGTGAACGATTTAGAAACCGTAAAAAATGCGACGATTGGTGTAAGGCTTGATGCGACGATGAGTGATTGGTGTTGTGCTTCAATAAGAGACCCCCAAAGATTTGGGCCTCGGATCGGAGATAAGAATTGGGAGTACTTGTGGACGTCAAGCATGCCTTGTGGAAACCTAATAAAGCAAGGTCATAAATACCATGCAATTGGTGTGTGACTTCGATTGGTTAATGCCCTTCAAGGGCCGCCCTAGCTTTGGGAAAGAATTTTCGTCCTTGTGATGAATACTATAAAACGTGCACTTGTGATAAGTTTTCATTGTTATACCCATATACGCGGCTTGCCATTGGCTCGTGTGAAGTCAAAGCTCGGGGAGATCACTCTATTGTCAAGTTGAACACCACGTGCGAACAAAGTTTGCTACCCCTATATTACATGTCATAAATAATTTTAAATTTTATGATATTTTTTCTACATATATACAACCATTGATGGTATCTTTTGTATATTTTTTTGAAATTTTTAGTCATCTTCATTAATTATAGCAATTTTTTTAGTTCAATTCTGCGTCATTCTAGTTAGAAACGGTATGTTTTATTAAAAAAACAAATAATAAAATTTAATCACCATTTTTTTACTATGTAACATGTACCATTTATATCTACTCATGAAAAAAAATTGATAAAATTGTGACCCATTTTGGTGATGCTTTTTACATTTTTTACATATTTTACATCTAAAATGATCTCACGTGGTTGTTCAACTCTACAATGGAGTGATCTCCCCGAGAGTCCAAGTCAACCACTCGACGCCACCCACTCTTGGAAACCATTGAAATTTGAAGTGGGGTTGAGTGCTTGAATTCAAAGACACTTATCCAAATTACACATAACATCACTAAGCAGCTACATGATGGTCTTTTTTTCCAAAGAAAGAGGTTGTGATTACAAAACTCTAATAATTTACAGCTACTTGTCGAGAAGCTCATAGTACACATCCTAAGTGTTCCACATAAATGGAATCCCGGAATTAAAGGACAATTATATTCATGTGATGTCGGGTCCCACATAAAATTGTAGCCATGTAATGTTATGCAAGTCTACACTAGGGGATTGTTGCACACAAGCATACCTCTCACTCTCTAGACTCCAAAATTGTGGCTAATGTTACAGAGACATTATTAAGCTACAACCCTGAATCCATTTAGGCCAAATGTATGGGGTCTTTGGAGCTAATAACAACATGAAGTCAACTATTCTACAAGCATACAAGTCATAGGCGTTTGACTCGAGTCGTTGAGAAATTGTCTTATGGCACTAGAAATTATGCAAATCTACCACATTGGTAGATTTATGTATTATTCTCACTGACATGTGATAATTGCTTAATGTTGGTACCATAGCTCTCTAGCAGCTTGGGCACCTTTCTGCCTAATAATTAAAGTCGAAAGTAAGTTAGGCAACCCATAAAATAATATTCTAAAATTGGGTAAATTCAAATAAACAATTTAAAATAAGTTAGACATTCATCCAAGTTGTTTCTATAATTTATGGACGGTTTTCTTAATTTCATCTATGGCAGCTACAATTAAGCTAAACACTTCCCTTAACCAACATTCCTTACCCTAAAGTTTGTCTTTTACTTGTATGTCAAGGTTTTGCTTGGCAACATATTTTGCTACTTTGTTGGATTCCAGTGAATGTCACTTGCATTATTGTGATTTTAGGCAGTCTTTGAATTTTTGAATTTTGATTTAAATTGTTTTTGGCACTCAACGAAATTAATTTCCTAGAAATTTGAGCATCTTTAAAATTAATTATTTTCTGCCCAAGTTGCTAGAGAGCTACGGTAGTGTTACAAACAATTGTTTCCAAGCTATAGACAATGTTTTCACTCAGATGGATGAGGAATACCCACAATTCAAATGTTCAAGGTCATTCTATTGTATGGCATAAGGAATGTGGACCTTATGTGGACACTCTTTTTAATTGGACACCTATATTTGAGTGGTATATGGCACGAGTTGTAATTCATAACGGGCACTAGAAATACACATGTTATGATGAGATTGGAATATTGTCTCGATCATTCTAGGTTCCAAAGGTAGTGAACGCAATTGGAAGGGTATGTATGGAGAGAGAGAGAGATTTTCAATTTGCCGTCTTGTTATCTTTACATCTTAACTCCGCTTCCGATGTTTAGGCTAACAAATCCCCATGATTTGCAGTCGCTAACATGATGAGGCACCTTCCAAGCCAATTCAATGGACGAATGTGTCCATGGAGGCAAAAGTGTCCACAAAAGGCCACGTAACATCGTGTCAATCCCTTAAAGGAGGAACCTCTACCAGAAAGAATCTTGGGTCATCCTAGCCATCATATTTTCTTTTCCTTCTTTTTCTCATAGGGAGTATGCGATCTACTCAAGAGAGAAGTAGCTATTTACATCCATATAAGAGATGGATGACAGATGAAAATATGGATGTCATGCATTTGTTCATCGACATGTAGGAACTTTCATCCAAAACAAAGCAACACGTTCCCAAAATTGGGAAAGCTTCAACGATATCATCCGCCCAAAAGAAGGGGACATACAGCCGAACATTTCCTCCACACACAAAAAAAATCCACCGATCCTAGCTATCCCGGAGGACAAATCTCATGTGTAAATAGGAGACAACTTTATTGCCCGAGATTGGATTTTCTCCATATGCCAACTTGCATAACAATGATTCCACTTTTGACAAAGGGGGATTGGCATGCCACTCGACTCCGATGAAGAATGTTATACACACGTTCAAAAATCACACTACCTATGATCGCACTTAGTCCGATTTGGGGGAACTATAATACACACACCACTACTACTACCTCGGAGTCGGGTCCAAAGCAAAGCCGAGCCGAGCCGAGCCGAGACAACTTGTGATCGAAGATCATATGCTTTCGATTGTACTTACTTACTTGCGAGCCGAGTCCTTTTTGGCGTTGAACCTTTCCCGAATGCCTTTTGAAGGATTTTTATCTCTTCGACCTGCAAAAAGGGGCGCCAAAATATCAATGGGGTTGTTGGGCTCGCCTTTGAGGAGGGGAAACACTAGCTTGACCGAGACCACATGTTTAGTGTCTCGAAATATCAAACCGTGGGGTCTCCGCAATCATACAATGATGTACTTCAAAATTGCTGTAGCAATTTGTGAGATCTAGTATCAAAGTGCCTTCTACTCCATGCAAGGAGTTCCTATTAATGGTATGTGGCCCTATTGTGGGCGCTTCCAACTTTGACATGTAGGAGTTTTGACCGGGATCGGACATAACATTATTCAGATCCATATAACAGTGTTTCGTGGGGCTAACAATATTCCACATAATAGGGGAATATTCTATGAAATACTGTTAGTCCCATGGAACACTGTTATGGATCTGAATAATGTTATGGAAATCGTCTCATCCAATTTGAGGTTTCAAATCACGTATATTGGTTGTTTCAAGTTTCAGAATCGGAGTTGAGAATTTGCAAAAATTTATAGGAGGTTGAAATTTGAAAGTCTTATATTTCCCTCTTTAAGTGATCACATAGACCTCTTTTGATTATGTTGTATATGGAATTCATAGTGGTGCCTGCAGTGTTCAAGATTGAAGTCTTCAATGCCCTTCAAACGTGATTTGGCCCTTCAAAATATACCTCTCTCAAAACATCCCTTCAAAACGCAACCCCAAATTGAAAATGAAGACGTCACTTGAAGTCCTCAATATAGTATGCCCGCCACAAGAACCAACAAGCATAGGGCATTGTCACTACAAGAAGTAGAGTTAGATGGTTGATTCTTAATTCTTCACATTGTACTAGAAACATGTACCATATAATTCATACACAAGTTTAATATGAGTTTTGTATTTCATTTCTATATTCTTGGATTGACATCTTGAATTTGAACTAGCCCTTCAACTGAATGGCTGAAATTTGAGAGCCCTTCAAAATGAAACTCATATGAGGGCTTCAATCTTGAACACTGGGTGCCTGAATCTAGAACATATGAGCCAATGTCATCGTAACACATGTACTTCGGATGTTTGTGGCATATGTGAAATCTAGTATTAAAAGTGCCTTCTTTGTGTTAGTGAAGGCAAAATTCTACTCCATGCAAGGATTTTGTACTAATGTATTGTGGCCCTTTTGTGGTCACTTCCAACTTCACATAGTAAGTTTTGATTGTTTGATGATATCGGAAATTATCTCATTTGATTAGCAATTGCAAATCATGCAAATTGTCATTTCAGTTTTTAGAGTCAAAATTGAGATGCAAAAGTTATCTTAGGACGTCATATTGAAACTTCTTATTTTCTGATTAAGTGATCACATAGACCCTCTCAATTAAGTTGTTTACTAAACCCGTTGATGATGTCTACGTTTAGAAATCATGACACAATATCATTGTAACACATTTCTTTTTAGTGTCCAATTTTTACTGCAAACTTGTATTCTACTAATCCATGATACAATATGCTCACATGCTTTTGCAACTCTCATTTTGTAAAAACAGAATTACGGGTATCCTATGGCAAAAACCTTCAAATTTTGTTGTTTTATTGAAATTATATAACATGTTCATATTAAGAACACTTTTGTTTTATTTTATTTTATTAGCTTAGACACAAAGGCCCATCCCCCACCTTCCCCCCCCCCCCGTAAGGTTAGTATCTAAATATGAAAGTCCAATAAAAATATGAAATATAGTGTAGTTGAAATCCTAAACCTACAACGCTTGCCAATGCAATAAAAAATTCACTTTTTCTTGAATAGATTTGGAATAGGAAATAGAAAATAGATTTCAAGGATTTCATGTCATCGGTCGAGCTCAAAAACAGTCGAAAGGACCTTCTAAGGTCAAATTGAAGTTTGACCAACGAAAAGGCCCAAGGGGGTTCACAATGCAATGAAGGTCAAGTTTGAAATTCGAGGCTTGCCATGAGTTCAAGTTGAAGATTAGAAACCATTTTATTTCCCATCCCAATGGCTAAGACTTGAAGCAAAGCAATTGACAACTTTATGACAAGCCTTGCTTTTCTCAAATTTGAGTAGCAACTCTTAGTGGTAGCTTAGAATATATTAGACCATGAAGTCCCATTGGATAATTTGTCCGGGTTAGGTTCCGCATATAGGCGCTTCTACGCCACCACCATTGTGTATGAGTGTTTCTCCTATGTGACCTCTGACCAACTGTAGCAACAACATTTGTTGGAACGTTTGTCTTCCGGTACCATTTCAACTATGTTTAATCAAAGAATTCACACATGTTTACTAGTCTAGACACATATGCAAAGGGACGGTAACATGCGTTCCACTAGAAAACAAGGTGCGATAGAAGATAGGGCCCCATTTAATGTTCTAGAAGAGAATTACAAAAGTATCATAAAACATTTAGGGCACTATAAATTAATTTGATATTTAATTAATTACATTCCATAAATATCCATTATATATGTGGACTATTATGAAAATTTACGTATGCTTCACAACCTCCCCCCTCCCCTATGAAAATGTCCCTCTATTGCACCACATTCATATCTCTACAAGCAATGCACATACTTCATGAATGAATGGCATTGTGACTGCCCAAAAAGAAAGGGATGGCACCCAACATTTTCACCTTCAACTTACCTGGGTGGTATAGACATTGAGACTGTCTATACAATGATACCACAATTGTAAAGTTTTAGAAAAATACCTCAGTTGGAGTATAGTTAGAAATATAATGGGCATTAGAGTTGTTCCTAAAGTAAAGTGGATGAAGCCATGGGTTTGGTTCATGAGTTTATGAGAATTAACACAAAGTCACCCAAGTTTTCTTAGTGCTTAAATTATCATCCACAAGGAGTGGTGTCGGGCTATTAGAAACCAACTTTCTAGCTTGTCTTACTAGGGTGGGTGAACCAAGCTAACCTTGCATAGGATAATTTGGAATTTAGGACAACGGGTCCCATGCACATGCCCTTTTTTAGATCCTAAAACTTTCTTAACATTTGAGAGGTGGAAAGAGGAGGTCCCAAAATTTACACCCAACTTTCAAAATAGGCTCTGAAACACGATGAGCTAGTGAGCTCTTAATAAAAGGTTTTCTCAAAGAAGGATCGAACCCACGATTTCGTCCCTCTTTGAGGGACTTTACGGATAACTCTATTGTTTATGAGTAATCGAGGGAATGACAATGTAGAGAGAGATAGAAGCTAAATCCATATGTAAGGTATACACCAATCATACAAAAAGTATGTTTTGCAAAAACACATGCATCCAAACAACTATTGAATACCTTGAATACAAGTGAATATGCATTTGTACATGAATATATATTGAATACTTGTATCATGTGAACTCCAACGACCTCAACCCATTCTAGATCAATTTGTAAGTACTAGACTAACACACACTCATTGAAGGAAAATTGCGGCTCCCAAGAGTGACAAGTCTAAAGGTGTCAAAACACATGGAATGCAACACGTGCATGTAGCTTAAGTTCATGACACATTATAGTTATGCGTAAAGTCTCTCAAAGAGGGACGGAATCATGCGGTTTTGGTCCTTCTTTGAGACAATTTTCTATTTAAGAGCTTGTTAGTTTGTCATGTGTTGGGGTCTATTTTGAAAGTTGGGTGAAACTCCTTGGAGCTTCTCTTATCAACCCAAAAACTTTGAAAAACTTTTACCATTTAAAATAGGGGTTTTTCGTAGGACTTAAATCTTGGATGGCCCTATGCAAGGATAGCTTGGCCCCACTTATCCTAGTATAACAAGCTAAAAATTCAAATTTTAAATAGGCCGAGACCGCTCTTTGAGCATGTTAATCTAAGCCTTAAGAAAGCTTCGGTGACTTTATGGATTTGCTCTTAAACTCACAGTTTAGCTAACTCAATGGGAGTTTCATCCCAAGACTTTACGGATGGCTCTATTATCCCGCAAAGGTATCGATCACAAAATCACCAAATTTGGACTACATGAATTTGTAAATGTCGGAACTTCGAGAAAAAGAGGCCCACTAGTGTGGCCCACACTATTTGAGTATATACCCGCTTCTCGCAATCCATGGCAATCTTTTTGACCACACTAATTGTTTTCGGCTCTCTCACGCCTTTTAAAGGCCACGTTTTCAATTCTTTTGAGGACAAGAATCATGTTTCCAAACGAGGGCCACATATTCAAGCTTGACAAGTGTTAAAGTTTTGAGACACCTACCGAGGCAAAAGGGTGAAATTGGAGTGAAACATTGTATGGCCCTAGAGTCCATTTATTTATTATTATGAGCCGGTTCGACCCCGACATAGCCTAGTGGGATCTAAAGTGGAATGAAGTAACAACACACTTTGGGAGGCGTGGGTTTTGACTCGCGCTTGCCCTCCGTAGATGTTGTGAACCGAAGCCATTTAGAGGACCCACATTCATGACAATATAGAACAATTTAGCATGTTTCTCCAAGATATTTAACGTTTGGTATGAATGCCCAATTTTTTTTGAAATGATACATTTTTTGATTTATGATCTTCAATTCAGATTCAATACCACCTATTAAAATAAAACATGAATTGAAAATACCATCATATGTGAAAATGTTGATTAGGTATACACAGTATGTATCTGAGCTTGAGTAATTTGTATGAGCTCAAATCTCTCTATAATGCATTCTACATGTACGTATGGTTTGGTTGGACTAGAACCTTTGATAAATGGACTAGTTTTAGATAGGGTCGCTTTTGAGGCTTTTGTTTTGAAAACATCAAGGAATAGGCTTAATCTTCTTTGTATGATATCTACTAAGATGAAAAACCAAGTAGGTCTCTTGAGTAGCAAAGTCAAATTCAATGATACATAATTGGAAAGTTAGTCGAATCCAAGAATCGAAATTTGCATAACATTACTAAGTAGCCACATGATGACCTATTTCCAAAGAAAGAGGTTGTAATAAAAAAATAATGATAATTTATGGTCACTTGTCGAAAAGTTCACAGTACAATTTTTCTCCTAGTGCCACAAGTTGTAATTGCATCTAAGTTAACCCCTTGTAGTAGGCATACTCAAAACTTACATTAAGTAGCATTGCCATGCATTAATTGACCCCCCCCAATATATATAATTGGGGTACATAGTGTTGGTTTTGGGCACAAATGCCTTGATGTTGAGAGCACAATGTATGAATGAAGTATTTTAAAAGTCCATGGTGGTGTACTAGGGCAATCTTTCACATGACACACCTAATGCACCAACAATGTTGTCATAGACTAGCAACCATTCTTATGTGTACGATACTTGTATTTGATCTAAGAAAAGCCAAGGTAAATCAGCTCATGATTCAATTATTGATGAAATTGGACACCAAAGTTACTTGACATAATGAAGTTTGAACACATGATAATAGGGTTTGGCATTTAGGAGTTAACAATGCACCTACATGCCTTACCCACTTGATAACATGACTCACCCTTGCCCCTAAGTTAAGTGGGGCAGAGAAAGAGTAGTCATTTTTCAAAGCTTTTCAAATTCAAAGCTTGATCTTCCTCTTTTCAAAGGCCTTTTCCTTTCTATTCTTCATCAAAATGAAGCAAGGGTGGGTGGGTGGGTGAAATTTTCTTTCATCACAAGTATATTGTCTCCCTAAACATAGCATCCAATATTGTAACTATGGATTTAGTGCTATGTTTTACATCATAGTAAGTTGATTGAACTTTCAACTAGGAATATGCATGCTTATCAAAGTAGTTAGATACTCCGCTATGTTTCTTTGCTTTCAAATCAAAGTTTAATAGCATGGGTTGTCATAAAGGCATAAAGTACCAAAATGTTATGATATATGTCATGGTAACAAATATCCATCACATATGGCAACTGAGTTCAAAATATAGTCTAATATATGACTGCATTGTGCTCAATGATTATTGTTACAACCAAGTAATAAAGCAAAGATGTGATATGTAGACTTACATACCTCATTTGTAGGTAATCTCAATGTCTCAACTACTTTCTAGAATTTGTGTATACATCAAAATACTAATTCAAAGTAACATAATAACTTTCACAAGTGTAATATTTCAAGAGTGAAAGAGAATCCAAACATGACTAATGCACTACTGTTGGTGTTGACAATGTGAAGAGCTAGCCTCACATGCATCCATGCCAACCCAAACATACATTTGTGTGTTATAAAGGCGTGTGTCAGGTGTCTTCAGCTAAGCTCAGTTGCAATCCATGACACACATTTACCTCACCTATCAAGTCCATTGAATATTTGCAAACACTTATACTCAATACAAAACAATGAGTATACAAACCTACTCTTTTGCCATATTGTGTAACTTTCTTGAACATTAACAACCTTTTGTACACCAAACATCATGCGCTTCCACACTTATTACATATCTATTTAGCCTTATTGAACAATCTAAGCCAAGTGTTTCCTCCTCCAAGCATGTAAAAGAGTCTTCACATGGAAGAGACTAGGGTTTAAGTATTGGTTTAGTAAGGTATAGTGGCCGCTTTAGGTCATTGAAACCCTAAATCGTGGAGCGTGGTAATTACTTGACCATGGTTAGTTAACTCATGGTTAAGTATAGTGTAATGTTCTAACTTTGGTGTAGAGACTACTAAGTATTCCAGACTTTGTAGGAGGTTTTAATCAAATTGTCAAGAGTATCACATTTTACTATTTATATAGTTTAGAGGCAATAACAAGAGCAAAGAGAGAGAGAAAGAGAACCTCTCATGCAACTTAAAAACCTTGAAATAATATGCAGCTTGAAGGTTATTATTTTTAGTTGATTCTCTCTCTCTATCTCTCTCTCACTCTCTCTCTACTATGTTTTTACTTTAGCATGAATGAATCCACCCAATAACAAAAAATAACCCTAACAAAATTCATTACTTTAGGGTTAGGTAAAATCTACCTAACAAACGTTCACCGTAGATCTGGTTCTATAAATCTATGGTCAAGGGTACTTACCTAATCCTATAATAAGTAAAAGGGAAACCATGAGAGCCCTTTCTCAAAGGTTAAGCAACAGTGGATGTTTACCCTAAGTAACCCCTAAGATTAGGATAAGTAGTGAGGACTAAGTAAAGGTGGAAGGAGTGTGTAACCTACCACAAAGCTCAATCTCACAAGGTTCAAATGGCTAAAGAACATGTAAAATACTCGATGGCAATATGTGTATTCGGTAATACAAAATGTATGATTATGTTGTACATGATTGTATGACATAGATAACCATTGGATTATGTTGTTATCTACCTCATGTATGTTACTAACCCTCTTTGCGGATTTGGATATGTAGCAATGGTTTTACCTAAGGGTAAAGAGGGTAGAACCATATTAGTTTGTTGATTAAGGTTATAAATTTTTACTTTGGGGAAACAAACCTATATGGGAAAGTACCAAATGAGTGGAGATAGTTCGGCATAGATTTTCCTTGAGGGATGATCCCACCCACCCACCCTTCTCGGTTTTGAAGGCTACACAAATATGTAGGGGAATGGAATGGCCTCTGAAAATGAGGATGGACTAAAAAGTGACTAAGCTTGAAAGTAAGCATAGATCTGCTCAATAACTATCTTTCTCTCTCATAGCTAAATATGATAGTTCCTAGGGACAGAAATAGTCAAATCCGGTAAGCTACACATCAATGAATGGGGATAATTGATCGCTAGTTATGCACGAATCAGTTGAGTTTGAAAAATAACCGGTTGAAGTTCAAATTACCGATCATCTAAGAGAAATATATAAAATATACCTCAACTAAATAAATGCATAAATAAATAAAACTAAAAGATGTCAACATCTAACCGGTTGGACTTGGAAACGCTAGGACCTTGACCAATTATGCCCAAAAATCTCTCCGGACACTGCTACCTGTGATTGTAGAGGGGTTTGTTAGTTAGTTTTTTGGGGGGTACAATTAGTTAGAGAAAATAAAGTAGAGAAACTAAAGCACAACCACCAAGTACGTGATCCAAAACAAAGGGGCCCTAAAAGGGATGTTCAGATTTTATGCCTTCAAAACCACCATAGGCGGGTCTCTTGCCTCCAAGTCATGGACATATTGGACCTTCTACAAATCACCTCCCTAACACACCATCGCTTCTTATTAAAGCACTCCAAAACACTCGCTCACGAGCAATTGGCCGAGTCTTTTGTCCATCAACTTTGTCACAATCAACTAGCACATCCCACGTATGCATTTGTTAGGAACACTAGAACCATATGAGAGACTTGGAAGACAACACATCCTACATCAATGAAAATTGTCTTACATTTGCTTTTTAAAAATCTAAAAATATACCAAAATGATAGATTTTGCGGATTCTTTCACCGACACATGTTTCCTTGTTACCCCATGTGTCATATGCTTGTAAGTAGTAAGTAAGGCTTTACACTACTTACTACTTGCAAGCATATATAACACACGGGGACCTCCGTGAGGCCGCGTCCAATGAATGTGGTGTTGCTTCACAATGTGGTCCGGTGCATAAGCTTCACGTGTTGCTCTCGTGGGCGATGCTCATTATTCCGAATCTCCGAAAATTGGGCCCACAAAGTTGCCGGTCGGAGCCCACGCGTCTCATGCTTGGGATACTTCTAAAGCACCCGAGATTTTGAGCGCGTAGAGGAGCAATCCCACAACCACAACGTTTAAAATGATGAAAAGGTTGCTTTTTCCGGACAAAAGAAGCTTTGGTCGCCGAAATGCGAGCATCAAAAGAAATGTGAACCTAATTTACGGCGACAAAAGTTTGCGTAGCTTACTAGGCACTCAAACCGTATTACTGGTCTCTTGCGTTGGTTATTAACTTGCCTTCGCGTGGCATTTCAATGCGGTTGTGTGATCAAAAGCTAACGTGCCCCGGGCTAGATCACGTCTTCATTCGGCTGGGCCCCGTCCCTCCCACACCTCCTTCACTACCCGGTCTTCCTGCTCGCACCTGCGAGGGAACTCCTCCTCATTGGGAACCAATGTGACAATATCCGATCAAAATTACAAATATTCAAGTTGACATCATTTTCATTATTCCCAAGTCAATTGATGTTGCAACCCTTGCTAGCTCCCCTTAATTAACTTGGTCGTTTCTCAATTCTAGCAAGGGTCACGAGCACTAACCCTTTGCATTTCCCGCATGCTAATGGTTAGCTCTCCATACCGTGGACCTCTTAGCTCATAGGTGGGGACCAACCCTCCTACACTTGCATTTAGGACTCACCCCTTAATCGGTAACCAATGCTTAGATGTGGACTTCCATCCATGGAAGTCCAATCTTAAGTTGATCATCGTGTTGCCGGAGCAACACTACAACAACCTGAACCATATTGGGCAACTATGCCCCCACGTTGGGCCAATGCCCGTGGAGGCCGTACCGTTTAGCCGGCCACACCGCCTCACCCATATAAGCCTCTAGGACTTTGGGCAGGGCCCCTACCCCACTGTCAAGTAACCTTTTGTCTCTCTACCAAGAGTTGGGGCCAAGTAGACAGTTTCTCTTAGCCGTTGGGGCTAGAAGCCCCCAGCAGCTTTAAAGCACTGCCATATCTCCTAGCTCACACCTCCGATTGAGGTGTTTTTGAGCATTCTAGAACCTGGATGCCATAAGCTACTCATAGCTCATGGCCTTACCCTCGTAACTCCTAGTATCCATGGGTGGGAGGTGTTCCCAACACCCAGGGCACTCACCCACACTAGGATCACTTGGGCCCTCTCACCAATGGCGCCACAAGTCCCGGGTGTCACTCTGGGGTTCCCCTTGTGCCCATGGTGTTTCGGGCACTCCTCATGGAGAGGTGCGCGACAATTGATGGAGTTCCTTCATATGTCAAAGGAGCTTAATGACTTAAATGACCGGTTATTGTCACATTGGTTCCCAACGGGGAAGAGTTCCCACGCAGGTGCGGGCAGGAAGACCGGGCGATGAAGGAGGCGTGGGAGGGGCAGGGCTGAGCCGAATGAAGATGTGTTGCTCGGGGTAGCTAATGTACGTGTGCCTATTGTGGGCACTTCCAACTCCACATACCAATCTCGCCATTGGAACATTGCGCTTAAGAACCCATTATTTTGCAAGTATTTATGGATGAGGAGGAATGGTAGAGAGAAAATTTCCTTGTTGGAGTTTGTATGCTTCAAGGATATTTAGTCAAAGTGTAGTTTCTATGATTTGGAAAGTGATCTTGTAGATGGACCCATCTTGAGGTTCACATGTGAATACTAACAGTTATGTATCCTTACCCATGTGTTTCATGAATTGTAAAAATACAACTTTATCACATTTAAACAAGCATGTGTTGTGTTTGAAGCTCTGCATGTTGATAAAATGGGTGCAACTACACAAAATGGTTCTATTAGTGAGGGCCGTAGTAATTCTCTAGAACCAACATTCATTTTCAACCCACACCAAATCTCTAGTTGTGAATTAGTGTAGTATGCTACTTTTGATGTCAGGTGACTATCTTATTTTATGCAAGGTTATTGGTCTAGAGTCTCACAAAGTATGGAGGGGAACACCTAGAGACTTGGATCCACGTTATTTTCACCCTGAGTAGACAATCATAGTGGCCCACATTAATTATTCCGACACTATTTTCGCACCCACACTACTAGGTTCATTTAGTGTAGTCTTAGATGTGGGATGTAAACACATTTCTGATGCATGCACATCGCATGTGATTTGTATCCTATATTTAAAGTGGTATTTTGAATGCATTATTATCAAAGTACATGTATTTAGAATTTCTTTCATATGCTTCTCATTCCTCCTTCCCCCCCCCCCTCAAATGATTTGTTTTGCAATATGGATGTCTTGACAACACAAACATCACTCTCTTATGTATAATTTATGAGCAAATATTTTGTCTATATTTACTTAACTACCATTTTTGAAATGTGCAAGTCGGGGGTCAAAGGGTTAAAAGGAAAAATCATTCATTTGATAATTGCATAAAATTGATACAATAAGTTTCAATTTTGATGTGAAAATGGTACATGTCATGTGGGATGGGGCTCTGGTGATGGATGTTCACAAAGGGTGCAAGGTAACATGTATATTAAATACAGAGGTAAGCTTTATGGTAAAGGATGATTGGTGATTTATTATGTTGTTATTGATACTAAAATTTTGCAATATTATCCTCAACAAGCATTGAAATGAAATGAAATTCAATTTAAAAGTTTGGGAAGCCAACATGCTAATGGGACTGAAAGTACAACAACATGATGTCAAACCGGCTAATTTCCTAGAGTGGCGGGGTGTGTTGTACATGCACAAACCAGTTTGGAATACGATTTGCCTAAGCCAAGATATTTGAGTTGAGAATACAATAACATTGTTTCAAAAGACCTTGGATTTGGGGATGAATATGAGAAATCATATTATGTAAGGATGTGAAATAATTGGTATTGCCATCATCAATAAATAAACCAAGATCCATAATCCTCATACTAGAAAGTTGTTGCATGGGAATGTTTCGTAAAATCAAAAGGTAAAAGCATATTCTTAGATATCACCACTATCACATGCGTGTTTCAGTTGAAGCAATTTTGACTTTCAAATCCCATAGTAATGCATATCCTTCTTTGAGATTTATCTGTCAAAACATGATGATCATTCAAAGAAACTATGGGTTTTTTGATAAGGTATAGGGCAAAAACAATTGCCTTTTCGGATATGACTATTTAGGGAAATATGATTTTTTTAATCTCTTTCATGTTGCTTTTTTTTTGGACATCATGGCAAGAGAGAAATTGATGTGTTTTAAGTAGTTTCACATGTCATAAAACTAGTGAATGCGACATCATGCTTATTTACAATCTATTTAGGTACGTTGGTTGTAGAAGGAAAAAAAATGTTCTATGGACATTTACGTAGTACCACAAGGCCAACTGTGACATACTTACCTTGGTAGCTTGAGGGTTTGATCCATTGTTTGGGTACCCAAAGGACCAATATGGAATGTCCCTCTTTCAAGCCTCCGCATTGATTCCAAGCATGCACCCTAAACTTACCGAACATGGAAAGTTTTGCATGCGAAACAACCAACTCCCTACTAAAACTCCGGTTGAGTTAAAGGATAACTCTAATGAACTCAAAAAGAGCTTGTCTTTAGTTCTAGCATTTGAGAACATGAAGATTCAATGGCTTATTTCAATTATTTATTCAAGTGGTTAAATTTTACATTCACGTTGATATCAAACATCAAACACCAAAAATTTGGAGATAATAATATCCCTCTATTGTATACCTCATTTTTGCATGCCGTATCTTAAAAAACACAAAAGAGTGACTCCCCGAAGTCACATGTTAATCGATCAAGTATAGATAAAATGGCTAAAAATGTCCTTATAGTAGTTCATGGACCGATTACCATATCATATAAGGAATTGTAGCCCATTTTTCCTTAACACAAGCATAAGCTATTTGGATTATTTTTGGACAATTTCTAAAATGACTTGTTGAATCTCTTATCCTTTCTTGCAATCTATATAAACTAGGGGAGAAAAAAACATGGACAAAATATCTGCCCTGAAAAGAGAGAGTATCTAAGGGTATTTTTGTGTGATAGAGACATGCACATTGCAAAACACAATTACTTGGGAGACGAAACCAGAAGAACAGGCAAAAATAATGATGGATACCTTAATTATACATACTTTGAGAAGTAATGTGGTCAACTAATTGCTCTCAATTTCTATTATCCACAAATAACACAATAAGTACGCCACTAACACGTGTCTGCATGTACAACAAAATATGTATTTCACATCTAAGACTAGTATCTGCCATTACTATCATAAGGCAACAATCAAAGTGCGTGTATACAATTTCATCAAGTCCAAAATGAATTCGTAAGCCTAAATTTACTTAAATCCTAGTTTGGAACATGCCTACTAAAGTGGACGACCCTTCTTCAATTACTATTCTTCATTGTAGATGTGGCTCTACAAACAGATTCCATAACAACACGTGTTCAAAAAAAAATTGGATTGTTTGCTCAAAATATGAAAACTATTCTAGACTTAATACCTGACAAAATTAGGGAGAGTTGTATGACCCATTCAATGAGCACAAGACTCCTCACTTTGGTATCGAATAAGATATTCATATGAGCTCCGAAAACATACGAGGAAAGTGGCTATGACCTTGATTTGGATTCGCTAACCGTCTCCTACTAATCACTTGTTTCATATCCCTCGAGAAGTGGGCGAGTCGGAAAGAGTAACCGTTTTAAGACCGATCTATACCTTAGTACCACTTTCCAAGCTACGTGCTTATTTCCCTCGGAGCCCGAGCTACCTTGACTTTAGCTTTCTTTTGCATGGTATCGAAGACCCCGAAGTCAAATATTCGAATAAAAGGTCACTTTGTGCCCCACGAATATTCGTCCCCATAAAATCCACAAACACGGGCAGGCCCGAGGGGAATTGAACCTGCCCGTGTTTAAAAAAAATTGTGTGAATATCTCTCTACACTTGGGCTTGGGCTCATCAGTCGCATGAGCCCCCACGTGATTGGCCGTGTCCCGAAAGTTGGTCCGACTATCATACCAATGGCGGTCGAACACGCCAGGCTTTTGTGAAATATCTCCAAAGTATCTTGGTCCAAAGTATCATAAGTAAGCCTACACTCATCACGCATCGGAAACACTACCACACTACTACCCTTCTCGTGAGTTTCAAGGAAGGAAAAAAAAAAGTTCGTTCGACGCCATTTTTTCCACCCCCAAGTGCCGTCCGATCCGATCACATACGTTAAGGTGTAGCTTGCTTAGGCGAGATTCGCTTCGTAACTCGGGTCGAAGCCTAGTTTGGGGGAAAAGTGTTAGTGGAGAGTGGGGCTAACCCTAAAAAGTCCCGAAGATTTCCCGGGGGGGGGGGGTGGGAGATTTATGAACATGTGGAGCGCCGTAATGGTAATAATGGCGATCTTTTAAGGTACGTGGGTCTCCAACGGATACTTCCATGATATCACGTGCTTATGTGTGGGACAAAGAGTAAGCACATGGAAAAATCCCATTCTAAGCATAGGGTGAACTTTGAAATTGAAAGCCCCTCCCCCCCCCCCCCGAGCTAATATATGATTTGTTTGTGAATGATGTAATGTGCACTTTGATTGGAAATTTCATGAGCATATGAACTACGATCGCAATTTTTTCACTAGTATTTGTTCTTACTTATAAACACTGGCGAGAGCCCACCCGCCGCAGAGGTAGGCAATAAACCCCACCCTGCACCAAGGGGATTCTTGAGCAGGGCAGGGCCACGGGCTCAAATTCACGTCGGATTGCCCGATGTTGGTTTTTCTTTTTCTTTTTCTTGAACACTAATAAAGTGAGTTCTTCAAGTCGTTGATCTAACAACCAATCTTTGTCTATATTAACTCTTTCACTCAATATGTGGCATTTAACCATTGTGAGCTTCATCGTCTTAGTTGTAACATTGAACAATGTGCGTATGCATACTTAGCATGATGCACCGAGTTCATTGGTAATGAGTATTGTGGATGTTTTGTAAATCGTGTGGTTCATGCTAATGACCGTGTTTGTTGTAGAATATGCTTTAGTCATGTTGACTCTTTCACCGCTAGATGTTAAGGATTTAGACTTTGTTTTGATGTCCAAGTCTATCCTAGAGTTTTGTGGTGTCCGGATAAACTCATCTATTGAGAAATGTAAACATTGTGAAATATCTTATAGCAAAAATGGGACCAATTTGAAATAGATTAAAATGGGATATAAATATCCAAAATTAGTATGATGGGGTCCAATTGAAATGAATGAGCCCTCAACCTTAGGGGTTTCAAATCTAGGGATCAAATAGTTGATTTATTTTCAAAAAGAATTTTTGACAAACATGATAATCAAAAAAAATCCTCAATAATCCCCATTGTTAAATTTAATTGAGAAAAGAATTATTTTTTTGGGTGTTTAAAAAATAGTTTAATTCCTCGGGGAGATCACTCCATTGTAGAGTTGAACACCACGTGCGAACAAAGTTTGCTACCCCTATATTACATGTCAAAAATAATTTTAAATTTTACGATATTTTTTCTACATATACAAAACCATTGATGGTATCTTTTGTATATTTTTTTGAAATTTTTAGTCATATTCATTAATTGTAGCAATTTTTTTAGTTCAATTCTGCGTCATTCTAGTTAGAAACGGTATGTTTTATTAAAAAAACAAATCATCAAATTTAGTCACCATTTTTTACTATGTAACATGTACCATTTATATCTACTCATGAAAAAAAATTGATAAAATTGTGACCCATTTTGGTGATGATTTTTACATTTTTACATTTTTTACATCTAAAATGATCGCACATGGTTGTTCAACTCTACAATGGAGTGATCTCCCCGAGTTTAATTCCCACCAAAGATGCCACCCAGGTAGGATGGTATGCTACTACTATTTACCTATTTTTATTTAACCCCTAATGTCCTATGCACCCATAAATTGGTCGTGAGCAGTTTGTTCTGACCCCTTTGACACTAGTTTGGATGGTTTCTTGATGGTTTTTTGACTGTTTCAATGAATCCTTGTGTTCATGTTCAAGTCTGCTATGTTTTGCCAGATGGATAATTTTGATTCAACAAAGTTATGTATTTTTGGATCAATTCAAATATGGGAGTGTGCTCTCAACTGGTTTACAGTGGAACCGATTCACGAACCAAAACTTGACATTTGTCACCTCCGCGGTTTAAGGATAGCATATCCTGAACATGTTTTTTTGGTTGATCCCTACATGCAAATGATTCCCAGTTGATCCAAAAATTTGCATGACACTCAAACATAACATATTCTAAACATCTACTGTTGGAATTTTTAGTTAGACATGCGTTGGTGGGTGTAAATCCAAGTGGAAGGTGCATATTTGTGGCACCGCTACCTCAAATTGCAAAGCTTCCCAAAAAATCACAAACTAATGGTTTCAAGATTTGTGAGTTGATTTGAGTAGGTATATTGCCCCTCTTTTGAATGAGGGTAACAATTTGTCGTTTGGAGATGATTTGAGTGGAGGTTCGATAAAAAAACCAGCCCAAATTTAATTTCTAAACTGCTACCCCTCAAGACCGCTATTGACATTCCTATTATAATCTCCTACATAACAAAACTTCAACATCTAAAATTTGGTTTGTGAGTAGTCACTTCTAACTTGCAAACATCTATACAGCTGGATTTGTCAAAAAAGCTTAATCTTTAACTACGGTCGCTGAAATCGAGGTTACATTTTCTGGGTAGATTTGAGGGAAATTGGGCATGGGAAGTTAGGGGTTCAAGTGAGTTGTAGACGGCAATTATAATGAGACATAAAAAAAATAAGAAATTTATGTCACTAATTTCCTGGGAATATTTAAGTTTTATGAGACTAGCATATATATCGATATATATATATATAAAACTATGGATATATTATAAATTAATATCAATGGACTATAACGGTAGTAAGTTTTGACCAACCCATAATTGATACCTACGGAGACTTGAGACTCTGAGAGTATGTTTCATAGCAAATATTTTTATCAACTCTCATTATTAGAGATGGAATCAAAAAAGAAAAACCTACCAGCCACTATAAGAGAACATGGATGATCTAAATGACACGATCCAAGAGGATCAAAATGACATTGTGTCATATAGACCGGGTTACGAGGACAAAGTATGAATGTTATGATATGAAAGTGTCGCTTGGGAACCAATTTAAATGAGATGTGCCATTTTGATTCTTTTGAATTTTGTCATTAAGATCCATGCTTTCTTATAGTGAGCAACAATGACAACAACAATTGAATACTTTGTGACAAGATATAATGATCACAAGGCTTCTCTATAATAAAATAAAAAGAGTAAGGATAACGTTGAAAATTCTTTTTTTTTCCTTTTCTTTATTTGAAAGAACATTTTTACTTTGTGCACTTGTTGTTTTCTGCATAGATTGTCAATTATCCTCACAAAGCTAACTAATTTGTTTATGGTAAATAATGTGGACATAATTATAGTGTGACTTATCCTTTGAAGCACTATGTGAGGCCCACGGTGTACATCATCATGCATTAAAATAACATGAAACGTTATATTTAATGGAATTGCATCAATCTTGTCCTACCCATGCGACTTCAATGGAAATTGTATTATTTTGTAGAATGCCAAAATTTACATACGATCTATCTTTAAGGAAATCATATCTATGAACGAACATTTTGGAAATATAGTAGTGTATCTATCAATTTCTGTTGAATTCTATTTCGAGATGATAAAATGATTATCTGAACCTTAGGTAGGATGGATATAAATTGCATCTAACTTTTTGAAAGTATCTCAAATGCACATTATTTTCCATCCAATAGCAATATTGCAACCTACAAATAGACATCCAGTGTTATATACTATGAGTTGGGAAATAGTGTGCATCCAAAGTAATATCCCCAACATTTGTAGTGTTGGTTTCCTCGTTTATGGTGTGACCCACAATATATACCATAAACAATGTACCTTAACTCACTTGTACTATTGAAGTTAGTCTTGATCTTGTCGAAATGTGTTGTATTAATGGTTGGCATGGATCTAAGGCCCCTGCTTAACTTCTTTCACCACTCTAAAGGCATGTTTGCGTCCAGGTCCAAGAAGCTTGCAATCCAATTTCTAGAACAAACCTAGATGGACCTTACATTTGGACTCAAGATTGGACCCAAGCTTGAAATTTGGTTTCTCATATTGGGTGGAGTATTTTCTCGAGCTGGGACCGCCAAGTTTTGGCAGGGAATTGGTGTCACATTAGCGCCCCTTCAATTTTTGATAATTTTCACTTGGACTTCAATGTAAACTCCTCGAGTCCAAATTTTTCTCTTGGCAAACATGATTGCTCAATTTCAGCGTTTATTTGGTCTTGGACCCTAGTGTAAACCCACCCAAGTACTTAGGAATTTTTTGGCTTTGTTGATGACCTCCAAATCCCTCAACCATCATAGCATGCCTTACTCTTGTAGACGCGTGTAACACCTAGAACTCTTTCATTTCCTTGTTAGATTAAAGTTCCTTCATGAATACTTTTGCGGATTGTGCACTCAAAAAACACACTCTAGGGTGGCATATGAGCTTGCATCTATGATCAAGGTGAAGTGTCCTTCATTCACGCCTACCCCATGGGCGTTGAAGTCATCTCTCTCTATACACTTTATCCATAGATCTAGTCCAAACTCTATATTTTTCTCAAGGTAGATGGGTCTTAAACGGTTACTTTTTCCGACTAGCCCACTTCTCCTAGAATAAGAAACACACAATCAATACAAAATGCTTAGCAAATAAGAATCAAGGTTGTAGCCACTTTTGCTCATAATTTTGGAGATGATATAAATATCTTTCTAATTATCAAAGTGGAGATTCTTTTGCTCATTGATTGGTGATGTAAGTCAACCCCCCTCCCGATCATGTTGACTGTTGAACTTAGAATGATTATCATTTTTTGAGCATGTAATCCAATCTCTTTCAAACACGTGTCTTTCTGGCATATGTTCTTGGAGCCACACCAAACCACACACCACTTAAATAAAAGGTGTTGTAATGAGAAAAGTAACCGAATAAGGACTGCAGGTTTCGTAAGCTCCTTGGCTTTAGGTTATGACTACAATGAGGGCACATAAATCCTCTTGGCTTATTTGGTAGACGTCCTTGAGGCTTGAAACAAAAATGCATTATATCCTAAAGTTTTGTCTAGCTTGTAAAGTTAAATAATCCACTACACTAAATATTGTATTTGGTGTCACCAATTTATGTTTGTCATGCTCAATACAAATTGTAAACTGCCCATGTTTTGTCACCAACACTAGGTGTGAACCTAACTTTTTTTGTCATTCCTTGTAAAAAAAAGAAAGTATTATAGATTTATAATGTGTCACTCACTAAGTGATTTTTCATCCAAATTTCAATCATCCATGTCATTATTTCATTACATATATGTTGGGATGCAAGATATGTCAAACTAAAAGTAGATGAACTAAAAGTAAGCTGGGATGAGAGTACTTATAATCTGATTTTTAAGAAAAGTTGTTAGAAAAGTCATTAGAAAAGTTGCCACATTGACATAAGATACCTTATAACACTAAATATGTACAATAAATTTAGAGAACTACCCATTTGTTATGCTCTTTAGCTAACTACCTACTCTTCTCTTGGTTAGTCAGTCAAGCAACACACTCTCCCAACTCCTTGTCGAACAAGGGTCAACACCTGGCGCAAATCGACAACCATGTGGAAGGCATCATGGGGTCTATCTCATTGGAAAATCCATGACAACCCAACATCAAAAATCATTATTAATGATATCAAGGAAACTTCTCTTGCTAAAGAGTGTAACTCTTTCCATCTCTCAAGGAGGAAACTAGATTCTCTCATGTAAACTCAATTTTTTGGCCACAAGTTGGCTTGTAGGCTTAATTTCAAAAATGAGTAAGAATTAGCAGACAATGGAAGTTAGAGTCTCATCCATGACAGGAACAGGAGGCAATAGTTGTTAGTTAGGCCAACCACCTTCTTCCACCCTTAAGGTGAGGGCATATGGGAGAGAAAGGAGGCTATTGTCTTAACTCAAAATCTTGCATAGTCTCAACGTAGAATAATGATAGACAGTAGGTTTCGAAACTCAGTGATTAAGTTTAGCCATCGACGCTAATTCAAGCATGTAGCTTGAGAGGCAAGTGGAATAGGAAGAGTCATGCGCTATGAACTCAAATATGTTACAGAAACTTTGACAAGTGAGGGGTTAAAAGCACCTTAGGCAATTGTCTTGGTATTATTGAAATGGAAGTGTAATTGTCATTGCAATATTATTGGAAGTAAGAGTAATGTCTTGTGTGATTGCCAATAATGGCCATAAGCATGGGAGTCGGTTCACTCAATCTGAGACAGAGAGTGAAGGATGATTGCCGAAGAAAAAGGCAATAGCATGGTGACGGACGAAGAGTCGAATGTCAATAAGGCAAATATGTGATTGTCGGCTATGAGAGTATGAGTTTAATGAAGGCCTATAGTCTTTGGCAAGAGGCCAGTAGAGTGTGAGACTGAGAGTGAGTATGAGTGAGGCTAGTGATTGGTGGAGTCAAGTTGTCTAAGAGAGGACTTGGCATTTGAGAAGAGTATGAAAGAAAGAAGTCGTGAGATTAAGTTATTAGGTAATAGTCTTAGAGTAAGACACTTAGCCCGAGAGAGGTAAATGTAGGCAATTAGCCAAGAACATGTAAGTGATAGCAATAGTCCCGGGAGAATAAATTAAGAGGACAATGATCCAGAATTATACAAGAAGACAATTAGTCGGAAGAGGCGATTGTCTATTAAAGTGAGAAGGAGCCAAGTCGCTTGAGAAAGGCCATAGCATGTGAAGAGAGGGAATCGCCAAGTGGGAAGTGAGAGAGAAAGAGCCTAAGATGGGCAATTAGGAATTGAAGAGTCAACAAAGATTGAGAAAGGCGATGAGCCCGACTGAGACGCGAAGAGGTGTAAGGGTCTGATATGGGTAGAGTCATAAGAATTAGAATTTGGCATGCCATAGGCATGACAAATGTCTCCACCATGAGAGAAAGAGGACAGAGAAGCAACTCTAAGAGCAGTAACTTGATTCTACCCAGTATAAGGCTAATGGTATGAATGCAGGCAATGGACATACTTAGTATTAGGCTATAAGCTACAAGGACAATACCATCCCAAGAAGGAGAAATTACTTGATTGGAGTAAGACTTTACTAAAGGCATTTTAACTTGAGATTAATGTGGACTAAGGCCTTACTGAAAGGATATAGCCTAGTTGTTGATGCATTGATTTACATAATTTTGTGGATATTTGTTGTGATGAGTTACTAGATAAATTGAAGATGAAGATGGTGATTACAATCTTGGAAGAATGGCCAAATGATTATAAGTCAAATAAAGAAGACTTAAATTTGAGATTATTGCAAAACATAATTCATGGCATTTAAAGATGACGTGGTTATTCAAAAGACATTACCCCGGACTTTGTCCTAACGATTAGCCATTGACAACTTGCCAAACTTTTGAGCTTCACGACTGAATTAGAGGATGGAATTAGAGTTATATAAGTCCTCACGCACATAGGACGGAATCACACACGATGGAAGAAGCACAATGAACTACGAGAGTGAAGATTAAGCTTAATAAAAAAAAGTATGAAAAAGGAAAAGCCCTAGATTGTTATTAGAATCCTTAATTCAATGTGACATTAACTGTTATAAACATTAGCTCAATCTTGTGATCTAGTTCCCTAGGTTGTTTTTGTTTGAGTATTTAAAGAATAGCAAAAAAATAACTGCACCTCCACCTCAAGGATTTTCTTGAATACTAATGTAAAATGTAAAATGAACCATTGACACCACCACATCGCAAGATTAGTGTTGCTTACTGCACCTTGAATCTTAGACTTGCCATCGAAACTAGACAATGGTCGACTATCCCTATCTCTAGAGATAATAGATTATGTCATTTGTTCTCTTATAATGTAGTTGACAACGAGGCACACTTTGTGTTGGACTGTCCCCTATATAAATTCATTAAAGATAAGTTTCAACCACTATTTGAGAAGGCAATATTAGGGAGTCTCAAGTCTTTCTTTCAATTGGACCATCAAGTTGATATTAGCCTCTACGTCACAGAGGCTACCGCACTCTACCACTCTAGGGAATTAGCCAGTTTGACACCATCATGATGTACTTTTAGTCCCATAAGCCTTTCGACTTCCTAGACTCTAAAATCAATTTCATTTCATTTGCATTAGTGTTCGGTTTCAAGAAACTTGCGGGTCCAATTTCCAAGTCACCCTTGATGGACCTTACTTTAGGGCTCAAGGTTGAACCCGATCTTGAAGTTTGGTTTCTCAAATTGGATGGGGTGTTTTCTCGAGTTGGGAATGAAGGAGCATTAGTACCTTAAGTCTTTAGGGATGGTTGTGTGCATGATACTCGGTAAACCTACTATGGATTGACATATGAGCTCACAACTATGATCAAGGTGAAGCATCATCACTCTTTGCACACTATATCCATAGATTTAGTCCTAACTCTATATTTTCTTAAGGTAGATGGGTCTTAAATAGTTAAATTTTTCCAACTAGCCCACTTCTCATAGGATAAGAAACACACAACCAATACGAGATGGTTCAACAAATAACACTCAAGATTGTAGCCACTTTCCTCATGATTTTTGAAATATTGAAGAATTCATCTATCGAAGAATTTCCAAATCAACAACTTATAATAAGAAAAAGGGAAAGGGGTCTAATTTGATCATTCAACTTAAACTATATTCTTGTAGGATGGATTTAAGAACATGCACCCAAAAGACACACATATCAAAACATGTTGGACTGCGTGCTCAGAATTTGTTTTTTTTGGTTTAGGGTCAACAATCAATACAATGTGGGTCATTTTAAGGGTTACTTTACACTCTGTCCCAAGTTCCACTTCGCAAGGTCCCACTTAGAGGTGAATGTCCCAAGTTCATGGCCTCTTGAATAATGGATAAAAAAAACTTGAAACAATGCAAACCTTGGACAACTAACCAACTAATTCAACTATTAGTTAACTAGTTGTCTTTCGTAACTATAGTTGTTTGCGATTTGACCTGCCAAAAAATGTAGTTAACTATAGTTGTTTTAAATTTGGTCTGCCATAAAATCTAGTTAACTATAGTTATATCTAGTTAACTAAAGTTGAGCGCAGCATGTCCACAAAATTATGTTGTAGTGTTGTAGTGTCACTACACTAAATAGGATATTTAGTGTTTGATACCCTAAATACAAGTAACCCTATGAAAGTAAGTAACATTAAATGTAAACTCAAACACTAAATATCAACTATGGTAATATGTGGAAGTTACATGTTTGAATTTAGTGTTAGTAGGGATATGAAAAAAAAATGATAAAAAAGAATTCCAACATATCTTCAAATATCTTCTAACACTAATTGTCAAAAAATTGAAAATTAGTGTTGAGCAGGGTAGGGTGGTAACAACATTAAATATAATCAAACACTAAATATCCTATTTAGTGTAGTGTGTTATTTGTGTTGGTGGTGTACATGGAGGTCGTTTCGGAGCCCAACACTGTGAGTGATCATATAAATTGATGATCCTCAATGGCCCAAGCATATTAAAGACCCTCAACTAAAGCAAATCAAGAGGCGAACTTCTTTGAATATATAATAATGCTTGGAATTTTTCTAGTTAACTATAGTTGTTCTTGAATCTGGTTTTCAATTTTTCTAGTTAACTTTAGTTGTTCTTCAAATTGGTTTAAAAATTTTCTAGTTAACTATAGTTGTTTTCTAAAATGTATTGAAAAAAATCTAGTTAACTATAGTTATTTTGGCAGTTGTCCAATGTCTAAAACAATGCATGGTTTGGGACTTGGGATGCCATGGTGTGAAGGGCAAAGTTCCAATTGCAAATCCTAAAGTCCCATACATTTTGCAAAGTGTCGAGCCTTGCCTTATCCACTTTACTGCCTAAATATTGATAAAACACTCTTTTTGTATCTATGAGGTTCATGATGATATGCCGTCCGTTCTTAGGCACAATTATGTACAAGAAGAGAACACATTCTTTTTGTTCTTGCCATTTTCATGGTAGTGAAACATATCATCCTTGACATCTTGTTTTTGCAATGAGTGATACTTCAATCACAATTTATGCCAAATTGATGATGATGATGATGATGATGGTTGTTTTGTTGTAGGGGGTAGAATCAACAAAGCAAGAACAACATGGCTTTTGGGTTCATATTTGGAGGTTGTGTATTGAATGCTTGTGAGATTAGTCTATCAAATGTTAATCCTTAAAGGACACATGGTTATTGCACATTCCAAGATGTGTTAGAAAAAACATATTCTCAAGGGTCCTATGTAAATTGTCACAAAGGAAAGCTACAAGCATCATCAAAGCATCACATAATACATCCATATGGTCAAAAATCGGAATACCTATTAAAACTAGATCTCCCATATGAATCTAGAAATTTTTACTCTAAGAAATCACCTTAAACATGAATTGTATTGATATGATGGATAATTCGATAGGATTGGCTAAGATCATAGATACCATAGGGCGATAGGAAGTCACAATACATTTGTACCAAGTGGCATTGTCAAAATACCTTGTTTGATCATTTGATGTGAAACACTTCAAGAGTCATCGAGGATAGCCATTGATGAATTATTGTGATTGAGACTCTAGAATTGATCATCATAGACCTTTGAAGGAGAAATGAAAATGTTAAGATAATAAAGTATTGAATTAACATCATAAAATTGCAAAATATGTTGTACTTTATGCTTGATTTTTGCACGAGTTCTTATTTTCTTCTATTACGGGCGCATGTGATACTAGAATGCAAATCAATAGATAATATTTTTGAGTTTATTAATATAAAACCATGTTACACACCGATAGAAATGTTTTTTTACGCCATAGACATGATTCTACACTACCCTATAAAAACTTATGATGATACACACTGGCTACACAAGAAAACAATATCCAGAAAGACCTATTTTGACAATTTCTTAACAAAGCTATCCATTGGATGTTGAGTCTCATTTTGGGATGTTTGGGCCTTTAAGGATTAAGTGATTCATTATTCTTGTGAAATATAATTATCAGAATTTAGCCTTGCAGTTGGGCACCATTTTTGGCTGACCCAAATCCAAGGCAAAAGTCCCAACCTCTTGACGCCATACTTATTGCCCATTTGTTGCTATCTCTAGTGGGTATGTAAAATGGCTACACCTTAAGGGGATGTACATGTTGGACATTTATTTGGCATTAGTATGTGGACATATGTAGTCCCTCTTCTTGCTTGTATACCTATATTTGAGTGGTATATGGCGAGGTTTAAGAATGGATACGACAATATGTATGCATTCTAATGAGATTGCGCCCCCCTTATCGTAGAACTAAAATCAAATTTAACAAGGCCTCATCAGAAGAAACTTGTTGAGGTCTAAAAGTTTGAACATTTGAGCGTTGTAAACCCTGTAAACTTAAATCTCTAGCATGTTTACAACTTAGATGTCACATTGATAAGTCCCAAGTGGAATGACTACGACAAACTCTCAGTCAAAATTGTAAGCTACCTACCTCATTGAGTTTGACCTCTCATTTTTGTGACCCCCTTAATATCTTACTTTGAACATGGCCACATTACACTTGCTCAAGTTTTGAGAACTTGAAGATTCGTCACACTCAATGGTTTGAACTTTCGATAAACTTGTCAACTCCAAACCTCAAGTTCCCGAATAGCAATGTCAAGCTCTCAACTAAAGTTCTAGTTGAAAAGGGACCTAAGTTCACTATTGCCCCTATACATAAATCCAAGGTGGAGAAGGAGGGCTCAAATGTAGACCACTTGTATCAAATAAACAATGAATTCTATGTATGCATAATATTAGTGTTTTATGTTCTAGATACTAATGCTTTTGTTTTTTTTTTGTTTTTTTTTGAGACAGAAGGCCGACAGGCCAACACCATAGCACAAGTGACAGTTGACCACTTGGCAAGTTTTTTGTCAAGTAGAGAGGAGATGTCACAGTTGGGAATTGAACCGCCAACCTCTTCCTTGAGATTTGGGTATCTCTCCACCATCATCTGGTAGTTTAGGGTCATCTCGGACTAGATACTAATGCTTTTGAGGTACTCTACTTTACAAAAAAACTACCTCATCAATTTTACAAGTATTTCATGTACAACTATACTATCACTTAATATTTGGAGTCACACAATGCTATAAGTTTTTACTTATAACTAGTTATCATATCAATAATGAATTTCATGTTGTAAAATGTTGGAATAATGTCTAAACTTTTATCTTCTTGGTATATATATATAAAATGTTAAAACTTTATTGCATTCTGTAATTCTCCATCAATGCACTTGTAGTTTATATTTGACATTACCCATCATAACAATTTTGGACCCAGAGTCCATTGCGGAGTAAAGTGGTTGATAATCTTATTGTGTATTGTTTGTGCGAGGAGTATGGTACTTCCTGTGGGAGCACGAGGTGGTTTTATTTTTATTTTATTTATTTAGTTGGGGAGTGGGGATCCTTGTAGGCAATAGTGGGACATTATGTGAATAAAAAGATGTGTCTTTTTATATTTTATAATGAGTTGTTTGTGTAGATTCTATAATCTCAACAATTGAAAAAAAACCAATGTTGTGAAATTAACATGAAAATTACAACACAAAATTGTCATGTGGCAATTTTGAGCAGCGGAGGTTTTACACATTGTAGTTTAGATTTTGGTGACGACAAAACCCAAGGGAAACGCTCAAGGAAGGCTCAGAAGGTGATTTTAAAGTCATCTAGGTGACTCAAATAAGTTTTATAAGGACAATGTTAGGTTTATTCTATATTATTTAGGACTTTGGCTGACCTTTCATGCATTCAAAGCAAGAAATTCAAGAGTCTCTCAATCACAACATATGCATTTGTGACAGTCTCTTAGTCTCACATTATTTTACCTAGGCAATAGTCTGGCAATAAGTTCATTTGACTCGGACCTTGTGTGGTGCACAAGCATAGGCACAATCATTGTCAATAGTCTTGCAATAAGTATGTCATTTTTGTCTCTTTACCAAAGCCAATGGCACTTTGGTGTGGTCAATAATCTTGAATTGATTAGCCTTTTTTTAAGTAACTTGAATTGGCAATGCAGTCACCCACACAAGGTTTTCAATATTCCTTAATTAATTCTTAATTAATTATACCATCATGCAATTTTTTGTACATCTTCATCAATTGCGTTTTACAAATATCCATTACATAAGACAATAGGCCAAATCGCTATTCCGGTTAGAGGGCCATAGTCTTGGTTCATTTATACCACCTTTTTAATCTTAGATCAAACCTAATAACTCCTTGCATGAACACATCTTCATTTTTTTAATTTTTTAAAATTAATTTACAACTATCCAAGACATTTGATTGGTTGTGTTGATCGTCATGATTAAAATAACACAAAGTTTGCGTTACTAATATTGGAGTTTGAACTCTTATATAATCCCTCTCAAAATAAGAGGCTTTTTAAAGCCATGCTGATAAAAATGTAGAATGAAAATCTAATTATGGATTGGTCTTCATGTGTATATTTTTACACTTCTAACATATAAGGTAATTGATCCTTAAACCGACAATTTAAAGGCCAAGGGCTGCCTTTTAGGCCCAAACTTTAATGAAAATATTCCTTATACATAGAAAAGAAGAATGAAAAAACCTATAATTTTTTAAGTCTTCTAAAATTACTTATGAATCTTTGAAGTCAGAATGACACACATGGTTCTAAAACTGACCCCTCCCAGATGTACACTATGGGGACATTATATATGCCAATCAGATCAACCAATATCATGCGAAGTCTACAAGATCGGTTTTAGAATGGAGTCGGTTTTAAAACCTTCTCTAGATTCTTTTTGTGGCCCTCATGCCCCTTAAGATTCCCCATCCATTGGATGCTTATGTCCTTTTAGTTACCAACGTTCCCGGGGATTGGAACACGCCCATTCATCTCGAAGCCTCGCCTTGGTTCCCAAGAACCTTCCATGCATTTCCAAAGTCTAAGGGACATGTTCCCATGGCTTTGAACGTGTTCCCATAGTGAATGAGGGATGAGAATTTCGTCTCACCTTCCTTGCCAAACAGCCGTGCACTTTTTCCCAAGCTCTCGGAAATGATCCCTCTAATAAGCTTAACTTGCAATGCATCCTTGCCTCACCGAGTCACCGTACACCATTTATGGTATTTGGTGTCACTTTGGAATTACACACTCCAATAACGACTTATTTTTAAATTTTAATTTTAATACCAAATGTTGAATAAGTTGTTTGGTCATTATAGAACACAAATGACTCTACTTGGTAGAATATTACGTCCTCAGTAAATAGTTGTGGCACTATGTAAGTCCAAATAGTAAGTGACACTAAATACCATAATCAATGTAATGCCTCACGTTTTCTTTACTGGGACAAATGCCTCAACGATGTTCAAATACTTCTCTATCAAGACTAAAGTATTCATTTTTTTCATTTTTTGGAGTGTTTAAACTATAAATATAGTGTGAATTGAAAGCAAAAAATGATCAACGTTACACAAATATGTGATACATATAGATCAACATGGGCAAATATTAACCATACTGTTTATGGTAAATAGTGTGGGCATATTTATAATGCGACTTACCCTTTGATGCACTACAATATGGTCCACACAAAACTCACAATTTACACAATCATGCATTAAAATAGCATGGAATATTACATTTGCGGCAAAAAAAATTGCATCAATCTCTCTACATATCCATCCTACCTAGGCGGGTTTTATGGAACTTATATTATTCATATATATCAAGATTTGCAAAAATTATGTCTTAAGATAAGTAACATCAAACAAGGGCAAGTTTAGGGAAATGATTATTTTCAAAAAAAATTGCGTCTTTTTTTTAAGTAAATAAAGTACTCTAATCTTAAGTTTGAAATTTCCCAATTATGATAGGTATGAACATGATCTCACTTTGTTGAATGTCTCTCAAATGCACACTATTTTCCATCTAATAAAAATACTATAACCTACAATGTAGACCTCCGATGTTGTATACGGTGAGTTAGAATACAATGTGCATCCACACTGGTATCCCCAGATAATGCTTTTAGGGTTGGTTTCCTCGTTTATAGCGTGGCTAACAACACACCCTAAACTTTGTAATATCAACCTCCGTAATGTCACTCACTCTCTAATATTCCAAAACCCTAGGGAAAAGATGTTCTTAGTTCAAATCTCACTCCTTATTGTTACATATCTCTCCCTTATATCACGGGTTTTGCATTAATGCAAACCATCAAAGAAGTCAACCCACACCCTCGCATTGCACCATGTGTTAATATGTGGAATGTCTTCTTCTTCTTCTTCTTCAAATTGTTGAATTGTTGGTGCATAGATCTGCCACATTGCCCGGGAAGGCCAAGTGGGAGGTTAACATGTGAAGAAGGATCATGTGTTATGATACCGTAGATTTCCCATGTGAGGATTTGTTCTAAGCCCTAAACCCTAATGTTGAACCCTTGTCTTCTCCCTCTCACACGTGCTGCACATCTCTCAGCACTTCAATCCACCAACGTGGGAAGCTCTTTAAGGAGTTGAATACGTACACGTGCATCATTACTCATTGTAAAGGTCACTGCTTACTAATCTCAAATGCAAGCCCTATTGATTTAGATTTCTATATATCCTTAGAAGTTGAGTTGTTTGAATTTGAGATTGAGCACCACAGAATTGGTATTGTTGCAGAACACTTCCATCAATTGTTGATGAAGATATAGAAGCAATATTTTACGCATTGGACGACAGTGGTGACTTCAAGGTTTGTTCAATTTTTGATTTTGTAAATATCTTCTTAGCAAACATTGGAATTCTTCATAAGATGCTTGGAGTTTCGCTCATTTTGGAATTTTGATGTGTTGGTTGTCTCCATATCAACATGCAAGAATTTGCTAACCTTTGCAACTCCATCCCTTTGAAAGGGCAAACGAGGTGAGTTGCATTCTTGTCTGCATTTGGTTGATGTCCCTTATACTAATTTTTTTTCTTCCTATGTATGATTCTTGAGATGAATTTTTAATGAGCTCAAATGTGCAAAATGTATGTCCCTCATAATTGTTGGTCAATCTGTGAAAAGAGTGGATCCTTTTCGCTTGAGGGTTAACTTTTAGGTTCATTATAGGGGATGTATGAGTCCAAATTTTGACCATTCTGCATATAGGGTTGTTAGTGTCTGAGAAGGATTTTGGGCATAATCAATCAAGATCCTAGTGTTTCCAAGACCAACTAGTTACATGTTGACATCTTCAGTTTTTCTCTGCTAAATTGAGGAATATTCTATAAACTCGTGTAAATGGATCAAATCAAGGTTAAGTCCTTCTCTTCTCTCTTCAATCAAAACTACGGCACCTTGAGCTTATTGTTTTAAGTGTCTAATTTTTTCACATATTTCAATATCATCACTTCATTCAAGTCCACATATGACATAAATTAGGAGTGCTAGCAAGTTCCCTTGCATCATTTAAACAAATGTAAGTTTCTACTAAGATTGAAATCTACAAAGTGTTTTGCTTGAAGGCAAAAAAAGAGTAAGATTTAACTTCTCAAAAAGGTTCACTTATGCGGACACATACACACCAAGAATTCACACCACAACCGATGTCATCCAAAAATCATCAAGTTCGTATTGTTCTTCATCATCTTCATAAAGCCCATGTTGAATGCCAAGGCTGCCCAAATGCCTCCCTCCTACATCCAAAGCTTCCATACCTTCACTTAACCCAAAATCAAGATCATCCGGTTGCCCACCCACCAGAGAACCTAACCAATTTTCATCGTCTCCAAAGTTTCATAGATCCATAATTGTATCATTCTTCCCGATCCGCTCCATGTTGGGTTCTTGCACCAAGGTCTTGTACAAAGTGTTTCTAGACTTCTTGGACTGCCAATCGTACCATAATTTGCCCAATCGTATCATAAGCTTTGTGTATGTGTGCAACTTTGAGAGATTATCCATGTCCCATGTTTGAAATTATCAATTTCCACATTAGAATGTTGCACTTTGTGTTATTCCATAATGTCACATGCTACACTAATTCTCTATTATAATGCATGCATGTTAACACTACAGAACTTTATAATATCACGTGCACGTTGGTTGCCACAAGTGTGATACTACGGAGTTTAGAGCGTATTTACCATAAGCAATGTAGCATGAATAAAATATGGGCACAAGAAACGTAATGCACCCGGCATAATCATCAACCAACATTGTAAAACTCATCAACCATGGGCCTTATCTCCAAATAATACCCATCTTGGACTGAGAAAATTTTCCCCACCTTTTGCAATTAATTTGTAGCAATCTTAAATTCAATCCATGGGCCAAATAATCTGAGTTGATTACTATGAAGATCATTCATAATAATATTGCAACACTAAGGAGCGAAGGAGCGACGTTGAGATCTGGACGCCAATTATCCACATGCCAAATATTGAATAGGTCCAACATTATTCAGCTACATGGTTTGTGTTCCTTTCTATATTTAGTATCTAACATGGGCCTCCACTATATTACTTTCATGGGAAGAAACTTCGAAAATAGGAAGAAATTGATGTTGGTACAAATAATGAATAGTGTCAACAATAGTGCTGCTATGAATAATATTTTAATGAATAATACCGGGATGAACAATGTATCCTATGAATAATACTGGGATGAACAATAACTCATGTGAATAGTGTTGGGAGTATAACTCCACCCAAATTTCCAAGTGTCAACTTGAATGTATGAATAGAAAATGAATATAGTTACTTCGTTTTGCAGGCCCACAAAATATAATCGACATGTTCTGAGGTCATGGAATCAACCCACATGGCTGCATAATGTTCCAGGATGCAAAGAACACCAAACTTTGTTTCAATAATTGGCATTTGGACGAATGAAAAGTAAGTTGGTATGACAGTACTTGTAAACTTATTCACGAAGGATATACTGCACATCAAAACGGAATCCCAGTTAGTTCAAGGAAAGGTAGAAATATGTTAACAATTACCAAATTTCAAATGACATTGAAGTTTGGTGGTAAAAATGTCATGCACAGTGAGCTTGGCTTGTAGGGAAGAAGGATTATCATAGAGTGCGTTTGTTGTACGACCTCCATGTGTGGAGCATCCTCAATGACCTGAAAGAATATTCACATAGAACTTGTGAAATAACCAATTATATACACAGCCAGTCAAACTTTTGATGTACCAATCAATGAAACTGATCAATGCATAGAAACCCAAAGAACCTAATATGGTTGGTGTAAAACACTGACCTCCTATTCCGTGACCACTATTGTCATCTTCCCCATCAACTTATGAATCCCCTTGTTGCACTTACAACACTTGGACGATATTATTCATGATGAAAATCTGATTCTATAGAATCCTGCCTGACATGGGTGAAGAATGAATTCCATGACAACTAATGGGAGAAGAGTGGAATTTTGTTGTTCCTCGACCACTAAGGTCACTAATCTCCTTGTGAGAAATGACAATCCTTGTGAGTGATTCACGTTAATTTCCTGCAGATTTGAGGAAGTCTTGAAGTTTGGTACTTGCTCTAATTTTGGACATTATTGAGATATAAGATGCTGCAATATTATATCTCCAATATTTTCAAAATGGGAGTTTGGGATGCACTGAAAGTTCTACTAACTCTTTTAGCATGTTCAAATCTAGAAGATACCTTAAGCTGGTCCTGCTGCAGTTGAACTCAGAGCCTCTGGAGGTTATCAACGCCAGAAACATTCACAAAATTGGGTGCATCTGCACAATTCAAAGTGTGTCAAGTTTGTGAGCTCCTGCACGTCTGAATATCACCACAATTTTGTGCAATCTGATAAGTCAAGTTTTTCTAAGCAACTGAGGTTGCTCAAGCCTGGAATATACACTCCAGTTAGCTGCAACAATAAAGATTGAGGGTCTTTAAGGGGAAAAAAAATGACAATTGAGAAGCAACCTCAATTTGCTCTTCATTTCGACAAGCCATAGAGCCAAGCACACGGCTAAAATACCACTTACAGAATAATCTGGATCTGCACAAATCCAACTTGTGTCAAGTTTGTGAGTTCCTGCACATCTGAATATCACCTCAATTTTGTGCAACCTGAAAGGTCAAGTATCTCTAAGCAACTGAGCTTGCTGAAGCCTGGAACATATACTCCAGTTAGCTGCAACAAGAAGGTCGAGGTCCTTAAGAGAAATTAGACAATCAATAAGCAATTTCAATTTGCGCTTCACTTATACAAGCCATAGAGCCGAGCACATGGCTAAAATACCACTTACAGAATAATTTGCACTATAATTAGTGATTCTTCACTCCTCTTTAAGATGCCTATCTTGTTATCACCAACATAGATTCAATATCACCAGGAAAGAATCGCAAATATAATCTAAGTGGGTCCTGTAAGGGCATATTTACAGTAACAAATTGGGAGAAAAGTTCTTGGAGTATACACTGGAAACTATCGATGATCAATCATCAATTGACTTGGAAGTGGGAATATCAGTGCACTATATTGTTAGCATATCAAATTGAATTTCACAACTTTCAGTGAACACAACCTCATGGCAACAAAAGTTTGACTAGATTCTGAGAAGATAGGTGAATTCTGGTGTCTTTATCCCATGGAGTGCAGGTGTGAAACAGAGAATATGTCTTGTTATCAGTAGATAACTCAATTTCATCACACTGGTCATCTAGGATACAAGATGAAATAAAAGTGAATGGAATAACAGATCACACACGAATAATATATTAGATAGATGAAAATATATATCGTCACTCCCACACTCCACATGCTCTTTTGCACCTTTGTTGAGACCACATTTCCAGAAAGTTCTTGAATATGTGTTTTCAAGGTTCAATTATGAGGATATGTCAGAGGCCACCTTGTTTTTGTAATACGGCATGACCTCCCCTGTACTATATACAAAAGTGTCAACACAAATAAACAAACGAAATGCACCAAATAATGTCACATATATTCAGTAGAGATTTTGCACCTGGGATTTGTTGTCGCTTTCCTCATGAAACAAACTTCCTTCCAATTTCACCAATTTTACAGTACTATCGATTTACAAAAGAAATTGCTGCATACTATCCATTTACAATTGCATGTAGTGCACAGTAGTTTCTTTTGTAGATAGATAGTACTGTCACTATTCAGTTCCACATGACTCAATGTTGCCAATGTTGGAGAATATATTCTCATTACACAACCCTCTGCTCATAGTTGTCTTTCCCGTAACCTCGATCCCATACATTTGAAAGAAGCAGGGGGAAGCCGACTTCTTCGAATGGCTCTGCAAGTTCTCGTCAACAAAACAAAAGAATCGGTTACTTACAAAACATGATGATAGAAAGATGGAGGGCTTCAATAGGCTTCAATGTATATAGCCTTACCAGCTTACTGATTGTAGCATAGAAGTCCTAATTAGCCATAGACATGTGCATCCTCATTGGTACAGATTACAACAAAAAGATTACTAGAGTTTGACCAAACACAGCCCGTGCTGAAATACGACATCGACACTTGTAAATAAGCTGTTGCGTCACCTCCTTGGGTTCTGAACTCTTAAACGGAGTGACAGAGGTATTAATCTTTGCCCTCAACATGCGACACACATCAAATTGAGTCACTGGAAGCACCAACTTGCACATGGCTCAGACAATTTTCTCTGTAGTCGACTTCGAAGAATAAATTGGATATCAGTGATAGAAGAGACTACTTACCAACACACTGCGTCTTTTCAGGTTTGCTGCTTCGCCTTGTTGATTCCTGCGCTAATGTTTCTCCCATTGTTTGACGAACTGATTCCTTGCCTCTGTTGCTGTTCACAATCCTCCACAATAGCTTGTAAAATAATGGCAAAACCTTCAACTCAGGAAATTTTCTTGGTGACTCACCCTAAAGGCACCCGAAGCTGGCACTCATGGCCCCTCTTGCAAATGAGCTTCACATGATTGTCATGTGAAGCAAAAGGCCTCAACATTTGAGATCCTTTCGAAACTTCTGTAAGATCTTGAAGACATGAACAATAACAGAAACCTAGGGTATGTTTATCCTATATTTTCGTTCAAATCATGAGGACTTCCTCTGGTGCAGCCGTCCCCCTGGACACAAGGAATGCATATTACAGCAAGGTTGCGTTCATCTGCTACGGAGCACAATCTCGCATCAACAACTTATAGAAAACCGTTGCGCGCGTCACTCTAGATGTACGGTGGAAGACAAGGTAGGAGCTCTACATCGCTGTTCTTCTTATTCATCTTAGTTTCTGCGGCTGTGTGTTTGTCTCATATGCCCTTTGTGTCTCCACAGCCTCATAGCAGACTCCACAAATGGCATGTGTTCTATGTCATTTTATGTGTATGCTATGTGACTACTGAGACACAAAGGGCATATAATGAGACACAATTACACGGCCGCAGAAGCTAAAACGAATAGGAAGAATAATGATGGGAGCTCATACCTTGTCTTCCGCCACACATCTAGAGCGATATGTTACACCATTTGTGTTTATGTTATGCCAAATACAACATAAACATATGGCATTCTGAAGACACAAAACATAACATATCTTTCAAACCCTCATTGCCAAGACTTCCGCGGAGGAATCCCTTTGCTCCACCGAGCACTTGGTCTTGACCTAAAGATTTCAATGCACGGCAAACACTCTGGAGCTGTGAAATGGTTTTCATCACAGTAGAACACAACAGAACACATTATATAACATGCGAAAGACGTAGCCGCCGAACCGTAAGACGTGAGGAGACACGACCTAATTAGGGCAGGTTTACACTATGCACCTTGAAGTCGGACCATGGAAGATGGCCTTTGTCAATGGTCCGAGTTCATGGTCCGATTTCCATGGTCCGACTTCATAAAAAATTAGTTTTGAGAGCCTTGGGCCCCTCGCTAGGTGTAAACCGAATGTGGACCACGAAGAATGACCATGCACCCAAAAGTGAAGGTGCTGATTTTTTTAATACATGCCCAAAAAAGGCAATTTTGAAAAAAATTCAAGTTTGACCATTCTCTTGTCTTCTCTTGGGCTTCACTTGTCTTCACTTCTTGTTAAATGTGTCGAAGACGTGGCTTGCAAATCTTCTCACAACAATTTTTACAAAAAAAATGAGCGATTTAATTTGTACACGTTCAATGTAATTTACATGTGACATGTACCTTGTGTTATCACTACACTAAATAGGATATTTAGTGTTTGATTATATTTAATGTTGTTACCACCCTACCTTGCTCAACACTAAAGTTCAATTCTTTGATAATTAGTGTTAGAAGATTTCCCATTGCGGTTCTTTTGACCACCCTGATCTACAATCACTAAACGACTACAGATTTTTCTTTTTGCGTTTTGAAACTGTAATTTTAAAAAGTTTTAGGGCGTGTAATATACCGTTGGAAAGGTATTTTCAAGACCTTTCCAACGGTATATTACAAGCCCCCAAATTCCAAACATTGCAGTTGGTAGAGCAAAAAAACAAATCTGCACTCAAATTCTTGAGTTCTAGATGTCCCACGTTGTTTGGTGAAACATGTGGGAGCCGGTTTAAGGGGTAGGGCAAGGTAGTAATGGTATGTCTCATGGGCTATGCTATGATTAAGGCTCATAGAGGGTAGATTCATCAAAATATTATTGAAATGGCATTTCTTTGCCATGGGCCCTTGCCTTTTCCCTTTAGACCACCTCTCTTGCCTCTCTCAACGCAAAACCCGTTGGACCATGTCATTGCATTTATTCGGCCTTAAAAATTATATTTTGGGGACCTTGACCTCCATGGTCCCTCTGACATTTTTTCCTTAGTGTAAACCGAAGTTGTCCTGGGACAACTTCGGCGCCTTGCAGAGCCCTGGTCCAACTTCATGGTCCATAGTGTAAACCGACCCTAAATGACCATATTCCTTTTAAAACACACCATACCTCGAAATCTGCGGATTATCTTTGCACAGCTTTTCATGCAGATGCCACGACTTGTACTATAGCATGGTCAAACCCTAATTAAGGAAAATTCAAGAAATGCAATTGAATACACGAACAAAGTTATGCTCGTTAGGCGTTACTTGCACACAAATGATTGGAACCAGGTTAAATCACACAGTGGAAGCAGTGTTCAAGATTGAAGCCCTCATATGAGTTTCATTTTGAAGGGCTCTCAAATTTTAGCTCTTCGGTTGAAGGGTTGGTTCAAATCCAAGCCGTCAATCCAAGAATATAGAAATGATATACATAACTCATATTAAACTTGGGCATGAATTATATGGTACATGTTTCTAGTACAATGTGCAGAATTAAGAATCAACCATCTAACTCCATTTCTTGTAGTGACAATGCCCTACGTTTGTTGGTTCTTGTGGCAGGCATATTATATTGAGGACTTCAAGTGATGTCTTCATTTTCAATCTGGGGTTGCGTTTTGAAGGGTTGTTTTGAGAGAGGTATATTTTGAAGGGCCAAATTGCGTTTGAAGGGCATTGAAGACTTCAATCTTGAACAGAGTGGAAGCCACACATAAGCTCTTTGGCGTTGTGATGATTCTATAGGTAATAAATGAATCATGTCTCATCCATAGTCGAAACTTCGATCAACAACAATGAAGTATCAAACACAGTGAACAGTAGTATAATACACATCTATAACTCATCGTTCTAACAATTCGATATCCAAAATTTCTTGCTCCACAAATTGGCTGAATTCCTTAGAACTACTCGCATCTGGTGGAATTAGACTGATGGAACAGTTTGAAAGCAGCACTTGCCAGATGTGTTAAGTGATCTCGAAATCTTTGGATAGTCTTTACACAACTATCCAGATGCTACTTGCATAACACGGTCAAACCCTAAGAAAGGAAAATTTGAGAAACGCAATTGACAAGACGAGCAATGTCTCCTCGTTACTTACAGAGAAATGCTTGCTTGGGAATCACAGGTTGGTTTGCACACACAAGCTCTTCAACGTGAAACTCTATAATGATTAAGTCACGTCTCATCTGCAGTTGCAACTTCGATCAACAACAACGAAGTATGAAAAAAAAAGTGAACCGTTACCTACCACACACACCTGACTCGTCATTCTGACTGGCCGATATCCAAAAGATTGGTTAATTTCTTCAGAAGTCACATCCGGTGGAAATACAGATTGATGGAACGCTTTGAAAGCTTTGAAATGAGTTTGCATTCAGTGCAATGAATTTTCTTACTTTTCCACTCGAACCACTGCCCATAGATGACTTGCATAAAAGAACATGATGCTATGTTCCAGTTGCGATGGACAGAGTAGGCAGGTACTCACGCAGGGAGTTGATGAATCAAACAAGTGTCGATCTGCATCATCAAACTCCCGTCGGTAACACATTCATGTCATTACAACTTGGGAATAGTTGACAAGATTAACTAGAAGCATCGGAAATTTGTCCTCTGATCGTTCGAGAGATGAGAAGTGGTGATGTTTTGGTGGAAGGTTTGCAACATTGGTCGGTAGGAGAACACCACAGGATCCACTGTGCTAAAATTTACATCTCGGATCAGGAAAGGCATCTGTATGGATTGTCATCTAAACTTGAGCATCTGCGAAGCACCCTCCGCAACTTTGTAGAATAGACTTGAATTGCAAAACATTAGGAAAGGGGACTCTATGATGAATAGGTGTGCGTTGCACCTCCAGAATCAATGTACATACCAGGAGGTAGACAAGAGGTGACATTAGAGATTTCAATGGCACCAGCCGCGGGCATTTGGAAATCGAGAGCAAAGGAACCACAGGAAGAAACATTAAGCAAGCATGTAAAAATTTTCACCAGGATATACCAAGATACAAGACGCAAGAGGACAATGTGCATTATACAGAAGGTGAAGAACCTTCAAGGAGAGTTAGAGTTCGAGCTTTTCGCTTTCTCCAATATGTACAAACTCCGAGAGGGTCTAAAGAACTATGTTTGACCAATGTACAGGGGCAACCTACATCTGCAGAAAGATGTATATATGTACAGGATGAGCATCTTCACCCTTGCCAAAGTGAAGAAACAAAATTATATACAAATCTAAAACCTCACGAGTGGTATACAACCCTGGATGCGGACACCCAAACCTGCGAGCAAGCTCATCGTATCTTCCCCAACATGCATATCAAGATGCATGGACAAATAATTTGACCTTACTTTGTGTGTACAAAGGCCATTGAAGACCTGTCCCTCCCAGGTGAATGGGAATGGATGTATATGTGAGGATCACCTGAAAGGCTAGTTCACCAATGCTTCCAAGATCTTGCAAGACTTGAGGTCGAAGAAGACTGACCAATTGCAATAGCTCCACCTCTTCATGCAGCCAGTAAACACTGAGCAGAAATTTGCCAAACAAATGCCAGAGGCAGAAGACTCCTGCTAGAGTGGTTGGGCAGTAGTCACAACGGGCATTGGTCTTCAATTCGGTCAGGTGTTGCAGAGGGCATCATAATAACCATGTGCTTTAGGGAGCCCAAGTACGAAACCTTGCAAATTTGTCCAAAGTTCAGCCCCAGATTTCTTTGAATGACAGTCGCAGCAAGATGTCGCAGCACATTCAGGGTGAATGTTGGTGCTCAAGAATGAAGAGATATGTAGACGCTCAAGTCAGCTGAAGCTAGCACAGACAATTGCTCCCATCCCCACTAGAAACTCCCCTCTTTGGTTCTAAGGACTTCCAAAATACTGAGGTCAGATAGTATCTGCAAGACCATTCAGATGACCTGAGTAGGTTCCAAGGAGGCAGAGTGTTCTGGACACTGCAGATGGGATAACGTATCACACAACAGTCGACGTCTTCCAACTTGTTGTAAAGCCTTGGAAAAAACGTTCGGTAGACTGCATGAAATTAGAGAACCGTGAAGCACCATCCACATCACGCGAAGTTCCTGCATTCGCATTGGCGTTTGTGTTCGCCTTCGAGACCACTGCCTTAACTCCAAGTAAGGGATTTTCTCGTCGAATAGCTTCCACTGTCTTGGTATCCACAGGATGGCCCTCGTTATCTGTCACATAGAATATGTTGACAGCCTTATCACCTTGGGTGGACACATCAGCTTTTGTTACAGACATGCCATACTCTCTGAATTTGCGTGTCACATCTGTTAGAAGCCCTACTCGATCCCCTGTGCAAATCTCCAGTCGCAAACCCTGACAACACCACATCCAAGGATTGGTGTTTTTCAGATAATTGATATTATTGAGTGCAGAATCGGAATACATGCAAGCAAATGAAACTTAGTAAAGGAAAAACCTTAATTGATGATTAAAGAAAATTCACCAATCACTCTGTATTTGAATACATTACTTTATAGCTCCAAGTTAACAAAACCATTGCATAATTTCATCTACTGCAATTCAATATATGCAATCCAGGATTTCCCTCACCTCAGAGCATCTTCGCTCAATAGCTGCTTCTATATACTTCTTTGCTTTCTGCTCAGCCTCCGCATCGAGAAGTTGACCATCCATTGTGCGAAAACTATATTCCTGCACAAATATAATCACCTTAGCACAACTTCCACTAACCAAGAAAATGGAAACTAGAGTCAACAAGTTGATCAGTCAGAGAACAGTCTGGAGGTCAAACCAACAAACACAGTACCTTGCATTTCCAGACTATATTCTTAAACAGCACGGCAGATTATGCCATATTTAGACTACTTTAACACACAAAATGCATCCCTAGATGATTCTATGAAAGCCTGCTAGGATTACCTGAAGTGCAAAGGGACCAGAACAGTCGATCCCACCATGGAAAACAACATATTTCAGATCCGTCAAAGTGCACACAGTATCAAACAGTAGCTTTGGTCTGTCCGGGCATTTTATGGTAATAACCGAGTAATTTCTTTGAACATCACGGCCAAACTGAACAGATATCTGTGATTTCTCGTTTCCACAAGCGTTAGTATATGCGGTCTTCTGCTCTGTAAGGTCATAGTCTTGATCAGCAAGCATAAGCTGATGCAATCGTCTCTCCACATGTGTGAAGCCGTCGGCAATATCGGAACGAGCCACCTTTCCATGTTCACAGCCTTGCATTATGGGTAAAAGTTTTTCTTTAATCCTCTCCAGTTTCCTAACATTCTCAATGGGGCCCAAAGTGTCCTCATCTGTCACATAAAAAACACAAGCAACCCGTCGGTTGTGGGTCCAAACTTCAGCAGCATTCACTCTACAGTTCATCTCCGTCAAGACAGCCGAAACCTCTGAAATAAGTCCAGGCCTGTCTGTTCCACTGAGTTCTATGGCTGTGTGCTCAGCGATGGACTGAGTGCCAACACATCTCCCAGGACACTTCTGAAACTCAGCTGACCACTTCTTCTTCTGCGACATTAGTGCCTGCATGGAAAAGAGGCTCAGTATCCACTTATTATGCAAAAAACAAAGCAAAGAAAATTGCAAGAGGACTCAGTGAGGCCATCATTAAAGCAGCACTCACCATCTGGATGTTTTCAATGAGTTTCACATCACGAAGTTTGTTCCCCTTTTGATCCGTAACATAGAACACTGCATAAAGAAGAGAAATAATATGAGTTCATAAAATTAAAAATAATTATGAAATATATAATATAAGAAACCTGCACCCACAAGGTGTGACAGGCTGCACTAGTAGACATAGGCATATTTAATTCAACAATAATCTTAACTCACCGTCCATGAACCAACCCCCATCCGAAGTAATTCGAGCCTTTGAGATGGTCAATTCCATATCCATCAGTTCTTGGACAACCTCAAGCAAGATACCATGTTTGTTCTGGCTGTTGACCTGCATGATAACATGACGTGACATCAATATTTGTAACAGCTCTAACAACATTGGTACCCAACTACCTGACCCCATAATAAGGCATCACTAGTAAAAATATTACGCAAAATTGCAGGTAGATTTCTGTACGACCAGAAACAGCCTGAGTTATATATGATCATACTCTGCAAAGTAGAAAATACTTTTAATTGACATGCATCTTCACCCGCCTTATTCACAAGTTAACCACACCCAGGGAGATACACATAAAGTTTACGTCCAACCCAACACACTCTATAGAAAAACGATTTGTGACAGAAAGAACAACAAACACATATTGTATGGTGACTGAATGCAACACAACCTTTTGAAACGGCTCAGTAACGTCTCACTTGGGGCATTAACAAGTCGTCATACTACATGGAAAATATACTCGAAGTGGTGCAAGCCTAACTTAAGGAGTCCCAACCTCAGCTCAACCCCCAAGAGCATCAGAAATGTAAATATGAGCAAGCAATGGGTAGGAGAGGTACTCCAGGCAAAATAAGAGGCCAAAAAATCCTCATTATCGGGATATATTAAAACCCATGCTGTCTTCAATACCAGCTTACTGGCATCCTTGTCAGAAACCCTAGCTTGAGTATCTAAAATTCGTTCGATGTGCTCTAAACTACAGAGCAAACTCTACTACCAAGAATCCTACAGCATAACTTTATCGATGACTAAAATGCCGCGTATCTGCTGGGCCAGTTTACGAGTGAGCTACCTCCATACATACTAAGAGTTGGACAAAGTACACAGATGGGAAAGGAAAGTACCTTCACAACGGTCGCATCTTCGCAAGCTTCGTTGTCAATCACAACCCTGCACAAGAGAGAATTGCTCAGTTATCAATACACAATTACTCGACAATAAAGTGGCTCAGACATCTTCGAGGTTTGTTCATGATTACAAAGCATTTAATTAGTAAGTACATGATACAAATACATACCGAGGCGGGTCTATGAGCGAACTCATTGTGTCGTACTCAGGGTCGAAGTAAGGCCAACTCTTGCTAGGACTCATCGTCGGAACATTGGTGGGAGTCATTCTTGTAGCCAACATCTCGTATTTATCTGCGACATAAACAGGCTCCTTCAGCAACGTTACGTACAATTCCTGACAAGTTTTTGGGGCTAAAGGATTTCTAGTAAAAATTTCGAGCAAATACTGAGGCACGGGTTACAACTTGTTACATTCCATAATGTGTAGTTTCGAAGTCACTTGGAATAAGAATTTGACGAAGAAACAGACTCATTCCGAAAGATCCATTTTCAATTGGAAAACTATATTCGCAAGAAGACCTGCCACGCTCTTCTAGTAGCCGAGCGCTTCACGTGGGACTTAGTCTCGACATTGTTGAAAAAAGCAAGATGCTACAGATGCTAAAAATTAGTGATGCTAAAGATCTACCAAAAAGACCAAGCACTAGAATATTTTTTGAATAGGAACCACGAGAACGCACGCCTCAAGGGAGAAATCTCGGGTGTGCCTTCATTGATTTCAACTAGGTAGCATGAAACGTTCAAATTTTCAGCTATTACTTATCAGTGCGGTCTTCGAAATATTCCATCCTTCCGAAGAATTCTCAAAATAAGATGTAACTTAGGGTGTGACACAGTGACACTCCCTTTACAACGTCACAATGTCAAGTCTTTGACACGGCCAATTTTTAAAAGGAAAAAGCGTCCTCGCCGGTAGCGAAAGATCGTCTGCCGTTTTCAAATTGTCAAACGAGAGGCTTCCCGAAGGAAACTCTACTTAACACCAATTTTTCAAGTAGCGACCGACAAAGCACCCTACCGACCTCACATCGTTTGCTCCTCAGAGACTACATATCATCGACGTGTTTGGCCATTATTGTGAGGCTACCACTACAAACGCTTGCTAAAAAGTATCCGAATAAATTACCAGATATTAAGAATTGGTTTCCAAAACGGTAGGGCGAGAAGTGAACAATCATCTACATTGTACACGGCAACCTATTATTTGAAATGATCGGAACGCATTTCAACACCATGTCGACAAGAGGCAACCATCTGCGAGACGCCCCCAAATATGCAAGCACAAGCCTACAGTTTATTTGGGTTCCTTTCTCTCTCTCGCATGGCCAGTCAGAGGAGTTCAAGAAACTCTACCCCGCTCAATACGTAAGACAGGAAGAAATCTCGCAAAACCGAGAGACGGATATATATGGACAAATACATGAAGCTGCTTTCGTCGAAGAAGTGGCCTACCCTGGTGTGTGTGGAAGAGCAGCCACAAACAGACCTCCACAGGAGGTATTTATAATTTTCCAGCCACTCAAGAATGACGAATGTGAACCAAAGTAAGAAGCAACGATGAGAGGAACATAGAGATGGCAGAAGTGGAGGGAGGCACAGGGAGCCAGACAACCCAAACGAATGCTGCTTTCGAGTCCAAAAGCTTCAATGTGCAACGAGACACACCAGAAACTGAGAAAAGCATCTATCTACCTACCAGGGATCTCCGAAAGCCACTAATACCAGAATAATTCGGAGGAAGAGAGATCCGGTGACCGCACAACACAACAGAAACGACAACGAAGTGCATACCCCGAGATAGGAAAGGGACTAAACCAACCCTCGGTCTATCCATTATTATCGCTCGATTTTTTCACAACGAGCTTGCAATCTAAGTAAGCGGCTCTTGAGGTCGACTCAATGGATCAATCAACGAATGGTTATAGAATGTGTGTGGAGGAAAATTTCTGCAACGTACCAAGGGATGCCGTGGTGACGACTGACCCGCGAATCTCAGAAGCTTGTTGTGCTTGGGAGTGACGGTTGCGACTTCCGGAGGACACTTACACTACTAAGCCAGCCATGCACCAAAGTGCGCAAACTGCTCTACAGAATAGATATGTCCAAACGCGGCAGAGAGAGCCAGAAACCGAAATAAACTCCGTGCAAGCTTGAAAGGCGCCTCCACAACTTCCCGCTTAAGCTTATCTGCTTCGTCAAATTGGTTCAAGTTACAACTTACAACTTACGGCTACAGCTTAAACCACGTGATGAGCTTACTAATTAGCAGCACCACTTGCCACCACCAATAAAATGATAACTCACTCACTCACTCACTCACCCACCCACTCACTCCTCTACCGCGGCAATACGAACTTAGGAAGGAAGTGAGGAAGCCGCGGCTCGCAACCTCGATGTAAGAAAGACGGTAAGAAAAGAAGCGGCGAATCCCCGATGATTCTCAAAAGCAAAGAGAGAAAGAGAGAGAAATCCACAAAGGCGACAAGACCTACGGGTAAAGAGCATCCGAGCAGACGTCCCTCCCTTTTAACGACACACGGAACAGAATTCCTTGACGAACTGAACGAGCGAGCGTCTGCCGGCGGCATGGAATGGAATGCCCTGTCAGAAGCGCTTATTTTCACCCGAGCTTCGTTTTCTCACCACACTAACGAGAAAACTTACTGTAACTATGACTTCCCTCCAACCACCTTTATTATTCATCACAACATCATCAACAACGAGAAAAGGAAAGGCACAGCACAGCACAGCAACCTTATGATAATGATGATCCGATTCCCTCTCCTTCCCTGGAGACACGACGATAACCTCATATATTATAATCATTTACTAAAGCAATTTCTTAACTTACCTACGACATCCAGAATCCAAGCACCTTCATTATTTTGTATTATTGATTACAACATCAACAACGAGAAAAGGCACCGCAACTTGAAAATGACCATGGCGAGAACCTCATCATTATTACTCTTACAATTTTTAAACATTGGATAAATAAGGTTGAGGATGATCCGCCGGTTCACATGATCAGCACACACCTGATATTATTTCTGGCTTTTCGGTGCTACTGCCACAAGGCACACAGCACGCACTCACAGCAATCCAATGAGAAAAGGAAAGAAACATGAAATAGTTTCTACACGGTAATAAGAGGAGATCAGTGGGGAATGTAATCCAATCCTGCCCTGTGCAAAATATTACCTGATATTATGTCTGGATATGCGACGCAATTTCGGCAACAGGAGACACAACTGAATCAAGCATAGAGCAGATCGAAGGCAATGCTGTCACTGCTACGCCATAGCCAGAACCAAAATTCGGTTAGATTCAATATTCTCAAGGACGGTGAGAAGAGAGGGGGGGGGCGTTTCTAGAGAGAGAGAGAGAGAGTTCTGAAGGAGCCATGGTAAACCAGGGCGATTCAAAGCGGGATGAGTATCATTCATTCTCACGAACTCTCATCTATTTCTTCATCCTCGTCGGCAGAGTCCCTCTTGTGTCGTAACGTGGATGATGTCCATTCATCTGCCTCTACTAGTTAGCTCTGGATGATATGCATCTTTTTCCTTATCTAACTGCAGTGCTCTACGCATTTCATCCAGAAGACTTCATCCTTTGCCGCCTTTTTACTCTAGCTTCTGACTCAGCTAAAACTCAGGAGAATCTCTATTATTGGAATTTAAATTGGATTACTGTATTTATAAAGTGGGATCCTGCTGTAAATTTCTCACAGGCCCTTTTTACTTTTTACCCTACTCCAGTGCTATATCCCTGTAATATTTGGACAAATGAGAGCCTGAATTAATCTACACCATTTATGGTATTTAAGGTCACTTACTATTTGAAGTTAAGCCATGCTATAAAAAATATAGTTATGATGTATTTTTTTCCCAAGTATAATCATCGAGGAGGAGGCTTATAGTCCTTTCCAAAAATGCCGCCCTCTGAGGCGGCCACGTCACTTGTTAGGGTTAGGGTTTCCAATGCTCTCTACACTCTCTTCCCTCGACCTCCCTTCACGCACCTTCTCTTCATCGCCATCGCTTCAGCACTGCCTCTGCCATCTCTTAGAGTTGCGCACATGGGTGCCGGTCTGCCCCGCCAGCCGCCTGGCGGAGGTCCACGTGTCCCCCCGCAGTTGGTTCATGTTCTAGAATGGCCAACCAACTTACTTAACAATTATTGGTAATGCTTAAAATCTACAACAAGAACTTATAGCATTGCGTAATTCCAAATAGCAAGTGGCAATAATTGTTGTTAACGATGTGCATTGTTATGGTATTTAATGTCACATGCGTAACAATGTCACTTACCCTATATTGAGGTGTATGCTAAATTACACTAATGATCAATAACCTCACCATTAGTGGCACCTCATGACAATACGTTTTCAAGTGTGCTTACGAATATCTTGGCATGAGTAGGTTCGATAGTGCTATGAGGTGTATGCCTATCTTACACAGTGGTCTACAAGTTGACTAAAAGCATACACAGCTGAAACTTGACATTAGTATGCTCAAGAATGCCTTCCTCTTGCATACTAAAATGTAAATGTGTGACACTTGCCATATTGTATGTACCTCAATAATACCTTCCCTTGCATACTAAAACGCAATACTACCATCTCAAGAATCCAAATGTGCTACTCTAAATGTCATAATGTACAAAATGTTATAGATTTATTTTTTTACCAACAAAGTCAAATGGGTTCTTGGGACATTATAGAACATAAACAACTTTACTTGGACAAAACTTACATCTTTAGTGAATGTTATAGCATAATGTAACTATAAAATATCAATTGGCACTAAATACCAAAATAGAATTAGAGACCCATAATTAATCTACACTATTATATTTAGAGTCACTTACTATATGAAGTTAAGCCATGCTATAACTTTTTTGTTTTGTCAAGTGAAGTTGTTTCTGTTCTAGAATGCCCAAACAAACTAAAGTCATTTGTGTTCTATATATGTCGGTGCAAACTAATGCCTACAATAAGAACTTATAGCATTGTGCAATTCAAATTAGTAAGTGACTACCATAAATGGTTTTCTAATCAACTCGAACATGTTGAAGTCTAGGAATATAATATATGTCTTCTAATCAGCTTGGTAAATATGTTCCGGATTCACATATGAGCTTTTGGCTATGATCAAGAATGAAGTGTCCCTCATTCACGCTAATCTACAGTTGACGTTGTCTCTCTATCTCTCTTTACCTTTTAGTCAATAAATTGGAGTACATGAATATATGAATTACTCTAGATCATCACCAATAAATAAGTACATCGCTACACAAACAATGGCTTTCAATGAACTCTACACACATGCCATAAAAATGCTTCATTTTGGAACGTGAACTAGGACATCTAAAAAGGACTTATTTGCGATTTTTGGGTGCATGAGAGCTCCTTGAAGGCCTTAGATTTGTGTCTAAACCAAAGTCTCCCCGCAAAAATTAAAAAATAACCAAAAAAAAAAAATTCAAGTGGTAATAGGTGCATGTGGTGGTGGTGTTAGGTTGAGCTACCATACATACACAATTCCAAAAACAAACAAAAACAAACAAAAAAAAACAAAAAAAAACAAAAACAATTTGAAAGATACTCACCTTGGATTCAAAGTAAAAAAAATACAAGTTTGTCCTTTGGATTTGCTAATGTATCCATGCAATGCGTGTTTTTTTGTTTTTTGTTTTGTTTTTGTTTTGGTGGTTGTTGTTGTTGAAGTTTTTTTCTTTCCTTTTTTCTTTGGGGGAAGGGGGGCTCTAAAATCCTTACACGAAGTGTAGTCCTCAAGCAACAAATGAATACACAATGTAGTATACACCCCATTAGAGATAAGTTTCAATCATTAACTGAGAATGTAGTATCAGGGAGCCTCAAGTATTTCTTTCAATTGGACCATCAAATCGACATGAAACTCTATCTTGCGGAGGCTACTACAGTTCGTCACTTTAAAAAATGAAATTGTTTGACACCATCCTAATGTACTACAGTGAAAAATGACCGGTTTAGACTACAGTGAAAAAGTGCACCGGTCAAGAATTTTAGGGGAACGGAGCAATATGATTGGCTATGAAAGGGTTATTCACCAGCCAGGGTTTACACTACGCCCAAGACTTCTTTGGTGGAGAACTTCAAGCATGGATGGAAGAGTGACATGGTTGGCCAACATGGCAACATTTTTTGATATGGGAGTTCTCCGCAGGTCAAGTTCCTTGGGCAACCTCAAACCCTTAGACCATAAACTTGGCCTCCGGAGAACTCTAACCCGAGACATTTTTTTTAATTGTTTTTTCCATCTTGTCCACCATATAAACCGTCGACTCAAATGACCTTGTCTTGGGCTGAAATTCTTGACCAACTGGTGCACTTCTCCACCGTAGTCTAAGGACCACTTCACACATGAGACTGAGAGCCCATGACAAGTACACTTCAAGCACTCTCATTGGTGGAAAAGGCGGAGCCGGTCCAAGCTCACTTCACACTACACTCGAGGGACCAACGGAGTATATGTGTGAATATATGCAAGATGGATGTAAAGTCTACATGGAATCCTACATGGCATCCAATGGACCATGTTTCATGGTCACTTGGACTATGTTCAAAAAACTGCCTCTTGGTGTGTGAAGTGGCACTTACTCTGAACATGTCAGTATATTCCCGATATGCAAGAAAATATCACAATATTCAGCTAAACATCATCGTTAGCGCCACTGATCATCATCTGCAAAGCTAAACATGAATCTTAGAATGGGGCATAATAATTTACTATACTTACTCTCTGGAAATGTGAGCATATTCACGGGCCGAAGACAAAATATCTTGATCATGCCCGACTCATGAGAGAGCGCCACGGAATACGTGATCTCATATTCCACATTGTAAAATTAGGTCACGTGATGCCACCTGTCCATCAATATTAAACTCGTTGTTGGGGTTCCAAATTGCCCGTGAATATGCTTTTGGTAGGGTAGTTGTAAGCCTGTCACCATTCCCATGTTATTTTATTGGAATTATCATTTTATTGATGGAAAGTGGCATCTTGGGCAAATATCGGCGGTCGAGATTCCAGTGCCCGGGAAGTTTTTGGGGATAGTCTGTCAAGATCCTAGTGATTCTAAATCCAGCCGGTTACATGTTGACATCATCCGGTTTTTGCTTTATTCACTTGAGGTATATTCTATAGATTCCTCTAAATGACCGGTAATTCTCCTGAAGTCTCCAACTTCAACCGGTTATTTCTCAAACTCAACCGGTTCGTCTGTACCTAACCACCGGTTCTCCCCGGACATAGGTCGAGATTCAAGTGCTTCCAATTTAGTCCGTGCCCGGGGAGATTTTTGTGCACAATCGGTTGAGATCCTGGTGTTCCCAAGTCCAACTCAGTGATCGGGGAGATTTTTGGGCATAATCGGTTGAGATCCTAGTGTTTGCAAGTCCAACCGGTTACATGTTGACATCCTCCGGTTTTCCTTCATTAAATTATGGTATATTCTATAACTTCCTCTAAAATGATCGGTAATTTTCATGCAGTCTTGAACCTCAACCGGTTATTTCTCAAACTCAACCGGTTCATTTGTAACTAACTGCCAGTTCTCCCCGATCATTGGTCCAACTGGTTCCATGTTTCGGTTTTCTATATTAAGTTGTGGTAGATTGGATGGATTCTTCAAGAACAATAGGGTAATTTTTCCGGAATCCTTGAATTTCAACCGGTTATTTCTCAAACTTAAACCCGTTTCATATTTGCTCCGAGACGACCCTAAACTACTGGATGATGGTGGAGAGATACCCAAATCTCAAGGAAGAGGTTGGCAGTTCGATTCCCGGCTGTGAAATCTCCTCTCTACTTGACAGAAACTTGCCAGGTGGTCAACTGCCTCCTGTGCTTTGGCGTTGGCATGTCGGCCTTCTATCTCAAGGAAAAAAGAAAAAAGAAAAAAGAACAAACATTTCATATGTAACTAGCAGTCAATTCTCCCTAATTGTTGTTCCAAGTCTAATCGGTTACAACCAAGGCTAGACACCCATCTCTTTGAGGTAGGCCCCACCATTGTTACCAAGGTCAAAGGGGGTTTGGTAAAATATGATCCCCATAGATTTGTGATTAATTCATCTCAAGTGGGTCTCTCTAGATTAAATTTCGGGTTTCTGAAGCTAATTTCAAGGTCAAATTATCTAGAAAAACAAAAAAAACATGTTGTGATATAATTGATTGCATTTTCACTTTGGGTAGTGTTGGTGGGGCCCATCTTAAAGAGGGGATGTCTAGCCCTGGCCGTTGGTTACAACTAGGGATTGTATATCAATTATGTTACAATATGTGTATTTTTAGATAATTGGACCCCATATTAGCATGAACCTTTAATTACTCCAGAGGGACCCACTTGAGATGATTTTACCACACGACTATAGGGGATCAAGTCTTTACTAGACCACTTTACCTTGGACGGACGAGATTAAATACATACCACAAATCCTTGGCCATATTACTCAAGCTTTTCCTACACACCAACCTACTTGACGTAACACTTTATTATCTACTATGTAACAACAACTCACAAGAGTAGATTGAATCAACATTCACATTGCATAAGGGAAATATATGGAAAATGATGAAAATAAGTTGATTTAGCCAGAAAGAGTGGCCTAAAATTTGTGCAATATTTTTCAGAGATGGAGTAGAGGAAATGATGAGGAATGCAAGTTGTTCCATAATTTTATTCCATGTAAATAATTAGTTACATTTTCTCAATGAGGCAAGTAAGTCGAACCCCCTACTTGTATATTAGAGTCTCCCTAATTTGAGCATCAAAATATCCTACTTTGCATACAAATGCACATAAAATGGTTAACCAATGGCATCGAAAAGTGATTGCAAGCAGTGTGAAACAACACCTATCCAACCGATCATTGCATCCTTTTCGAGCCACCACTTTTTACGATTAGCCATTTTGGATCCACACAAGAATCATTCTACCCTTGGTCTACTGCACCAATAGCAATCATTCACCGTTTTCGATTTTCTACCTTATGTTTATAGCTTAGGATTGTAGCATCCATGTAAAGGGATGTGATAATTATATATATAAACTACCCATTATAGGTGTATGGTCAATTCAATATATTATGAGTGGATTAGTTTTAAGGCATTTGAATATTACTTTAGGGATCAAATCTACCCAAAATTGATAGTTCCGGGCTACAAAGGGTTCCCAACATTTTCACCTTCAACTTATTATATGGGTGCCATGAGTCTTTGGCATCCCTAACTCATTGAAATATTATCATAAGTAGTGTTGTCCCATGAGTTTATGTTATTTATCATTAGTTACACCAAGGATCACAATTTAATGTGAGAAACATATATAATAAAAAAATGAGTAACCATTGTAAGAAATAATAGACTAATGTGAGTCATACCATATTTAAATCATGTAAGGTAGATGGACCTTAAATGGCTACTTTTTCCCACTAGGCCGCTTCTCCTAGGATGTGAAACAAGCGATTAGAACAAGATGGTAGCAAATCCAAATCGAGGCCGTAGCCACTTTCCTCGTAATTTCTGGAGCTTATTTGAATATCTTGTTCAATATCAAAGTGAATATTAATGTGCTCATTAGATGGTCATACAGACCCCCTCCCTTCAATTTATGTTGAATGTTGAGCTAGAATGATTATCATATTTTGAGCACGCAATTTAATATGTTGTAAACACGTGTCTTTTTAATATCCAATCTAGGTGTCCTTATAAGAAAAGTAACCGAATAAGGGTTGCCTAGAACCTTATATGGGTCCCTTCGATGAGTGGATGTCGTGAAGGATGACCCAAGCCTGATCCAATTTGGATCAAATATTCATTGCCACGAGATGTGGATGATTTTCATCACCCCACATATGATGACTAGGACTCCACCACTCAAATCAATGTATTACGAATATTGAAATACATTCACTATGTAAAGTGTGTGGCCCCATTGTAGGCACTTCCAAGGCTAGGGCGAACCAACCCGTATATTGGTACCTTACCGGGGAGGGCAAACGGCTGGGGATTCGTGACACTCACTTAAAATCATCCATCCTAGATATCGTGGATGAAGTGGCTTCAATAAAAAAAGCCCCCCTATGGGGTTGAGGGCCGATTCATTCGAATATGACATCACCAGACATCCGGTAAGGTACCAATGTATGAGTTGGTTCGCCCTGGCCCACCGGATCGGGTCATGAATTATGTTATCTGATTAGCAATTGCAAGTCACCGAGATTGTCGTTTCAAGATCTTGAATTGGAGTTGAGATGCAGTACTTATAAAATATCAAGATGAAGATATTTTCTTCTCTTTAAAGAAGCACATAGAGTAATAGACTTTTCCAAATACGATAGCATTGAACCTGGAATGGTATCTATATTGTGAGTGCATCATCCAATCGTATTGTGCCACGTGTCTTTTTGGTGATGCAATAATCTTCCTAAACAAACACTTCTAACAATGTTCTAAGAGTATATGACACTTCTAATAAGACACCTTGTTGATTGGAATAGCTAGAATGTCAATACTCAACACTAACTTTATCGTACAGTAGGGTCCAAAAATATTTCGAATTTTTGGCCTGGAGTTGAATGAGAATGAAAACTACAAACTTTGAAAACCTCTTGTAGGCTCAAAAATTCATCAATTCACAAACCGTAAATTGTGTTGGAAAGATAATAGAGTCTACTTTGACAATATGAATTTTTTTCATTACAATAGCAGAAAATAATACATTTAAAAAAACTTATCATAATATAGTATCTACCATCTAGTGCTACCACCTCTTGCTGAAATAACTGCTTGCATTCTATCAAGCATAGTTCTAATCAAAGTTTGGAGTTGCTCCGAAGATATTGTATCCCATGTTGATTGAATGGTTTGTGCCATTTCCTCCTTGTTTTTGGGTCTAGGACAATGTTGTAACAAATCTTTGACAATCTTCCATAATTTTCTATGGGATTCAAATCTGGAGAGTTTGCAGGCCAAATTAGTTTTGCCATACCATGAGCTTGTCTCCATTGCAACATAAGTGAGCTACGGTGGACTAGAGCACCATCTTCCATAAGTTTCAATTGTTGAGGGTGATCATGTAAATTGTTGTGTCACATTCAATAGGCTTGATAATTCCGACAATGGTTGTCTTCTATCATCTCTAACATAACGTGCCAATGCTCTAGCATCGCGATCACTCAACTTCCGATGCCTATCACATCCTCGGACCTTCCAATTTGTCAAGATAGTAGAAATAGTTGACCGTGGAACATTCAATACAGATGCAATGTCTGAACTCTTCATTCCACTCTCACGCATTCCCACAATGCGACCCCTTTCTTCATCACTCAAGATTTTGTACGGCATGGTACCTCTCAATGACCCAATGCACAATCTAAAAATCAATAGATTCAATCACCAACAGAACAACAAAGGCAACTCCAATGTTGCTGGCCAAACTACCTCCAAAACAACTTCAAGCCACCATATCTCATATGTGCAAGCCAATCTCCATTGCAATGACACTCCATGTTGTAATCTTGAACTTTGTAGACTAAACCTTGCAATGAATACATGCCATCAAAACAACGAGGTGGCGCCACGAGCTCCAAAAGGGAAGTTGCATGTTTAAGCTCTTGACAACACAATTTTCTAATTACAACCAAATCTTTAAATTTTTGACATGTGCTCATGATTAAGAGGTGGTGACTAAAGACCACTAATGGCTTCACAAGTTGCAATTGATTTGGTGAAAAAAGAATATATAATGAGGTAGCTACATGAAATTGAATGCAACTAGTTTTGAAGCACAAAACTGGGAGTACATCCAAAATTCGAAATATTTTTGGACCCTATTGTAGATAAGAAAAAGACCAAAACCTCTTGGAGATGACGGTAATAGGTTTTTTTACGTTACGTAATTGTGCCCAATGAAAAAAATTCCCATTTAGGAGTTGATGCCACATCCTTGCCACATCCTCAAATGTTGGTGTCACTCCTTGACCCAAAAACTAAAACTTCAATAAGTTTACGTTTGTGTATCCCCCGATCCAAGCCGTTTCCCATCCCAAATTGGGATTGAATTCATGGGAGCCAAAAAGCTGGAGTAACTCATAACCTACACATGTGGCTCGGGCTTCTATGGCCAAGCTGTGATGAGTTGGCGAAGCAAACGGCTGATGTGGCAGGTGACTGTGCAGCCACTCCTCCACGAGGCCCCGAGCCGTGCTTTGTTGGCGCCACATTCCCAGCCACATGTTCCCAGCTTGGCAACTTATTATTACTCCATCCATAGGGAACTTTGGCTTTTGCTTTATTTGGCTCGCAGCTTCGTGGTTGAGACCCGTTTTTTAATTCACCGTTTGTTTCACATGATTTGAATGATGAGAGTGAGGAGTCACCAAGTGGCCAATTTCAAGCAAGAAACTTAGCATGATGGGAAATGGTAATAAGGAGAGCGTGTGAGTTAACCCTAACTTTGGGTTGGTGGATGATTTCCATTCTTACATTAACCCCACCTTATTTATTCGTCCACAATCGAAATCACTAAAAACAACAAGCCAACATGGATATTCATAGAGCCAACATAAACAATTCACTTTTAGAAGAGAATGGATTACGTCTTTGATTTATATTTACTACTCCACACTCAACAATGAACACACTTGGGAGGACCTATGTACTCAATTAACAAGAATCAACAAACATGCAATACTAATAACCATGACTGAATCATGGAAATTCCAAATTCTGATGTGGTTTTTGTTGATGTTTCATCATAGGTTTACTGAAGCAACGAAAAAATTTAAAGACATGTATTTGATCGCTAGAAAACATAGAACCAAAAAAAGGAGTCTTTAACACCCGCATGCCTTACATCAATGAGGAGGCCAAAACTACATTTGTTGCATACGTAAACTTGACTTTGTAGATTTTGTGGTTGATTCATCTCAAATGACTTCGATGCATCAATTTGGGTCTTTAAAGCTAATTTCAATATCAAATCCACCAAAACAGTCGATCCCGGCTTTAATTATTTGAAGGTTTTTTAAAAAAAATTAGATGAATACGAGGTATGCTCGTATGCAATGGTATCTTCTCACTTATGGGGAGTGGGGCTTCTTCATCATTCAAAATGTCATTGTGGTTGTGATATTCCAACCATAAGTTTTATGAATTTAGCTCCCTTTTTGGGGGGAGGAGTTCCAATGTATAAGTTGTACTTGAGTTTGGGACTACCATTGTGATATAGACCCAAGCTAGTTCCAATCACTCGTTGATATGGAACTTACGTATCACTAGTTTGGACACATGTCATCCCGTTATGACTGCATAACGGATGAAATGTAGCTTTGAAATGGAGGAGACGGTCGTTTTTATAACAAATGGTATACACAACTAATATGTCACTGAAACATTAGATCCAATTTTCCTTTCCAACAAACAACAATTGAATAATGTGAACATAAAACTCATCACAAAAGAACTTCAAAATATACAAATTACTGGGGTTTGTTATGTGCTACTAGGTAAATGAAGGGAGAAATGTTATTGAGAGAAAGAAGTTCCATGAAAAAATACAACATGTATACTTAATCATGGTTGCAAACCATGCACCATTATCAATCTTACACGCTTCAGTGACTCGCCTTGCAGTCTATTCATGGTCATGGGAAATACACATGAAATTGTTGATTCAAAATGGCAAATCAAAGTTCAAGGGGTCCAAATATGTGTGGAATGAAGATAGAGCTTGCCAACACAAGGATCATTCTAAGCAAATGGAATCTCTAAGATGCCCATTTGATTCTTGTGAGGTCCATTCGTGTTGTATAGACCACATTTTGGAGACAAATTTTGCAAACATATGATCATACGACCAAGTTCAACATTGCCAACGATGAACCCAACAATTACTTTGAAGTATCTTGTTGGGTAAGCACCACAAGTAATTGCACCAAACTCAATTGATCAAACGAAGGACACAATCAAAAATATTCTTAGAAGCTTCTTTATGTTAATGGAATCAACATGCTTCACATGGCAGTTCTTCGTTTCTCACATGATTTGAATGATGAGTCATCGGGTGTCCAATTTGAACCATAAGCTTAGCATGATAGGAGACGTCCATAAGATGTGTTTAAGTGAGGTCTTGCATGCTCAAAAGGGCATCGAATTCACCATGTCTTCTGCACAAATCCATTTTGGAAAACCATGCACTCCCAATGGCTTCTTCGTTTCACAATGGCGCGTAGTGGATGTGGTGGTCCGATCAAGAGTTCTACAAATTTAGCTTCCATTTATTCTGCGGGATTTGCAACTCTTTGTACTTGAGTTTGGGACTAAGTACCATTATGAAAGAGTTCCGTGGTAGTTTCCAACACTTTGTTAAGATGGAATGCAAGTACACTCATAAATATACCCATGTACTTAAGGTGTGGTGCTTGATTCTATCACCTTTTGGGATACTATAAGACTATGGTATCCTAGCCTATGACCGAGAGCTACACGTTGGTGAATTTTCACAATGACCTCTTCTATGGTAATGAACGATTTAAAATTTTTCATGCAAGGTAAAATGAAATATTTGTCTATTTCAAAAATTTGGAAATTTTTAAAATTAATTTTGAATTAAATATGATTTTTTAAAGATGTTCCCTAGGGTATCTTATGAAAGACCTAAAGAAGTTTGACGTCAATGCTAATACAACTTATGAGCATTCTATAATTATCCACAAGCAAGTAAGAGGTTGTAAGAAATCCAACATTACTAAGCCGTAGACTGACTTTGACCGTACTATGTCAAGAGACATCCTAAACGAACAACTAATCTCATCCAACACGTTGTGGCAAGGTCTCATGTGCCTTGAACCGAGACCTATGTGCCTTGAACCGAGTCCCTCCTCCTTCCCCCTCTCTCTCCTCCCCTCTCTCTCTCTCCCTCCACGTCATTAAATGCATTAATGTGAGGTTAGTTGAGCTACGGACATGTCATCCACCTAGGGAACATTATTTCTAATTTGTTCCCTAGAGCTCGGTTTAAGGTCACATATCGGTAATAGGCTACGATACCATAACATGTGGCAAGATGTCAAGGATGTTTTAACTAGCACTCTATGGTATATAGGAAAACCAACATGGTCCTTTGTAATCTTGAAGCCCAAAGTAAATGCAAGTTTAAAAGGGAAGAGAAACCATAATTTGTAATTACATATATGTAATTATCCCTAGGAGTGATGATATTTGTGAAAGCAATTCATGTAAAGTGGCCAATAATAACTTATTTCATCACTTGACCTTGTTCTTTGGGTTGGCAAAAAGTAATCATAGATTTGTAAATTTTGGTCACATGAGGTTACCATATGAATCTCACACGAGAATTATAATCGAACACTAGAAATGTCAAGCCAAATTACCTTGTATGAGTTGTTTTGTTTTGTTCAAATGATTGCTATGGGATATAAAAAAAGTTCTCGCATGGAAATTTCACTGAAGGCTATGTCACACATACTAGCATGTTGGGGCTAGAATTGGGTGCTAAATCATCAAGTATCACTCTACACCTCATTTATATTCAGAGATGTCATAATATTGATGAACAGTAGCATGACGTATTGTGGGTCCATGTATGCAAGCATGACAATTTCCATGGGATCCTCCTACAACTCACATTTAGCCTATATATGAGTTGATAGGGAGAGAAGCCTCATGGCATTTGTCATCGGGGGGAAAAAGGAAAGGAGGCGGACTCTAATGTTATGTCATGTGGCATGTTTCGATTCGCATAGCAAGTCCAACAACACATGTTCAATTAATTTTTGAGGTTGGAGCTACTATTAATGTTTTTAAAACACTAATACTTATTTTCTTGGTGTTCAAGAGTCAAGCGTGCCATTACTTGCCAATTGTTAGGGTTTTATTTTTATTTTTAAGTTTGTTAGTATATAATCAAGACTACACCTCCCCTCCGTCATCTAATAGCCTACTACACTACCATATGATATTTAGTGTCACATGGTATTTAATGTCACTATGGTAGCTTTTCGGATGACGCTTCTTATGAATAAGCGAACAAATGCTGTCGTGGATGATGGATGAGTTCATCCATTGGCCAAAACCCTACCTTCTCTTGTCAGCAACTGGTGATGAAATACTGTCATGGATGATTGAAATTCGGATGAAAATTACTTGGTAAGTGACAGTAATTGCAACACTGTAAATCTATCATCCTCCCCAAAAGAATTTACAAGGAATGAGAAATAATGTTGGGTTAACATGTAGTGTTGGTGACACTATACCGCGGTTTACAATTAGTATTGAGCAAGACAACTAGAATTGGTGACACTAAATATCCTATTTAGTGTACAATCGGCAAGCAACCAACTTGGAGTTCATCCCCCGGTTATTGCATAACTTGAAGAAAACACGACACAAATCCCATTTTAGAAAGGAAGCAAGCCCACAAGGATGATTAATATTGTGCTAAGTAAACAAAAGTTATGTGTTAAAAAATCAATAGAGATCTCCGACATGTACATAACATTATTCAAATCCATAACAGTGTTATGTGGGACTGACAATATTTCACGGAACATTCCCCACACCCAATTTGAATGTGGGGAATATTTCTCGAAATACCGTCAGTCCCACAAAACATTGTTATGGATTTGAATAATGTTATGTGTGTCCACACAAGGGAGAAGGAATTTAGATGGACTACCATAAGGTAGTTGGTCCTTAAAGTGTCGGCCTACTTGGTTTTATGTCCATTTTTGTTGAATCATTGATGGAGAGGGGGGGGGTGAAAGTTTTGTGTGGCTTAGAAAATCTACAATGGCATGTTGTGGCACCCATTTATAAATCGAAAGAGAAGAAGACAAAGGAAACGTGGTTAAATGCATGATGCCACAATGACCACATGAAGACAACCTCTCACTACCTTATCATTCGCCCTACCATAGGACACACTAACGCTTTTAAAACTGTAGAAGAGGTGACTAGGTGACTCCCCTTCTACCATTTTGTTGTAAGCAATCAACATAACATTATTAAGCAACGTGTGTTCGTTCATGTGGGCCTTGAGAATATATAACCATGGGACGTCCCAACCTGATGCAAGGAGACTTAGATGCAATCTGAATCTCCACTAAGTTGGGGCATCCCATGGTTATATCTTCAAGGCACACTGCTTGATAATGTTATGAAGTTCCTACCATGTCTCCAAGAGTAGCTTAGTGCACTAAATATTGTATTTTGTGTCACCAATTCTATATTGCTCAATCTTAATTGTAAACCATCCGTGTAGTGTCACCAACACAAATGTTAAAGCCTATTAGTATTTGTCATTCCTTGTAAAAGAGACTGAGCATTACACATTTTCAATGTCGTAATTTAATGTTGTTTGACTAAGTGAATTTCATCCAAATTTCAATCTTCAATGACAATGTTTAGCGGATGTGTAAAGATGTAGAATATACCAAACTTTCTTTCAATAATTGGCATTTGGATGAACTAAAAAGCTAGTTGGGATGATAGTACTTATTTGGATGAACTTGTTCACAAGTGTCACTAGGAAAATTACCATAGTGACATAAAATATCATATGACACTAAATACAATATTTAGTGTAGTTCAACACCATTGTTGTAGACAATTGCTAGGGTTAAAATTGTAGCTTACACACTCGATCTAAATGAAACATGCCTGTGGGTTTCTGACAATGTTTTGAAATAAGTTGTGAAGTTGTTACTACATCCTTACCAAATATGTGTGTGCATAATAATAAAGGTTTTTGGACTTTATCATCAATTACAAGAAACAAGCCACATTTTTTGATGGGTTGATTATGATTGTACCACACACAAGGTCGGTCATAGGCTAACACATGGCACATGAACATTCATGGAAATTGACTTAACATTGATACCCAAAAACATGGGTTAAATGGTCATTTTGTGTTGATAAATCACCGGGGTTGGATTGACATCACACGTCATGTCACCACACAAGTGACACAATGTAACAAGCATCACCGCCACTTTGACGTAAATAATTACAAGTTCAAATTCCTTCTTTGAGAAACAAGAATAAAGACCAATTATACAAATCGAGATTAAATGCAACACGACATGACATTTTATTTATTGCAAGAATCTACAATTGGATTGCCCATTGATTCAATCTTCCCCCCCGCCTCCGTCCCCGGACTTTGGGACTGCACCTTGAACTACGGTGGTCTTGGCGGACTGACCGAGAGAAAATACATTTATTTATGTTTTAATAGTACTGGCCCACAAGATGTTGTGCATTATTGGGGATGTGACATCCCTACCAATCATCTAGGCATACATGTGTTGAGCATGTATTGGTCAAACATAGATCACAAACAATTGGCCAATAAATGTTTTCAAGGCGTGAACCAATGTCAAGCACGATCATGAATTGTATTCAGTATAGATATCCCTATGAGCATGTTGTGAACATGGTGGGATTCACATCCAGTACAAGCTTCAAAATATGTAATAATGTTTTTTTTTTCTGAAGAAATCGATGACTCTTGGCTTATTCAAGAATCATGAAAGTAAAAGAAAAGAAAACAAACAGAAACATGACACCCTATTGAAGATCGATGATAAAAAAATAGATATTACAAGTTCCACCAGGTTATCTTAGTTCTCAAAAACTATTGGGCCAACATGTAAAGTTCATGGTGATGATTGAAGATGATCCACACCAAGTTTGTGGATGCAAGGTCAAGCCTTCACGATTGCTTTGACAAACGGGTGCCACACCAAAACGCATTCATCCCCCTTTGACCTCCACGAGTAATGAACGAACTCAATGGTAGCCACGAAGGCATTGACCCAAGCCACAATTGGCATGTATTCCCAAAGGAGCCCAAGGTCAATGGCACGTATGTGTGTGTAAGTTGTGGCTCGGAAGGACGAACCACACTAATCGTGGGGGCATAGTTTGGGAGCCCTTTCATGGGTGTGCCTTGCTTCTCATCAAGTGGTGAGACCCAATTCAAGCAAAGTTGGTCAAATGTCGGAGGACCAAAGATCCCCGATGCCCATGAGTCATCAACCATTGGGCTCTTTGGATGGACTTATTTGGCTAGGCTAAGGTCAACACGTACGTAGATACCATCGTAGATGTCCATTGCACTTTTTGTGTCCATATTTGTCCTCATAATATTTACACTATCCATTTTTGAAGAGCACATTGATATTTTACTTCCATGTGGTATTACAATTGGTGTGCCATATGAACTGGAGTTTTTTTGTGTGTAATCTGTCATGTAGAAGGAAGTGCTCCATACTTTACATTACTTGGTTGTCACTAAGTGATTGTAAGATCATTTATGATGGTTGATGTTGAATGATGTGGGCAACACTGAACCATATGTATGGTGTCAATTGAAGGTATTGAGATATTGTTACTTGGGATGAGCATTATTTCTCGATTGCCACTCGGGCTGCGCTGTTTTGGCCAGGTTGGTTGTATTTTGGGTTCTTTCTGCAATTGAATTTTCAAATTTTGCTAAAAAAAGGAGATATTGTTACTTGGTGTTGGACTTATACATGAGCTCAACATGTGTGAAATACAATCTCAAATCATGTTGTGCTCAAGGGTTCTCTCTCTCTCTACATATATATATATATAGAGAGATAATATATATATATATAAATAGAATAAATCAACGATTGTGAGCGTTTGGAGTGCCATGGTTTCCCAGTTTTGTGTTAGGCCAATCTCCGAGAGGTGGTTTTTGAAAATAGTCCAAGTGACCATGAAACATAATCCATTTGATGCCATGTAGGAATCCATGTAGACTTTACATCCATCTTGCATTCACACATATACTCCGTTGGTCCCTCAAGCGGAGTGTGAAGCGAACTTGGAGCGGCTCCGCCTTTTCCACCAATGAGAGTGCTTGACGTGTAATGGTCACGGGCTCTCAGTCTCGTGTGTGAAGTGGCCCTAGTGTCGCCTAATAAATGGCCGACATTCAGTCGACATGGCCTAATCTTTTTGCTCTGCTGATCTAGGTGGAAGGCACTTGTACCTCCAAAATAATTGCAAAGGTTATAATATAGTGTCCCGGCTATGCTAAGGACGATGACCACGTGACACTTAGGGTACTCTCACCTTGAGCCACTGGCTCTTATAAGGGAATTTGTACTTTTGAATAAACCGAGTAGTTGGCTCAACTTGCATCGCATTGATAACCCTAGGGAACGGATGTATTTAGTTTAAATCTCCCTCCTTGTTGTCACATTTATCTCCTATGTATTACGGGTTTTGTTTAGACTTCACACTCGCATGCATCACGTTGTCATCATTGTCATTATTGCAATGTTGACTTTGTGTTATTCCATAATGTCACATGCCACATTATTTCTCTATTATCATGCATCCATGTTAGCACTACATGCCTCCTTAATATCACGTTTCAAATTTCAAATCGGAGCCGAGGCGTAGAGGTCAAAGTCAAGAATCCCTTTCTTTATAAATGAACAAATAGGGCACTCCAAGTGTGTTGACTACCAAACCTAATATGGGTGGTGTATTTTGAGCACATAGTCTAATCTCATCATCACGGGAGAGCGAGAGAGAGAGAGAGAGAGAGAGAGCCGGTCCGCCCTGGCATCCGTCTAGTGGAGGTCCACGTGGCCCCCGCGATTGGGCGGCCGGGGGTGCGTGCAGAGGCTCACACGCCAGGTGGGCGGAGAGTGCCTTGCGCCCCAACCTCCGTCTCCTTCCGCTTCCAGCACTCACTCTTCCCCAATTTTTTTACCTCCATATGTGTATGAGTGTGAGAAAGAAAGGAGAAAGAGGGTGTTTTGTAGTAAGAAACTTGACAGAGAATTACCCGGCGGAGGGCGGCGAACCTGTGGATTCCAGACTAAGGCGGAGGGTCCGCTTCGCCACCCTCGCTTGCGGAGTTGGATGAGATTCATCACCTCTGCCAAGCAGAGCAGCTGATGGTTGCTCATGTGCGCGGCACTAGAGTAGACTCGTATGTAAACCCAATGTGAGTTTACAAAGCATGAATGGGAGACAAGGCATGTTGCTCCATGTTGGAGGTGGTCTCTTATGAGAAAGGGTGAGGGCCACGGTCCCTCCGGTATCATGTGGGTGTGTTTTGGTATTCGTTGTATCGAGTGGGTATTAAGAAAATAGAAATTAAGAAAAACATTATACAATGTATTAAGTTTTCACTCTAAGATTTCATTCACAACCATTTCACCATTTCTTCTTATTTTCTTCTTTTAGTCGTGCACAATGGACTTTGTATGAGTCCCTTGTCACATGGACTATGAGTGAGGTGGCCGGTTCACCCAAGCCGACTATGAGGTCCGTTTTAAAACGTGGAATCTTAATTGACCGATTCATTGGTTAAAACCACGGGTACTTACATATGGTTGACAAAAAATGTCAAGTCAATAAGCTCGTTGCTTTTCTTTAACAATGCATTTCTAAATGAAGGAAAATACATGATGTTTGAGGTTCAAAATCCACAAAGAAATGTTGGTATTCGATCCTTGCAAACCAATAGCTACAAGTGGGAACATACTTAGCTATAAAAAAAAAAGTGTTCAATGCCTCTAGAGTTACTTCAAAATACACCCACAACCCATTTTGGGCTGATTAGTCCTTTAAAGGTTGAAGATTGAAACATTATTGGAAATCTTTATTTATGAGTCGATTGAAAAAAACGACGTGGCTTCTCAATTTACTCATAATGTAGGTTTTGACTAAGTCGTGTCTATTACGCTCTATGATCTCCAAACAACTTGTTTGTGCTTTGTTATCAAAACATGTAATCGTTGGTAATAATTTAAAGTCAAAATTTTGCGTAAATACAAATGATATGAGAGAGAGAGTAAATGTAGAGGTCCAGTCTTGTCCTAGTTTAGAGTATATATAAGAATCAACTCTCTCGTAGTTATCTTTACAATATATGTTTCAAGTAAACACCTTTAAAATAATAGGGTCCATGTAAGACATCTCTCATACATGGAGGAGCGGTGTTTTTTGTCTGTGACCAGATGACGGTTTCAGCCATGGGAAAAAGTCTTGTCCCTCCTTAATGCACTATAACTTTGGTAACATTCCTAATTAATCTTAAAATTTGCATGACACTCAAACACAACATATCCTAACCATCTACTTTTGGAATTTTTAGTTGGACATGTGTTAAGGGTGTAAATCCATGTGGAAGGTGCGTAGTTGTGGCACTGCTGCCTCAAATTGCAAAGCTTCCCAAAAAATCACAAAATAATGGTTTCAAGATTTGAGAATTGATTTGAGTAGGTAAAGTGCCCCTCTTTTGAACGAGGGTAAGATTGTGTCATTTGGAGATGATTTGAGTGGAGGTTTGATAAAAAAAAACCAACGCCAATTTCATTTTAACATTGTTGCTTCTCAAGACCACCATTGACATTCCTATTATAATATGAGAATAGCGAGATTGGATTGCTTTTAGAAATGGTCTTCACATGAGCAAGAAATGTTCTCAAGACGAGATTCAAAGATTCTGATTCAATCATTAGCGTAGAATGAGAAATTTATTGTATTCCAATATCATTTTGTTGAATGATATAGTCACCGAGTTGGTGTCTGGCGCGGGCCATCACTAGAATTACTACACTGATTATCCCAACTAAGTGCATGTTACTATTCAAAATCACACATCGATACAATAACGTCTTAGGGCCGGTTTACACTATGGACCAGGAAATCATCCCAGGATGTTGTAAGAGCGTTGATTGGCTACTGAACTCGTCCATGGACCACTTTGGTTTACACCAAGGAAAAAATGGTAGAGTGACCATGGAGGTCGAGGTCCCCAAAAGACATATTTTAAGGCCTAATTAATGCACTGACATGGTCCAACAAGTTTTGTGATGAGAGAGGCAAGAGAGGTGGTATGGTAGGAATATGCAGGGACACATGGCAAAGAAATGTTGTTATAATATTTTTTTAATGAATATTTTTTTGAGGGGATTTATATACAGCTCTTCCCACTAGGTAAGGCTCACAAGGCACACTTTTCAACACCTATACGATGTAATGAATCTTGAGAAGCAAGTCCGCCCTCTATGTGCCTAGATCATATCATAGCCGTAAGACATACCATTCCTTCCATGCCCTACCCCTTAAACTTGCTCCCACATGTTTCATCAAACAATGTGGGACATCTAGAACTCAATAATTTGAGTACACATGGTGAAGCGGGTTGCAAATAATGCTCAATGTACAACACAAGGTACATGTCACATGTAATTTACATTGAACATGTACAAATTAAATCGCTCATTTAAAAAAAAAATGTTGTGAGAAGATTTGCAAGCCACATCTTCGACACATTTAACAAGAAATGAAGACAAGAGAATGAGCAAACTTGATTTTTTTTTCAATAATGTTATTTTTGGGCATATATTAAAAAAAATCAGCACATTCACTTTTTGGTGCATGGTCATTCTTCTTGGTCCACATTCGGTTTACACCTAGCGAGGGGCCCAAAGGCTTTCAAAACTGATTTTCTAAGAACTCGGACCATGAACTTGGACCATTGAAAAAGGCCCTCTTCCATGGTCCGACTTCATGGTCCATAGTGGAAACCGGCCCTTACTCGTGAGTTCTAAGGCCTTATTATCTGCAAGCTGACAGTGAGCTGATTCACTGCGAGCTTATTATGGAACTATGACGCATTCCACTCTATTTGGTGTCTACTTAGACTTGATTGGCTCTTCATGGTGCAATGCGTTAGCGCCAAGCCCACAACTTTCTTTAAAATTAAAAAATAAAAACAAAAATAATTTTGGTTGAATAATTTACAGGTACATAGTGAAGTTAATAATGGCAAACGTCCACATTTTGTGCACGCAAGCATTGTCAAAGGAAATCAAAAGACTTAAAAAAAAACAAATCCGGCATTAAACGTGATATTCTCTTCTTATATTCCAAAAATATCCAACATTATTGTTTTTTGCTTTTCACAACATTTCGTCAAATCCAAGACATTCATTTCTTAAAAAGAATTGGAAGAATTTTTTTTTAAGACTTCTTTACTATCGGACCGGCTATCTATATACACGGTAACATCAACACCATCTACGCTCACGTCTTATTAGTACGGAGACAAGTTGTAGCACCATCTATCTATCTTCGGCACGTTCACATCCATCGATGCATCATGGCATATGGTTCAAGGAATGAAGGTAGTATGACTCGACTTTAAGTTACTTTTACTTTTGAGACGCGGCGGTGAATGGGTCGTGGCCGGAACATTAATAACATAGAGTGGAAGTGAGTTAAGTAAGGGCCACTTCGCACACGAGACTGAGAGCCCGTGACCGTTACACATCAAGCACTCTCATTGGTGGAAAAAGGCGGAGCCGGTCCAAGTTCGCTTCATGTTATGCTTGAGGGACCAATGGAGTATGTGAATGCAAGATGGATGTAAAGTCTACGTGGACTCCTACATGGCATCGAACGGATCGTGTTTCATGGTCACTTGGACTATTTTCAAAAACCACCTCTTGGAGGTGGGCCGAACACAAAACCGGGAGACCATGGCACTCTGAACGTTCACAACCGTTGGTTTATTCTGTTCTATCATGCGTGAGGACCCGCGTGAATAGAAATTCATTGAAATAGCATTTGGTTGAGGGCCCGGTCACATACGGCTTCACACCACACTTGAGGGTCCGTGACCACACTACATGATTTGGGAGGTGTGTTGGGACGGCCTTGGGACACTTTCTTGTGGGCTCTCACAGTTTCACGGTCGCGGCTCTTGGCTCGTGTGTGAAGTGGCCCTTAAGGTAGATGGAGTGGGGATGGATGGCAGGCTAGGCTAGGCTAGGCAGGCTGGCTACTCTACTCCACTCCACTCCACTCTACAAGCAGCAGGCATGCATACAACATTATTAGGGAAAGTGCAGGCGTAGGGACAGGGGTAGGGACAGGGGAAGGGACAAGCAGGCGGAGTGTCCTGTCCCTCGGGGGACAATCATAACCGACTCCCCCCAATCTCCACGCCCCTCGTCCCTCGCTTTTCCCCGCCTCATGATCATGTCGCCCGCCCGCATCCATGTGTGTCGTGCAGTGTTCAAGATTGAAGTCTTCAATGCCCTTCAAACACGATTTGGCCCTTCAAAATATACCTCTCTCAAAACAACCCTTCATAACGCAACCCCAAATTGAAAATGAAGACGTCACTTGAAGTCCTCAATATAATCTGCCCACCACAAGAACAAACAAGCGTAGGGCATTGTCACTACACGAAGTGGAGTTAGATGGTTGATTCTTAATTCTTCACATTGTACTGGAAACATGTACCATATTATTCATGCACAAGTTTATTATGAGTTTTTTTTAATTTCGTTTCTATATTCTTGGATTGACCTCTTGGATTTGAACCAGCCCTTCAGTTGAAAGGCTGAAATTTGAGAGCCCTTCAAAATGAAACTCATATGAGGGCTTCAATCTTGAACACTGGTGTCGTGAGTCGTTCCACTATGTAGTCTCCTTTGGTGCCACATGGGACCAAATGAACCGTACATTGTTCTCTTCTTATGCAACTTCACTTCTCGCTCGAACATGGAGTAAGGAAGGTAGGTGTGCCTTGTTTTGTTATTTATGCCGATCGGGCATCTATGTTGGAGTGGTCTTTCGTTCGGTTGTAGATCCAAGAATGGGTGTCGTAAAAGAATGAGACCTCGATGTACAAAGTAAGGGCCGGTTCACTCGGGGTCCCAAGTCCCCACTCATGTTAGCGAGTCCCGACATGGAGGCAAAGTCCCAACTTTTGAGCCTCAAGAAACCGTTCGAGCATGGGTTATATCCATTAAAGTCAGAGCCCAATTATTTTTATGGAAAAAGATCTCAGGACTTGTGTTGCGAGTTGGGTCTAGCTTTTTGCTCAACCCAACTCTCAGCATACAAGTCCCGAGCCAAACCTCCAAAAAGTGGTCCCATGTAGGTGGACGTCACCCCACCGTATGTGTCACTAGGGTTTCTCATGAGCCGAAGGAAAGGTGGAATCTTGGCCCTAGGAGTGCCCCATTGGAATCGACGGTCGAACTAGGGGTCATGTAGTTGGGTTGCATAGTAGGCATGCAATGGCTTGGGAAGCCGGGGGTTGGGGTGGGAGGAAGGGGAGGGGGGGGGGTAATTTACATGAGTCCTTAGCCTTGTAAGGAACGCAGGCCGGCAACCACTATGGCGCAACGCGGAGAGACTAAGGATGGAAGGACTAAGGCACTAAGGTAGACATGTATTAATTTGGATACGTTTGTCTCTACATAGCATTATTAAGCAATGAGCGAACGCATGTTGCTTAATAATGTTATGTACACCCACATCTCCCATAGAACACAAATCATGCAATTAGTCCGAGATGAATAACAAATCCAAATCGTGTTCATAGCCATTTGCCTCATTATTTTTGGAGTTCATATGAATATTTTATTCATTATCAAAGTGATAGTTCTCAGCACATTCACTTTTTGGTGCATGGCCATTCCTCTTGGTCCACATTCAGTTTACACCTAGTGAGGGGCCCAAAGGTTTTGTAAATTGATTTTTTTTGTAGGAAATCAGACCATGGAAGTTGGACCATCAAGTTGGACCGTGGAAAAAGGCCATCTTTCATGGTCCGACTTCATGGTCCATGATGTAAACCGGCTCTTAGTCTCCCCGCCACACGCTAGCGTGGTTGTTGGCCTGCCTCCCATTACAAGGTTGATGCCCTAGGTAAGTTAGCCCCCTCTCCTCCCACCACAGAGTCCCAACTCCCGACTTCCCTAAGTCCCCGCAGGCTACTGTTCACTACTCTACAACCCAATTGCCCAACTACTATTACGGCTGTTGATTCCAATGGGACTATGCTAGGGCTAGGATTTCACCTACCCTTGAGCTCATGAGGAGCCCTAAGTGACAAAGCCCTGTTGTCCCCCACCAGTCTAGCCCAAATTAATAAAGAAGTTTTGAAAGAAAAGGGTCCACATGTCAAATACGCACTCTGTAAATAAGAATGTGAAAAGCTGGGGGACTACAAGTGCAAAAGGTGGATATGGTGGGGAAACATGGGGGGGGGGGGCATGGAGCCAAGGTAAAGAGGGCACAACACGGGCGGGTATGGTGGCTAGTCATGAGAGGTTATGAACATGGGTATGGACATACATGCATATGGTGGGTACACATGGGCATGGGTGGGAGGGAGGGGGGGGGGGTATGAGCATACCATGGTTTGGGTTTACCAAAAAAATGTGCCCGTTTTCCTAGGATATGAAACATGCTATAAGTGCGAAATGAATAGCAAATCCAAATTGAGGAGCATGGCCAATTTCCTTCTGTTTTTTCGGAGTTCGCATGAACATTTTATTCATTATCAAAGTGAACAATATTTTGCTTGTCAAATGATCATATGGGTCCCCCCTAATCATGTTGACTACCTATTGAGCTTATACGATTTTAATTAATCTCTTTTTGTGTTGACCTTTTCACCTCCTATCCAGTGCCTGGGAAGTTTTTGGGCATAGTCGGTCAAGATCCTAGTGATTCTAAATTCAACCGGTTACATGTTGACATCTTCCGGTTTTTGCTTTATTCATTTGAGGTATATTCTTCTATAGATTCCTCTAAAATGATCGGTAATTCTCCTGAAGTCTCGAACTTCAACCGGTTATTTCTCAAACTCAACCAGTTCAACTGTAACTAGCTGCCGGTTCTCCCCGAGCAGTGCTCCTATCTCAACAAACTAGATAATAGAATATAGATCTAACCTTCATATCCCCCAGCATAACATTATTCAGATCCATATTAGCATTCTGTGGGACTGGTAGTATTATGCGGAATATTCCCTAATATTTCCCACATTTAGACTAAATGTGGGAAATCTCATGGAATATTCCGCAAAATACTGCCAGTGCCACATAACGCTGATATGGATCTGAATAATGTTATGAGACACCCCAGTTTTGGATTTTGCCTTTCAAGTGGTTGTATGGTGTATCATTCTTCTCACGCTTGGTTCAGTTCAATATGTACATTTAATGTGTTAAAAAATCTCACGTTTGAAAATGTGTAGTACATTCTAAACTCCGTAGTATCACACCTGTGGCAACCAAAGTGCACGTGATATTACAGAGTTATGTAGTGTTAACATGGATGCATGATACTACATTGTTTTTTGCATTTAGTGTTGTGTGGCATTTAATGTTGTTACTATTCATTTACCTGCAACACTATCTACCAAACACTTGACAAATAGTGTTCAAGTGGTGGTGGTAGAGATGGTGGTGGTGCAACCATGTGGCAAGAAAACACAAAACATAAAAATATTATAACACTAATTGTGGAGATGTAAACATTAAGGGCGTCACTGGCATTTAGTGTTGTGGTTCGTAATTACTGTTGACAACACTAAATGCAAAAAACAGTGTAGTGAATTAGTGTAGCATGTGACACTATGGCATAACACAAAGTGCAACATATTAAATGGTGTGGTGTGGTCCACTACGCTTCGCCTTCCCGGGCGATGTAGCGGATGCATGCACCAACATTCAACAAGTGGCATAAGAAGAAGAAGAAGAAGAAGAATGAGAATAAGAAGGTGACACTCCACATATTGACACACGGCGCAATGCAAGGGTGTGGGTTGACTTATTTGGTAGTTTGCATTAATGGCAAAATTTGTGATATAAGGGAGAGAAAGGTGACAATAAGGAGTGGGATTTGAACTACGCACATCTGTTCCCTAGGGTTTCGGGATATTAGAGAGTGAGTGACAGTATGGAGGTTGATATTATGGAGTTTAGGGTGTATGTCTATATACCACAATCATACAAATGCCATATTTCTTTTCTTCTATTCCCCCCGCCCTCTTAGAGGGAGGGGTGCTCAAAACATAAGAGCATGATCACATGTTGCACACCAAGCATTAATATCAAGGGTTTTGAATCGGTTAATTTTGTTAGAGGAGAATATTCCCTCTACTTGTTCCATATGTGCACTCTATACAAGCACTTAATGTTGTGGGTCCCATGATCAATACTAATTTCTCACAATACACAAGGCTCTACAAATAAAAAGTTGAAGTTAAGATTCTATTTGGTAATGATTGGAAGGTGTTTATAGTTGATATTATGATAGAGGGGGGTTGGAACTCTCCCATCTAATATGTTGCATACTTGAAGGGGTGGAAGGCTTCAAATGGGAGAGAGCCTTTCTCATGGAGTGATAAGGAGAATGTGTGGGTGACTATGTGTCGAATTCCACCTTTAAATTGGTGCCATGCGGTGTGAAAAATCTATAACATCAATGTGCGGGGCTGCTCTAAGCAATGTTTCCAAACCAAAGCCTTACCTTGCCAATGATATGGCTCCGTCAACCCTCTTATCCATTGTGTGAAACCAACTAATGATTATAAGGGCCCCCGAAATAATGTGTATGGCAAACATTAGGCTCCTTCCCTCATGGGGTTCACTCCCTCTTATATTTTGCATACATGTGTGCTCAAGACCTATTTATCGGGGGGCTATTTACCTTGCAGAAAAGATTATAAGGTATGGTATTTTTCAAAATAAAGGCACATGCTTGTATTTTAATACACCCTATCAATAATTATAAATTTTTTGGGGGGAATCATTTTAAAATACCCTATTTTACTTATATTGCCAAAGAAAATTGAAAAGAAGATTGCAATTCAAACAACACGCTGAAATTTTCCCTCCCGGCACATAGGTAGAGAACATTAACTCCACATTTGATACGTTGGTTCAGTAACGTTCAAGCCAACCAGCTTGCAAGCCATCCATCCAAGCTTTTTCAACAGAAAATTACCTCTTTTCATCCACTAGCACAGACCCTACCCTAGACCCGCTACCCCTAGTAATTGTTTCCACGCTATTTTACATGTATTGACTAGATAAAAGAAGCCATTATATGTGATGGTATTTCACATGTAAAACATGTTTCACTATTTTAAAACCCCCTATATTATATGTACGTTTTTTGCAAAATTTATCTACAATGAATACATTAGACCCTATTTTTTTTTATCGCACGTTGTTTCTACAATTTTCGCCAGTGACCCCCCCGAGCTCCTTCCCCAACACTAACATCCAAACTCCAAATTAGATGCAACTGTATTTTCTACTCAATTCCTACTAGCACCTAATTCTAAATGTACCTTCCAAAAGACATCATTGTCCAATCCCCACCACCTCCCATTAACTATGCACTCTACTACATCAACAACCTTTGCCACCCGTATGTCCAAATCCAATCCCCCCACACTCTCTCCCTCACACTACGTCTAATTTGGCATCCCTTCCACCTTGGTTGGATAGCCACAATATATAATCATGTCCTCATGGTTTCAAAAGCATAACATTATTCAGATCTATAACAATGTTCTATGGGATTGACAATATTCTACGAAATATTCTCCACATTCAATCTAAATGATGGAATATTCCAAGCCTTGGATAGCTAGCCAACTAGCATCACCTAGCTTAATTTTTTGGGCCCCTATTTGTCATTTAGCTTTAGCTAGCTAGGTTTACCTAACCTAAGATTCTTACTTAGCTTTAGCTAGCTAACTTTTCCTGAACTCTCATTTTCACTTAGCTTGGACTAGCTAAAAATTTGTGTGACATGCATATTCATTCTAAACCAAAGAGAAATCCATTCAAACGAAACCAAACAATATATATATATTTAGTTGTATTGCTCTATGTTGGCTCTGTATTTTCATGTTGTTGCACAAGAAAATTGAAAGGCTTAAAATTAGCACGTATAGTCGGCTTCCTCACTTTCGACTAGCACTAGTGATAGATCATCATCTTCGTCATCATCGTCATTATCATCATCATCTTCATCATTTTCATTATCATCGGAATCGTCTATGTCATCTGGCAATTCAGGGCGAGATGGAATCAAGGTGTTCCAAATCGGAGATTCCGCGACATCTGCTAGATTATTAGGAATTAGGCTCATGCTCAATTTCAAAAACATCGCTACTACAACGAGTCTGGGTCTGAGAGATGACCGTTTGGGTGCAATGACATCGTTTATTCCACCGAGATTACATTCATATTTCAGCTAGCTATTAGCTAACTTCAACTAGCTAACTTTCCTCGCCCGGATTATGGCACTTAGTTTTAGCTAGCTATTCTTTTGAGGCACCGAATTCCTGCATAGCTTTAGCTAGTTGGAGCTTTTAGCTAGCTAAATAGCTGCCCACTAAGTTAGCTGTCTAAGGTTTGAACACTATATTCGTTAAATTGAGACTTTTTGGGCATTTTGAGACATTAACATAAATAAGAACAAGGATAAATGGAACACATATTGGAGAAAGTTGTAAGATTGGAACACTTTGAAGCGGGTGTTCATACCAAGAAGCCCATTAATAACTCATATTTGTGATGGTTTAGGGTGGGCAATCTAAACCTGAGACCAGGGATTACACGTCACGTCGCGTCACGTCGCGTCCCGTCCTGTGACAGCGACGTGACGGCAGACCTGAAAACGTCACGTCCGTTTGGGGGGGGGGTAAAACAGTTTACCCTGTCGTCACACAGGGTAAACTGTCGTCAACAGTGTCGACTGCTAGTGGGCAGTCGACGAGTTACAGCGACTGCTACTAGGCAGTCGACACACTGAATCGACTGCTAAAGGGCAGTCGTATAGGTGTGTCGACTGCTGACGACAGTCGAATTTCCATGTCGACTGCTCAAGAGCAGTCGACTACCATAACTAGTCGACTGCTAATAGCAGTCGACTTGGGTTGTCGACGGCTCTTGGGCAGTCGACATGGAAATTCGACTGCTATTAATATTAGTGAACCACTAAGAATGTAGTGAAAGGTTTATTCCCTTAATCCACTTGCGCATAACTTGGAAGGCGCATGTGAATTTTTTTTTATAATACTTTGGTGTGGAGTTTTGACATAACGTTCTATAGCTTTGATATTCGTTCACTCTGCTTTTCAAAATAACTTCACTAAATATGATATTTAGTGTCACTTACTAGTTGGATTTACACAATGCTATATCTTTTTACTATTGATGTAATTTTTTACTAAGTAAAGTTGTTAATGTTCTATAATGTCCAAACAACCAATTTAACATTTGTTGATAAATTATGAGATATGCAATAAACAGATATAAGATTGCATAAATCCAGACAGGCGGGCGACTGCTTGTGAGCAGTCGTCTGCCCTTCAAGTCGACTGCTATTAGCAGTCGTCTGCCCTTCAAGTCGACTGCTATTAGCAGTCGACTTGGACTGTCGACTGCCCAACTGCAGTCGACAACCCAAGTCGACTGCTAATAGCAGTCGACAAAGTCCGGACGACTGCTGGTGGGCAGTCGCACCCCTTCGTCGACTGCTAATAGCAGTCGACGAAGGGATGTGACTGCTTACAAGCAGTCGTCTGCCCTTCAAGTTGACTGCTATTAGCAGTCGACTTGGACAGTCGACTGCCCAACTGTAGTCGACAACCCTCGTCGACTGCCCAACTACAGTCGACAACCCTCGTCGACTGCTAATAGCAGTCGACAAAGTGCGGACGACTGCTGGTGGGCAGTCGCACCCCTTCGTCGACTGCTATTAGCAGTCGACGAAGGGATGCGACTGCTTACAAGCAGTCGTCTGCCCTTCAAGTCGACTGCTATTAGCAGTCGACTTGGATAGTCGACTGCCCAACTGCAGTCGACTTGGACAGTCGACTGCCCAACTGCAGTCGACAACCCAAGTCGACTGCCCAACTGCAGTCGACAACCCAAGTCGACTGCTAATAGCAGTCGACTTGAAGGGCAGACGACTGCTTGTAAGCAGTCGCATCCCTTCGTCGACTGCTAATAGCAGTTGACGAAGAAGGGCAGACGACTCCTGGTGGGCAGTCGCACCCCTTCGTCGACTGCTAATAGCAGTCGACGAAGGGATGCGACTGCTTACAAGCAGTCGTCTGCCCTTCAAGTCGACTGCTAATAGCAGTCGACGAAGACAGTCGACTGCCCAACTGCAGTCGACAACCCAAGTCGACTGCTAATAGCAGTCGACAAAGTGCGGACGACTGCTGGTGGGCAGTCGCACCCTATGGTCGACTGCTATCAGCAGTCGACTTGAATGGGTTGCGACTGCTCGTGAGCAGTCGCACCCCATGGTCGACTGCTAATAGCAGTCGACGAAGGGGTGCGACTGCTCACGAGCAGTCGCGTAGAGACACCCATGGGCACGTGGCGTCCATGGGTTGGTCCAGGGGGCGTCTAATCGAAAGGACGCCTCCTTGGGGTATATATGGACCCCACTTCCCTCATTCCCTCACTCCCACCTCCCTCCATTTGGGCCTAGGTTGTTAATCAGCCCTTGCCATTTGGAGATAGAGGTGAGCTGGAGGGCTACAGGTGGACATACGTACTGAAATACGTATACGGGACAAACGGTATACTATATCTGCCTACTATCTGTATTGTACTGCAACCCACCTACATACGGTATACATTGTACCCCATTGCGGTTAGTTTGAACCATACCGGAAATTGTTATATGTGAACACTTATTTTGAAAGTGGTTTACATCTAATTATGTAGTTTGAACTTTGAACGGCCTTAATTTGGATTGAAAGGATTGGAAAAAAAATTGTGGGTGGTGGCGCTTATTTTGGAAGTGCTACCATATTAGGTTTAATTTATAGTAGGCATACAAAGCTAGGGGTTAGGGGCAACGATGGCAGACGAAGATAACTTGCCGCCGGAACCTCCACGTGGCGGGGATTTGGATCGGGGGGGGACTCCGCAAGCGACACCGGGGTCGGCAGGCGCTAGAAGACGCGGCAATGCGCCGAGGGGCAGGCCGCAACCAATCAATTTGGAGGTGGCGCGGGACCCGAACATTCTCGCCAATCCCGGCTGGCAAAATGAAAGGGGCATGTGGTTGTATAGCACGGTCCGAAGGTACGTAGAGTGGACCCATTTGACGAGGATGTTCGTTCCTAGCGCGAATGTTGAACGGATGTCTAGACAACGCTATGGCATATGGATGGAGGGAGGGACTTGAGGCAGGCACGCCGGGTCACGGTCATACCAAGTGCCGTGCTAGGACGGAACGCTGGCCGTCCGATTCCATTGGCATGGCAAACTCCAATGAATCCTTTGAGGGTCCGATCTTATTTTGATTTCCTTGCGGGACCAGATCATCAAATTGTGGGGACTCCACCGGCCGCCGAGTCAAACATGGACGAGCACAACATTGTCATAGGGTTGCCGGTTGAACCACCTAGCCGGCGACAAAGGGTCCACGTGACACCGCCACATGGTTCCCGGTTGGTTTGTCCTCCATCTTCGCCCGTTGATGTGGAGATGGCATCGGCGGTGCCATCCCCACCACTGGTAGTTGCCGACAACGACGTTGTGGAGGCGTTGAGGGCGGAGTTGGCAAAATGCAAATCTGACCACGAACGGGAATTGGAGATGGTCCGACGTGCACACGCCGAGGAGGTCCAAGGGTTGAAGGCCGAGATTGCACGTTTGACCAACCTTGAACTTGCGAGGGCTGATGCGCCACAACTGCCGCAAGCAATGTCTGGTAGTGATGGACAAGGGCGGGAGCCGTCGCCCACAACAAACTTGGAGGCAATGAGGGTTGATTACGACCGGGTCATTAGGAGGAACCGGTTGTTGGAGGACGACTACATGGGCATGGTCACAGCCACTATCATGTTCGCCACGCGTGAGAGGGCATTGATGGACGAGCTGACATACTATAGGGACCACGGCGAACAGTGGCCCGAACGACGGCTTCTTTTTACCTCGTGGCCGCCATTGGATTTCATGTATCCTGAGAACCTCCCGGTCGATGACGACCATTACCCCAGTATTGCGTGGACCAAGAGGCCCGAGGATGAATTCCAATGGGATACCGCAGTATCATCCCGCATCGTGATACCCCCGGCCAGACCAGCCTTGTTGTGGCCATGCGTCCCCGATTGGATCAAGGACGGGAGCATGTGCCCCATTTGTTCCAATCCTTGGGGACCCGAAGGCGCATGGATCGTTGGGTCGTGCGGTCACATGGTCCACCCGAATTGTTTGTTGCCACACATGTTGCAAACACGCCGTTGTCCTACGTGCCAAGCCCCTCTGCATCGAAGGTTGTACGAGCAATTCGGAGTGCAATGGGGAATGCCTCCCGATTTTGAATACACAATAATCCATGGTGTGCCGCCCGCAGAATACGGCGATCCTCCTGCTTATAGCTGGCGTGCACGGAGGTATTTGAAGGACCTGCGAGGCTACCTGACAAACTTCACGCCTGAAATGTACACAAGGGTTGCTCATGAGTTTTACCCCGGCTCCTCTCCTCAGGCCGTAGGTTTGAGGGCATTTTTGTACCGTGTTGTGGGTGGGCATGCCGGAGAGACGGGTGAATACGTCCCAGGTCCTCACCCCCACGGATACGTGTATGACTCCAACGGCAATGTGACAGTGGGGGTATTACCACGGGAACCGGTCCCGGGCGAGGAAACAACTTGGGATGTGGAACACGTGTTGGACACAACAAGTTTTGAGGCCGATCTGGAGAGGCAGGAGGCCGTTACACAAGAGGGTAGCTTCAATGAGGTGGACGTCCAAATCCGGATGAATGAGTGGAAATACGTCAACGGCCTTTTGGACATCCGTGACGGGGCCTCTAGCCCCACCACGTAAGACGTCCTGCGCCATCCGAATGCCGCGAGGGGGTTGCACATTGGAGACCGCACGCGCGCTCGTGCACAAGCTGACCGGGAGACTGCGGCGCAAGAACTATGGGCCATCACCGAGAGCAGGAGTGAGGCGAGGCGCCGGACACTACGGCCACCAAATCTGAACGGTGCAAGCTCAAGCCGCGGACCCCCCATTGCATTGGATAGTGATTCGGAGCCGGATTAGGAATGTTGGCTAGTGTTTGTGAGATAGGCGTTGGACTAGGAGGCATTATTTGATACTGAATTGTACACAATGCGGGAAAAACCATGATTTTGGAAATGTTTATAAGTGAATTATTGTTCACTATCAATTTTGGGAGTAATAAACAAGTGTCGCACAATGATCATTTCTTATGTTTGCCCACACAATCGGTTGCCACAAACATCCAATTAAACCATGGACTTTGCATCTACATGCATTTGCACTTGAATCAAACACGTATCGATGCAAATAACTGTGACAATGATTCCATGTGGCATGATTATAAGTTCACACCAAGCGGAAAACATCACCGCAATATTGCTGGGAATTCATATATTGCGCATTTCCAACTTACCAACATACGTAAGTATACGTGCAAGTACAAACTTGATACTACGCTCTCACCATATTCGTGGGCAAATCTTACATTGACGACCTAAGTGTGTACTCTCTATACACCCGGTATTCCTTTTGGTGCGCGGTGCACCGGTTGAACCCCCAATGAATTGCGTCATGCACCGAGTGTTTTATGGTTTGGTAGAACCTCCACAAGGTCCCATAGTTTTTTCGAAAATACAATTGATTTTTCCCCTTCGTGAGAACGTCGCTAAGGTCCTGAAACAAGTGCCATGGGAAAAGTTTTTCCTTGTAACCGATGCGGCATGCGGGCCTTTTTTGGGCGTCCAAGTATCCGCGGTGGTGACGATCAACTTGTCTCCTAGGCAGTCGAACCCAATAGAATTCAGTGAACCCTTGAATCGGACGTAAAACACTGCGCAAATCGTCCTCATTTCGAGTGTTCTCTGCAACCACCTCGGGTGTAAATTCGTCCGGTTCGTCCGGCAAGCCCCATGCGTGTCGGGGATTGTAATACATACTTCTTGACGAACCACCCGCATCCCGTATCTTGCCACTCCCAGCCATCGCAATCCTATGGATTGCCCACACCGTAGTTGATCTTGGGCAATGTACGCGACGCATACAAGGTCCTCAAAATCACTACGAGGCAAGGTGGCCTCATGGTGGGTAGCACACTTGATTTTATAGGGATATCGCAGTGTGGGCCCTCGGGTGGCATCCAATGATTTGGCAGGTTGGGTTACGGGTGTGTCTAATTAGTTGTCTAAATTAAGCTGCAAGGCAGTCGACTGCTGTGTAGCAGTCGACCATCCACAGTCGACTGCCTTGTAGCAGTCGATTTGCATAGTCGACTGCTACACAGCAGTCGACTGTGGATGGTCGACTGCTACACAGCAGTCGACTGATAAAATCGACTGCTTCCTAGCAGTCGACTAAGATGGTCGACTGCTGGAAGGCAGTCATTCATCCACAGTCGACTGCCTTCCAGCAGTCGATTTTATCAGTCGACTGCTGTGTAGCAGTTGACCATCCACAGTCGACTGCTGCCCAACAGTCGAATATGCGAATCGACTGCTGCCCAGCAGTCGAATATGGCAATCGACTGCTGCCCAGCAGTCGAAATTAGGCGTTAGGGTTTGGGAAGAGCGTTAGCTTAGTCAAATCATGCATTAAATGCATACAATCATGACAAAGGATGCATATATATAGCAATCCAACCTCCCATTTCCCTCATTCCCAAGTTCTCCATTGGCCATAGCCTGTTTTAGCAAGCTTTGCAAACGGAGAACAAAGGGAGAAGGAGCGGAGAAGCTGCTATTTCAGGGTTGTGCCAAACATGGCACCGTCGACCATTTTACCCGGATTGACCGCGGAAATTGTGGGGGAGCACATATTGCCAAAGGTCCTAGAGCCTATTTTGGAGCCGTATCACCGAGGAGAGTATGGGCGGGGGTGTGAAGTGAGGGCGAATTTTTTAACTCTCATATGTATTTTTAAATACATGGGAGTTAACAAAGCTTGGCGGGAACATTTTGGTATGGGAGAAGTCTACAATGCATTGCGTATGTCGATTTGGGACGTAGACATACCAATGGGGCATCGATTTAGGGGCGTGAGAGGGACTTCGGAGCTCGCCGAATTGTTGCGAGCGTTCCGACTGAACCTCTTCATGTTCAGCCATACGCAACGCATTGCCATCCCAATTCGATGGCAAGTTCAGCATGCTCGGCTCAACGATATTTTCATAATGGAACTTGAATACTTGCGGGATATGCTTGTGGAGAATGGAGAATATTGGCTTCAAGTCGACAAACGTTCTGCCGAATATCGTCGATGCACCAACTTTTGGATTTGTCCTTCGGAGCGACTATTGACATTATAATTTTTCTATGTAGATGTAGCGGTTCATGTTCTATATAGTTCGCCGATTTAATCCTAGAAAACACATTGTATATGTGTTTAGGCCTAGTGGATATAATCGCACTATGTAAAAGATATGATCCGTAATGTGAAATAAAAATGGATCGCTATTTAAACAAATGATAACTTCCTTATTAGCTACACCCGTGTGCAATATGTATGTCTAACATGTATGGGTGTACGTGCAAATTGCAATATGTATGTGTATGTGCAATATATATGTGGGTTCCCGGTATACCGTATGTTCTATATGTATGCGCTATATATATGGATGTATGTGCAATATATATATATATATATATATATATATATATATTTGGGGGTATTTGCAATATATATATATATGTGTGTGTGTGTGGACATTAATTCCATCCTCGCCCATGACATAGGGCCTATTGGCATTACAAATCAATTCCATATGTCCTACTCCTAACCTTAGTGCACATTGGACATTCATTTCATCCTCCCACATGACATAGGGCTAGAGGTGCATTTATTTTTACTTTATCTTAAAATACACATTTAAAATGCATTTTAAAATCCTCGACAAATTTCTACGGCATTTTTAATTTTTTATTATTATAAGTTCACGACTATAGCCAATCCATGGCAATAGGGCAAATATAGACACGCTCAACTTTGACAATTGTTCCATATTACCATATAGCATTAGTACATTCAAACTCAAAGGCAATGTTTGAGCCTTGAGCATTGCCAATTTGCCACACAAATTGGCAAATATTGGAATACATAACGCCCCACATGGCACATCGGACAAGTCGTGAATGGTGGTCTGCATTTACAATGTCATCATTCTTGGATCAATATTTGGGCGGAGAAGAGCTCGATGACCTAATCCTAGAAGAGGGGAATGTTTTCGACAATGATTTGCCATAAAGGACCTCACGGATTGATGTCTTCGATGATTTTCAATAATAAAAACATAAAAATAGTCTTAAATATTCTTAAAACTATTTTATAATGCCGCCTCCGACCTATAGAATAAAAAATGCAACACTACATAGGGCCTATTGGCATTACAAATCAATTCCATGTGTCCTACTCCTGAGTCCTAACCTTAGTGCACATTGGACATTCATTTCCTAAACCCTACATCATACATGCAGGCTCAATTTTTAGTCAACATCCAACATACAAATTTGAAATTCACATTATTTTTTCAACAAACATACCCAAAAATAGTTATTACAAAAATTGATCACCAATACAACTAAACCCATTGAACACCATAGGACATTTGACATTACTATAAATATTCATTCATGAAGGGGCATTATCGTTGTCTTGAGGAATAGAATTCCTTGTCATGCGTGGCCCTCCCACAGCTACCCTTGGGGGCGGTGTTTGGTAATCACTATCATCGGGAGCTTCGCCTACGCCGGATTCATCGTCCGTGCTGGCATTGTCATCTGTTCGGGCGTCGGACTCGTGGCCATCAATTGCCGGGCCGGGAATTCAACTAAGCCGTGTGCCAGCCCTTGGCATTCTAATCGATACCATTGGTCTTGAACCCGTTGCATCCATAACGCCGTCAGTTTGTGGACGTGCAAGTGGGGTGGCCCCGGTAGTCCTCCATTCTCGCACATCCCTTTGTCGTTTTCTTTTTTGACCTCTCGTGGTCCGACCAAAGTTTGTCAATGCAATATTAGGGGGTGGCCTAGCCGGTGTGGGGCATGGGGCGCGCATGCCGATGGTGGCACCAACCAACCGGGAGCCCATGCGTGGTATTGTTGGGGCCCGACGCGCAATGTGTTGCGCCAATGTGTCATCCGAGTCGGATTCCGGTGCTAGCGCAACGGCCGGGCATTGCCCAATACCTCGCAATGGACTAGTGTTAAGGACAACATTGGACGTGCCCTCTCCGTGGGGCTCGGGAAAGGGTGGTGTAATTTGCATGGGTTGTGCATATGTTGTCGGCACAATAGGAGTGGGCACAACATCCGTCGGTGGATGAATGGGGGAAGCATGTGGTGGGACTTCGTCCATGTCCATCCGGTTCGGAGCCGCTTCAAGAGCTTCATCCACATGTGGTTCGGCCACTACATCTTCATCCACTACGGGTTGAATGTCTACCGGTACATCGGGTATTGTAGTTGTCGGCGTAGCGGGACGCACATGCGTAGTGGAGAGAAACTCCCGACCGGCTATGTTGATCCACATGTGAAGATCACCATCGTCCTCGGCGTCAAGTCCATCGTATGCAAACGGATCATTGTGGTTGTCAAGGCCCAAATTCCCTCCACCATGTCCCCCATCGCTCTCGTTGTCCGAAGGCCCCGAGGAATCCCCGCCGGGTCCCGCGGGGGGGGTCACCATTTATATCCTCGTCGGCCGAATAGTCGGAGTCTTCGGACATCATGTTCACTAGATACCATGCGGCCGAGTCCCGATCAACCCTCTCCCGTGCCAACCGTGAATTGATATAAATGTACACCAAATTTTCGGCCCTCGCCGAACTCAACCGGTTCCTAGTCTTGTTGTGCACAAACGAATAACTACTCCAATTCCTTTCGCAAGACGAAGAGGAGCACACTTGGGCCAATATTCGCTTTGCCAAAGGGGCCAAGTGGGTGCCACCTTCGCCCACGAGGTCCCACCACTCGTGGGGTGGGATGTTGGCTTCCATGGCTAGGGCATATTGGCGAACGCGCCCCTACGCTCTTTGAATGCTTGAAATTCGGCCACAACCCGACCGTAATGACCGTCTTTGCCCGTGGTCAACCTCCTCATGGCGTCCAAGAATCCGGATTTAACGGCCGCGTCTTCGTGGACGACGTTGTCGTCCAATAAATAAGGATTCAAGATTGCACCGGCATGGTGTAGGTCCGTGGTCATCATATGCCACCGGCTGTAGAAATCTTCTTCGGCCAAGGTAGCGAGGTTGTGTGCTAGGTTGAAAGGAGGATTCCTTAGGCTAAGCACATGTTTCTCCAAGTTCTTCATGGTCAACCAAGCCTTGCCCATTGCCGGTTCAACGCCATCAAACACTCTCAATGCTTTCAACACCTCCTCCGACATGTGGCGGTAATTATCGCAACTTGTCCAAAAACTGTCGTCATTAACCGTTGTCTTGATTTGACGTGCCTCCATTGCACTTCTCCTTCGATCATCGCCTCCTCTATTTAATTTGTTCACGTAGGCGGTCCAATCGGGATGAATAACCGTTTGTTCCAAAGCATGTCTCACCTTTAGAAGCCGGTCAATCATGAGGAAGTTGGTGGCGAATCGTGTGGACCCGGGCATCTTCAAGCCCAAATTGGGCGAGTAGGTGAGGAAGACCGCCGTCGGACATTGGTGGGCCCGGATGTATTTGACAATGTCCTTCGCCTTGTCTACGACGTCTTTCGCCCATCGTTGTTTACCCCAATCCTTCAACAACAAGTTCAAACAATGCGCCGCACACCCTTGTCAAAATATGTGTGGCCATTCCCGGCTAATATTGCTCGCCGCGGTTTTCATGGCCGCCGCATTATCGAAGCAAACTTGAACAACCTTTGTGGGGTCCACTCCAACGATGTAGGATTTGACCTCGGTGGCCACGTAGGCGGCATCCTTTGTGCTACCGGTGGTGTCGATGGAACCAAGGAACACGTCGCCCGCCGGACAAATTTGCATGACATTCATCAAAGGGCGGTGGACAACATTCTCCCATCCGTTCGAACAAATAGTGCACCCATATTTGTGGATGGATGATGTTGTCTTCAACTCCACGATTTTTTGTGTATTGAACCGTGCATCGTCAAGTAAACTCTTGCGCATTGCATGGTATGTTGGGGGTTTGTACATAATTCTAGCCTCGGCGGTTGCCTTAACTGCCTGGATGAACGCGGGATGACGGACAATACTAATGGGGATATTAGCCTCATAAAAGGCTTGCGACCATTTTGTATCCAAGTCTCGTTTTGTCGAATTTTGCAACCCTTCTTTTAGTCCCATTTGCCGTTGGGAACGTCGGTGGGGTTCGGGAGTCGTCCCGGACACCAACTCCCTTGCCACTGACGGTGCGGGCGATGATGGAGCGGTTTGGCTTCCGTTCGCATTCGACAATGCACCGCATGACGCTTGTTGTTGGGACCCGACCACAGCTTCTCCCCCGTCCTCAACGCACTCGTCCACAAAGTCATCCGGAATAGGCGGCCACGATCCGCCGCACCTCGAAAATAAAGACTTTACAATCGGCCCTTGACATTGACACAATGCCACCCCCCGCATCTTGCCGTCATTTTTTTGGTATCCCAAATGGGCAACCATGCGGTCTTTCCTATAAACTAATTCCAACGCGCAAAATTTGCACTCGACCTTCTTGGACGTTGGAGTCCACTCCTTGGGCACAAACCAAGGCTTCCATTCGTTTCGCGTGCCCATCCCAATATAACCTACTACCTCTCTCCACTTGCAACGAATGCCAAAAGGCAATCAATGCCAACTAGAGCGAGGGGGAATGATGAATGCTAATGAGCGGTGAACCCTTTATAGTCCCGACGCTTGAACGTGCACTAAATATAAAAGATGCTATGATATTAAAAGTGTTTAGAGTAATCTGCTATAGGATCCATTGCAAAAGCAATTTGTTTATGTTTGGAGGGGGGGAGGTCCAATGTCTACCATTCGCAGCGGACTTCGGGGGTCGACTGCTGCTTGGCAGTCGACGTGGCAGTCGAATTCCAGGGTCGACTGCAAACTAGCAGTCGACATGGCAGTCGACCGCCACGTCGACTGCCACTCGCAGTCGACATAGGGGGTCGACTGCTGCTTGCCAGTCGACGTGGCAGTCGAATTCCAGGGTCGACTGCCACTCGCAGTCGACATCGGGGGTCGACTGCTGCTTGGCAGTCGACTTCCAGGGTCGACTGCAAACTAGCAGTCGACATGGCAGTCGACCCCCGCAGTCGACCGCTAGTTTGCAGCCGATGTGGCGGTCGACTGCCACGTCGACTGCCATTCGCAGTCGACATCGGGGGTCGACTGCCATTCGCAGTCGACATCGGGGGTCGACTGCTGCTTGGCAGTCGACGTGGCAGTCGACCCCCGCAGTGGACTGCTAAATGCAGTCGGCCCACACGTCGACTGCTAATTGTCGATTGCCTTATCCAGAGTCGACTGCTATCTGGCAGTCGACTGCATGGTCGATTGCCGTATAGCAGTCGACCAATCATCGCATCCATCCTGGCCGTTGGATGATGCACGGTCCAACGGTCAGGATCCAGGGGCGCGGCGTCCGGTCGTACCGTCGGTGTGAGGCCCACCCAACCTATATATATAAGTGGGGAGGCCTCATTGACATCATTTTTCAACCACCCCTCCTCAAGCGGGACATTGGGACTAAGCATGCCTAGCATCCTTTGCCTAATGTTTTGAGAGGGCCTAGGGGGCGGTTGGAAGATTGGTTTAGGGTGCAAACTCTTGCCAATTTTGGATCCGATTTTTTGCGGTGGAGCGGTGTGAATACGGCCGTGTTTGTGAACACATTTGAGTTGTGTTTGTGAACACAATAATAGCGTGTTTTTAAACACGATGGAGGATCGAAGTTGGAGGATGCCGGAGGACGAGCCGGATGCACCCGGCAGGGTGCACAAACGGCCCCCTAAGCGGCAACGACATTCCGATGTGGGATCAGGAAGTGCTTCGGGAACGGGAGCCAATATTACCCCCCGTTCAGATACTACCGTTCCCGTCCGCCCAGATGCCGGTGCCCCTACGAGCAGCCAAGGAGGGGCTTCCGCGGCCTCAGGGTCGTCGAGTAGGAGCGGGAAACCAAGGGTAAAATTCTCGGATGCGATAACGGCAAAGGTCCACCAAGCCATAGTTGACTGGTATTTGAGGAATGGGGAGGCCGGCATCAAATTCCGTTTTTTGGAGCAGCCGAAACACAAGAGGGTTGAGATAATTAAAAGGGACATGGAGGTTGCTATTCGACAGGAAATGGATGGCCCCGAGTTTAGCGGTAATAGGAATCTTGCGGGGTTCGATTCATGGGTGAAGAATAAGGCCCAAAATGGTATTTTCAATCTCAAGCAATTGGTTGAGAACATGTTCCCGGAGGGCGAAACAGGCGAGGTGTTGAGCCCTCGAGCTGTAAGAATCCGGGAAATATTTTTGTGGTGGGATCCCGTGGCCAAAGGATTGTCCAAGACGGCCTCCAAAATAATTCCTTGGAAGGCGGAGAAATTGGAGAAGTGGCTAAGGGTGTCGGGCCCATGCCAACTATTGTGGATTCCCGATACGGCAAATGTCGTGAGTTTGAAGAGCATAAAGAAGGTGGGGGGTTACGGGGAGGTGAGGAAGGTGAGGATCGAGGGCGACGATCGTCTCCCACCGGAGATTACGTGGGCTGAAAAGACCCCAAAGACGTCGGATAGGCAAAAAGCTTGTATCCAAGTAAGTGCGGAGGCATGCGTTTTAAAGAGCACGCATCCAGGTTTCATCAAGTTTTGGTTAATCAACAGTGTGTCCAATGCGGGCTATACACTATGGTGGAACGGGGGCACTCTACGAGAGATGTTCATCCGGGATAGAGCCCACCGTCCAAATGCCAACATTTTGACAATGGACGCAACCGAATGGCAACTCTATGACCAAGTCCAAAAGTTCCGGGCGAAGAGGGTAAAGTTGGCTTGGGCATTGTTATGGATCATGGAGGCTTTGCACGCTGCAAATGTGCAACACAACGATCTATCCATTGACAACATTATGTTGCATTGGGAATCGGACGGGAGCCTCAAGATTGGGGTGTGCGATTGGGGATGTGCAACGCATTCGGGTGAGGATGTCCTATCGCTATGGCATGCGGAAACCGTAGAAGCGAAGGAAAAATTGAGGAAGGAGAAGTTTTGGGTGGCGCCGGAACTGTTTTACATCCAAAACAGGAGACACCATGATCCCGATGTATATTACACTGCGGAGGCTGAGTGTTATGCGGTCGGCATGATTGCTCGACAACTTTGCAACGATGGTGATGACCGAATTCTCTTTGCCAATGAAGGAAGGAAAATTTGGGATGTCACTTTAAGTGCATTGACATGCGAGAACGTGTCCAACCGCATTTCATTGACCATCGCCAAACTACGGATGCAGATGCCGTTTGTGGGGTGGGATGAGCCGATAGACTGCTGGAGAACTGAGGTTAAGGATAGTGTTTAGTCTGTTTAGTTCTTTAGGCAACATCGTAGGGGTTAAGGTAGTATGCGTGTATCATTGATATGGACAACCTTGTATATTTTTTATATCTTTACGATATACTTGTTTTAATACAACGCGGTTTTTTTTTTCTTCTACATATCATTGTTGGCTTTAATCACATTTTTCCTAAACTACTTCCATCCATCCATATTCCACTATACCCAAACCATTAAAATTTAACCCAACAAACATATGATGTTGACTACATTTGTCTGTTAATAGTATCAGTCGACGGCAATGGTCGACTGCTACAACTGCAGTCGACTATCTTCATCGACGGCAACATAGCAGTCGACTATCAACCATGGTCGACTGCCAATGTAGCAGTCGACTACCATGGTCGACTGCTATGTTGGCCGTCGACGAAGATAGTCGACTGCTACATTGGCAGTCGACCAAGGTAATCGACTGCCTATATGGCAGTCGACCATGGTAATCGACTGCCTATATAGCAGTCGACGGTGGTAGTCGACTGCTACATTGGCAGTCGACTACCATGGTCGACTGCTACATTGGCAGTCGACTACCATGGTCGACTGCTACATTTGCAGTCGACCATTGTAGTCGACTGCTAAGTTAGCAGTCGATTAAGTGGTCGACTGCCTATATAGTAGTCGACTGCTACATTAGCAGTCGACCATTGTAGTCGACTGCTAAGTTAGCAGTCGATTAAGTGGTCGATTGCCTATATAGCAGTCGACCACTTAGTCGACTGCTACATTAGCAGTCGACCATTGTAGTCGACTGCTAAGTTAGCAGTCGATTAAGTGGTCGACTGCCTATATAGCAGTCGACCACTTAGTCGACTGCTACATTAGCAGTCGACCATTGTAGTCGACTGCTGAGTTAGCAGTCGATTAAGTGGTCGACTGCCTATATAGCAGTCGACCATGGTAGACGACTGCCTGTATTGATGTCGAAATAATTACTTATCTGGAAAAAAAATCCCATTAGTAAATTTTTTTTACTACAATAACGTCCGTTTGGCGTCACACCCTGGACGTGACGCGACGTGACGCGTTTAGGCCGCGTCACGTCCATTTGTACATCCCTGCCTGAGACCATATTGAACAGGTAATCTCAAAACATTCATATTATTGCACACAAAATATGAGAGCTTGTATGAATATGGTTTAGGTAGGGCAATCCAAACCGTAGACCATATTGAAGGGGTAATCCCATAACACTTATATTATTGCAAGTACCATATACAATGTATGGCATGAGAAATTGAATAGCATACTAATGGCACAAATCCATTGGATAGTGCGGCCTAAAATCATCCCGCCTACATGCAATGTCTACGCCCTACAATGGCCTATCTAGGCTGGGAGACCGCATCTTTTTCTTTTGCCGCCGCTTGTTTAGCTCGCATCGCCTCAACATTTCTGAGAATCTCTGGCCCTCGACTATAGCCGAGTTTTGGATGTGGGCCCACCATAACACATTTTGGATTGTGTCGACCGCCCGAATTATAAGACGAGGAATTCGAATACGACGACGTAGACTGTCCGGCATATCGGCGCATGGCGTAGTGACGCTCCAGCTCAATGGACGCATTGGCCCGCGGAGGTTTGGGGCTGGACGCAACCTGCAAGTGATCAAAGAAAACCAAAAAAAACACGGGTTAGTTTGAGGAGAAAGACCCAAACATATATATATTGCACGCCCCACTTAAGGGAGAGGGATTGTAATGTATTATGGGCGATCACCTTGGCAGTAGGGGCGCTCGCGTCCGAGTTGGATAGGACGGGGAAAGCGTCGCGCAAAGGGACATGCAGGGGTCCACTCTTTGCAGGCCGAGCGCCCATCGCCAGTCGTCGTCGGGGTGCAACGGCGCCGCCGGGGCGAGAGGGGGACGTCCGGACGCAGCCGCGCTTTGTGCCCTTGAGTGGCGACGGAGACGGAGACTGCCGGAACATTTGCTTGGGGGGCTATCGACGACGCCGGCGTCAATAGGCTCCTTGGAGTAGTCAATGGTTGAAGCGGCGTCATAAACGGTCTCATAGAAGAAGCTCCCCAAGTTTGAGTCACTGACGATGTCAATGGAGGGCTCCAAACGCTGGCGCCAAAATGGAAACAAAACAAAACAGAACCCAAAGGGAAGAGGGAGAGATAGAGCATGTGAAAATCAAGATACATACGAAGAATATATTACACAAAGTGGGGGCGCCCCCACACACAAACACACAAACACACACACACACACATACTCTCTCAAATGAGCTTGTTAAATTTCGCGTGGGAGAACAACTCTCTGTACAAATGGTCTCGTGGATCCAAGTATCTCTCGCCTATGGGATTACTCCTAACAAACTGGTTTACGGGTAGCCCGCTACCGCAGAGCGTCTGCAAGTACTTAACAAGGTCTAACAAAAATCGGTCCCGGGCCTTCTCGATCGTCCACGTAGGGCAAACAATGAAGTTGGCCGTCGGGTTCAGTAAGTTCTTGGAAGCGCTGTCGTCCACCATGAGCGTGTTCTCGCGGGTGGGACGGACGTCGTAGGGGACGCCTATCAAGGACGGACGCTGGTCCCAAAAAATCGGCTTCAAGACCTTGAGATATTGGGGGGACGCGGGGTTGTTTGGTTTTTTGACGACTTTGCCGTCCGGTGTGTACAATATTCTACACGCTTCCTGTGCTAGGACCAAGCAGGGGGGCTCGAAGCCCTTGAAGATGAACTCCACGACCGCATTGGTGTTCTCGGCCGTCATGGAACTCCACACGACCACCCACCATTTGTTTTGGGCGATCTGCAGGAAGCGCCGAAGCCACGGGCGGAGGTGCACTAGCTTGGTCTTTATGTGTGTGGGCGGCCCGTCGTAGTTCGCGTCCTCGGGCTTGCAAAAGGGCACCGTGGGGACCCTGGGACAATGGACGCACTGGACGAGGATCCCGTTAAGGTCTAACACCAGGAATCGTTCCTTCCGCAGCGCGCGCAGGGCGGGCAGAACCGGGGGCGCCGCCGCGCTGCCCTCTCCGCTCCTGGGAGAAGAGCGTTGGGGAGCTGCTACGCTATGCTCCGAGCCCTGCGGGGATGATCGAGAGAAAACGGGGGCGACTTATGTCATGCTATGTCCAAACGAAGAATTAAGGAAATTTATTTGCACTCGGTGCATACACAAAACCATTTGATTCATTGGCCCAGGGGGGGGAACAAGGGATACAAGAGAGGCAAGAGCATACAGTATACATTCAAACGCAAGATACAAATATATGGGAGTAAACAATGGTGATTTTATATTATACAATGCTCCATGTACATTTTGATATTGGGGGAGAGCCGCGTTGAACGATGCGTTCAAACTAGCCTAAGTCTACATCTAACAAAATTTGAATGACGAGCCGCCGTGATGAGGACTTCGTTGCAAGCCGGGGGTGGGGGGGGGCCAAACGGATGGTCGGGGGGTGACGGGGGTGCGCGGGATGGGGTGGGGCGAAGAAGGGGGGGGGGACGGGTGGGTCAGTTCCTCCTAGCTAGGGGACACGACCAAGGCAAGAAGACAAACACCCAGGGAGTTTGGGTCGAGCGACCCAAACTGAGTGGGGTCAGTGCATTACCTCGCCTTGGTCGTGCCTTGACGCCGTTGACGCCGCCAACACGTGCGCTTTCCCAATTGCGTCACCAACGCCTGGTCCGGCGACGTCAGCAGCAACCTGCTCCTGCAAAGGCTGATTGTCAGGCCTTTGTCCCAACCCAACCTCCGCATGCGCATCATGCATTGGTTCATCGACTGGGTTAGGAGTAGAGGTATCACCAGGCCCTTGCGGGCCTTCAACATCTAGCATGGGCTCGTCCACCGGGGCCGTCGCTGAGACGGGGTTTGGGTCGGCCGACCCAAACCCTCCTGCTTCGAGCGGGTCTCTGGCTGGCGGTGCAAGGGCGGCAGTGTTTGGGTCGGACGACCCAAACATGTGGGGGTCGTCCTGTTGGTGGTGTGGGGGCACGAGGATGGGAGGCCGAAGCGGGGGGGGGCCCAAGGGACTTGAAGCTCCGGGGACGCGCCAAAGGCTGGGGTCGTCCACCTGCTGGACGGGCGCGTACGGGCGGGCTTGCGGCTGCAGCATAGGGCCGAAGGTGAAGGACTGTTGCGGTGCGGGCGGCGGGTTGATATTCTGGAAAGGGAAGCCGGCGGGCAAGTGCGGAAATGCACTCGGGGGAGCCATCACCAACCCCTGCGCCAACATGCCCTGAATCACTTGCGTGATCAGGTCCGCGCTGGACGGAGGTTGGGCCATCGCCCTTTGCCGCTCCTGCTCCAAGAGGAGAGCCCTCAACTCCGCGACTTCATTGCGGACCGAGGGTTCCTCGGCGGCAGCCTTCTCCAGCCGGACGCGCTGCTCCTCGTCCCTCCGCATCTTTTCATTAGCCTCGTCCACAGTGAGGACTTCGGGTTTCACCCTCACCATGCCGGCAAACGCTGTGGGGGAGGGGGGATCCGACCTGAGCCGTTTGGCGAGCTCCATGTCGTCCTCGTCCTCGCTGCTAATGGCGATGGTCTCTTCCACCGCGTAGTCGCCGTAGAGCTTCTTCCCCTTCAGCCTCCTCCTCTCCCTGAACGCGGCGGTCGCGTCCCTGGAGTACATGTCCCTCGCGTCGTCCACAGTGAGGACGGGCACCAGCTTACTTTGCGGAGTTGCCACCCGCATAGCCTTCTTTCGTTGGGGGGCTTCAGATTCCTGAGTGAACCCCGTTGCCCCTTCCTCCACCTCGCCCTCCGCCTTGGGGTCCTCTTCTTCCTCTTCTTCGTCCTCTCCCGCTTCATCACCTGGGCCCCGTGACGAGGTGCCAGGATGCAATTCCACCAGGGGTTCGGGAATTGCGACGGGGGTCTGAGTAACGAACTCCTCCGGGTTGGTCCGCCTCGCCCTATCCAAAGGGTTCTCGCCCCCTTCAACAATCTCCTCGGCGTAGCTTCCGGGGATCCAATCGAGGATGTCCATTTTTCTCGCCAACGTTTTTTGCGTTCTGTAGAACATAACATCGGCATCATCTATGTACGAATAGATGGTCAACCCCAACATCTGCACATTCCCAGATCACTTGCATTAGATTTACACCAAATCTAAAGAAAATGAAAACAAAAACATCGGCATCCATCTTACAAAAACACTGCATAGTTTGGGTCGAGCGACCCAAACTACACACTGACTAGTCTGGATGGAGCAACCCAACCTACACAATGCCTAGTTTGGGTCGCTCGACCCAAAGTTGGCTTTGTGTAGATAGCGTTGCTCCACTCAGGGCAGGCAGTGTGTAGTCCGGGTTGCTCGACCCAGAGTACACAAAGCAACCCAGACTAGACACTGCCTGGTCTGGATGGAGCAACCCAATTTACACAATGCCTAGTTTGGGTCGCTCGACCCAAAGTAGGCTTTGTGTAAATTGGGTTGCTCCACTCAACCCAGGCAGTGTCTAGTCTGGGGGTCGCTCGACCCAGACTACACACTGATTAGTCTGAGTGGAGCAACCCAACCTACACAATGCCTAGTTTGGGTCGCTCGACCCAAAGTAGGCTTTGTGTAGGTTGGGTTGCTCCACTCAACCCAGGCAGTGTCTAGTCTGGGGGTCGCTCGACCCAGACTACACACTGATTAGTCTGAGTGGAGCAACCCAACCTACACAATGCCTAGTTTGGGTCGCTCGACCCAAAGTAGGTTTTGTGTAGATTGCGTTGCTCCACTCAGACCAGTCAATGTGTAGTCTGGGTTGCTCGACCCAGAGTACACAAAGCAACCCAGACTACACACTGCCTGGTCTGGATGGAGCAACCCAACTTACACAATGCCTAGTTTGGATCGCTCGACCCAAAGTAGGCTTTGTGTAGGTTGGGTTGCTCCACTCACACCAGGCAGTGTCTAGTCTGGGGGTCAGTCGACCCAGACTACACACTCACTAGTCTGGATGGAGCAACCGAACCTACACGAAGCCAAGTTTGGGTCGAGCGACCCAAAGTAGGCTTTGTGTAGGTTGCGTTGCTCCACTCAGACCAGCCAGTGTGGAGTCTGGGTCGACCGACCCAGACTACACACTGCCTGCTCAGAGTGGAGCAACCCAACCTATACAATGCCTGGTTTGGGTCGCTCGACCCAAACTTGGCTTTGTGTAGATTAGGTTTCTCCACTCTGAGCAGGCAGTGTGTAGTTTGGGTCGCTCGACCCAAACTGTCGACAATTTATTTAGAGCTACTTACCATAGTAGAAAAAATTGGTTTGGAGCCCCCGAAGACGTTGAAGATGCAGTCCCCTCTCTTCGTGAGGGTCCTCATCATCCGCAGGTAGAACTCCATCCGCAGCTCATCCGCGGGGTAGTTGGCGTACTTCGCCTCGTCGTACAAGCTCCTGCTGGTACCCAACCCTTCTGGGACTTGGAAAAGTTTTTCCATCCGGCCTATGGGATGGTTTGGCACCTTCAGGAGCTCAGCTTTGTACACGAAGTACAAGCACAGCACGTTGACGACCTTCGTCTTCTTGTCTTTCAAAGTGTTGTACGCCCCCTCCGCCGGTGCAGCAACGTAGTGCGATTTCGAGACGGCGTACTCTGGCTGCAATTTCCGCACGATCCCGTACACCTGCTCCGCCCTCCTGTCCTCGACAATCCACAACCAGATGTCGACCTCCCGAAATTTGGGGCTGTTGTAGTCCACGAACTTTGACAGGAATGGGTCGTAAAACGGGGTGCTCATTGTCCCCTCGAATGAGCTTCCAGGGATGTTCCTAAAGTCTATCATTCCGAAGGGGAAGCGGTCCCCGGCTTTCGTCCTGATGGCCTTCCTGGCATCAGACCCCGGCCAGCCTTGGATCTTTAGAGGGTCGAGGGTGACCAAGTTGAAATGCGCGTCGCCCTCGAAACTGACGATCTGCTTCTCCTTTACGAAGTTGGAGAAGGCACGCGCGGAGTGCTCGGGAAGCGCCCGGTTCTTCCCCCCCTTCACGAGCTTCGACCTGAGGAAGTCGTCTCCCGCCTCCCTCATGAGTGCCGCCATGGACGCACTGGTGAACTTATACTCGGCTTTGAACGCCCTCCAGTGCGCCTCGTGAACCTCTCCATCCACGATGAGCTTCTTCTCAGGAACTAGCTTGTGCAGCTCCTGGACGATGGTCGTCTTCTTCTTCATGTTCTCCGTCCATTCCTTCATGGTGTAGCATGAAGGGATGAAGCATTTGGGCTTGCTGAAGACGATCTTCGGGTGGACCCAACATCTCTTCACCGTCGGCTGCATATGCAGGATGTGGGATGCCGCCTTCCCCATCTCTGCCTCCGACAGCCCTTGAAGAGTTCTGAAGAACTCCCTCACGAGAGGCTTCATCTGCTTGAAGCGCGATGCCTGGTTGAAGAGCATGCCAGTGTCGGGGTCGATTAGCTCACTCGCCTCATGCTTTTCAAATACACTCCTCCATTTCATCCAAACGAAATCGGAAGCTGTGATTAAATAAATCTCCCCTCTTAGATCGTTGTATTTCTTCTGCTTTTGACTAGCATTGTCAATTGAGGAGAATTTATTTATCATCTGGTATTTGAAATCCTGCATTTCCCCAAAACAAACCATTTGAATGCGTGTTAGATATGTACATGTGATTTCCAAGACATATCATGAACAATAACTGCAACAAGAGTTTGGGTCGATCGACCCAAACTAAAAAACGAGGCTGCAAACAAGAGTTTGGGTCGATCGACCCAAACAATACTCACCTCCCACTTTGGATTCTTGTCCTTGGCGTTCTCCCTCTCTTTGGGAGGCCTGCCATAGAACTCCCACACCTCCCGTGAGGCCATGATATTCCTTATCCAGGAAGCTTGGTAGGCCCTCTTCTTATTCCCCATGTTGAAGTATCGGGAGATGTCGCTGAGCTTGGTCTCGTCGTCGGACCACACCACCAATGCTTTCCAGACCTTCAGCTTTTCTTTCTGATGGTTGGGATCATCCCACTCGGTCATCAGTTGGATTTTCTTTGATGCCTCCACATTGTGCTGGCCGTCTATCAGCCAAAAATCGCCTTTCTGAATTGTAGGCCACATTTCAGGGGTAGGCATTTTCTTCTGTCCCTGGGGCATGACTACAATTGTTTGCCTGTCGTCTTTGAATTGTTCGCTGACGATCTGCGCGATTACCCAGTCGACGTAGGCGTCTTCTTTTGCCCGGACGCACTTTTCTGGTGGTGTTAGATGGCACTGGCTGATGTTGACATCGAACTTGAAATCTCTACCCATGAAGAAACAGTGGGAGCACTTGGACGTGAAATTGTTCACGATTTTCTGTATCTCCCCCGCATCCACCTCTTGCCCGGGCTTTGGCATGCGCAGCTCAGGTGAAACTGGCTCCTCGGTCATCACAGATGACTCTCTCACCCTTTTCGATGGTGTTGTTTGGCGGCTGGCAGAAGGCGTAGGCGTCTCGCTATCCGCCGGTGTCTCTGAGGGAGTCGTCCGTCTTGAGTCAGACGGTACTGGTCGTGGCTTCCTCACCGTTTGAGGCCTTGACAACCCTGCACCCTCCTCAGTTGTTGCTTTCCGCCTCGCAGGTTGCTGACTTTTTGTTTTGCTCTGAATGGCCTTGTTCAGCACGGTGATTGCATGTTTTAATTTTGTAAACCGGCTAGAGACCTTGGTGTTCGATATACTTCTATCGATAAATATCGACTCCGATTTGATGACGTCTGGCTCAACGCAGGACTCCTTTACGTAGATTGCGTCGAACGGCTCGGAGAACTGGTGCATGAACATATGGACATTCTGCACCGCGGAGTTCTCTAGGATGACGTCCACGTAGTCACCAAGCGACTGAACCGATGCCACCTCCCACCCCGTGACTGTGGCCCATGTATGGTTCTCCATGGTGCCAACTTTCAATACAAATATCATTTTGTATTGCGAGGCTTTGACCACTTGAATTGACCAAGCGAGGATAAGATTGTCCTTTGGAACATAGGAGTCATCCTGCGGTGTTTCGTGCTCCTGCCATAACATGTCTGGCGCAAGCATGAACCACCTTTCACCGGGTCTTTTCTTTGGGGCCATCTGTAAGGAAAGAATAAACCATGTTAGTTTCGGTCGTTCGACCCAAACTTCTTCAAGCTTAATGGATAGTTTAAACTTCTTCAAGCTTAATGTTAGTTTCGGTCGTTCGACCCAAACTTCTTTCAATTGATTTAAGGGAAATTTAATGGATTGGCGCATATATTTTGGTGGATTGTGCACTGTTATATGTGAACATCATTTGTATGGTGATATGTTATTTTGTTATTTTTTGGGTGGATTTTCATTTTATATTGTGTTTAACATCATGGATTTATTGATAAGATAATAATTTAGAGGTTGGGTTTGGGTCGACCAATCCAAACATGATGATGTGTTTGGGCCGAGTGTACCAAATATGAATATTGGTTTAGGTCGAGCGACCCAAACATGATGATGTGTTTGGCCGAGCGTACCAAATAGGAGGCTGGGTTAAGGTCGACCGACCCAAACATCAGGCCCGGTTTGGGTCGAGCGACCCAATCATCATGACGGGTTTGGGTCGAGCGACCCAAACATTAGGCTGGGTTTGGGTCGAGCGACCCAAACATCATGCCGTGTTTGGGTCGAGCGACCCAAACATGAGGATGTTTTTGGGCCGAGCGTTCCAAATAGGAGGTTGAGTTTAGGTCGACCGACCCAAACAGCAGGACATGTTTGGGTCGTCTTCCCAAACTGTTCTATTTAATATATATTTTAAAGGTTGGCACAGAGCATATACAATGCTTATGCGTTGTGTATGCTACAGCACCATGAATTAATTAATACATGTTGGGTATAACAAAAGATATTACCTTTTAAAGCTGTTGTTGCAAAAACTGTGGAGTAGAGATGGTGTTCTTCGTCCAGTAACACACAAACAGCTGAATGTGATTCGGACACACGCTAAACTCCCAAAAAACTACTAAAGCTTTCAAATAATTCTTACTTCTCTCAAATAAAGCCTGAATCTCTCATACAACTCCTCAGGCTTTCAACGCACTTTTGAATCTCTCAAAACAACAACTGAATCTCTCAAAACAACAGCTGAATCTCTCAAAACAACAGCTGAATCTTTCAAACAACAACTGAATCACTCCAACAACAACTGAAGCTCTCAAATCACTTCTATATGTCTCAAACACCTCTTGATTATCTTATAGAACTCCTGAATCTCACAAGCACTCCAAATACAATACAAACTCCAAAAGAGAAATAATCTACAAACACATGAACTTCGCAAGCACTCGCTAAAGCTCCCACACAATGCTCGAAAACCCTTCAACAATCTTCGACTAACTTCCTCCGTAGGTTTCTGTTCTATTGGAAACACCTCCTAGCTTCTAAGATTAAGAGCAAGAGAAGGGAGGGAAGGAGAAAAAACACTAGGCGGGAGAGAGAGAAGGAATCAAATGCCGCCCTGAATAGCCACGGCGCTTCGCGAAAGCGGCGCTTCGTGAAAGCGGCGCTTCAGGAGAGGCGGCGCTTCCAAGAGACACGCGGGGCGAATGCTTGGCGCGGAGAGAGAGAGAAAGGAGGAGAAACTGTGGCGGCTGGGGTTTTGTTTGCCTCGGGAATTGGGTGCCCACAGGATTAGGGCACCAACGGAAATAGGGTTACGGGGAACCCTAAATCCTAAACCCTAACTCTAACCCCTTAGCGGGCATTAGTTATTTGAAGACACTTTGGAGTACCCTTAGGTGCTACATCAAATGCGGTATTCTACAAGACTAACCATTTATACAACTAATGCATTTTTACAACGTAACTTTATGCTAAAACTAATACTTAACCCCTACTTACATGACACCATGCCCTAAATTTTCCAAACAAGTTGAAGTCATTTGTTTCTCTTTTGTTTGAGCACGTTAGAAAAATAATACAATTGCGTGACATTTAACGATGTAATCATTGACTTTTAGACTTTACCAATGATGCCAACAACTCACACATTATTCAATGAATAAGAAATATAACCCCCACCCCCCAACATGAAATTCGGAAATTTAGAATACTTCAGTGTGGAGCCTAAATGAATGCCTTCCCCAAGTGCATTTTGTAAGGATTTTGAATTGCATGATCCTTAGTTCAAAATGCTAACATGCTCAAGTTTTTTGTAAATCCCTTATATATTCACTTTGATGAATCACATAGTCGCCAATAAACCATTGATGATCATATATTTACTTGGAATGTGATATAAAAGTAAATCGGTCTTGTATTTATTGGTCTTGTATTTATTCAATTGCCATTTCATGTTGTGGATGTTATTAGGGTCCAACTTTGGATGTTTTGCTCACTTTGACGAATCACATAGTCGCCAATAAACCATGGTTCATGATATATTTAATATATGGAATGTGAAATAAAAGTAAATCGGAGAAGCACAACATCAAATGAAGCCATTCACGCAATCATGTTCTTATTCAATGTCCCCTCCACGTATATTACATAATGGCGCAAGATATAATAGATGTTGTTTGTATATGGAGGCATCAGTGAACAACTACGATATTTGGTGTTAAGGGTTTAGGGTTTAGGGGGTAAGGGGTTAGGGTTATAACATATTAATCTATCCAATATTAACGGGTAACATTGTGCATTTTGGTGAGAAGAGTCCAGACCTTGGATAGTTGGCCAACTTGTATCACCATCATGCTAAATTTTTTGGGCCCCTATTTGTCACTTAGCTTTAGCTAGCTAGGTTCACCGAACCTAGGATTCCTACTTAGCTTTAGCTAGCTAAATTTTTCGGAACTCTCATTTTCACTTAGCTTCAACTAGCTAGAAAGTTGTGTGACATGCATATTCATTCTAAACCAAAGAGAAATCCATTCACACGAAACCAAACAATATATAGTTGGTTGTATTGCTCGTGGTTGCTTCTCTATTTTCATGTTGGTGCACAAGGAAACTTGAATTTTTTAAATCCACACGTATACATTGGCTTCCTCACTTTCAACTGGCATTGGTGCTACATTGCTCATTATATATATACAAGTGAGCCCAACCATGAGCTTGACTAACCTACCTAGAAGATTGTTCCTAATTATAAGCTTGACTAACTAATCTAGAAGATTGTTCCTAATTAAATGCCCACTTAGGGTGAGCGGCTAACACTAATGATCTTACTAGATTCCTATGTGACTATTGACTATTAGGAACAGTGAAGACCGTGCCATGTGTATTGAGATTTCTACACAAACATCTCAATGTAAAAATTGAGAGTTTCCAAAAGAATTAGCTTGGAAATGGCCTACAGAAAATTGATTGCAGATACCATAATCGAAACCTAAACTGTAGCCATGGGACAACTAACTAAGTGGGTGTCAATTTGGACAACAAGGTTTTTGCTATATGGGATCCCCCCCAATATTAAAAAAATAATGTATGTTTTACATTCCAACTAGCTATTAGCTAGCTATTAGCTAGCTTTAGCTAGCTACCTTTCCTCGCCCAGATTATGGCACTTAGTTTTAGCTAGCTATTCTTTTGAGGCACCAAATTCCTACGTAGCTTTAGCTAGTTGGAGCTTTTAGCTAACTAAATAGCTGGCCACTTAGTTAGTTGTCCAAGGTTTGGAAGAGTCTTATAGGAAGGTTATGGTAAAGACAATCTTGATTATGTTAATATGTTATTTGGGACGTTTAAACGTGATACACTGATAGTTCTTGTATTTATTCAAATGCCATTTCATGTTGTGGATGTTATTAGGGTCCAACTTTGGATGTTTTGCTCACTTTGATGAATCACATAGTTGCCAATAAACCATGGTTCATGATATATGTAATATATGGAATGTGATATAAAAGTAAATCGGAGAAGCACAACATCAAATGAAGCCATTCACGCAATCATGTTCTTATTCAATGTCCCCTCCACGTATATTACATAATGGCGCAAGATATAATAGATGTTGTTTGTATATGAAGAAGAGTCTAATAGGAAGGTTAGAGTAAATACAATCTTGATCGTGTTAATATGTTATTTGGGACGTTTAAACATGATATACTAATTGGTCTTGTGTTTATTCAATACACATTTCATGTTGTGGATGTTATAAGGGTTTAGGGTCCAACTTTGGATGTTTTGCTCACACACATTAGTAAACTTGAAGTGAACTTGAGGATATTAGATTCAAATATCATTGAAAGATTGAACTAAAAAGCGACATTGGTGGTTAGTATCCCCTTAACGACGTCCACATACGTTCCTCATTGCCACACTTGCATGCGAGAGAATAGAGCAAAGTTGTATGCAATCATTATATAATTCCTCATGTGAGGATCTTAATAACTACTTTAACTATTGTATTTAGTGACTCTTACCATAAGGCGTTACACAATGTTTAGACTTCTTTTGTCTACATATTGGTTAAAATATACCGTAATGTTTGAGATCAAGTAGATTAGTATCATGATTTAATATGTATATGATGCATTAGAGTGACATTCTAGAAGTCTTTAATATAAATCACTTATCCCAAACCTTTTCTCCTCATGACACTTGGAAAAATACATGTGGCCGCCACCCTTCCTTCCAATGGTGCATGTCATATCCACACAAAACAATATGAAACGTATTAAATATCCACATTACTTTCAATAGACATTCTCAACACACACAAAGTCAGATGACGGTTGGGGTATCCAAGAGCTAGGTTAGATTCGCATTTTTTTATAATTAATAGAAGGCGGGGAATTCTGTCAGGAGGTTTGAAAATAACCTCTGCAGGAGAACTAGGCGGGAAAGGCATCCAATGAGGAAGTTGGGGAAGCGGAGGTGGATAGTATAAAGGGGCGCACCCCCCAAAAGTCGGTTCTTTTTGCTCTTCTCCCACTCCTGAAATCGTAGGGAGAACTCTCAGTCGGAGCTGTACTTCAAGGTTCGTGCACGCTGCCGTTCACGAGCAGCTATCCACAGCATGCAACCCCACTGTGAACTTCGGAATGAGCTCAAATTCATCCCACCTCGCAATTTCCGCCGCATTATACGCCGGATTCTGCGGTGGGTTTGGGTCGGTCGACCCAAACCCCTACACTAGTGTTGGCGGTTTTTAGTATGACCCTTCTAAAGTTTGGGTCGGTCGACCCAAACACCTGCCCTAGTGTGGGCGGTTTTTAGTTTGACCCTGATAGACCCAAACCCATCCCCACAGTGTGGGCAGGGTTCTGGATGACCATGATCCCATCCCGCCAAAAGGTTTGAGTCGGTCGACTCAAACCCATCCCCACATTGCGGATGGGCTCTGGATGCCCATGAACACATCCCGCCAAAAGGTTTGGGTCGCTCGACTCAAACCCATCCCCACATTGTGGATGGGCTCTGGATGACCATGAACCCGTCCCGCCAAAAGGTTTGGGTCGCTCGACCCAAACCCATCCCCACATTGTGGATGGGCTCTGGATGACCATGAACCCATCCCCCCAAAAGGTTTGGGTCGCTCGACCCAAGCCCATCCCCACAGTGTGGGTGCTCTCTGTGATGAGCCTACACCCATCCTGCGCCAACAAGGTTTGGGTCGCTCGACCCAAACCCATCCCCACATTGTGGATGGGCTCTGGATGACCATGAACCCATCCCCCCAAAAGGTTTGGGTCTCTCGACCCAAGCCCATCCCCACATTGTGGATGGGCTCTGGAAGACCATGAACCCATCCTGCCACAAGGTTTGGGCCGCTCGACCCAAAGCCATCCCCACAGTGTGGATGGGCTCTGGATGACAGTGTGTCCGCTGGACAACCCAAACCTTTGCAAACCCAATGGCATAGCTGTCATATGAACATGTATGAGCACTGAGTATTTGCAATTTTGATTATATAAGCTGGTTTTTGTATTCTTCGTTTGGAATCTATAATTTTTGTGATTTTTTTGACAAGGTGGTATGTTCATGTGTGTAGGCACAATGGATGGGTTTAGTGAAAGAGGGGATTGGTCATCTGAAGACATGGCCACTTGGCCATCTGCATCTGAGGATGAGCTAGACATTGTCGGGGAGGCTACTATGGATGACAGTCCAGATGAAGATCATTTGGATTTACCTTCGCCTTCCGTACCGCACTGTCCCATTGTTGAATGTTCGGGACTTTCAAGGGCCTCGTGGCTGAATTTGGAGGTGGTACTCGTTAATGATAGTGGAGTTGCTGTGGCGGATGGTATTTGTCGTAACACCCATCCACAAGATTGCATTGATGAGAACCCACTTGGCACAGAGGACGTTGGGGTTGTCATATTGGAGTCACTCATTCATTCCGAGGTGGATCCCACTCATAGGTTCTCCCTCCGCAGGTGGCCATTGAGGAATGTCACGATTGATGGAGTTAGCTTGCGTGACCATGAACGACAATACATGCAAAACCAAATGGAGCTCCAAGCAAACATTCGGCCCCGCAAAGGCTTGCGAAAGTACGAGACATTGGCACGTCCTACTCCCTCTGCAACTGATTGTAAACGCCAAAGGTTGCTCGGCGAGGAGTCCATTAGAGAAGTTGCCACAAAGGATTGTTGTGTGCATCGTTGTTGCCAATTGTTTCCAAGGGATAAATTGAAGGCCATCCGCGAAGAAATGTGGCTTGGAGATTTCCGTCTAAGATCCACCAAAAAACTTGATGTCCATAGGGCGATACATGTGAATGGGACGGGTCGCAAGGTCATCACCATTGAAAGCATAGACGTGTGTTGTAAGGCATGGTACACCATTCACGGTGTGTCAAAAGCGGACTTTTATAGACAAGCTGCTTATGCCAAGGAAGGCCGCCGTTCCCGTCACCATGGGAACGTGGGTTTAAAGAAACCCAGGGAAGCAACAAGGCAAGCAACGGCCACTCTGGCGACCATCATCGTCCCCCTTGCCGATGCAATGCCACATAAAACACGCACACTCACAACCGGGGAAAAGGTTGTGGAGAAAGTTCTTCCCACAGGCACAAAATGGAAAGACATATTGTTGGACGTGAATGCAGTTGGCGAGAAGGTCGGTTTGGAGCCAATTTCATTGTCAAAATTGAGTGTAATCAAGAAAGCAAACTTTAGCGAATACATTACAAAAAGACGAGGGGACAAATTTGCCCGTTGCTCTAATTGCGAGAAGTTGAAGCGCCTTCGCGATGCACACACGATGGGCACCGAGTCATATGCGGCACATCAATTGAACTATTTCAAGCATGTAAACATGCAAGAGGCACACCGTAATGATTACTACACAAATAGAGCTTTGTCCATCTCCAGGCCCTTGGAGGTTCTTACGGTCATCCATGACAAAATGGATCATGCCAAAACAGCCTCCCCATGTTTTGCAAATCGAATCAAGGCCACGGATGGACTTTTTAAGCTGCCTGTATCGGTTACAGGTGAATTTGGAAACAATGTCATCGCATACCCTAAATGTTGTGGTGTTTTATTACGTGATGTGCTTGAGAACATGGATTCCCTCAAATTGGTTTATTTATTCATAGATACTAATCACATTGGGTTGGCATTGCAGGAATGATTGCACATGGACATGGGGATGTCAAGTTTGCTCATTATGCTCTTGATTTGTATCCAGCGGATTCAAACCACACGATAGGGTCATTCGCAAGGCTTTTACGTGATTTGGAGAAACCGCCGGCCTATTCTTCAGGATTGTTATTTGAAAATACGGGTTCAACACCTTTATATGAAGCGGTGTTGGATGGAAAAGATGTATGCTTGCATTCGTTGCCAAAGCCACCCAGTGAACCCGTGATTGCCAAGAAGTTGCCCCCCACTTTGCGTGTCCAATTGGACAATTGTGCCAAGGACAATAAAAGTAGATATGTATTTGCATATTGGTCGTTGTTGGTTGCGAAAGGCATTTTCAAGGAGGTTTTTGTGTCCTTCCTACTGGTAGGCCACACGCACGATGATATTGATGCATCTTTTGGGCGGTGGAGCATGAAATTGAGGGAGGAGGATTTTCCGACAATCCCCTTATTGATGAAGTCGTACATGGATTTGGAGAACGTTCCCGTCATCCCCCATATGATTGAGGAGGTGCCTGACTTTAAGGCATTTATAGAACCATTTATTCGAAGCGGAGCTCACCGATTGATCGGGCATACGAAGGCACAACAATTCCGCTTCTACATGCGTGACGATGGTGTACCCGCCATGCAATACAAGTTGTTGTGCACGACACAAGACTGGAGCCCGCCGGAAGGTCTCCTTGTGTGGCGCGTGGATGCGGATGGAAAGACGATGTTACCGGATGGAGAGCCCAGGCCTTGCAAGCCAATACCCATGAAAAATTTGGAGGATATTTTGAAAGGTATATCAGGCTTCATACAATATTGGGAGAGTTTGAAGATAGCGGATGTTGGTGGATCATGTTGGCATCGTTACGGGAGTTGGATACATTATTGGACACGTGTTCGTGCCGCCTTGTCAGACCTACACCAAGATAGCCCTCATACATTGAGGCACGGGTTTTGGCCACAAACTCGTGTCGAAGTACAAGCTTCGGAGGCTTGCCTTTTGGAAAATGGAGAGGTTCGTGAGGAGTTTGATGTGGACGACCATTACGTTGGGCCTGCTAGTCAACGTCCCCCACCTTCATTCCGCATTGCGGTGGATTGTCATGAAGGTTATATGCTCATTTTGCGTCCTGGAGATGAGACATATGCGAAGCCAGTGTGGGTGGCAAGAGCTTTGTCTAAACCAAATTTTATAACTTCCAGCCCTCATTTTCGACAAATACAAGTGGAGTACTACAGACCGACAGCACGGAACGAAGATGTGATTCGGCATTATACAGGCTGGGATACAAACCATAATTTTCGGTGGAAGGTGGATTCTGAGCACGGTCCATCTTGGGTGGATACAGATTCCATATTCATAGCATGGAAACCACGGTAAAATCATAGTGGATCAGTGTCCATCCCTCAAAAGTACATAACTTTTGCAAAAGACAACCTTGCTCAGATCACACAAGAAGCAACCCACGTTGAATGAGAGAGTTGGTAGGATTGTGTAAGCATGATTATAGTTTCATATGTAATTCTAGCAATATATATTACTCATATGTGTGCTCTTCAAAATTGGGGTAGAGTTTGGGTTGAACTTACGAATGCTATATTGTTTGGGGATGGATGAATATCCATTTACTATATTTCAAAACAAATGTGAAGTTCATCTTATTATTAAGTTTGGGACTAAATTGTCCATTGAAGAAATATGCATTTATTACATGCACTTCGTATGTTGCAATGTCTATATTTTATTGACCATGCTAATAATAGAAATCATTTTATATGTTTTTTGGGTGAATTTTGTTTGGAGTGCTCTACCCAATGTGTTTTTGTTGATGAAGTTGGTGTCGAGTGCTCTACCATATGTGCTTATGTCCGCACATCATAGATTTGGGGTATTAGAACATATAATATATTTGAGATTGTTGACAATATAGTTTCGGGCATCTTCATGTTGTTTGATCCATATATTAATTTGAGACTAGAGAAAGTCTCAATTTAACGAATATAGTGTTTTTGGAATATTCCACAAAATACTGTTAGTCCCGCAGAACATTGTTATGGATCTGAATAATGTTATGAGCATAACATTACACATCAAAGTGTGAATATATCATGGGACCCAACTTTTATAGTTGAGGTTCGGGAATATACACAAACCTTTTAGGTCTATACACATGATGTCAGGGTGGGTCATCCTGAATGGTAATCAACCCAAGCCCATGATTTTCCAATAAATGTTGGCAGTTGGCAGTTGACAATTTACTACATTCAGTTGAATATGTAGTTGGCAGATTGCAACTCTTTATCGGATCCTTGAGGAACTGCAATTTAACGATACCTAAAAAGACATTTTCTAATATGACATTATCAAGACATTTGCACTTGTTGATCCTCTTTCAAGAGAATCAATGCACTTTGATCCCCAAACAAACAACTAATGCATATGATGGAGAACGTGATTTTGAAAGGGAACACCTCACTCCGATTGACAATGTTGTGAGCCTACGTTTGTGTTTTGTATTTGTTATAAGGCAACTTTGTTAAATTGGAAATAACCCCCGTGCATCACTCTAGCTAAATGTCAATCCCAACCTCAGTGTAATATATTATTTTTCCTGGAACAAAGGAGGCGCTTGACCACCTAGCTAGTTTTCTGTCAAGTAGAGAGACGATTTCACAGCCGGGAATCAAACCACCAACCACTCTGTTTAGTTTGGGTACCTCTCCACTATCATCCGGTAGTTTAGGGTCATCTCGAGCCAGATCCCAACCTCAATGTTGCACCTTGTGGGTCTTGAAAATCTTCTTCACGACAAATTATAGGGTTGTAGTTTTCTTTTTTTTCTTCTCTCAAACCTTAAGTTGGTTCTCGTATATATTCTTCTTGCACTTGTAAACGGTAAATGCCTCCCCTCCATACCTCGGCCTTATCATACTTCTAAATATGCATGTGTAGTTTTATACATTTTTATATCATACAAGAAATCAAAATTTGATAGACTTCTTTATTGAACATATTATGTTGGGTTGCAAAGAAACAAACATGAATAAAAAAAGGCACCCTAATCGATATAGGTACCCAAATTCAAAAAGGCACCCAATTCTCGGAATGAATATAGGTGTGCATATATATACACACACACACGCACACACGCCAATAAGTAAAATCTTATCAAAAGTCAATATTGGGTAAGTTTTAGTCAATGACCATGCTTAATTAAAGGATACCCAATGTGCTATTCAAGTACGGTGTATGGCAAATTTCCGGTGGGTATAGATTACATGCTACATCTCCCTTAAATAATGGCAACAAGGTTAAAATTCGTACTTATTTTGTATCCTATTTGTATACCCCATGCCTTGAGGTTAAGGACAATGGTGACTCGTGTTGTAATGGAGGTCGACATGTCACCCACCGTCCGCACGACCGGTGATGCCAAATTGATGTGTATCTTAAATAACAAGTAGAACTTAAGAAAAACATCACGGGGTTAGAAGATTAGAATGAAATTATTTACCATTGTGTATCGAAGTTCTTTGAAACATATACCCCTCATGTTGTAGCCACATAACAAAAAGAAGTAGAAGTAACCACACTGATTATCCCAATTAGTGTGTGTGGTACTAATTCCTGACACACGTATCAATTTATCAAGTCTCAAAATTAGTGTGGACTAAATTTCTTACTAACTGATGAATATTAGATTCATGAATGCATGCTTGTTTACCATATATTTTAAGAACACTAGTGCATGCTCTAAGGTGCTTGTAGAGTGATTAAAAAAATCCAAACACATGCTTGTCAGTGAATAGTGCCGGTACTTTCAGTGAAATAGTGTGGCTATAAATAGAAATTTCAAAGAATATCTAATGTGGAGATGAATAGTGCCTCCTAGATTTTTTTGGGTGGCACTAATTTCATAGTGTAAAGAAATGTAGTAACACCTTCACTAATTTTCCACACTCACTTGGACCGGCATAGAGATACACTAGGTATAGTGATGGAGCTTTACATATTACAATGTGTTGTTGTCTCAGGGCCACTTCACACACAAGGTTGAAGGCCCCTGACCATGGCAATGTAAGAGCTCTCATTGGTCGAAAAGGCGGAGACCGTCCAAGTTCACTTCACACTAGGAGGTGAAGGCCTAAAGGCCCAAAGAAAAGTTCGTATATGAAAAGTCTACATGGAGTCCTACATGGTAGGTTGTGGATAAGGGTGCATGGTCTATTGGAATTTGCGTCATTCCCACCTCCAGGAGGTGGGCCTGAACAAAATTCCGGGAGACCATGACTTTTTTAATATTTTTTCCAACATGACAAATTTCAAGGCAGACTCCAAAATAGATCCCAAGACGGATTCCAGGACAAACAAACACCACCAAGTAATTCTCTTAAATTGATAAAGTTTGAGACGTATTATATTAAACCAAATCCTCCCCTCTCTTTCCGCCAACAAAATATGCAAAGGTCCTGCAACATGGTCCATTCTCACTTCACACTATCCTTGAGGGCCCGTGACTACATAAAACGGCTTTCCCAACACCCATGGTACGGCCTTTGGATGAGAGTCAAGGGTCCTCACCATTACAAGGTCACGGCTCTTGGCTCATGTGTGAAGCGGTCCTCATATGTAACCCCGTCCCCTCAAGGACTACACTAAACATTGCATTTAGTGTCACTTACTATTTGGAGTTACACAAGGCTATATCTTTTTACTATGGATGTAAATTTTTTACCAAGTAAATATGTTAATGTTCTATAGAGTCACAAACAACCAATTTGACCTTTGTTGGAAGGAAAAAAAAGTACGTTAAATAGTCATAGCATTTAGTAATATCAAATAGAAAGTGACACTAATTACAGTATTGTGTACTGTTTTCTTTTTGAAAGTAAAATAGAAACAATGAGAGATAAAGATGAGAGTGTGACACCCAGCATAACACTTTAATGTGCTAAATTAAAAAATGTATGTACTAATCTCTTTAATTTTTTAAAATTAAAAACACTTAATTTCTTAATATTATCTTATTATTGTGGCAAAAAATTGTTAAGCTTGGCAAATGTAACACATGCATACATTTTGATGTATAAAATAGTAGAATCCGTTTTTTATTTTTATTTATTTAAAAAAAATTATGAGACAGAAGGCCAACATGCCAACGCCAAAGCATAGGAGGCAGTGGACCACCTGGCAAGTTCCGTCAAGTAGAGAGGAGATTTCGCACCCAGGAATCGAATTGCCAACCTCTTCCTTGAGATTTGGGTATCTCTCCACCATCATCCGGTAGTTTAGGGCCGTCTCGGACCAGTAGAATATGATTTAGCACCATGGTGCAAAGTTTATGGTATTTAGTGTCACATACACTACTTGTGAAGGGGTTAAACTAGATGGCTAGAGGTCGAAAGTGTCACGTATGCTAAATGCCAAAATGATATTGTTTTCAACATGAGTAACTTTTTAAACTGAAGACATATTTACATAACGACATTTAGGGTAGCACATTGGGATACTTGAGATGATAGCTTTGTGGTTTAGTGTGCAAGGGAAAAGTGCTATTAAGCATAGTAATGGCAAGTCTCATATATTTACATTTTAGTATGCAAGAGGAAGATGTTCTTGAGCATACTAATGCCAAGTGTCGTATGTGTACACTTTTGGTCAACTTGTAGACCATTGTGTTACATAGGCATACACCTCATAACACTATTGAATATACTCATGGCAAGATAAATTAGTAAGCGCACTTGAATGCCAAGTGTCATGAGGTGACACTACTGGTGAACGTGTTGGTCATCAGTGTAACCTAGCATATGCCTCAAAATAGAATAAGTGACACTATTATGCATGTGACATTAAATACCATAAATGGTGTACTCCAATTGGCCCCAAGTAGCAATGCACAACAATTGCATGTTTTAGTGCAACTAAGCTTGAAGACTCTTAGAAGTACTATCCTTTTGTCGTTGGCAATTTCAAACCAACGCTTTCTCAAGTAGAAGGAGGAGAAGCAAGATTTGCTTATATAAAATCCCCAACCCAACTTGAAATTGTGTAACTTCTAAATGGAGTGAGGGTACACCACAAATCAAAGATGTACAATAAATGATGAATTGAAGGCATCACAAAACATTTTCGTTCAACTTTCAAGTAGCATTTTAAGGGGGCCGCAAATATAATAGCATATGGTGAGAATATTCCATCAATTTAGATTTTTCACCGCACGGATATTTCTAATATGTTCTTTAAAATTCGCTTTGAAACGACTTCTTCATCACATTGTTGGAGTGAACAAACTCAAAGAAGTAATGAAGGGCAATTTTCATAGCACATCAATACAATTGGAATCAACATAAATATTGACATATTCACATAAATATGTTATTAGCAATTTACTTCAAAGAAATTTACATTAATTTGCTAAGATGATTTTTCATTGTTTGAGAATTGAGTTGTATAATGTGTTGGCGATTAGCAAAAAAGTCATCAAGTAAATGATCTTGTTGCTTTCCTTTTTATAATAAACTATGTAATGTAGTCGATGATAAGCGTGCAATTTTGAGCACGTTCAAGGCCTTTTAAGTAGTTTGGTAGTATATTTGACAACGGATTTGAGAATGTAGATTGGTGGTGTAGAATGATTATAACTTGTAAAGTAACATCTTTAGGTTGATTAGTAAAAGAAAATTTGAAGGATGAGGAATTGTAAAGTCGAAGCTCGGGGCGATCACACCCCCTTACGTTTCATAACCACGTGCGATAAAAGATTGCTACCCTATATTATATGCCATAGATAATTTTAAAAATTATGACATTTTTTCTACATATACATAACCATTGATAAATTTATTTATTTTTTGAAATTTTTAGTCATCTTCATTTTTGTAGTAATTGTTTTAGTTCAATTTTGCGTCATTCTAGTTAGAAACAATATGTTTTATATATTTTTTAAATCATCAAATTTGGTTACCATTTTTTACTATGTAATAGATACCGTGCATATCTACTCATGAAAAAAAAATTGATAAAATTTTGACCCATTTTGGTGATGCTTTATGTAAAAGTAGATTTTTTTTATTGCACGTGGTGTTCAACTTGACAATGGAGTGCACCCCCCGAGAGTCGAAGTATCAATGATCTACAAAAGAAAGGTGCTTACAAATAGACTAGCATCTTATATGGTTGTGGCTCTTGAGCTTTGAAGAACTTTTATAAACACCTACAAAGGAAAGGTGCCCACCGTGGTCTCGGAAAGTGGAGCTTGGACCTATAAACCTCCAAAAGGGACATGGGGCCCAAACTTTATAAACCTTACACATGGCTTTCGCTCTTTCATCATCATGGTTGGAAAATGTGGTGGCCTCAAATTGCGACCTCGTGGATACATTGGATCACTCTTTTCTTCTCCCCCGAATGAAGCGCCGTTGATGCTTTTTAAAAGTCCCAATCCACTCGTGCAAGTGATGGGCGGGCGGCTCATTTCTCCACGAAGATTGGATGAGTATCATTGTGGTGAGAAAAAAATGACGAGATAACCAGCAAGAGGAGAGTGGATGACAATCTGTAGGAGCACCGAGTCATCCACATGCTTGAGTTGGGTGTCAGTCATGCCCAATTAGTTCAAGGACATGGTCTGAGAATTATAATTGGTATTGTGCCTTCATGGATGGAATTTGTGACGAGTTTATAATAAACCTTTTGCTCTTGGATGAGCAATCAGTTATGTGGTGTGGAGCTTTATATACAAACACATCAACGTCCCATAGCTCGAAATTCACGTGCACAATGATCTTCGCAATCTTAGTATAAAATGAACATTTTTTTGTTATTAAATATTGGTAAAAGGCCAACTATCATTAGATGGTGTATGTTCTCAAATTGGATTCATCATATTCATGATTATTATTATTATTTTTAATTTTTTCCCCATCAACTCCATTTGTAAAAATGGATCCATCAATACTTTTTCAATATATATCACTTTCATGGGAGACATATGAATCCTCAATAATTATGATGTTGAAATACAATGATAAAACTTACTAAACCATGTTCAAGCAAATGATGAATAAAAACATATAATCGGAACATTTCTTTCCATATTTTTGCATGATCATCTTTGTATATACAATTTTATATAGGAGGATCCCATTTAACCACTCTCCATGTTGTAGTTATAGACTGGCTCTTGGTCCAATTTCGCTTGAATATCAGTTTTAGCTCTTTGTGGTCGAGATATAGATAAGGTAGATGGACTTAATTTGGTTACTGCAATTACTTGGACACTTTTTTTGGGGTCTAATTTTCTAGTTTAGGTCACTAAAAATGTCAATGCCCTTTTAAGGAAAAACTTAAAAATAGACACATGTTTTAAAAAAAAGGCTATGTGCTCAAAATAAACCATTCTAAGATCAAAAGTCAACACAATTGGGGAAGGGGGGAGGGGGGCTATATGACCTCCTTATGGATCATTCTGAGTGGGGTTTAATAATTCATGACAATTAGAGTTAAACGCCAAATTTCATGGAATTGATCATGCATAACATTACAGTCTAACTTCGATAATGTCACTCTTGTTTATAGAACACCTTGATATTGTTACCCAAAACTTCGAAACCAAATTTTCTAGTGTAAAACTCCCTTGTTATTATCCCTATCACTCTTGATAATGTCACTATTTTTTTCCAAAATCTGTAGTGTAAGTGTGATAATAACGAGTAATATGGATGAAAAAAGGCCGGATGGACAACAAATTCTATGGATGACGTCGGCATCCCAGTTGAGTATTCTACTGAGGAGCTTGTACAATTAGTGCAAGATGGCTAAGAGGCACATGATCCCATAGAAGTAGACCCATTGATTGATGATAGCAATGATTTTGAGTCTAAGGTAGTGAACAACGACGCTACCGTGTGAGCGGTGGGACGCGAGCGGTGAGCGGTGAGCGGAAAATTTGCTCACGGTGAGTAGAAAAAAGTCAACGCTGTCCAATTATAGTAATAAAATTTCTAAATTTAGATAATATAAATAGAAAAACGTGGGACCTCTTTTTTTTAGTAAAAACGTTGGACCTATTTCCGTGCAAATTTTGAGGGCTTTAAGGACAGAGACTTGGTTTTAGGGTACCTTTCAGAGAGACTAGTTGACATGATCTAATTAAACCAGGGAACTTTTGACTGTCCACATTATGGTGAGAGCCGCTTAATCATAGGCTATGGTCACAACGTAAGAGAAAATTCTAAGTCAAAAATTCAAGCATTCAAGCAAAGTAGCAAAACTCGTACCGTTCAATAACATCTAAAACTACCGTTGGAAAAAGAGACCCATAAATATTTAAAAACCTTTATAGATATTTAGAAACGAATACAATTCACATCATGTAGATAATGATAGGTCTGATATATCAGCGATATTTTCGGAAAACGTGCACTCATACTATGGTATACTCAACGCAATAGGAAATACTTAGCGAGAACTTATAAATAAGGGGGGCAGCCTAGCTCCTATAGGTATCCACGCTAAGGTCCCACATGCTTCATGATGCCACTTTCGAGGAGGTGCTTCACTTCATTGAAACTAAGGCTCGGAGCATGGATGAAAGTTTCTTGGTATTGATCCAAGTTGCAGGTCACACGGAAGATGAAGTACAAGTGCTTGCAGTTTACCCAAGTGCGCCGCTTCCCAAGTGCTCTTGCTGACATCTCCACGAAATCCGGGCATGTGCACGACGGGAAGGTGCTGATAGTGATACGGTACTCTTCAACCTTAGCCTTCTTTCGGGACTGGAAGAGAATGATGCACCCGATCCCTGGGTGAGGTATCATTGTGACGGAGGTGATTTGTCCGTCGACGTTGAGGGCTGACTCCCACTTGTTGCGTTGTTGGACGCATGGTCCGTTGTTACTGCGTCGGATCTTCTTTCCAAACCTGAGCGTAGGGTATTGATCAGCTTGGGCTGGGGTAGGGAGTTCGGCCATGGATGAGGCAACATTGGAGGAGTCGCCGAAGAGTCTTCTGGGTGACACATCTTGACGATGCTGAAGTTGGAATCCCCCTTCTTCAAGGGCCAGAACCTCCTGGAGAGTGAGGTTTGTCCCAGTGAGGACAGGCCAGACGTCCGGGACATCCGGACGGTGTTGCACCCACTTCCTCCTAGTGCCTTTGACACATCTCTCAATGTCGTCGTTGCAGAAGAAGAACTGTGTCAAGAATTCCTTGTTCTTCTTGTAGTCGTGCATGTAGCCGGTGTATGTAGGAGCTGGAGTACTTTTACCATGCCGAACGATCTTCTGGGTGCACTTGGTCTTTGTGCGAGCTTGCATGGCGAAGCAGGCCTTGGCGGAAGTCTTGGGTAGTCTAGAAATGTGCCACTTGGAGACATCGCAGTGGGTCTCCTGAATGTTATTGACGTGGGTGACCCGTTGTGGAATCGATTTCTCGGGGGATTGTGTTAGGGGCAGGGTTGATGGTGTGGCGGAATCAGTACGGGCCTTGGTTGACCTAGTGCTCACTCGTGGATGAGAGAAGCTGACCTTGTCGGGTCTATGTGAATCCTGATCAGAACCAGGGGGCATATCAAGTTTGCGCTTTGTGGTGCCAAAGACCTCCTCTCCTTCGAGTTGGGGTTTGCGGGTGCACCAATGCTCTGCTCCAGGCATGTGCTCGAGTGCTGCAACAATTCTCTTGGCGTCACCGGATCGTTGTGCAGCACGAAGGCGGAGTTCTTCTTTTCCTGGGCCAGTACCAGAGCGATCACCCTTCAAGTAGGCGTAGTAGTTCGTACATTGCATGAACGCCCTCACAAAATCATCCACGGTCGCAACATATAGATCAGAGCCACGGTTTCCAGACTGCTGAAGCCATTTGTTATGGACTGTCTCAGAGAGGTTGCAAGATGGTATCTCTGCCAACTCAGAATCTGTGAAATTCTGAGAGAAGTCAATAAAATGTAGTGAGTACGCTTTGCACAAAAACAGGCTAAAAGCCTAAACTGACACTAAAAACCAAAAAAAAACCAAAAAAACCAAAAAAAATCCAAAAATTAAGTTGACACCAAAAAGCGAAATAGAAAGTGGGTGGGTACTCACTAGTTGCATGAAACCACCCCATTGACGGTAACGAAAATGCCAGAATGCAAGCCATGTATCAAGGTCCTTGATTCCTTCCTCGGATGCAGCTCCAGAGGAAAGCCACCAAGCCCGGATGGCAAGATAACGGGACTCGGACTGCTCGGGAGTCTTGGCATCCTTGTACTGCTTGCATAACAACTTGTGTTGCTGTTGGAGGTCGGGCTTGATGTGGGCGGCGGTGTGGCGCTCCATAGACACTGTCCAATGCAATAGACATGTCCTCTCGCGGGACTCCATAGGAACCTTGGGATCACCACTGCCATAGATAATCCTAACTGCATTCCAATTTGCTTGTGCACTGTCCGCCATGAACCCTTTGAAGTTAACTTTAGCAATGCCATGTTTGTGCATAACTTCATTGAGCCCATGCCAAAGAAGGCTTTGCGCCGTGACATCCTCAGACTGCATATCACATATTGCAATAGTCATAACCCGGCAGTAGGCCGAGTCATAGACATGGCAAGCCATGGTTGTCCACCCCTTGACACGCTTGACATGGTCAAACATGACCCAAGCATCCTGCAAATCACCGTGTGGTTGCATTCTCCTAACAAGGTCAACTCCAGACCCAGGGCCCACCTCGGACATCTTGAACACATAGACTTTCTCCAACAGCTTTCCCTGGCCTGGGAATTTGTTTTCTTGCACATAGGGCCAACTGCTATGACCTCTCAGTCCGGTGATGCTATCAATGATCCCCCCTCGCCCAATGCGCTTGAAGGAAGTGACTGTGTTTCGAATACTCGGGGTGCTGAGGTGTTGGTACTTGTCCATGACAAACTTCATGGACTCCAGGTCCATAACTTTATTGGGATCAGATCCCGTGCGTAGAAGATACTTGGCCAGGAACTCTTTACTTGCAGCCAAGGCAATCGCAGAGTTGGTGGCGGTGGGAGTCCTCTCAACTTCTCTACCAATGAGATCATGAATTTCGACCTTAGACTCTCTACATACACCTTGCGAAACGGGGTGATGGTGATGACCCATATGGATGCATGCACGGGTCATGTCACCTTTGCCAAGAACATAGTACATCTTAGCTTGGCAAGTATCAAGACAGTAGGGTGGTGTCTTACAAACCTTACAAACGAGAGATGACCCAGCTGGGGGATCAGCTCCTGCGGAGAAGGGTGAGGCGGTACAACCTTCCCATTCGGTCTCGTTGACGTCAGTGGCCCGATTGGGGCGGTTGAGGTAATCACAGCCCTCGTTATTACAACGGAGATGGCCAACACAACATGAAAACCGGAAGGTCAAGCCGAGATCATTGGTAATATTAGACGTTTTTGTCCTGCACCAAGCATGACCGTCGAAACGCTTGTCCATTCCGAACATGAGTCTAGCATGGGAATGGGGAGCATCAGCTCCCAGAGGAGGGAACTCAAAGCTGACGTCGCCGTCAAAAACAGAAGGGAGGAACTCAACCTTCTCATGCCTAACAGCTTCATAATCAATACTCTTGAGGATGTTCTTGGACCCTGGTCGAGTTGCAAGCAACTTCAAGTAGTGGACAACACTGGGACGATCTATAAACACACCTGGGTGAACTGGGGGTCTGGAAGTAGATGGTTGACTTACAGTAGGCGAGTGTGGAATCCTGAGAGGATTGATGAAGGGCTGATCCCGCGATGGAGGTGGGGTAATGATAGAGGCAGGTGGCAGATCATCATCAGAGTCACTGAGCAAGGTAACCTCTTCGATGCCGGGCTCCTTCTTGACCGTCGCCAGAAGAGGAACCTGCGTGGTGGACGTGAGGGACACACCTGGTGTTGGCAACACAGTTGTGGTGGCCATATCCGACTCGGTGACGCCTATGGCCTTGTACGTTCCAGGGATCAAGAACCAAACTCTACCATCGTCATTGCGAAACGATATCTGAAGGACAGTGTGACTCAAGTCACCGTTAGCATCAAAGACCTCTTCTTCGACATGAATTGAGGCTGGGTGGAATCTAAACCTCAAACTAAGGAACGACTCTGTGACTTTGGCTAGACCATCATCTCCTAGAGGGATCATAAGCGGGATGGAATGGTGCAGTGCTCGGATGGTGGCCATTGTAGAAGGATTGTGAATGCGAGTTCACAGCAGGTAGTGGCCAAATGGGCAATGGACTTAAGGAAACCACAAAGTGGGGAGGTGTATATAGTGTTGTGATTAGAAGGCCATGGCAAGATGGAATCTATGAATGACGGCGGAGACTTGGATTAGTAGTGGAATAATAAGCCGATTCATTATAGAAATGTGAATAAAAATTGAAAATGCACTGCAGCATTTACTTAAGTTAGTCATAATCATATGCCAATCCAAACTAGATATATCAATACCAAACAATGAGGCTGGATGCCGACTGACGAACTTATAAATACACAAGACCACGTGAACCATTTAGTGGATGTAAGGGGCACCCTAAAGGAAAGTGTTTCTTTTTTAGTCGAGGCTTGAAATGGGCAAGGGTAGAGCATTCACCTTTATGGCGAAGCGAGAATAGGAAAGTTTATTTGGAAGAGTCTCGTCAAGTTATGGCTATACAAACCGAGGAATAATTAAAGAAACTGCAGGTTAATTATCTAAATCCAAGATAATAGGAACATAATGATGGCGCATAGATGTTAATTATGACAAACTTGACAATGATATATAACATTTGTTTGCTTCAATATGGTTAGAGATGAACACTCGGACGAGAGCGAGAGCAGATCGAGAATTGAGGAGGACTATTGAAAAACAGAGGCGTATAGAGAGAAGGCAAAGGTTAGAATCAAGAGAGAGCTCAGGGACGCCGTACAACTTGCAGAAAACAATGGGTAGATAAGGGGTTAATTCTTCTAGGGGAACAGGTAGAGGTTCCAAAGGGGAAAAGACATGGAGGATTGTAGGAAAGAGGATTCTAGGATAATTGGCTGTTTGCTAAAATTATTATAGCAGCTGTAAAATTCATGGGCAAGGGTGATCGAAGGTATGTTAGCGCATAAGTAGCTGTGTGGAATGTGTGGCAACCGAATTTAGGCACAACCGATGTCATTTATTGGATCGATTAAATATCTATCCAAATTAGAATCAGAGGTTTAGGTGTAGAGTCGATTGCCCTCGGCCGCAATTTGAAGGATGAAAATAACAATTATGCGTTATTATAAGTAAATCATTAAAGGGGTCCATTAAATTGGAATGTAGTGGAGATTTAAACAAGATGCAAAACACCATAAAAGTCCTCTCAGATTGCAGAAAGATGAGCTGAGTTTGGTAATGAGGTAGTATCTCAGATGCATGTTGTGTATCCATTAGACGGTGTGACACCTTTGATCGCAAAGCGAAGGAGAAGGAGAAAGCCCCTATTCTCTAGTTCAAAGCAGATTAGGTGTGCTAGGATGAGAAATGCAGAGATTAAGAGAATGCGGCTTGCAAACTTGGACGGTACCGTCAAGTCGTTAACGAACCAGTTTGCGAAGCTTCCAGTCGAGATTGTACAAAATCAAGTTGTCGAACAAGAAGTTACTTTACCTTCACACTCAAAGTGTGAGACCGAGCTCCAACTATCGGTGGATTTCAGTATTGTCGAAGAGAGTCAGGTATTTGATAACCCACTCATTAATTAGTGTTGTTTTTGATATTATAAATTGCCACTTGGTGCAAGGTTAGGAACAACCTCGAATAGGACGTTCACAGATAAGGACTAAACCTTAGAATTCGTATGCGCTGCTCGGCTGGACTGCAATGCTGACGAGAAAAAATTAGGGTTACAGTTTCGGAAAGGGTTGGGTAAGAGCAAAGAGTGCCACAAGAGGCGAGAGAGTTGGCAGCCAGCGAAGGGATAGTGAGTGCGGACTTCGTGGGTCCGACGCCCATTTCCAGCACCCTAAGGGCACTGGATTTTTTTTGTGGTTGCCTTGTTTTTTTGCTTTTTTCCCGAAGTGAGGCCTCGGAGTTTGAATCTGGTTTTCAGTGCCCAAAGGGTGGTGGAAATGGGCGGCCGCCTCCGATTTTCGGGAGGTTCAAGGTAGTGGGAAATGTAGATTTCAGTTTCCTACAGGCATTACCTCAGGCAATAATCCAAGTTCTTCATAGAAGGCAACATTCATTACAGACATTTCCGCACCTAACATTGGGGACTTAGAGTGACTAGCTGTGACATGCCTGAAGACGAATTGCTTGAACTCTCTTATTCGAACCAGCCTCATAGACGAACTCGTAGACGACGCAAACTTCTCTTCTCTAGTCCAAAACAGTTGAAGGCAGCAAGAATGGCACGAGGCAGAGGCAACAGAAGAGAAGTCGTGTTGGGGGACACGGCTAGGGTTTTAATGCTCGATGACAAGAGCTCTGACGGTGAGGGATTAGAGGTGGTGGAGGAGCAACCAAGCATTGTATCGGCGAGTTCGGACGACACTAAGTCAGTAGGCGAGGACGATGTTGAGGAGGAGGTCGACTGTGTACCTAAACTTCAGGTCATTCAACCTCTCTAAATTTTTATATTCATCAGCTTTTGAATAGTAGTATGTAAAGTCGTACACAAGTTTACGGAAGCAGAATCATTTCATCCATGTAACAATTTATAGAAGTCTAAAACTATGTTGGCTTCAGATAAATCTCGACGAAGAAGAAATGCAGACGGTGGCTCCACAACTCTATTCTGATGGAACAAGTGTTCAACTCAAGCAAACACAAACAAAACGAAGAGGGCCAGCCATTATAAAAAGTAATGTAATCAATGCCAATCCCATTTTTTTCAAGTAGTGAAGGTGTGCAAGTGCCGAAATTACCCTTGTAACATTAAAAAGTTTAGGACAAAGGGCTTGCGGATCGGTTTAGGGTTAAGAGGTGACAGACCCTCGGGACAGCACAGGTCGTGTCTATTGATATCGCATTCGTGGGGCTGAGCAATAGCCGTGGGATTGCTACACTGGGATATAGTCAACCTCAGGTGTTGGAAACTGTAACGACGGGGGCATCTTGTTTTTTCAGTGAGATTCTTGTGGAAGTATGATTAGGGTTCTCAAGCATGTACAAATTGTGTTCTGCAAAATTTGATTTCTGGACTGTCATGGTTAATTAGCTGCTTCCTGGGGGGTGCCGGTGCCGGCTGCCCTTTGGGGTTCGTGCATTGCAGATTCTCAAAATTCATCAGGGAGGGGTGCCGGCACCGGCAGCTGGGTTTAGGGTTGACTGTTTGATTTCTGGATTGTAATTATTAGCTGCTTCGACAACATCTCCTGTGGGGTGCCGGTGCCGGCTACACTGGGATATAGTCGACCTCATGTGTTGAAAACTGTAATGACGGGGGCTTGTTGTGATTGGTGTGGCTTGTTGTGATTGGTGTGGCCTGTTGTGTCGTGGTATTACATGTTAGAGTTTGGGATGAAGTCTGTGAACTGACTCGACCTGAAACTGGTTTTAGGGTTTAGGGATTAGGTCCGACCATCGCTTAAGATTGTACTAACCATTGCTAAGGGGGTGTGCCGGTGCCCGCACCCGTCATGGTGGGGATACTCCGTAATCCTTGGTCAGCTTCCTTGTACTCCATACTCAGCCTCATCATAGGGGTGCCGGCACCGGCACCCATGTTGCCAAAGAAAAGTTTGTTTTGTAGATTCTATTCGACGGACGACCTGTGGAGCGCTAGACAAGGCAGCCGCGCTGGCAATTTAATTTTTTGGGATTCTTGGTGCGGTTTGTTGTGCCGTGGTATTACATGTTAGATTTTGGGATCAATTATGTGAACTAAGTCGACCCGAACCTGTCATCTTCATTGCTTGAGATTATACTCCCGACTACCGTGGGGGGGTGCCGGTGCCGGCTGCCCTTTGGGTGCTCTACAAAGTGTCCACCCTTCACAGTGAAGGTCTCTCCAAAAATTACCTATCACAAAATATAGTGGCTGTAATTTGCAAATAGAAATATAGCTGGCCCTCTAGTAGACTCTTCCAAATCTCAATAACTCTTGCAATTTCGACTTGGCAAGCATAGCTAATTGTGAATGTGGATTTTTCAAATAGAATTGGGTGAAGGGTCATCACAGAGGTCAATTGAAACTTGAAATATTGGATGCATTGATGCGAGTGTCATTATGCGATCTTCCGATGGAAAATATGGATTGGGCTAGAAATTTTGACACTTGGACATCGACCAAAAACCAGAGGACTTTGCCTTTGGAGTTGGATGATGGTTAAGTGCATTGTGTAGGGAATCTAAATAATTTTAGTGCATCATTTTTTTGCATGTACTTCTTCAATATAGTGGGACATCAATTTATTTTCATATTCAGTACAAAACGGCCAATATCAAGTTAGTTTTTTTGGTGAAGTGTTGCAAAAAAGTTTGAAAGTTTGAGTGAAGTGATTATTTTGAAGTCCTTCACATTGAAATGCATGTGCACACTTCAAACTTCAACATTGCTCACGGTGGGGTGCCGGTGCCATTGCCGGTGCCCAATGGGAGTGCCGGTGCCGGCACCCTGTTCTCCGAACTACTCCTCTGCTCTTTCGGCGCAGCCTGCGCCTTCTCTCGTCGCTGTCCTCTGTGCCTTCTCTCGGTGCAGGCCACCGAAGTCTCCACCCTAAACCCTTCTCTCCGAACTACTCTGCCGGTGTCGAATGGGTTGCCGGTGCCGGCACCCCTGTTGTGCGAACTATTCCTCAGTCTAATGCCTCGAACTACTACTGTCTGATGCCTCGAAGCTCTGGTGCTGGGGTGCTGCGGCTTTCTATTATGTGAGCTTCTCTCTGGATTTGGGATCTGGTGTCAGATTCGAGCTGCAGAGCCGGAGTGCATATTCGCAGTCCAGATTCGGAGTGCAGATTCGGGTGCGGAGTGCAGATTCCTGTTCAGAGTGCAGATTCAGGTTCGGAATGCACATTCGGTTGCAGATTCGGTTACAGATCGGAAGCTTGTGTTAGAATGTGCAAGTGTTAGAACGACTGCTCTATGGATTGAGGATTACAACTTGAACAATTTGCAACTTTGTAATGTTTCAACCTACTTGAAGTATGCTAATCATTATGCCATAATTTTTTCTCCGTAGATACCCCCAATTTTTTCTCTGTGAGACCTCCAATTGGGCAGAGTCGAGCTGTGTTCATGTTCTGGTCTAATGTTAGTTTCGTTTTGAGGTGATGACTGTTCGTAGGAAACCTCTCTTGTTATTTTGTGTCTGACTCCTCCATGGATGGAAGATTACAACCTCAAAAAAAGTTGCAACTTTGTAATGAATTGACTTACTTGAAGCATTCTAATCATTTGGCCAGAAATCATTTCCTGTAGGTTGATAGTGATGCTTCCAATGGGGCAGAAATGAACTTATTTCATGTTTTTTTATAGGGTCAGATTCTGTTTAAGGCGATGACTGTTGGTACCAAACCCCTGTTGTGATTTCATGTCTGACTACTCAATGGATGGATTATTACAACCCAAAACAATGTGCAACTTAGTATTGATTCGACTTGTTCAATTAGTATCAATTAGTATTGATTAAATTGTTCTTCCAGGACGATTGGGTCTGTAATATCTTTGTAGGTTGGCGCTGATACTTTGCTTCCGGTAAGTTGTAATGTACTAAGCAGAGATTTAAGCCCAAAGCTTGCTTGTGTGCATTAGTTTCCAATTAGTTGAAAGATCTCATTTTGAGGCATTTAAGGCATGTGAGCCTTATGTGGCCACTCTTCCTGGGAGACCTATATTTGAGTGGTATATGATGAGGCTTGTTGTGAAGAACGGACACTAAACAGAGACAAAAGTATTACAACGAGATTGGACTTGGTGCATAGAATATAGACTATTTGATCCTTCAAAGAGAAAGAGAATCTGCGCTTTGCCTTTTTACAACTTTTGCATCTCCACTGCAATTTTGAAACATGAAATGATAATCCATGTGATTCAGAATTGCTAACTGGATGCTTGCTAATGGTGCCCTTTTTGTCTATGTTGATTGGTTATAAGGTGCATCGGTCGTATATTCTCTGCAAATCTTGGTAACATCACTCTCCAATTGTTATTCTGCTTGATGAAACTGCTCGGGATTTTCTGAGGCATGGCAAATTGCAACTTCATGCTCAAATGATATGTTTTGTGATGCAGAAATGTTGTCTTATGATTCTAGGAGTTGTCTTGTAGCTTGTATACTCATGTTTGCTTGTAATCTGTAATCTGATTTTGGAAGTTTTTTTTCTAAATTTGTTTTTCGTTTTCTTCCTTTTCTTTTTATGGATGGCTTTTTTTTGTTCAATTTCCTTTTTTCAAAATGTCAATGTCATTTTTTTCCAACTTTTTTTCAAAAGTTTATAATTCCTTCCACTCCACCATGGATTCCAAAAATGTTAAAAAATTACTCACTTGACATGAGTGATTGCCTTCATGTTCTTGTGCTGTTTTGAGCTCAATCTTTTCTTGCTAGTTACTTGTCATTGAAGTAATTAACAGTACACTTATGATCAGCTCCAAATCTTTTGGGTCAATTTCTTGGTTGTATTTTGCTCATGCGTATCTCTAAGCCTTCTATGCGCGGAGGTGGAATTCGAGAGTTAATTTACGACTAAACTGTGAGATGAGTTTGTAAGCTACCTTGCGTGAATTCCCACGGTGAGACATCCCCATGTGAGACAAGTTGTTTTTTTGAAGATTTTCTAAAACAGTAGTGGCAAGGGAGGTAGCGGGTGCTCACTCGAGAGAAAGAAACTTTTCATGTGTGGGAAAAGAAATTATGTGTTGGACCGTGTGAGAATGTTGCCATCAAAAACAAGGGTGATGGGTTTTATACCCGAATTTTATTGTAAACTGGAGATGACATCTACATCTGCCATCTCTTGCTTAGTTGATGGTACATTGTAATGTGGCTTCGGAGACTGAACATATAGATGGGTTTCTTTCCATTAGTGCAGAAGTCTGCCTAATGATGAAGAAGGTGCTCTGCTTTTTATGTGTGGGAAAAGCAACCATTTGGGCCGTGTGATAATGCTGCAAACAAAAGCAAGGGTGATGGGTTTCATACCTGAATTTCACTGTCAATTGGAAATGGCATGTACATATGCTATCTCTTGCTTAGTTGATGGTTTGGGATTGAACTATGGCTTCAGAGATTGAACATATAGCTTATTTTGTTTCCATTAGTGCAGAAGTTTGCCTAATGATCAAGAGAGTGATCTGCTTTTTGGGCCATGTGGGAATGTTGCGAACAAAAACAAGGTTACTGGGTTATATACCCGAAATTCACTGGAAACTGGTGATGACACCTACATCTGCCATCTCTTGCTTTAGATGATGGTTTGGCATTGAAATATGGCTTCAGATATTGAATATGTAGCTCGTTGTGTTTCCATTAGTGCATAAATCTGCTTATTGAAGAAGCAGAAGAAGAAGGTGCTCTGTCTATATGTCCTGTTAGACTTGTTAAGCCCTTCATGGCCGATGGACGTCATATGTGGTGGATTTGTATCTAGTAATTTATGCCATACAACATCTGATCAGTGTTTCATAGAGTTATGTCAAGGGTTTGACATCCGACTAAGAGGGGAGCTTGTCAAAGATTGCCCTCCTAGCAAAAATAGGATGCTTTCTTGTATAAATACACTTCTGGCTTTTGTTTTCCTACCTCAGATTTTTGTCTTGTCTCTTGATTTCCTTGTGTCAAAGAAAATTGAGGTCTATTTCATTCTAGTTTTTATCAATTCCTTTTGATTGCTTCGAATTGGGTATGTTACTCTGAAAGCTCTAGATAAACTATCTCTCTGTCTTCTTATTTTGTAGTTTACTGGTCACGCATATATGTAAGCGTTTTTGGAACCTTGAGACTTACAAGCGTTTTTTTGTTCACTGATGAGTGTCCTGTATTATTAAGCTCCAATGGTTTTTGGTAACAGTCCTGAGCATCGTCTATTCTGCCCAAACTTGAGCATCGAGGAGATTGTCCAAGTTATTTGGCAGCAAGCAATTAGATTACTCCTACACACACACACACACACACACACACACACTCGGCTGTGGTATCAACAGTCAGTGGGTGAAATGAAGATTTTTTAAAACCTTGTGCAGATATAGCCTTGATTTTTACGAGCCTATATGTTTCTAAGAGCAGATTTATGCACTAATGGAAACAAGACAACCTATATGCTGGATAACTGAAGCCACCTCAGATTCTGATTAATTATGTGGTTGCATTCTTTGATTTGATTATCAGGATCCATGGAAGTCTCAGAAGATGTTGAGATTTTGGGTGTGGATGACGAAGTTCTATCTTCAGAGCAAGTGGAGAAGGAGATGAATGACATTATTTCAAAGGAGTCGGTTAACACAAACTTTTCTATTGAGTCATTGAGATTCAAGCCAAAGAAGAAATCTAAGTTATGTATTCCACTTTGTCGAATGATTGCTCTTCCTGTTGTTCGGCCCTTCCTAAGGAATGATGTCATGAATTTGGCATCACATTTTGTGAGCAACGGTTATATGGAAGGCAATGGAGTATTCTACGTTGCTTTGGAGAATCATGAGGGAAAGACTGCCCAAGTGACTTCAGAGATTGAATCCTCATGGGATCCTCTTTGGATTGAAGCCAATGCTGCATTTGAGGATGACCTTCTTCGAGATGACGATTTGAAGATCTTCTCGGGGATGATGTTCCATGTTTGGGATGGAAACCATCGCCTGCAAGCTTGGTTCCCAATCATTAATCGTGATCATGCATGTGATAGAAATTGGCATGTTGCAGTGGAGTCTATTATTTTGGAGGTTAACGGAGTTGTGCCTACAGTTCTCTCTGCTTTGTACCAAGTGAATTGGTATGTTTCTTACTCTTTTTTATATACTTTCAATGTCATTGAAGTTGCATCTATTTGTCTTGTCATTGATGTTTTAATAATAACTTGAGATTGTTTGCAGGCGGAACCAGAAGTCCCATGTCACTACAAACTTAGTGCACAAGGTCTTTCGTGTTCAAAGTATTGCATCTCAGCCCCTACCCTACTTTGAGAAGCTCATAACCAAAGAAGACTATGCAGCATCAGAGGCTAAGCAGAAGTCCAAGAATCGGACTTGGTTTACATTGACTACCGAAGCTCTCAATGGAGTCCTTCATCAGGTATTGACAATTTTCTTTGGTTTCTTGAAGCATCATTCCGAATTGGTTGGGATGTAATACTTTAGTTCGGAATTGTTTTGTTTTCAATTTGAGGTGATCTTTTCTATTGTTATTTTCTGCAGCATGAATTAGGAAATGCAGCTGCCGCCGCTCAACGCAGGTTCTATGAGAAATTTCCTGATCCAACGGAGTGGACCAGCAGTAAAGTTGTGGACTTTGTGATGAATGCCGTGGATAAAGTAAAGGTCCAGTGCAACTCCGAATTGAAGAAGTTGCTTCCTATCGCTGATCCCAAACACACTCCTCAATTCTTGGAGCAGATCAAATTGCACTATGAGATGAACGATGAGACTCCTGAGATGACTCAGGAGAAACTTTGGATGTTGGCCACTTCTGCAATGGATCCGGCTGTTAAGGTGAAGTGGTTGGAGAGGTGGAACAAATCTCCGGCATTGCGTGAAGCTCTTAAGTTTCCAAAGCCTCGGTTTGGAGATGCTGATTTTCCCGAGTGGCTTCGAAAAGCCACTTGGTGGTCTCAGGTATTCTTGCATTACTTGTACTCTTGCATTACTTGTACTCTTGCAATGTTGTGTACTTTGAATTTGTAAAGTATAAGATGTAAGAAATCTATTTACATACTTAATTTCCTATCTCTGATTTTGCAGCTGGCTTGTGAGGCTGAGAGGTTGTTCACCGGTACCCTTATTGATCTTGGGGTGACTGTGGATTATGTTCGTGATGGAGAGGTTCCCCTTCCTTCCATCACCGATTATGTAGAGAAGATGAGAATTTTGCTTTGGGACACAGCTTTCTTTAGAGAATTCAAGGTAGAGAAGGGTGTGCACAAGAATAACCCGTGTGAGAAGCAATTGGGCTTTAAGCAGGCCATGCAGAGGACGTTGTACCGATACTTTAAGTATGTTTTATTTCCTGCTAAAGCCATCTCAAAATCTCCTCCATTTTTTGATGCCTATTTAGACACGGGAAGCGAGGAGTGCATGTTTACAGATGGTATTTTGAGGGATTGGAGTGCAGCCCATTTGGAGAAGTGTGGGTGGTATCTTGACACTCCTCTTAAGAGACCACCCACATTTGATGTGGCATTCCGGAATTCAGTTCAACCTGACCTACTGGGCGTAGAGGTGGTTTCTTCAAAAACATTGGAGAAGGTTGAAGGGAAGAAGGTGAAGAAGACAAGAGGTAATAAAGCAGCCCCAACAATGACAGTGGAAGTTCCCGTTGCAGATCCAATTATGCCTATCGTTGTGGATCTCCCTTCTTCTTCCAATGTGGTTGGCCCATCACACGCTTCTAGAACTATAACTGTAGCACACAGCCAGCCATCTTCATCTGTTCTTGCATCACAACAACTGTTGAAGAGGAAGAGTACCTTGGCTGCAGCAGCTTCTGGTTCAACATCTGCAATTCAATCTTCGATGTGTTTGATGGAGAACACTTCCATTTCCACCATTATGGAAGTGGGTGTTTCTCATCCATTTCTTTTGGACAGTCATCTTTTTGTGAAGAAGGTGAGTTATTCATACTCTTATAGTAAATATTTGTTACATATTTCAATTGTTATTGTAGAAGTTCTGATTCAGAGAATTTGACTCTGTGAGTAGGTTAAGGGAGGAGAGGAATCGCTACCGCGCTCGAGCACCTGTCCACATTCAGGATTCGATTTGGTGATCGCAGATATTCCAGATGGTATGCACGTTGCAAACATATCGTCTCCTCCTGATGCAGTTCCGAAGTGGAACTTGTACAATGAGGCAGATGTTGAAGCTTTATTTGAGTTTGCTTTTACATTTGTGCACAACGATGGTGAAGTCTTGCTTTTTATGCCAGAGTATCAGCCAATTCGGGTGGATGTGCGAACCTATGCTGCAACATACGAGTTCAAGCTTTTGAAGGATTGGTGGGGCATAAATGACTTGCGGCTGACTTCTCCAATCAATCCCGAGGTCACGGTATGTTCAAATCCTTTGTTCAAATTGATCAATTTGAATATCTTGAGTTTTGGGGGCTTCATGTTTACTTACAGTTTTTGTGTTTCCAGACCCGCCGATTCCGCATTCTATTTTTCATTCGTGAACAGAAAGCACCTTCATCTTTCATCTTTCATTGTCGAAATGAGCAATCTGGCGCCGCTGTCCGAGTTGAGGAGGATGACATCCTTTTCAATTTTGTGGCATCTGATACTCAGCTAATGAATGGACCAAAACCTTGGAGAGGTGCTCGGGAGAAGGATACGCTATTTATGCAAGTCCTCATTGAAGCACTCACTTGCACAGGCTCGGTAGTGTTTGATACCACAGCTAATACAGGTACCTGCCTATCATTGTATATGCTCAATTTTTGCAAATGCTTCCATATATTCTCAATCTTACCAATTGTGTTGACTTTATTTTTTCTTCTCTTCAGGTGCCTCCATTCATGCTTGCCGGAATTCAGGCCGGCATATTATTGCTTTGGAAACAGATGACCTTCTCTTTGCAACGGTGTTGGCACCGTTGAAGGATATAGTTCCAGTTGCAGTGCCTCATCAAACTTCTTCTTCAGTTTTTGATGATGAGGAAGGCCCTGTGCGGCGTGTGGCAAAGCGCAATCGACTGAGTACGTAAGAATTCAATATTTTCTATTGTTGCAAGTTCTATGTTTTATTCTATCAATTCCTTTCTTACAAGATTTGTACACTTGTACTTCTGCAGATTGATGACTTTTGCTACCTCTCCCCCGAAAACTTTTGAACTTCCAATATATGCTCAGGAAGTTGCCTCGGTTTTGGCAACAACCATCTCTCCAAGAGTTGTACCAAAAAAACCAATGTTTGATTCTCGTGTTCTTCAGTTTCTTGATGTTGAAGCACTTGGTAGTAGCTCTAATGCCTCGTGTGGTGAGAGTAGTGAGATGGCATTATAAACATTTTGTTTTATTTTATATATTTGTTTATGATATACCATCTAAACCTTCTGGGCTAGTGGCACAACCTTCTCCTACCAAAGCTAGTACCCCGTCTCCACGTTATGACCCCCGTGCCATAGACTTCTTCGAGCTTTTTGCAGAGGTGGATAATGAGTGCCATAGCTTAGATTCCACTTCAGATGAGGGCGGCCATGAGGGGAGTATCTTTGGAGATAGGGAATCTAGTAGTGACAACCTCATGTTTGATTGATTTTTGGTTTGATTGATTGGTATTTGGATTTATAAAGTGTGGTGTGGTTTTCAATATTCCAATTATCTCATTGAATGCATCTTTTCGTTGTTCTCAAATCACACTACACTTGGTGGTCGTCATACTCCAAAGAGAATTTAGTCCACCATCTTATCAACCATAGTGCATTTTCCCACGGTCATAGGGCCTCATTGGTAATTATAAGAAGCTTTTTGGTTCTAGAAATTGGCCACTCCACAAATATAGGCCTTATAATTACAAAATTAAACTTGAAATATGTGCAAAATCCACGGTCATAAGGGGCCTAACATTCGTTAAATGGAGTTTTAAACTATAATTTTCTGCTCACGAAATCTGCTCACCGCTCATCGCTCACCGCTCACCGCTCACATCGTAGCATTCCTGCCTATCTCTCTAAGTTTCAATTCTATCTTTCTAAGTTCCAAGTCTATCTTCCTAAGTTTCAAGTCCCAAGTGGTTTCCTACTTTTTAAATAAGACCTTGATCGACACTCCACGTAGGATTGTTCGAGAGCAAATGAAGTGTGATAGGGTCCTTAAGCTCTCCCTTTATATAGCTGTCAAAATCTAAATTTAACATAATTACAGTCTAATCCTCGGATTTACTAAATATATCCCTGTAATGTCACTGCAGTCTAAATTTGGCAGCTGTGATCTACCAATTTAGGATTGGTGTTCAACCGTTTCCCTAATATCTAGTTTCCATTGACATTAGGCAGTTGAAGTGGTTTCCTAACTTCCTTTAAAGCCTTCAACTCAAGTCTTTTAGTTCCAAGACTAAAGGTCTTCAAAGTCTTCCTCCCAAGTCCTAGGGTCTTCGTTGCTTCTGAAGGCCAGGGTCTTCCTTGCTCACCCCAAGACCGGGGGGTCTTCGAGGGGTCTTCATAGTGGTCCCTTCATAGGTCGGTCCCGCTGGCTCCAGTCACTTCTGCCGGGTCACAGTCCCTTTCGCCGGCTCCTAATCTTCTTCCTCCTTGGGCTCTTAGTTCCGCTGCCGGTGCGGTGCGAGCCAGCAGGGCTCCACATTTTTATGCTCCTCGGGCTCTCAGTCCCGCTGCTGGTGCGATGTGAGCCAGTAGGGCTCCATAGGAGGGCAACATCTACTTCCCGCGAAAATTACAAAGTTGTGTAATGATGAAATTAAGCAAAGAACATGATATTTATACTACCATTGGCCCAAGGTAGTCACTCACGTGTTCGATTTGATGCTCAAAGAATACAAGTGATATCTCATTCGGGTCATGTGAAATAAAATCGCCAAAGGCTCATAGGTAGGGGTGCATCTATTTTTATTTCATTTTAAAATATTAGGCAAATTTTGAGGCATTTTTTATGTTTTAAATTTTAAATTCATTACTACAGTCAATCTAGGCCGATAGGGCGAATATAGACACGTGCAACTTCGCCAATTGTTCCATGTTACCATATTGCATTAGTATATCCAAACTCAATGGCAGTGCTTGAGCCCTAAGCCCTGCCACACAAACTGACGAATACCATAATATGGGTTTTGGATCGGGGGACGATCCAGGCGCAATCTTGGATCAATACTTGGGCGGAGAAGAGCTCGAAGAATTGATCTTGGAAGAACGGAATGTTTTCGACAATGATTTGCCAAGGACATCACATATTGATGTCTTCGATGATTTTCAATAATAAAAAACATTAAAAATGTTTTGAAAGATTATAAAATGTATTTTATAATGCTACCACCGACCTCTAGAATAAAAAATGCAACACTACCCATAGGTCTCGTTTCCTACTATGCCTCACACCCATGGCGCATCCATGCAAGCCAACATAGGGAGGGAGTGGCATCCTACCATATATAAGGTGACATGGCCTAGCAAATAGTCTTCTAGTACTTTCCAAATTGGATGCAATCAATGTGCAATTGGCTTGAGTTAGAGCATGCTTAAATCATTATCTCACCCGGTTTTGTTTTTGCACATATGTGCATTTTGGTTATGAGAATTTTCACCACCTGAACATTAAGTTCCCATAATGATTTTGGAGCATTCATTGGCAAAAAGTTGAACCCTGGTAAATGTTGCATATGGGATTGAAGTAAGACATGTGTTTGGTATGTTGGATACCCTTTCAATTGCTAATGAGAATCGTTCAAGAGTTTGTCAATCTCATGTAAACAACTTGCACATAACCTAAAATAAACACTATCGTATGTACCATTGCCATACATTTAGGGGGAGTGAAATGCATGACAATGCGGTTTTAGATTATGTGTTGGTTGTCGGGTATGCATATCTTAATAATGACCAAACACCTATTTCTAAGTTGAGAAATTTTTGGAGCAGTCAATAATTTCATGTTATGAAGTAATTCCTTAAACACACATTTAATCTTGTAACTAGGGTTATAAATATATCATAAGACATGTAGTGATGTTTCCCTATCTTGAGTCTTGCTAGAACAATATCTTAATCAAATGTAGATGATAATATCTTCAAATACTTACACTGCATAATTGCATGATGCTTGTGTTGATGTCGACCACAACATTATATAACCGGGTTACATTTGCACACAATTGTCTCTACACACGTAAAGTAAATGTGCCTAATTCGATTACTTATCTTAATGAACCACCTATGTTTGAGTGTTTTGCAAGCATGTTTGCCTCTATAAATAAACACCCAAAAGACATGTGTTCAAAAGAAATTAGACTACGTGCTCAAAGCTTGTCAACCATTCTAACACAGTAATCAACATGATTGGGAAGACCTACTTGATCATTTTTGGCTCTGGTGGTTTTGATTTTTAAAAAAATCATAGCAACAACAAAGAAACTTTAAAAAAATTTACATATTGGTGCTAAAATCGCATATCACATTCACAAACCCAAGAATTTTTTTTTTAAAAAAAAAAAAAAACTACTTTGAAGTCCAAAGTTGAGAATAATGGCAAACTGATCATTTAAGACACATTCACCTTATCGTGAGGTCCCCGGATAGCTCCAGATGAGCTTCGTGCTCTCTCGGGGCTGCCAATTTGTAACCCTAAAAGTTAAAGCCCAAAGTTGCATTGTAAATCGCGTAATCAATGAAGCCGATTCTCAAAAATCAATCCAAAACATGGGGTGGTTGGCAACCGAATTTCTCGCGCTTGGACCAAGTAACGGCACAAAATCACACTTGTGGTACGCCCTCCCACCTTGATGGAGGAGCCCTTATGTTCATTGAATGGCATTGCAATGCTCAAAGTAACCAACATTTGAGGCTAACTTAACGTATGTGAGCCTATAACGGGCACCAACCCTCGCCATAGATCCTCATTCTCAACTTGTACGATGTTCTTTTCACTAATGCTTGTCCGCTTCTTAGATAGTTGTGGAGTGCGAGGGTTTTATGACGGGCTAGTGGTGGCCATTGCTTTCCCCTTGGTTAATGTTTACCTCCTTTCTTTTCCTTGGGTATTCCCTCCTTAGCTATGCTCGTGGTTGGGGGATGTTGATGCGGTTGTAATTTCAAGTTATTGATAACGGATATTTGTTTTCAGCCCTTTCTCATTAGTAAGTATGACATGAATGTTATAAATTTTAAGTTTTACACGGGGATGAAGTCCCATAAGTCAGTTGTAGTTGTTTCCAAATATATGCATATTGTCAAGATTTCCTACGTTCTGATGCATATGTGGGGTTTTCTTATATGAAATTATTACGGAGAGCCACAATATCTCATATTCGGGGTCTTCTTGTATACCACTATGAAGAGGACCATGAAATTTCATATACATGTTCTTTTGACAAAAAATTATAATAAATGCCTCACAAGGTGTGTTGACTTAAGTGGATGGTGGACTTGATTCATAGAGATATCACTAGGTAGCGGGCAAGGAGGGGGGCTATACCATGTTTATTTTGGCACCTACTCACCTTACTGCATCCCATTTCAAAAGACTTCAACTTTTAAAGTTCATACATAATACATTTCAAATCCAAATTTGTGTGGCATGTGGTACATGTATCATACTCATTACCAATTACATCTTACGATAACTACTAAAAAAAAGGTTCAATATAGGCTCCCCCCCTCAAAGGTTTGTGGTTAGCTCAACTTGATTGAGTCCCTCAGGGTCTCTGATGCTCATTCAAGAGTTGAATCAAGCCAAAAAAAAAGATTTATGTGATATGATATGGTTGGCCGCATTTTCACCTTTGGTAAGCTTGCAGGTGGTCCAACTCCAAGATCAAGACATCTAGCCTTGGCCTAAGCAAAAGAAAACCATCGTAGACAAGATGGAGCTCGCAATCCCGTATTTACCAATATTGGATTAGGAAATAAAAAAGGATAATTGTAAACGTTTGCAGGGGACCCGATTGAACGAAGCATATCAAAATGGATGATAAGGTAGAACACCCAATTCTGAAATTAATTTGTGACCCACATTGGACAAACTATGGAAAAACTATGTACAATGGGGTGACAATCAAAATGGCGTTTTTGAATTCACAGTGAAGGAAATTTCCTATCCGCCAACTTTGACAGCCTCCTGAGGGTTGAAAATTTGGCATTTTACCATGAAATATTTTTTACAAGATCATCTCTAAGTTAATAACATGTGTACCAAATTTGAAGGCCAAAGATTCGCCCAATATATATATATTAAAAATCTACCAACATGTGTAGCTATGAAAACATTTTCACTACTGCCAACTTTAACAACCTCCCAAGGATTGAAAAAAACACATTTTGCCATACGATTTTGGAACAACAAGTTCTCTATGTTAATAACATATGTTCCAAATTTCAAGGCCAAAAAATCAATACAAAAAAAGATATTCACAATCTACCAACATGTGTTGTTTTGAGAAACAATCATGGAAACCATTTCACTACTACCAACTTTGACACCCTCCCAAGGGCTAAACATTTGCTTATTTACAGTGAAATTTTTGTCACAAAATGATTTCTATGTTAATAACATGTGTGACAAATTTCAAGGCCGAAAATGCCAAATAAAAAGCATATTCAAAATCTACCAATATGTGTAGCTATGAAAAACCATTTGATTATTGCCAACATGTGTAGTTGTGAGAAACAATGGGGGAAACCATTTCACTACTACCAACTTTGACACCCTCCCAAGGGCTGAGAAATTGTCTATTTACCATGAATTTTTTGGCACATGATGTTCTTCATGTTAATAACATGTGTGCCAAATTTCAGGGTCAAGAAAGTTATACAACAAAAGATATTTACAATGGAGGACATATACATTGGTACATCATGAATATCTTTTGTTGTATAAATTTTTTGACCCTGAAATTTGGCACACATGTTATTAACATGAAGAACATCTTGCGCCAAAATTTTCATGGTAAATAGACAATTTCTCAGCCCTTGGGAGGGTGTCAAAGTTGGTAGTAGTGAAATGGTTTCCCCCATTGTGTCTCACAACTACACATCTTGGCAATAGTCAAATGGTTTTTCATAGCTACACATGTTGGTAGATTTTGAATATCCTTTTTTATTTGATTTTTGGCCTTGAAATTTGTCACACATGTTATTAACATAGAAATCATTTTGTGACAAAAATTGTAAATAACAAATTTTCAGCCCTTGGGAGGGTGTCAAAGTTGGCAGTAGTGAAATAGTTTCCATGATTGTTTCTCAAAACAACACATGTTGGTAGATTGTGAATATCTTTTATTGTATTGATTTTTTGGCCTTGAAATTTGGAGCATATGTTATTAACATAGAGAATTTGTTGTTCCAAAAATTTCATGGCAATTTATTTATTTATTATTTATTATTTTAAATTTTCCCAATCCTTGGGAGGCTGTTAAAGTTGGTAGCAATGAAAATGTTTTCATACCTACACATGTTGGTAGATTTTTGATATATATGTTTTTTGGGTGAATCTTCTGGCCTTCAAATTTGGTACACATGTTATTAACTTAGAGTTGTTGGCCTCTGAATTGTTGTGGAGCTTGGGTTGCGTGGGGAACACTTGGCTAAAGTGCAATCGGTGCGGGGAGTTGATCACCCTCCGCCATTGCCATCTAAACGGCGTGCTTCTCACGGCAATCGTCGGGAGGTACAATGACAACAATAATTTAAGTGGGGTTGCCATGTGCGCATGTGAGGGAATTGCCTTGTGTACTTTGATGGATGGGGTAGCATGCGTCACATATCCCACCTTTTCGGTGCACATTTCCAAATTCTTGGGGCATGGGATGCTTTGTAGAGGGAGTCCTCAAGACCACAAAAGTTTTCTTGCTACCATTAGCTTTTGAGGGTTTGTAAGGTATCATAATATGCTTGACATCCTCCATGTGTAAAATAGTTTTTTTTTTCTTTTTTTTCTTTCTTTTTTCTTTTTGCGTTGTCCAACCATTTATGTTATGGGAGGTCTCTCTTCGAAAGTTGTCGTGGTTGCACAAATATCGGGGGCAGCGGACTCTTCATACGCGAGTGTAAGAAGGGGTATTATTATGTAAGGCTTTAATGTACATAGTATACATAAGGGAGAGGTATTACATTTCTCTAGTGTGTAAATTTAAAAAGGCTAGTAAGAATGTTGAAGTAAAGATAGATATACACAAGGGGGCCCTAGGGTTTCAGAGAAAGAATTGACAGTACATGTGTTACTTTCATCCACCTCATGTTTTCATCCATTGTTGTCATATGGTGAGAGTCCTTACTGATACTGGGTGAACCACTTTTGTGTTATAGCAGTGTTCGTTGTGGTCTATTGTTGGTTTTGCAATTTGTTGCACTGTTGGCACAAAGGAAAGATGGCCACTATAGGGCAGGGGAAGTTGGGCACATTGTTGCCTTAGTGCCAAGCCTCCACATAGCATCTTGAAACCTTATCTTTGCACATGAGTGGTTACCCTTCCATATGCTTCTTATATGCACTTACAAGGATGCGAGATGTTGGTTTTGTTGTTCACATCAACAATTACGCAAGCTAGAGATCACCTGTAAACACATATACATACAAATCTAAGCCGCAATGCTTGCGGTTTATGCATTGCTAGAGTTGGTTTCGGCGTTGCCACACCGTTTTTCACTCTCGCCCATGCCTCATAAAATTAGGCATTTGCATAAATGAAATGTATTAGCTTAATTTATGCGCGGTGTGCCCCCAAGGCACCTAAAATAGGCGTTTTTCAAAGAAATGGTTGGAAACTGCTCAGAATTGGACAACTGGAGTCTGTTTCGTATGGTGTTGCGTGTGGCGTGTTTTATTGTGTTGACAGTGAGAAGGCTTTGATAAGCACGGACGACCATCAGGAGCGCGAACTGCGCAGACTCGTCGTCGAGACGCGCCCTGGGCGTTTTCGGAATGTTTTTTTTCTTCTTAATTTATGCGTGCCACTCTAATTGTTTCATGCGTTTTATGTGTTTATTTATAGAACGCCTAATTTAATGAGGTCTTGTTAGCCATAAACTCCCACCCTTGTGCGTCTGTAATCCAGGTGGAAGTCTATGGCTCACATGTCTTTGTCGACCCTCGGTAGTGGAGACCCCATAATCATGCTCCAATGAATTTAGATACAAGCACACTCTTTTTATTAAATGCCACAGGCATTAGTATTGAAAAACACTTATGCACTCATCATGATCATCACACGCCATCATACTAATAGCTTCCTCCTCCCCTAATCTCCTCTAACTTCTAGCTTCCTAAAGGCCCTTCATCTCACATTAGAAAATTGAGGCCTAACTTAGTTGTGCTGCCTAGTACTCCTACCTTCTCCTCTACCCCATTAAGTAGAGCCTAAGCCTAGTAGTGAAAATCCAAAACCATCATTCCACTGCCGAAGCATTAACCCAGCTCCCAAGCCTAAAGTTTGCCTCAGAACCTTAGTGCATGCCTTCGAAGGCTCAACACATCTTCCACTCCTCCACCTTTGTCCTTGAACATGGATTATAGCCTCTGAGCCCTTCACATCCACTTCGAGCCTAAACCCCGCTCTTGAGGCCCCTGCATCTCACCTCGGTGTCGTCACATTCATTGTCAAACCTGTAGTCTAGCTTCTGAAGCCCTCACATTCAATCCGAGGCTTGAACCCAGCTCCTGAGCTCCAATTTCGACCTCAAACCTACATCCTACCCCTGAGCTTGAATCTCATCTCTGACCCCTCGCATTCACCCTCGAAGTTGTGAGCTGATGTCTGGGATCGTCGCCTTCTCTTTGAAGTCCAACCCAGCTCCTGGTGCCACCTGGATCTCGTCTTCGAATCTTCGTTTCAACCTTCGAAGCTGAACCCAGCTCCTGAAGCTTCAAATTTGACTTCAAACCTACATTCTACTCCTAAGCCCTGGATCTCATTTCAGAGTCTTCACATTCATCTTCGAGGTTGAGCCCAGCTCCTAGAGCATTCCTACTTGACTTCAGGCCCTCGGAATCTTCACTTTTATTATCAGACCTGTAATCTAGCTTCTGAACCCCTCACATTCAATTCGAGGCCTGAACCCAGCTCCTAAAGCTCCTCGATCTCACCTCCAATTCCTCCTCTGTACTCCCCCCAGCGACCGCCGCTCCCCTCCTCGGCTGCTCTCCAGCACTGAACCAGTAACCGAGCGTTTTTCCTGGAACCCCCACCCTGGATCCGGAGATCCAGGGCCTAATCCTTACCCAGAGGCCGCAGCTCTCCTGTAAACCAGTAGTGACCCAAGTTGTTCATGCACAACCCCTAATGCCCAACCAACAAGGGCCTAGCCTAATTCAACTAATTCCCTTGCCTCAAAACCATCCCGTTCTTACTAACTTCTCACTTAACTTCTAACCAAGCTAACTCAATTCTTGACTTAACCCTTAACCAACCCCCCGCTAATCCCTCTAGCCCCCAATCCTAACACGACACCCACTCAACTCTTAAAACTTAACTCTAATTAAAACACGAAGGCCTCACTCTTTTTATAATTTTGAGTAATTGAAGAAATGTCAAAGTCAAGTCCTAATGAACTCAAGAGGTTAAAACCACATGTGGGCACCATATTGGGCTCACATGCCTGCTCTAGCCCTCATCGCTCCGGTCCCATGATTTCTACACAAGGTCATGTTTGGATTTCTCATAGTAACCATGTCGATCACTGCCCCATGCCCTTCGGACTTTCCACTCGATGTCTTGCTTACACGACGAGGGGAATGACTTGGTTGGAAGGAAGGCACCACCTATTCTTTAAAGAGGTCCATGTGGAAAACTAAAGTTTTACTTGTGCATATTGCATATACAACCAACATTGCTCCTACAACAATGGCCAGAGATTTGTGGCAACCAAGTAAGTTGAAGGTGAAAATGTTGGGAACCTCTTGTAGCTCCAAAAAGTTCATGTCTTAGCATGGTTGACACTTGAATTAGAGTCATAGATTTCATTTATAACCTATTCAGGGTAAACCTTAAAGGATGAGGGGGTAATGTAGATTCTCATCTATGTCATAAAACCATGTTATCAAGGTCTTTTGAGAATTGTCACAAAAGAGAAGCTACGGGGCACCATCAAAATGACCCACATCCATGCAATTTTTTTTAAATGATATCACTTCTTTTTATCTTCCCATAAGGAAATCTAGAAGTAATTATTTCCAACGTTCGGCATAAATGCATAATCGCACTGTGAGCATTTTAAGCATACCTCTTATTCATCCAACAAAATCACCTTGAATTAATATGTAAGTCAAAGGTTACTCATTCTAGATAATTTGACACGGTAATTAGCTTCAAAGACCCCTAAGCATAGAACAATGACCCCTTTTTCTTTTCTTTTTTGGCACAAATTGCACAATGACCTTTTGGCAACCATATGGCCTCGATGTGTTTATGGAGTTGGAAATTTAGTATTTTTTGTGAACACACAAACCATGACCAATCACGTGACCGATGAGATTAAGGGCACGTGACATGTGGGCACGAGAAAAGGACCTCAAATTCAACGTGAGAAATTGGGCACATCATGAAAGGTAATGGGTTCAAAGGAAAGAAGAAAAGGTAGGTGTACATCTGGCTGACACAACGACACTATTTATGGTCTTTAGTGTCATGTACTATATGATGGGTGTTACTTGGTGCTATACTTTCTACTACATATTTCAAAATTTTAAGTGCACTAAATATCCGATTTAGTGTGGCATTAAAGTTAGTGTGTCATGTTCATTAGAGTGGTCTTTGTTATTTGTCATGTAGCATCAAAAATCTTTTGACATCCTCTCTAGTTGTCAACCATTGATGACAAGGCAATTTAATGTGGATTAACACCGGTTTCGTTAAAAGTGCAATTCAATATGTAAAAGTGCACATGAACAAATTATTGCAAACGCATAGATTTCAATGAAAATATGACCATATTATAACTATATTGGTTATAAAAAAAGAAATTATAAATATGGGTACATTTATTTCAATGTGCTTGGTCATTAATCAAATTATAATTTGGTGATTTTTGTAAAAAAAACTTGATTTTACAACAATATGAGGAATTCTTTGAGGGTGTGACATATGCCTCACCCTCTCAAACCCAACCAAAGCTAATTACTGTTACAAAGGGTGTGGCATGTGCCTCACCCCCTCAAACCTGAGCAAAACTAATTACCGTTAAAGAGAGTATGGCATATGTTTTAGCCCCACAAACTCGAACAAAGATAAGTATTGATATTGAGGGTGTGGCATATGCCTCACCCCTTAAAATTTGAGCAAAACTAATTATAACTATACAAGGTATGGCATGTATCTCACCTTCTCAAACATGAACAAAAATAATTATTATTATAAAGGGTGTGACATGTACCTCATCCCTACAAATCCGAACAAAACTAATTACTATTATAGAAGGTGTGGCATGTGCCTCACCCCTACAAATCCGAACATAACTAATTACTATTATAGAGGGTGTGGCATATGCCTCACCTCCTCAAACCCGAACAAAACTAATTACCATTATAGAGGGTGTGACATATACTTCACCCCTCAAACTCCAACAAAACTAATTACCGATATAAATGGTATGGTATATGTCTCACCCCTCAAATCCCAATAAAACTAATTATCATTATAAAAGATGTAGCATATGCCTCATCTCTCAAACCCGAACAAATTAATTATCATTATAGAGGGTGTGACATATGCCTCACTCCTCAAACCCCAACAAAACTAATTACCATTATAAAGGGTGTAACATACGCCTCATCTCTCAAACCCGAATAAAACTAATTACCATTATAGAGGGTGTGGCATGTGCCTCACCTCCTCAAACGCGAACAAAACTAATTACCATTATAGAGGGTGTGACATATGCCTCACCCTTCAAACCCCAACAAAACAATTACCATTATAAAAGGCATGGCATATGCTTCACCCCTCAAACCCGAACAAAACTAATTACCATTATAGAGGGTGTGGCATGTGCCTCACCTCCTCAAACCCGAACAAAACTAATTACCATTATAGAAGGTGTGACATGTGCCTCATCCCTCAAATCCCAAAAAAACTAATTACCATTCTAGAGGATGTAACATGTGCAAGATATGACATGCGCTTCAATCACTCATTCAATGAATTGACAATGAGCAAATGTGGATATTAATGTAGATTTTATTTTTATAGTGTATTTTATAATAAATTGTGTTTTAAAGTTCTCTCTATAATATTTATTTTCATAAAATGACATATTTATAGATTTTTTCCAATTTTTTTGAAAACAAGGTTAGGTACGAGTAGAACGGCGCCACCGGCGCAATAAAAAAGGTTTCAAATCTAAATTCTTAAATTTATACATAGTAAAACAATACAAACTTGGTCAACACATATAAAATTAAAAATTGCACATTCGAACTTACCTAAAACGCCGCTTAGGATTTACATCAAGTTCTCTCGCTCTTGTCTACCCGGTTTTCTTCTCCGCCGCCGCTCTTCTTTGACGCTTGTCTTCATTTGTTGCTCATCTAACTTTTGACTCTATCTTCGACTTCTATAGGCGTTCGAATTCTACATTTCATATCATGATCTAAGTAGCATCGCATTCACGCTTACTCTCCACCAAACTCAAAGTGTATTTCAATTCAACACTTTCATTGAGGTGAGTGCCTAGTTCTTGAATTTTTTTTGGATTCAAATATGGATCTAGATCAGATCTAGATCCATTTTTAAAAAATAATTTAAATAATTAATTATTAGAAAATAAAATCATACACTTATTATATATAGTTCACAATCTTAACTTTTAGTTATAAATGTCTCATCCTCATTTTTAAAATTCTAAAATATGTGATCTTCACCCTCATTTTAAAACCTTCAAAATTAATATCTCTAATTTTTAATTTCAAATATTTGAATTTTTTTTCTTCATCCATAGTTTAAAAATTTGTATCATCCTTTATTAATAATTTTAAAATTTTCAACTCGTGATTTAGAGTGAGGCACATGCCTCAACTTTATCAACAACCTTGATTTATTTCTACCTTATGGTTTTCATGGTAAGGCACATGTCTCACCCTTATTAAAAATCTATATTATTTTGAACTTGTGATTTTAGAATGAGACATATGCCTCACCCTTGTTTACAAATCTATATTTATCTGAACTTGTGTTTTGAGGGTGAGGCACATGCCTCACCTTTGTAAAGAATACCAAATTTTCTTGACCTTGTGGTTTAAGTACGGGCACATACCTCAACTTTGTTCACAAATATGATTTTTTTTAACTTATGATTTTCATGGTAAGGCACATGCCCCACCTTTGTTAAAAATTATATATTATCTTGAACTTATATTTTTAGAATGAGGCATAGGCTTCACTTTTGTTTACAAATCTAAATTTATCTGAACTTGTGTTTTAAGGGTGAGGCACATACCTCACATTTGTGAAAAATACCAAAATTTCTTGAACTTATGATTTTAAGGTGAGGCACACATCTCATTTTTGTAAAGAATACCAAGTTTTTTTGAACTTTTGATTTTAAGGTGAGGCACATGTCTCACCTTTGTTAACAAAGTTGATCTATTTTAACTTATGGTTTTCATGGTAATGCACATGCCTCATTTTTCTTAAAAAAATCTATATTCTTTTAAACTTGTATTTTTAGAATGAGACACAAGTCTCACCCTTGTTTATAAATCTTAATTTTTGAACTTGTGATTTTAAGATGAGGCACATGCCTCGCTTTTATTGATAAAGTTGATTTATTTTCAACTTATGGTTTTCATGGTAAGGCACGTGCCTCACCCTTGTTAAAAAATATATATTCTTTTGAACTTGTATTTTTAGAGTAAGGCACATGCCTCACTTTTGTTAACAAAGTTGATTTTATTTTAACTTATGGTTTTCATGATAAGATACATGCCTCACACTTGTTGAAAAATGTATATTCTTTTGGAGTTTTTTTTAGAATGAGGCACATGTCTCACCCTTGTTTACAAATCTGAATTTCTTTGAACTTGTATTTTAAGAGTGAGGCACATGTCTCATCTTTGTGAAGAATATCAAATTTTCTTGAGCTTTTGGTTTTAAGGTGAGGCACATGCCTCACCTTTGTTAATAAATTTTATTTATTTTTAACATATGATTTTCATGGTAAGGCATATGCCTCACCCTTGTTAAAAAATCTATATATTTTTGAACTTGTGTTTTTAGAGCGAGGCATATGCCTCACCCTTGTTTATAAATATGAATTTATCTGAACTTGTGTTTTAAGGTAAAGCATATGCCTTACCGTTGTTAACAAATTTGAATGTCTTTGAACTTTGTGTTAACAAATCTAAATTTGTTTTGAACTTGTGGTTTAGATGAGGCACATGCCTCATTTCTTTGTTTGACTTTATTGATTTTAGATTTTTAAATATAAGGTGACACAAATATGTCGTTATTTTCTTTGGAATCATCAACTTCAATGTTATTGCTTCTATAGTGAAGTATGTGCTATGCCACTTGGTTTCAATTTATTTTCATGTTTTTAGCCAAATGGTGAGGTGTATGTGTTGCACTTCTCATTCAATTCATAAACAATAAATTTTAAGCTATGCACAAAGGGGTGTGTTTTACTCCTTTTATTTATTTCATAACTTAAAAAAATTGATTAACAAGGTGAAACACAATATAAATATGACGGTCATATAGTGTATAAGGTTTGTTTTGGAATTATTTGAAAGTATTTATGCCAAAGTACGAATTCATTGCATATTCATTTCGAAATTTGAGAATAAAATATTCAAAATTAATCCCCCCAAAAAAGTGCACATGCTTATGTGCACTTTTAACGAAACCGGTGTTGATTGCCAGTTGATAGTGCAAGCCACTCGAAATTACATGTTTAGTGTTTATGTACATTGTGTGATATAAAATAATATACTTAGTAAAACTTGACAAAAAATTGAGTTGAAATTTATCACGCTATGTGATTCCAAATAATAAGTGACACAAAAACCACAAACGATGAACTTTTGGGAGTGTTCACGATAAAGAATCCAAGCGCATGATAGGCTTGGATCAAGCCAAACGATTCTTAGACCCGAGTGTTCATAATGAAAATTCGTAACGCATTTTCATTACATCACCTCTAAACTCATAGCACAATTTAAAGAAGAAATCTAACAAAGTAAGCACCCAAGTGTTCCCATGTCAACAATCTAACAGTGCTCTCTTCCCTCTAAACTCGTCTGCGTCTTCAAATATGCAACTTGTAGAGGGGGAAAGTTTCAACTCCTCTATACGGACACTGACTATTAAGATCTCACGATCTTTTACCGAATAGGATCTTAGCTCATACGTTTTCCATGGAGGGCCTTGTAGGATATTAGGTTTGACCATGAGACCCCATCTCAAAGTGCTCACATAAAGTGAACATGTGGAACATATAGGGGAACCACCACCCTCCAAACTAAAGTTACTCGATCTAAGACTCCCTTTATGTTAGTGCTTGGTGTCGAACGTGTGGTCATGCCATAACAAAATAGAGTAGAGAATGAACTTATAGTGTGAACATGGAGACAACCCAAAATCTTTAGATTGTCACCTTGTCCACCTTCCACTACAAGAGAAACAATAGAAACTATTTGACGCCTCCCAAATCACAAAAGACTCCGATATTGTTCAATGTTGTTAGCCTTTCAACGTCGAGAAATCCTTGATGGGGCTTTAGAGACAAGAAAAAACTTAGTTTCATCTTTAGTTGTTTTTTAGAGAGGAAATGGCTAACCCTCGATGAACTTTTTTAGATCTTTTCATGTGATTTGATGATTGAAGAAATAAGTTGAAATAAGGATGCAAATTCTATCAAGCATATGAAGAATCCAATGTACAATTCTATGCAGGATCTAGTATTATGTCATCATTTCTATGTATAATTATACTTGTTCTTTCTTGCAAATAAACTTCTACATAAGTTGGATTTTGAGGCTTTGGGACATAATTTCATTAAAGAATGCCTTGCTTAGATTGACACATGCGGTCAAATTGTTATACATGCTTTTTGACATGTCAACATGTCAAATTTAGGGTTCAGCCATATATATCTAATCTTAGAGTGATTTGTAATAACTCTTCAACTTGTGTAAACAACGAGTATTGAGAGTCTATCATCTTAGAACTGAAGAGATTACACATAGGCTCGTATACATGTTCTAGTCCAAAGGAATCTAATTATGTATAGGCCTCAGCCGCCTCACACATGTATGCAAAAAACAAAAATAAATTGATTGCACAAAATAGGACTAAAATGCTCGTACCATTTACATACTCTACTTTTTCTTTCACAAAATCATTGAGCAGATGGAGTTCAAGGCCAACCTTTGCATTCCTCCATGGGCCTATTGTATATTTACATATGAGAATCATCATATAACATCCCCATTCTACATATTAACCTCACCATCAACAAAATGCATACATACACTTATGGTGTACAAGACATGTTCAATTGATCCCTATTGTGCACCCACGTGATTAGGTATCGCAACATACAATGCTCCATCATCAGACAAGTTTTGACCTTGAAGGGTCAGAATGAATGTGGGAATATTCTATAGAATATTGTCAGTCCCACAGAGCACTGTTATGGATCTGAATAATGTTATGATGCACCATCGACCACAAGAAAGCGTAAACTAAGTCGGAAGCACCAAATGTAAGTGGGGTGTTTCTCTTGAATACATTGAAGCGTTTTTTAAGACATAAGATATGGTAACAACTCCACCTTGAGGTGAATAAATAATGCTTTTCACTTTGTGAAATTTATATTACATGGCGGAAGGGATGGAAGGTCTATTTCTTAATGGTATTACACCTTAAATAAGCTTCAACCCTCACATGGCACTACTCAGCTCCTTGGTTGCGTTGCGTAGGACCATGTATCACATGGGCATAACCCTCCTTTAATTCCAAGATTCCTTGTTTATGGGAGAGCACTTAGGTTGTGTACCATGAACTTTTCAAATAGTAGTTGTATTATTAGGATTTTTGGATCGCAACCTTTTTCTTTGGAAAGAGACCATCATATAGTTGCTTAATAATGTTATATTATGATGAACCGCACAATATTACTCATGGTCATCAAGGGTTTTTTTTGTTTCTTATAAATTGCACATAAGCATGAGAAATATTAAACTTACCAACCTTACGTAACTATATACACTCTGAACTATGTAATATCATGCTTGTGGCAACCAAAGTGCATGTGATATTAACATGGATGCATGATAAAAGAGAATTAGTGTAGCATGTGACAGTATGGAATAACACAAAGTCAACATTGCAACAAAGACAAGAATTACACTGAGGACAACATGATGTGTGCGAGCATGTGGTTTTAATTCTTTGGTGGTTTATTTTGATGACAAAAGTCGTGATATATGGGAGAGAAATGTGACAATAAGGAGTGAAATTTTAGTTGGAACATCCATTCCCTAGGGTTTTGGGATATAAGAGAAGGAGTGACATTAAGGAAGTTCATATTACGGAGTTTAGAGTGTGGCACCGATTACGTGCTAGGTTGACTGATTGCATTTGGAGGTGGGTCGACTAGTCTTAGTTGGCACCTACTAAAGTTCCAAATTGGGGGAAGTTGGACCGCGTGGTCGGTGAGATTAAGTTGCAGGGACTAAATAATTGGAGCCTTGAACTGGTTGCATGGGCTCAAGAAAGGGCAACTGCCATTCACCCTGCACATTAGAGTTATTTGTGAAGTAAAGCAGACAAAACCATGGGTTCATTCCCAACTTCTAAGTTTATGAGAAGTAGGAGAAAGTCATCCAATTTTTTCTTAATGCATTATTTACCATGCACAAAGAGTGGTGTCGGGCTATTAAAATCTAGCTTTCTAGTTTGTCTTACTAGGATGGGTGGGCTAAGCTGGCCTTGAATAGGTTGATCTGGGATTCAGGACAATGTGTCTCATGCTAGTGTATGTCTTATTTTAGATTCTAAAATTTTCTCAAAGTTTGAGAGGTAGAAAGAGGAGGTCCAAAAAGTTTCACCTAATTTTCAAAATAGGCTCCGATACACGATGAGCAAACGAGCTCTTAATAGAAAGTTTTCTGACAAAAGGATCAACCTCATGGTTTCGTCACTCTTTGAGAGACTTTATAGATAACTCTATTAGGGTTCCCATATTCATTGTTGAATTTGAGTGGAGGAGGGTCTGAAATTAATTATGTTGGCACATTCACCCAATTATTCTTAGGTGCACGGTTGTCCAGTGAGGGTTGTTAACCCTTTATGCCATTGCAGCCCCCATGGGCTCTCTCCCAAAAAGAGAAGCCACCGTGGAGCCACTTCACATCTTCATACGGAGCCTCTTTGGGGTGTCCCACTTGGCACGGAGATTCCTTAATGTTTGAAGGTTAGATAAGTGCAAGTCTTGTTCGATTTTTTTATAATGTGAAGGACAATGATGCTCTGAAGTTTTTTTTGAAGCTTGTAGAAGGCCCCTAAGACTTGAACGAGGAAGAATATTTATTATGCCCAGGGTGTTGCCCAGTGCAAGGACCAACCATCTTTAGTAGTGTGGGCAACACTTGGGGCTTGGACAAAAAATATTCCAAATTTGGCTTTGAAGCTCATTGCGAGATACACTCATCATCCGGTCAATGAACTTTCACCACCTCTAAAACAAGCACATAAACTCCAAAATTTTAAATTTTAATTCTCACATATGTGTACTCTAAATATGTATATATAATTTTTAATTGAAATTCCTCATCCATCCCATCATCCAAAGAGAGGAAAAACAAGATTTTGACCAACTTGGGAACCTTAACTTTGCGACCATTGAATCTTCTCAAATCATGTTGAAAACGAAGAATATTTTCTTGGTCGATCTTCATAATGGAGTCGGTGTCCAAATACAAGTGGCCAATCATAAAATATGTTCATGATAGTCGGTTAAATTGCCCTCGACATCAAGGATGGTAAAGTGAACTTTTCTTAAAGGTCATTCTTTTGTTGTTCGCCATGACTCTCAACTTGGAATTCAAACCCAGGATCTTTCATGTTGTTGTAATGATTTCTCACATTGAGAAGCATTAGAGTCATAAAACATCTGGTAGCTCTCCCCAATTATGTTGACCGTGGACTATTGAGCCTAAATTGATTAACACTTTTTGAACATGTGGTCCAATCTCTTATGAATACATGTCTTTTTGGTGTTTTTTCTTAGATTCACACCTCACAACACAACACTCAGACATAAGTGTTCAATTAAGGGTTCACACATGGTCTCAAGTCCTAAGTCCAAAGTCACTTGAGGTCAATCTGTGCAATCCCAACTATTGAGAGCCACTTCGCACAAGGTCCCAAGTCCTAAGTCTTGAGTATGATATGGATGCCTACATGGCAACACTTTTTGGAGGTGAGGCCCGGGACCTCGTGTTGAGAGTTGCGTTGGGAAAACACCTTACACCAAATTTAGTATTTAGTGTTACCAATTCTATTTGTCTTGCTTAATACTAATTGTAAACCGCCCGTGTAGGTCACCAACACTAAAGTCCCGAGATTTTGCATGAAATAATCTAGACCTTATTTTAATAGATATAAAACTTACTTTTATGGTGTCCGAGGCTCAAAAGTTGGGACCAGCGTCCGGCAAGAGCCTAAGGCTAATACAAATGCAGCCTACAAAATTTGTGACTTAGCCTATAAAATTTTGAAAGTGTAGGACAAAGAGCCTATGGACAATTTAAAAACATAGGATATCAACCTATGTGATAAAAAACATGTAGGAAATTTTGCCTACAAATTTTTTTAAAGAGAGGATTTTAGCCATTCATCCTTCTTCAAATTGGGAAATTAGTTGGCCTAAGTACATATCTTTAGGCTAATACTCGGGGCTCTTGGGTGGCACATAGGTGGATATCAATAATAGCCTTGACTCCCTCCCCGCCGATCTTTACAAATACCACAGCCCAAGCCCCATCACCGCACCATTCATCACAGCTCCTCTCTCATCAGTTGCGATGTTGCACCACCGAGAAGCAGCACTCAGCCTCTCTCTCTCTCTCTCTCTCTCTCTATCTCTCTCCCCATAAATATCTTGCAGGAAGAGTAGAGGTTGAATCAGAAGATGGTGAGGACTTTCACCCTTAAACTCATTTGAATTTTAGCAACCTTTCATAACTTATAATCAACTCTTTAAAAAAGAATTGGTTAATCCTTGGCCTTCAAACGTGGTGAAGGGCTTAGCCAGGTTCAATTCCTGCCAAGGATACCACTTAGTACACAAATTTTGAATTTAAAGCCTACAACATTAAAAGATATGAAGGATTTTAACCTACTAAAAATTAGTTTTGAAGGCAATTGGCGGGTAACTTAAAAACTCAAAAGGTTTTCAACTTACAAAAATTTGATATTGTAGGATGCAACCTATGCCATGAGGGAAATAGCCTATGCCCTTTTAAAGAGGTAGGCAATTAACCTTAATAACTTCAAAAACTTTTCGGACGCTGGTTGGGACTTGGGTCCCCATGTGAACCAACCCTAAGATTAGTAACCAAATTAGGTAGTGTACATTATGAGGTAGTGTACATTATGAGGTAGTGTACATTATTAGGTAGTGTACATTGGATCGCGCCATGTGGCAACCGAGGGTTAATGTCACACATTGACCATTGAAAGGAAGTCTCGAAAAGTACCTAAAGCTGGGAGTGCCAGTGCCAGATGGCGTGTTTTTTCATAGATATTTTACGAAATGACTTTAATTTATCTGATGTGCTGGCCAAATTAACCCCTAAATCCCTAAGAGCCCCAAAATGACCCATTCTGTTTCGAATGAGACCTTTGATTTTTTGAGATGAGGGTGAAATTTTTGTCAAATTTAATGAGTTTCATTTTGCATTTAATGTTCCAAATTCCATTGGATTTGGACTAAACTTCAACCTTGTGGAATTTTTTCAAGGTCATCCAGCACCCCAAATTCCATTGGATTTGGACTATTAAACTTCATGTTACAGTAGGAAATGTGTCAGATAGGAAAGCAACACTCATATGTACTTGGAAAGCTATGAACTTTTGCAAGGATTTAGTTTATTTTATGTTCTGGATATCCACCGTTGGGATTGGTCATTGGAGTTTTTGAAGTTACTGTCACCAAAAATCCTCCACCCTTCGATTTCGTCCTAGCCCGAGTGGAAAAGTTTATAATGACATGTAGAGACTTCTCTCTTTGTAACCCAATATATAATTCCAATCTACCCTTGAAATATACACAACTTGATTAACACCACACTATGTAGTTTTACATTCCTTAATGTCGGGCAAGGTTATATCCTTAGCCTTTTCTAATGTCCACCCGGCCGCTTCGGCCACGCATGCCTTCAAAGATATCCCTCTTGTAAATCGAGTCCTTGCCTTCGACTCCACACTACTACATGAGTTCTCGCTTATTGATTCCGTGCTATCACATGTCATCGTGGTTGATTCCGTATTGGTACATGACACTTCGCTTGTGGATTCCATGAGCACATAGGCTTTAAATACAAGTATTAAAAAATACTTATATACTTATCCTTGCCCTTCCTTCTCTAAGTTCTTCTTGATGTAAATCTTTATCAATGTCTTCCTACTAAACTTCAGAATAGTATAACTCCCAACCAACTTATGTTCTGCAAGTGAAATTTGGTACACTTGTTAAGTACCTTATCAAAAATCTCCACACCAAATTTTAGCACAAACAGAGTTCATATGCAAAAGTTATGCATGAAATTCTAACTCTAACTACTTAGTATGAATGCTGTGATAAAGCATCCGGTCATTAAAACTCTAATAACTTCCAACTCCTACGTCCAATCAATCTAAAATTTTGACACAAGATAGATATATAAGTTCAGAAGGTAGTGTCAAATTTTGGTATCCATATCTATAACCCTCTAAGAGATACATATTTTCAAACCTTGCTGCTTTGTTCCTAGACACCCTCCCCTTCAACTTTTAATAACTATTTCATCCCAATGACTGAAGCTCTCAAATTTTTACCACAACTCCCATACTTTATAATAAACAATCCCTCAAATTTTCATACCCATTGAACACTCTGATCATCCATAATTGACAGATCTCTCACTATAAAGTTCTGCTCAAGTTCATAACTAATAAAACACTACAAGTAATGCACCTAGTACAATCTAGTCACTCTAAATGCCACAAGTTTAAACAAGTTTGAACTCTCTCACTTCAATATGAATCTCAATGCAACAAGTTGAAGTTTACAATCAAACTCCAAATTCCTTAAACCCAATCTACTTCTAACAAGAGGTCAATCCCTCTTCAAGGCTAAATAGCCTTGGCTCTTCTCCTAAGAACTAAGCACACACATGTGCTCCTATCTTGCTTCCCACACACCCACACTTATAACCCGTGGGGTGCTTAAGGAGCACGAAGGAAAGAGAGGATGAGTGAGGGAAGAATGAAGGATTATATAGTAAGTTGAGAGGGAGAGAAGGCATGAGGTAAGGATAGGGTGAGAGGATTAGAGCCTCCAATCACAACCCCTTAACCTTCTCCTTCTAAGTAGGGACTCATCCCATTCACAAGGCTCTCGATAAGCCTTCGAAATCTCCTCCTACTTTGTAGGCTCTCATCTTATCTCCTAAGCCTTCCTCCCTCAAATGATCAACAAAGATCCTAATTCAAACATTTAACTAACCTTGGCTTTCTACCTACCACACTTTACCAAGGTATGTCCTCATACTACTTAAGTCCACTCCACACAAGCCTAATGCTTCAAACTTAGCTTTCTTCAAGCTTCACTCTTTTTATATTTTTGTGAATAATCATAAATCAACAAAACACTACTTGTAATGTTTTACAAGTGTTAACAACACATGTGGGCATCAATTTGGGCTCACAGTTACTTACAAATTATTATGTAAGATTGGATGTAAAACGGAGTACTACACATTGCAAGGGCTTTTAGAAAATCACAATTGGTGCAAATATAAAAATGTCAAGCCTCAAAGGTTCACAATTTAGTTGGAAATCTTATGCAAAAAAATTCATCCCAGTTGGATCTCATCCCAACATCCATTTGATGATGTCAGTAGGGTTCAAGTTTGTTTCAACATCTACCCCACCCATTATACCTTTACATATGTACTAGTTTCTCATTCACATTGCCATGTGGATGGTTGACATATTTTTTTGGATAGCTCATACAAAGGCCGATATTATATCCGTATGGTTGGATGCTAAAAACCACCTACATAATGAGTCCTGAATTATCTCTCTTAGAAACAATGTTTTAAGGCCAATTTTGAGGGGAATGGTGCTTAGGGATTTAGGGGTTTACAGTTGTGTGTGTATATAAGTATCGAAGCTGATGCAACACTTGTTACTTACAATGATAGGGGAGAAGTTGCAGATGAACCGTTTGAGTTTGAGAAATCACCAGATGAAGTCCAAGACTTTAGGAAAATTACCGATCATATTACATGCTATTTACACCATGGACCATGAAATCGTCCCAAGGCCCTATAAAATATGTGATTGGTTGTTAAACTCGTCCCGGGACAACTTTGGTTTCCACCTAGGAAAAAATGTCAGAGTGACCATGGAGTTCGAGGCCCCCAAAAGACATAATTTAAGGCCTACATTATCCACCGACATGGTCCAACGGGTTTTGCTGTGGGAGAGGCAAATGGGGTGCTCTAGTAGAAAAAGGCAAGGGCCCATGACAAAGAAATGATGTTATAATTTTTTTTAATGAAATGTTTTTTGGGGGAAGAGAAGATGAAGACAAGAGAAGACATGAGAATGATCAAACTTGAACTCTTTTTTTCAAAACTGCCCCTTTTGGGCATATGTAAGAAAATCAACACATTCACATTGGATGCATGATCATTCCTCTTGGTCCACATTCGGTTTACACCTAGTGAGGGGCCCAAAGGCTTTGTAAACTGATTTTTTTGAAGAAATCGGTCCATGGATGTTGGACCACCAAGTCGGACCATAGAATAAGGCCATCTTCCATGATCCGATTTCATGGTCCGCGGCGTAAACCGGCCCTTAGAGGAACACGTGGAATATATCTTCAACTATTAAAGAAACACCGAAAGATGATCACAACATGTAGCCAATTGGACTTGGAAACACGAGGCTTGGCACCGATTAAGCTATGCCCCAAATATCTCCTCGGGCACTATTTACGAAGATTTGTAGTTACTGTAGCCGCATAGTGAGTGGAATGCCAACAAGTCAAGAGGATCCCCCTCGAACTTGAGAAGAAACTCTTTTTTGCCGATAATAGTAGCGGCTCGGAAGTTGCGGTAGTAGTAGTATAATAATACGATACACAATATACATGTGGCGGGCATCTAATCCGGAGCCCGGTTTTGGACTTATGTGTGGACACCAAGTTGGTGTTCCGCTCTTGTCGTATGCTCCCTTTCATCATGCTTCAAGTATGCTTCGAACCGGCCAATGGCGTCGCAAGGTCATGCATTCAAGTGGTGACCGGAGTCATGGGAAATTCGCCGCTCCTCCTAAATTATAAACCGCCGGTGTTCAATTATGCAAGGCCGGGTGGCCGAGGTGGCAATAGCAAGCAAATAAGGTATGTTGAAGTTATGAGTGACCATACATATATAAAGTCGGTGGAGTGGCTTATGTTTGTTTAAAGAGGATGAGTGACATTGGGCCTAAGTTGTGAGAAAAGTTAGCAAGGTCATGCGTTGAAGTGGCCTTGTCATGGGAGGTTTGTTGCTCCTCCCAACTGATGTTCATTTATATGCAAGTAGCCGAGGTTGTGATAGAAAATGTGATGAGGTAACCTTTGTCATCCAGATGTTTATGTGCTAACTTACGGCAACTGCACCTGTTGTTGTGGGCAGAATGTTAGGGTGGGTAGAAAATATTGTGACCCACCGTTATTTATGTGTGGGTTAATAATTAAGGTGGCCCACAATAATTTTGAACCTAGATTTTTGGGGATTTTGGGCTATGTGTCCTCTTTTTGGGACAATGTCGCATGATGGGTCGCAGGGTTTGAGGTGAAGGAACAAGTAGTTTTAGGTTTTAGAAAAAGTAACTTGGTCTATACTATTATGTTAAGTGAGGTGACGATTTCTTATAAACAAAACTATTTGACATGCCACAATAATTATTGTGAATGCAACTATTTTTTAATTTCATATTCCTACTTTTGAACATAGGATATTGTGTGCTCAAAACTGACGTGGGTCGAGAGAAGTTACATTGACCAAAATTATCGTGGTCATATGTCAATATTATAGTGGGCCATAGTAATAGGTGTGATTGGTGTAGTTTAGAAAGTTTGAGATAAGGTTGGAGAGGAACTTGCAAAAATTGGGAGTGAATCTTCAATAGGATTTTTAAGTGGCCAATATTGCGATAAGGTCATGCGTTGAAGTGGGTCCACCATGAGAAAGTTGCCACTCCTCCAAAGTGGTGTAAGGGTGAGTTTCCATGCAGGATGCGTGCCCACTACATTCTAGATAATAATGGGTCGGAGGTTTTCACATGTAGTTAAGCACAAGCCGCCATCCAACCACATTCTGGCGGTCTACTAGAATGTGGAGGGCCATGGACACATGCCACTAGACTTCCATACATCCACTAAAGAATTTTTAACCTACAAGTGCCAGTCACCGAAGGATTAAGACCGGTTGAAGACTCAAGAGAACCAATGTTGGTCTTAGAACTCCATCCTTGGTGACCGGGAGGAGGAGGCTAGTACGTGGGCCCGGATTTGAGAAGATGGGAGTAGCTAGCTGGCACATACGAACCCTACCCCACCAAATTTCCTCTACATTTGGGCGGGTTTGTTCTTATTCACACTAGACTATGGTGGGCGAGTAGCCTACATGGAAACTCACCCTAAGTTAGATATGTTTGTTGAATCATGCATTATAGCCAAGGTGGCTATAATAAAAAGTGCATTGAAGTGTTTATTTGTCATTACTAAAAGGGTGGCTCAAACTCAAGGTCTTAACCCAGATCCCATGGGAATTCCAAGGTTAAGCCACCTAAGGTTGGAATAGTAGTCGGATGGGTGACCTTCCTGGCACTTGATTTCCATTGCACCCTACCATGTATGATTCACCCAATCATAGTGGGGGTATCCAGGTGAAGCGGACACTTTCAAGCAACCATGTGGGAATCTAGGGACTTGCCCTTGGGGGAGATAAGTGTTGGTTAGCTTGTCCGTGCCCATTCAAGGTGCTCACCTTTGAAAGGAAGCAGTAGTCATCGAGGTCCCTCTTTCGAGATTATATATAGATTCAGACCAACTAGAAAATGAAACAACACCATACTTCATGCCGGTGGCAACATCAGAGTCGTCTTTCTTTATTTCTTTCTTTCTTTGTTGTTACTAAATAGGCAAGGTTTGGAGATATCATAACTTTTCATCCAAATATTTGTACATGTTTTAAAAATTTGTATGTCACTCCGTTGTAAACTGTGATTTTATTAGTATTAGTATTATTATTATTATTATTATTATTTGAGTGAAATATGTTATTTTGGACCAATTTATGTGATTTACAACTATATTGTTAGAATCCACTTTTCTACTATGGTGGGGTCCACCACACTCAAGATGGTCCTTTGTTGGGTTTGTTTAATTCACTTCGATATTTTCCAAGTACATGAAAGTGAGAAAACAAAGAGATAATATGGTAAAGAATCTATTGGGATAAATTTCAATTCAATTTCTTTCTAGTTGCCAAATATTAAATTGCCCTATCTAGTTGGAGATGCTGTAGTTTGGCATTTAGGCACGTGGTGGGAGCCAGGACTTGTAAGTCCGTCCCCGGGTAGATGAATTCCGAAGCCACTTTTGGGCTATAAAGTAACCAAGGTTCGCTCCCCTAGCCACCGACCACTGCGGGAATCTCGGTGAAACAACCAAGGAGATTGAGGTGCTTTCACATTACGAAGGTTGTGAAGCATTGTATAAGCTTTGTTTTGTGAGAGCGATTGAGCTCTTTAAAAAATGGGCGACACTCGTAGAAACCGAAAGGTCTATTTGAAATGGTTCGTTTGGTATTTGTCACCTAATAATAAGAGTCATAACCCACCAAAAGTATCCTACTATGTGTCAAATGAGTGCCAAATCGATCATTTTGACATAAAGTGTAAGTCTTTTGGCAATGCATCAAATGGTTATGGTTGAAAAGGCTTAGTTTCCTACTTAGTTATAAGGTGCAACACTAAAGCTTCAACCCTACGATCATTGCCTTATGATATCATGTGATATATTTAAGCAATCAATCACTTCAAAGCCCTCACTTTTAAGCTTTAGAAATTACAAATGCTTCCTTTTTGTGTGGTGGCGTTTCGTGTTCGAGGGGCCCTACTTCCCCTCGGTGAGGACGCGTTTTCTTGGTTCTTAATGCATTTGGCGTTGCCTTTGTTGGCCTTATGTCTCAAATTTTTTTCCCCAAAAAAACACAAATACTTTACAAGTTGAAAATGATGGATACCAATTACAAGACCTAATTATGCACAGAGAAATATGAGCAAAAGATTCTCAAAGAGACAGATGTTGCCATTTGTGGTGTCATTCATTTACCAAGGAGATACGTGCACCAATCATTGCCTAAAAATGTGGTCTCTTTCAATGCAAACTAAAATGATCCAAATGGCCCGGCACTATGTTGAAAGGGGCATGTTGAAAGAACCACGTTGTGTGTCAAAATGATTAAAATGACACAAAATGTGGTTTTTGCTACAACATGCACCTTTTGACATGGTAATCGATTTGAATTGTTTTGGTTTGAGTTGAAAAGAACCACGTTTTCTAGTAATATTGCAAAAAAGGACCAAGTGACTCAATGTGTCGTTGGGTGACCACAAACATGGCTCCACTTGGTACACTCTCCTCTTGACTTTCTTCACAAAAGTCCTCAACTCAAGATATAAAAAAACCTTTAGCTTGAGGACATGCCATTCAGGTGGCGCTTATGTGGCACCGCATTTGTCATCCCAATGCAACTTTCTTCAAAGAACTCAACACCAAGATGCAACGTTTTAAGTTAGCTTTGGGTCTTGCAATTGAGTTGGCTACTATGTGGCACTTTTTCATACAACTCACCGCCTAAAACCCCAAGCTAGGTACCGTGCCGTGGTTGCTTAGAAACGTCAAAAGGTCAAGTTATTATTTTTGAGGTGGGGCCAAAGATGATAAGGTTCTTAACATTTCTAGGCTCCAAATATAAGCTTCCCGTGTCCCAACCTTCTTTTCTCTATTCGATAGGCTTTGTTAGGTCACCAATCCATGGCGGGCACCAACTTTTGAGGTATGATTTGTGTGTTGAAAGTTCATGTATGAAGTTACTCTAAAGGAGTCCCAAATATTGTTCATCAACGTGTGGAGGTCAAGTCTACTACTCGACAATACCTAATATGTAGAAGCGTCCAACTATGTGTATGACCCAATTTCAAGACCTATTTTTTGGGTCTCAAAGTGGTCACTTGCATGCTTCAAAATAGATTCAAACAAATATTACTTTAAAGACCCCTTGTAGATCAGTTTGTGCCAATTTTACAAACATGTTGTTTGGAATTAGCTAGTGATACCTTACTACCATTTCACTGCATCAACCAAACAATTTGTTCTTTATTTTTATTTTTTAGGATGTCATCAGTTCCCAATCTCATCACAACATTTTCTTCAAAGAAGGTTTTGCACACCATAAAGCTTGTGGGATTTCAAGAATTAGTCACTTAAGTTGTTCTAAAAAGCGATGCCAAGCATGAGGAAATTTTAAAAGGTCTCAACTAAAGACCACTTTACACTACAGCTTCAGGGTCCTTGACCCATGATATACCTACGTAAATTATGTGATTGGCCGAGAAGCCAAAGATGGTCCAAGTTTATTGTACACTAGACCTTGAAGGCAAATGAGAATCAAAGAAATCCGAATGGATGAAAAATCTACACAACGTCCTACATGGCACCAAGTGGATAATGGTGCATAAAAAGAAAAGGTGGGTCTAACACAAAACCAAGGGCCATGACAATCATTTAAATTGTCATTGGCTTCTAAAAATACTATATACCACAGTGGGAACCCAAACCCGAACATATGTGGCAATTTCTCAACATGGTCCACTTTCACTTGACACTAAGCTTGAGGGCCCATCAATTAAAATTTTGAATTTTGATTTTCCCACGGTATGGCCTTTGGATGATTTTCAAGGGCCTGTAGATTTTCATGGTCACGGCTTGTGGTTCATGTGTAAAAGCGGCCCCTTAATTCCCAATTTCATCACAAAAACTTGCTTCCAAGAAGGTTTTGCACACCATGAAGCTGATGGAATTCCAAGAAAAAAAAGTCACCCAAGTTGCCCCTAAAAGCAGTCATGAAGGCAAGGAAATTTTTACAAAGTCTCATCTAAGTGAGTCATAGAGGATAACCAAATGGTCCGAGACGACCCTAAACTACCGGATGATGGTGGAGAGATACCCAAATCTTAAGGAAGAGGTTGACGGTTCGATTCCCGGCTGTGAAATCCCCTCTCTACTTGACGGAAACTTGTCAGGCGATCAACTGCCTCCTATGCTTTGGCGTTGCCCTGTCGGCCTTCTGTCTCAAAAAAAAACAAAAAACATAGAGGATAACCAAAGCCGGCACGAGGGAGGAGGGAATCGTATACGAGCGTACCTCTCATTCATCCAACATAAAAGCCTTGAAATTATATGCAACCCAGATGTTACTTTATTTAGTTGCTTTGACACCGGAATTAGCTTCAAAGACCCCACATTAAGCTACCTGAAGTCATTTAAAACAACTCGGCAACAAACCTATAGGGGGTCAAGTGTTTTGAAGTTGGATGGATGAGAGGTGCGCTCGTATACGATAATTCCCATTCTCTCTCTCTCGGAACGAGTGGCATGTGTTAATACATACGATTACATGGATAACGGAGCGGTCGGGATTCAATGGAAATGAGCCACCCACTATTTCCGGCACTAGGGTTACTTATGTAAGTAAAGCTTAATACGGAGTACCTTTGCTTTTTAGTGATGAGAGAAACTAGGGTGCAATTAAAGAGCTCTGAACATGCACATGAAGTGCTTGAAGTCGCTAGATTGAGACCACTCATGGGGTGTCATTATAAATGGGCGCTTTCTCTGAAGCGGCTAAAAGGACTTCCACGGCAAAAGGTGAAGACGAGGGCAGCAATGTGGGTGGATTAAAAATAGGGGTGGGAAGCTCTCAATGCGGCCTTTAGGTATCTTGCAAGATATTGGTGTCAGACGCGACTCAAGTGGCTCTGACCCCGAATATGCAAGGAGTAGGTTTAAGTTATTATCTCTGCGGGCTGTGCCCTCCATAGCCTACACTCCGACATCTCCAGAAGCTATAGCAAGCACTCAACGACGAACAAATGCCAGCAGCCCAGCACCCGCCGCGAAAGCGGGGGAGGGAAACACCTCACCTGCACAAATCCCTTATTGATGCAGCTCATGAGGCTCCCTTTTCACTTGCATTAAAGATCTTCCTTTCTCTCTCCCCTCTCCGCATCAGCGGTCGCTTTGGAATGCTACTTGCCTCGTATACCTAAACCCACCATTATTATGTATCATAAATCGTATACTTCAGGGCCAGTGATCAGGGAGATTTTTGGGCATAATCGGCTGAGATCCTAGTGTTTGCAAGTCCAACCGGTTACATGTTGACATCCTCCGGTTTTCCTTTTATTAATTTGGGGTATATTCTATAAATTCCTCTAAAATGATCGGTAATTTTCCGGCAGTCTTGAACTTCAACCGGTTATTTCTCAAACTCAACCGGTTCATCTGTAACTAACTGCCGGTTCTCCCCGATCATAGTTCAGGGCACTCCAACATGTCCAGAAATTTTTTTCTCCCTTCTCTCTCTCTCTCTCTGTCTACCAGTGCCCGGGAAGTTTTTGGGCATAGTCGGTCAAGATCCTAGTGATTCTAAATCCAACCGGTTACATGTTGACATCTTCCACTTTTGCTTTATTCATTTGAGGTATATTCTGTAGATTCCTCTAAAGTGATCGGTAATTCTCCTGAAGTCTCCAACTTCAACAGGTTATTTTTTCTCAAACTCAACCGGTTCATCTGCAACTAACCACCGGTTCTTCCCGAGCAGTGCTGTCTACCATCAGTGGTCATTCTGAAATACTTTGTATCATATACCTAAAACTTATAGTGACCCTAAAATTAACATTATGTACCAAAATCGTACATTTCATCGCAATTTTGACATGTCTTCAACCTGCGGCGCTCAAGGGTTTGTTGTGACACTGTCGTGAGTTATGCGAAAATCCAATGCTTGTGTTTCAACTCTCCATTTTGAGATCTCCCCCGCCAAAGATATACGGTTGCTTTGAAACACCTGCCTCATTTAACGAACACCAACATCATCAATGGTAATTATACATTTCAAGGCACACTGACATGTCCAAAGCCTATGGCATTCAAGGGGCTTGTTATGGTACATGAGTTATGCATAACTCTGATGCTGATTCAACACTCCATTTTACCTCCATTACGATGTTTATCCCCCTCCCTCTTATGATAGAAATGGTAGAAACTACACTAAATAGCCCTATTGCTGTGGGCCGCAGTCGTTTTCTAGAGCCCACGCTAATTCTCATAAGGAGAATTAATGTGGGCCAGATTAATTGTTTTCCTAGAAAATTAGTGCGGGTGATTATTTTGTCCGAAAACTAACACAGTACTCAATGTGTTGGTTGGAAATCTTCATGAAGACTTAAGGGAAGACCCAGAGTATTGGACCCAATGGTAATTCCACCTTGACTAGAAAATTAGTGTGGCCCATGCTAATTTTCCACCACACTAATGGGACTATTTAGTGTAGCTTTAGATCCCCTTTACATGTGGAGTGTATCTCTTGTCACAACATGCTTTTGTGCATCCTTTTAATTAACATGGATATGTTGCATGTACACTACTACACCATTTATGGTATTTAGTGTCACGTACACTATTTACGAAGGGCCTAAACTAGATGCCTAGAGGTCTCAAAGTGTCATGTCCATTGATTGCCAATATGATACAATTCGTCAATTTATGTAATAAAATTAAGTGAAAGATTATTTATGTCATGACATTTAGCATAGCACATTGGATACTTGAGATGATGGTTTTACTTATTAGTATGTGAGGGTAAGGTAATCTTGAGCATACCAATGGCAAATGTCATTTGTGCACACTTTTAGTCAACTTGTAGGCCATTGTGTAACATAGGCATACACCTCATAACCATTTTGAAAATACTCATGCCAAGATATTTAGTAAGCGCACTTGAAGGCCAAGCGTCATGAGGTGATAGTAACGATGAAGTTGTTGATCATTAGTGTAACCTAGCATACGCCTGAAAATAGGGTGAGTGACATTATTATGCATGTGACACTAAATATCAAACGGTGTAGTATGGGCCCATGCCACCCCAGTGCTTTGCACCCATACATATAGCCCATCACTTTAAAGTGGTCCCCCCACTTTCCGGAATAGTAGGGAATGGTGGGGCAAGTGCCTCACCACCACCACCACCACCTTGTCCTTTGTATAGTAGATGTTATTTGTGAAAAATACACATCTAAAATGGTGACTTGGCCCACATTGCTTCTCAAAGCATGTATATTTAAGGTTCCATCATATGCTTCCACTTTTCGTGTCCTCAAACAATATTGTTTTGCAATATGTATGCATTGACAACACAAACAATATTTCTCATTTGTATTTCTCATTTCTCATGGGAAAATCTTATGTCCATATTTACTTGAATCCTAGATTCACCCTCATTAATATATTTCACTAGTTTCCCCCTTCCCCAACATCATTGGTCACTACGTAATACTGCTTCACACCAACATTGAACTTGAATCCAACACCATGTACCATAATCGTGCATTTGGGACCACTTCATCATTTCGGGAAGCTTTGCCACTCAAGGGTTTGCTCCTACACATGAATTCTACAAAATATTGGTTCAACTCTCCCTTACACCTGCATTAAGTAAACCCCCCTACCAAAGCATGAGCCTAACAAATGTGGTCACTTGGAATACTTGCCTCATGTGCCCATCACCAACAATGAACCTAGAACCAACACCATATACCACACTCATACAATTGGGGGTTTCAAATGTAATGATAGACCCATGCCCTCGTGTTGGGTACGCCTACCTTTAAGGTTGTTTTGGAAGCATCTTGGACCTCGGCATCTCACCAAGTTTATCAACCTTGTGTCAAGGTTGCACTTGTACACCTTCGCCTTCACTATCAAGATGTTCTCGACACGTTTGCTATTGTACTTGACTTTGTCATAAGATGGTAACGACTTGTCATGGGAGTCATTTTGGTACTACCGGCGTTTTTGTCCTTTTTTTGCTTGCTTGTTGCCAGTTTGGTACCATTACACATGTCATAGAGACAATCTGGCCACAATTCGTGGTGGTGATCATAATCAGATGTTATCTTGAAAACCTCATGTCTCAAGTTTAGACCAAACTCCCATAACGAGTCAATATCAACAACAGCAAGGGTACTACTCTCAAGTTTAGACCAAACTCCCATAACGAGTCAGTATCAACAACAGCAAGGGTACCACTCTCAAGTTTTTGCAACCCAAGAAAGACATATTACTTGGCCAGATTTAGATGTAGTCCTAAACGAAGTTTTTGATCAAGAGCTTGTCAGAAACTTGTCCTCCACTTGGGATCCATCACTACACCACTTAAGCTTTGGAAGCACAAGCTCTCAAGTTGAAGCTTAGTGCGGAAGAGGCTTCCAGCCAATGAGGCTTCATTCTTTGAGTTCTCAACTCTCTAGTGTGAAGAGGTCCTTAAACATGTACACATCTGAGCTAACCAAATGGGAGACATCAACGCAGGGTTTCATTCTGACACAAATCTCAGACACCAGAATTTCAATAATAATTGCTTATCTCCCAGGCCGAGGAATATGACTCCTGACCAATCAAAGGAGTATGGCTTACTTGTTTTTCACATGTAAAATATAAATGGGTCTTTGCTTGCTATGCAAGTTGAAGAGTACCTACAGCTTTTAGGAGTACACTGACATGGACTTTTCATCCAAAGTCCCTAAGTGTGATCCTTTGTCCCTACCTCCTCCCTATGTTTCCCCCTCAATTATTCTCTCTTCTTATGTACGACTGATTAAATTCTATAATTGCAGTAGTCTGCATTTCGATTCCCCCCCCCCCCCCCCCCCCCACCAAAGTCTGTAATACACAACCCCAGATGTGATTCTGGCCTCATGCACATGACTATACACTCTTGCTACCAAATATATCTTTGGTTTCTCCTACCAAATACAAAGCTGTTCTACACATATTAACAAAGTAGAGGTGATTACTAGGAGTTGTAAGGCATCCCGTGTCAATAATGTCCAGTGTTTGAGTGGGAACTATTTTACCGAAAACAGATAGACACTAAGGGCACGTCTAGATCGTTTCCATCATCATCTTCACAGGCGATGACGACGTCAAAATGACGTCTTCCTGGAAGTACCTCCAACTTGGAGATATCCTTGGCCAAGTCAAGCACCTTCTTATCCATGCGCTCCCGATGCTTGGGAAAAATATTATTGTACAGCAGAGACTGGCCGCAAGAAATGCTGTATGCCATCAATCCCCTCTCTTCAAACCACGCTAACAATTCTCTCAACGTGATATTCCCAGTAATAACCCACCGGTCCCATATTGACCACCGAAGATTCAAATGCGTGAATGTCTTTGGGGGTACAGGCTCGGCCATCGAAATGAGTGGAAGTGCCAAGTTGGCAAATGTGTTCCTGTATTGCTCCATATTGTGCCCCAAGAGAACCTTGTAAAATTCTAGACAGACCAGACCTGTGGCCATGGCAGTGGTTGTGGCTATGGCAGGGATGATGCGTCCAGCAATGAACTTGGCCTTCAGTTTATCAACCTCGGGTATGTTGTAATTCCGTGCTCGCATGTTGGCAAGCCCTGCTATGAAGTCCATGTGGTAGTTAGCATCATTATCCTGCACATTTACAAATGACAACCACTTAGCATCAGAAGTGAGTAACATTTTGCACTCTTGTACATAAACATTCTACTTGGGCATAAAGTATCCTACTTGCAGTAACTGCTACTTCATACCCTACTTGTGGGCCAGATTTGGTGTAGATTAACAGTTTCGCAAACCCCCCCCCCCAAAAAAAGATACCACGTGTCATCATGTGATTAATTGGAGCCTCTTTAAACATGAGATGTGAAGTTAGGCAGAGACATGCCCAATCAGGGCTGAATGTACAGTAGTACAACCTCTTAACCTGTAGAAAATGAAGCATAGCAGAAATGAAGGCTAGCTGTACCATCCAAACAAGTGATTTGAGTCTGATAGATCCAAAAACCAGACGGACAAGCACACACCTTCTCAAATGAGATGGGATGCATGTGAAATCCATGAGGTAGGGTCTTCTCTCCCCCTTCCAAGGTTTGGATCAATTGCTCAATCTGAAAATCATCGTCCAAACTCAAAGAATGCATACTTGCGGCTTTCTCATCAGTCTCAATCTTGACACCTTTCTTTGGTAAAAACTCAGGAAGTCTGATCTTGTCAACCGCTTGTCTAAACTCCTTTGCATCTTTGGCCCATGCAGGTATCTCAATACCATAGGTTGTTGCTCGCAGATACGATGCTGCAGCAACAAATGAAAGGTATGAAGGATCTGAGGACACAAAGGTCAAGGCCTTTGGAAATCGCTTGGGTGCTGACCAGAATGGTGCCCCAGTGCTAGTGGCAGAGTCCTCCGGGAATGTGAAGGTGAGTTGCTTCACACGATTTACAAAGTAGTCCTCAAACCTACAACAGGAAACCACAGTGTATAACGTTCAGACAAAACCTACAAAAGAATGTAATGTGGTCTATAGTGGGTACACAAGGTCACTCCACTAGTCATCCTCATTCAATCTTCTTGCACTGTTAACACAGTGCAACAATAAGAGTAACTCTCACAAAGACTCGACCAAAAAGTTCCATCAATGGCTCACTGCCCATGATCATAACACAAATTCACATGCTGGCAGTGATTAGAATTGGGAAAATGAATCCTTGGGAGTTTGCTGCAGATGTTAGATAAAGTTCAAATTTCAACAGCATATGTCATCAATTTATCTGCAAAACAATTCAAACGAGATACAAAGGTATATATACCTCTTCCTAGCCCAGCTGATACAGTCCTCGAATGTGACACATCGCTCTGTGACCAAGCATTCTACCACTCGCTCCAAGAGTTCACGTGCTTGAGCATCACCTGCAGATCTCATTGCTTTCTTGTACTCTTCTGGATTTGATAGGAATGCATTGGCCTCCACTGGACTCTTCTCAAGTAGCCCTGAAAAAGCCACTCTTTGATGATCAACATCTTCCAGAAAATAGGACATTCCAAACTTAACCTGCATACTTACGTAGGAAACCATGACATGCTTCTCAGGTTGAACAGAGGCCAGCTGACACACAAATGTTTTAACTTTTACTCATAATATCACTGACATTAAACGACCTGCATTATGTCCACCACATCTAAGGACATACAGGAGATCCTCCCTTGATGACAAAACATGTGTGCTCCACATCAATGAAAATTTGTACATCCTCACCTTCAAATTCAGAGCGTCCCCATGTCAAGCAATGGTCAATATTGTGAGGAAATGAGTGGACAGTGCACATTGGTGCTTGCTTCTCAGGTGGATCACGCGATGCTCCATAATTTTCAGTTAAATTGGGAATTATCATCTGTGTGTTGCACTTAGTACCCAAGGTCCCTGATTCAAGGAGTGGCTTTTGAAAGTATACACATCGAGAATCTATATACAGCCTGGCATTTACATTGTCCAATGCACTGACGACCACATCAAGGCTCTCCCAGAAATTGTCATCAAAAACATCCTCTGTTGCTGAGCTGACACGGTTCTGCAAAGCAACTGCCTTAAAAGCAGGGTTGATAGCCATGGCAGCTGATGATGCCACTGCTGATTTGGCCTGTCCAATGTTCCAATCTCGAAAAAGAAACTGTCTGCTTAGATTACTTTTTTCAATAACATCATCATCGGTGACTATAAGGCTCCCCTTTGGACCACATGACACTCCCATGAGTGCCAGGTTCTTAAGAAGCTCGCACCCTAAGGCACCTGCTCCCACCAGAAATACTTTGGCTGCCTCCAGCTTTTGCTGCAACCTGTGGCCAAACACTGCTGCTTGCGCATCGTACCTTGAATTCATAGGTTTCACATCTTCAGCTGTCAATGGCTCCACTGGAAGAGACTCTACAGAGTCGAAGTAGAAAAACTGCAGATCAAGCAGAAAAACTGTAAGATACAGTTCAAGATTCTCATCACGTCTTACCAGAGAGAGGAGCAAGTAAAAATAGACCTTAAAATAAAACAGGGTAGTGAATTGGAAGGAGGGAAATAGTGCAGCCTCTCATACTTGATTAAGAGGATGGAACTTTCCAGAGCAGGCCTTCACCACTTCCTGACCAACAAATCCTCCGAACATGGCAGCCATTGGACTCAGCACCGCACGTGATCCACTCCCCAGAAGCCTGATGATATTCTCATCAATAGTCTGAAGTTTTAGCTCACCCTGTCTTCCCTTATTGATGTTCTGTACAATTTCAACCAATCTGTTTCCATCTGTTTCACATGCCGGAGCAGGAAAGCGGCCTTCCTCCATTCGGAATAAGTCTAGAGCCTGAAATGCTAAGTGCAGCAGTGGAGGACGGTCAAACTTTGAAAAATCGCTGAATAGGAATTCACCTGGATTTACCATAGCCTCCTTTAGTGGCTTGAACTTCAATACCTTAGGCTGCTTAACCTGGAATCAAAACCAATTCCTCTTAAGCAGCGGGTCTTGCAAGGTATATTATCTACTGAACATAAATACATTTATGTAATAGTTAAATATGTTTTGTATTAGGTACAGTGGCATCTGTCATGCTTATTTACAGCTGGTTCAAGTCTAATCAAACAGTGAACATGCAAGGTTAAAGGTGAGGGATAAAGACAGAGACTAAAGTGCAATCTTTGAGATGCTTGAATTGTTGTGCAGACCCTAACCTGTGTGACAATGCCACCCTTCTCATAAGCTCCGTAATTTGTTGTATCCTCTTCCAAAAAAAAGGAATAAGGTCTTGTGCCTTTCACGCGCCGTGGTTTCCCATCATTTAGTGCTGACATACCTTCCACTTCAGAGAATATAACCATGTCACCATCCTCAAATTCAAGGCGCTCATCATCCACACACGCCACAAGAGCAGGGCTATCATTACTGATAGATGCAATAATTCCTGTATGTGGCTCTTCTCCATCAACATCCAATACTGTGAAAGAAGGTCCAAAATCACAGAATACAGATCCAAAAACTCCTCTGATATCTGCCTTGATGAATGCAATGGGTGGCTTATGCCTGTGGCAGAAATTGTCAACTTCAATAGCTTTCCGCAGCAATAAGTCCGTGAAGACAACAACCTGCGTAGACAAAAGGATCAGAATCAGAAGCACTGACTAATGAGTGCGTATGTAGTTCAAACTTTGCCGCATGCCTGCACATGACCTTGTTTTCCAAAACATGCTTCAATTGCAAGAACAGAGACAAATAGAAAAGTCACAAGGGAGCAGATACAAGTATTGAAACTCCACAGCCAGAATTCCCCATCAAGGCAACCCTTTGGGTTCATGATTGAATAGACTAAATAGGTAGAACAACGTAAAGATAAGAGACTGAGACCTGATGTGCAGAGAGCAATCTTTCTGTAATTCTCCCAGTGTTGGTGGTGACTGCAACAGCTGTGTTCAGCTCCTTCAGCTTATCCACACAAGCCAATGCACGATTCTTTCCAACATCTTTCTCCGTGAAGTAAAACTGTGAAGAAAGATCCCACAACTCTACATTCCCATTGTCGTGGAGCGTGACTGATTTTACACCAGCTAGTATGACATTCTTGGCTGCATCAACCAAGCAATACCATGAGGAACATTTACTAAGGTGAGGTCTGAGAAATGGAAGCCATTGGTGGAGTACTTGGATATTGTAACAGGATACCTATAAACTTAAAAACTTGTTCACTACAGATATCCAATTAGACATTTCATTCACTACCCTATTCTTAATCACAATTTCTAAAGCCACTCAAATGTGCTATACAAGGTGCCAATACTTTATTGATGTGTGCAAAAGTGCACATTAACGAACTTCCTTTCCTGTAATTATTCTGCAGACAGGTACCTATCCACCTATCTGGATAGACATTCGCGGAACTCCCAATATCCTCAAAACTTGGAACACTAATGTGACTACTTGAATGTAGCAGTTTATTCATCCGTGATGGAATCTCTGGTGAAATAAACTTCCAGATCATTGTTATAACTAGCTTAGCCTATTCAACAATGCCAAAGCTCAGGTTCCGCTTCAATTTTTCAAAAGAACTCTAATACAGCTTGCAAGGCACCCCAAGCTCTCAATATTCACAACCTGCTTACTTAACAGTGACCGCTGTGATTTGATCTCCACCAAGAAAGCTGATTCAGACTTCTTAATAAAATGGAGTGGGCAAGGTGACAACCAGTGTATTTTCTTCAAAAACAACAAGAAAAGAATCAACCCATCCTCTTTAGTAGAAGTGGTACGCATTTGGGTTAAGGTGATGAAATGAACCCTTGAAGGCCCAATAGGCCTTCTGGGCCTAAAGCAAAGATGTTTGAGGTTACTTGATGTTATTTTAAGCTGAAAATGTCAAAAATGACCCCACCTTAAAATTAACCCATCAAATGCATTCTTCCATTTGGAGCATGCATTTAAAAAGAAATGAATAAAGAGAGATTTGAGCTCGTATACATGACCTATATACAAACACATACCATGTGTATCAATCCCCTTTGTCAAATATGCCTATATTTTCAATCTCAAAATCTTGTGCTAGGTTGTGTAATATACTGTTTCAATATCAAAGATCAAGTAAAATTTGGGGCCCATACAAACTGTTACGCAGTTCATGCAATGCAAAGTAACGTTATCAAATATGCCAATTTTTACTCAGTCTCTTATCTTTACATAGCAAATTGGCATATTTGATAACATTACTTTGCAACACAGGTCATGCAACGCAAAGTAACGTTAACACCAAGTGCATCCTGGTCTGTTCTTCCCTTTTCTTCATGGATATTCAGTATTTTGCAAGACATTGAACAGAACAGCAGAAGGACTCTATCAAGTACTGACCGATTCATATTAAGTGATTAGGGTTCTCAGAAGAGAAACCATCACAATCCTTCTGTCAGGAATTCCAAAAAATGTAAACGAATTCACTACTCAATCGATCAGACAAGGCACACAGTGTCAGCAGATTGAGATTCGACAGAAGTGTATATAAGATACTTAATGCACAAGGTGTAGAGTCTTGACGTCAAAATGCCATACTCATGAGAAAGAAACTAGACTACCTTCACCTCAAGGAGGTCCTCAACTATGAATGTGAAGCTTACTTAACGCAACCCTTGTCACCACCCCCAACAACGCAAAATCATGGCTGGTTACCATACCTCAAATCAAAGACTCGCTATTGAAACTGGACGGTGGCCAATTATCCAATCCCTAGAGATAACAGAATATGCCATTTTTCCTCTTACAATGTAATTGAAATTGAGGCACACCTTCATGTTGGAATGTCCTCTCAACAACTCTATTAGAGATCGGATTCCTTAACTATTTCAGAATGTAGTGCTAGGCAGTCTCAAGTCTTTCTTCCAACTGGATCATCAGGTAGATATAAGCCATTATCTTATAGAGGGTACTGCATTGACCGCACCTTAATGTACTTCTAGTACCATAAGATATGTGGGGCTTATTCAGATATTTTATCTTAAGCGGACACCTTTAATTAAGTGGTGTATGCTTACGTCAGATCTAAAGAACAGACACCCAAGAAGACATGTGTTTACTAGAGATTGGTCTATGTGCTCAAATTTTATCGTGCATTCTAGACTCAATTGTTAATAAAATTGAGGGGACTTAGGTATTCATTTAAAGAATAGTCGCACATGCACTTTCGATGATCATAACTTAATCAAGGGAGGTCCGGATTTTGCTGATGCTTCATCATAGATTGGCTAATGCAACACAGCTTTGTTGTGCCATAAATCTGATTGGTAGAAATTGGAAAACATGAAAAACTAACCGAATAACACTCACATGCCTTGAGCTTTAAGCCTTTTGGCTTCCCGGACTTTGAATTTAATTTCATTTCATTTCAGACTAATTTAAGCAAGCAGCTTAATCTCACCAATTTCCACGCCAAGGCCTTGGAGACCCGAAACGAGAACATGAGCTCCAAAGACGCGGCGCATCGTCTCCCTGCCATATACAGCAAGTTGCCTGCTGTGAAGATCCTCGTCGATTTCGACATCTGCATAAGAAGTCGCCATGATCAATTCTCGATCAGGAAGATTTCCAAATGCCGCACTCCCAATTTCCACACGATTCTTCTTCACGTGGCTGCAAGTGCCCTCTGACTCGTCTGGATCCCCCACACTGCCTCTCTTTCCAGACAGCATAAATTGAGACAAAATTTCTACGAGGCAAATCCCTACATGATGCAAAGCTCCATTCACGATCCTCCAAACCCTACTATACGGCCCGATCCTCTGCCCTTTCTCCCCCGAATTGACGCCAAATTCGACGCGAATTGTCGCGTTCGAGGGCTGCGGCAGCGTGGCGGAGAGTAGGAGGCAGATTGAAGCATCCGATTCGGGAGGAGATTGGCGATGGCGTTTAGGGTTTGGGGCGTGGAAGCCCTGCAGCTTACGGTGCGTCCCATTCTTCAAGGCTCCTTCGCTCCCCTTCCTTCTCAGACTTGGTCTCCTCCGAGAATGTCATCCATTTTACTTCATCCAACAAGAGCTGTGACATCATTCATCCATCTGACCTTTACAACACACTTATTTCTTTGGAGGGATATCTCTTGATTGTTTCATGATCGGAGACGTCAAGACCGATGAATGAATGTACTCCGGACGACCCAAACATTAGACCATGTTGTTGTGGTCCATGTATTAATTTGAGACAAGAGAAAGTCTCAAATTAACGAATATAGCCATAGTGCTAGGGCAACCACACACACCCCTTCTATGGAAAGTATTGAAACAACATTGAAAATCCCTAAGCTAAGCATTAAACACACATTTGAGGAAATAAACGTCATCGTCATACAATATGCTATGTCCATAATTCTACAGAAAAGAGGATAGAAATCAACAAACCACTACCAATAGAAACACAACCACCGTAGCAACCTCAAGCATCCACCAACCAATAAATAAGTAGGATCACAAAATAATACATGCCAACACTGGCTAAGGAATTGTCACAACTCATGGTAGGGGCTAGTGGCCATATTTTTCTGCCAAGTAACTCACATAGCAGATGCCAAGTCACTTACATCACAATACAGTTGTTGCGTACCTCTCCATGAGGAGTGACCGAAACACCATGGGCACAAAGGGGACCCCGGAGTGACACCCAGGACTTGTGGCGCCATTGGTGAGAGGGCCCAAGTGATCATAGTGTGGGTGAGGGCCCCGGGCATTGGGAACACCTCCCATCCATGGAGACTAGGAGGCATGAGGGTGAGGCCATAAGCTATGTGTAGCTTATGGCGTGCCAATTCTAGAATGCTCAAGAACACCTCAATCGGATGTGTGAGCTAGGAGATATGGCAATTTGAGTGGGGCGTTGTCCCGAGACAGCGCCCTGGTACATCAATGGCATGGGAGTGGCTCCCGGGACTACCAAAGTTTGAACAAGCATAACTTCCTCAATACTTGCCCAAATGCAAATGGGGCAAGTGAATAGTCCATCAGCATCTACGTGAAACGTAGATGACGATGGAGTGGTTGATTGTCAGAATCAAAGACCATATGAAGAAGTTATGGGGTTCTGAAGCTCTTGAGGGTTTCCAGCCCCAACGGCTAAGGGAAAATGTCTATTTGGTCCCAAATGTTGGGAGAGAGACAAAATATTACTTGATGGTGGGGTAGGGGCCCTGCCTAGAGTCCTAGAGGCTTATATGGGTGAGGTGGTGTGGCCGAACGGCACGGCCTCCATGGGCATTGGCCCAATGTGAGGGCATAGTTGCTTAATATGGTTCGGGTTGTTGTAGTGTTACTCCGGCAACGCGATGATCAACATAAGATTGGACTTTCATGAATGGAAGTCCACATCTAAGAATTGGTTACCGATTAAGAGGTGAGTCCCGAATGAAAGAGTAGGAGGGTTGGTCCCCCTCCTATGGTCTAAGAAGGTCCGCGCTATGGGGAGCTAACCATTCGCATGGCGGAATACGAAGGGTTAGTGCTCGTAATCCTTGCTAGAGTTGGAAAAATAACCAAGATAGTTAAGGGGAGCTAGTGAGGGTTGCGACAACAGTGCTCATAAGGCCATCAAGAATCGAACCGGACCACTAAACATATGATACTAACCCTCACATACAATGACCCACTGAGAAGTCCCATGACCCGGCAGCCACCTCACGTAGAAAAGAGATCATTTACCCCTACAACATTGCAACCACACTAACCCCATCAATACAAAGATCATCCAATCACTAAGTTCCCATGATCACTTCGGTTACCCTGGTTATTATAGTGCCCACCCCCGAGAGGGGTTAGTAGTCTTGCACCACTGATATTATATCCAGTGGACATAATACCAAGGGTGGGCCAAACGGGCATTTCAATCATGCTGATCCCATTGAAGTCAACGTTTATTTTCTCTCCTCAAGCTCTAGTGTAAAAATATCCCTTGATACAAAGTAACATGCAAGGTCATGGTAGGTGAGAGCAGATTATACCTACATAATGGGTTTTGTGGGGGGCCTTTAACCTCTCCAATGCATGAGGGATGATCATCTTACAATATAATATATATAAAGTGTATTTGTATGGGTTTCTTTAGAACTACATACCTATGACACAAGTGAGGTTGTGAGGCAGTTTTGAAAATTCACATCCATACGGTTAAATACACAGGGAAAAAAAAACATTTATAGTCTTCTTATAACACATTTAGAAGTAAGGCTTTGCAATTTTGTTCTTTAACCAAGTTAAGCTCACCATACTTGCAAGCTCGAGCTTGAGCACAAGTGGTGTGTGACAAGCTACAACCCCCGTGTTTCTCTCTCCATCCCCTCTCCATGGACCAACTTGAGTTCCAAATCCAAACAATACCCTCTTGCATGCATTGATTGGTGTGCTTATGAGACACTAATATGAGTGCTTAAGATGCTCCAATGAAAAGGCCTAAACTGTGAAATGACTTTGCAGATTTTCGCAGGCGGCATATGAACTTATTAATTTTTATTTCTATTTTCTACATACTCTTCACACAATCGAAAAGTTGCCAACATTTTATAACTTTTCTCCGACTTCTATACTGTCATCAAAAGAGATAAACTTGTTAGAGGTGTTGCTTTTAGGCACATGTATCTTAGGACCGCTTTGCACACAAACCAAGAACCATGACCATGGAAATCTAAGGGCCCTTGAAATTTATCCAAAGGCTATATTGCGGGAAATAAGAATATAATTTTAATATAAAGTGAACACTGGACCATGTCAAGGAATCGCAACATATGTTCAAGTGCAGGTCCCCACTATGGAAATCTAATATTTCTAAATTGACATTTAAGTATATTTGGACAAACCGGTTGTCTGTAAATAGTAAGGGCATGCACTTGTGGAGGGGAAAACATCAAGTGACATCAACAAAAGCAACAACATAACAACCACAACTTCATATGTTTGTATTCCATGTTTGCCAACTATCATATTTGTGTAGTTTTGATATCTAATGCAATGGTCGGGGAAAACCGACGGCTAGTTCATTATCAGCCGATGGATTTCACCTCATGGCCGGTCCAAATTTCCAACCATTGGATGCCAATCCGACAGTAAATTCAATCCTCCGGCAATTAGCCAATGGACTAGAAAATTTCCCGGAAATGTAGCCGATTCTTCTTGTGAATTACCGGATTTCAGCCGGAAGAAGTATTCAAATACTGGCCGATACCCTCCTGGTCGTGAGCATGGATATCTAAGTGGTCAGGGCTTCGAACGGCAAGTCGAGGGATGCAGGCCAGGTGCCCAGATGTATGGACATCAATTTCTTGGTCTCCATCTTTGAAAGTGAAGTGTTCTAACCTTCTGATTCTTGCTGAGATTGCTAAGTGCCAATGTGTGAGTACTGCAACATGTGAAAGGGCGTTTTCTATTCAAAATACTATTAAACAAAAACTTCGTAATCGAATGTCTACATCTAACTTAGAAAGTATGATGCGTGTTGCTATAGAAGGCCCAGACAATGATTTTGATGACATTCTAACAAGTGCTCTAGATCTTTGGAAGGATGCTGCTAAGTTTCGCTATTTGTATAGCAATCCATAGCGCTATTTGTCTGGGGCATCAAATGATGCACTTGAGGAAGTACCCTAAACCTTAAACTTTTTGAATTATGCAACCTTTTCATGACCAAATCCAATTGCTTCTATGAAGAATTGGAGGATCCTTGGCCTTCAACTGGTGAAGGCATTGCTAGGTTCAATTCCTGCCAAGGGTATTAACTCTTCAAATTTAAAGTTTTGAACATGCCTTTCTTTTCACTTATTCAAGATTTTGTACTAAGAAATGATTTCTAATAACTTTTCATACATTTTTTAAACAATTAGTGCCGATATGAATTCCATTTAATCGGATATTGGCCAATGAAAATATGAAAATGTAGGCAATTGGCCGATTGATTTTACAAAAGACCAGCTCTTGCCGATGTAAACTGGAAAAAATCCGACCCTTTGTATCAACTACCGGCAATTAGCCACTAAGGCTTCAAAAACTTCCCAAACTCTGATCTAGTGTATGTCATATTGGCGGTTGGAATTGTCCACAACTCATGCATAAATCTAAATATACTTAATCATAGTTTTTATGAGCCAATGGGTAATTAAATGATTGCCGCGACCTAAGCTAGTTTTGCGTTAGACCCACCTCTTTTTGATGGGCCTACACAATATCCAGAAGATCATGAAACATTATCCACTTGGTTCCATGTAGGATGCCATGTAGATTTATCATTCATTCAAATTTATTAGGTCCCTCATGCCTTCAAGGTACAGTGTAAAGTGAACTTGAGTTATCATTTCTATTCACGCATGGCCATCATGAAACTCACCTTGCTTGTCACATTTCATAACATCAACATGTTATTTGATCATTACACTAAATATACCAATTAGTGAGTGCATGAAATTAATGAAGGTGATACTAACTTCCTTTACACTATGAATTAGTGCCACCAAAAGATCTAGGAAGCATTGTTCATCTCGGCACTTGGCACTATTCACTTAAAGTACCGGCACTTGGCACTAATCACTAAAAGTATCGACACTTGGCACTATTCACTGACAAGCATGTAGCACACACTGATCACAAGCACACACTCATTTCTTGAAATCTATGATAATGAGCATAGAATTAACCGTCATCATGAATTTGGTGTCATTTGTTCGCAACTTCAACCCTTGGTAACTTTGAGATTTGGCTAGATTGTGCATGTGCCTTTAATTAGTACCACCCTCATTAATTGGTATATTTAGTGTAGTAAGTCACTAGTCGTTACCATGTTCTTTAAATTTAGCCAACTATCCTAGTATTCATCATGTGGTGAGTTATCACCGAGGTTAGGTACTAAGTTTTGTGTTGTTAGGTTATAACTATGCGGTAACGTAATCTAACGATGTTAACAATGGCCAAGTGTGAATGTAGATAAAAATAACCACAATGTTAAGCAAAGATATCCACAAGTGTGAAATGTGCCTTACATGTAGAGGCCACACATGTTTGCAAATGCCGGTTTTGAAACAGAGTTTGGTAAGATAAGGTAAATGAATTTCAGCCTTGCATGTGGCTATCTTCAAGGAGTTTGGTTTCAAGGTCGGTCCCTATTTTATTGGGTATAAACGTTTGTAACTACGATTTAAGTATGTTTGGATTTATGCATGAAATTTGGACAATTCCAACCGCCAATATGACTCACACTAGATCGCAAAACTACACAAATGTGGTGGTTGGCGAACATGGAATACAAACTTTCAAAGTTGTGGTTGTTGTGTTGTTGCTTTTGTTGTTGTTGTTTGAAGTTTTTGTCCCCACAAGTGCGCATCCCTTATTATTCTCAGACAAGTGTTTTGTCCAGATATACTTAAATGTCAGCACTCTGATCCAAGACAATAGTTCCGCAAGGCTCACAAATTTCGGAGTTGGAAACATACGATTCTAACCATTAAAAAAGAGACCAACCTTAAAACCAAGCTCCTCGAAGTCAAGCACATGATCAATGTCGATTTTCTTTTACCTTGGCTTACCAAACTCCGTTTCGTGTGTGGGGTCTCTTCTATAGACAGAAACTTGTCAAAAGTTGGAAACACCATCGAGCTGGATGCAACCTCGAGTTTCAAGTTCGGTAGTCCCTTAATCAAGGGTATCCTTGCTGTGGTCCCTGCGGGAGAAAATGGCCACCTACAACATAGGTTATCAACTCATGGCGGAAGCATTTCTTGCGGTTTTCTGGCAAGGCACATAGCTATTATTGGACTAGGCCCACTTTGCGCACAAAATGACTGGATTCCATGGATTTCAATGAATTATACTTAGGGCCGGATTACATGGGTCCCGAGTCCCAAGTCAGTTCAGGTTAATCCGTGTAATCTCAACTGTTGAGAGCATGGAAGTTGGGACTTACCACTTCACATGGGGTCCCAAGTCCTAAGTCCCAAGTATGACATGGATGTCTACATGACAATACTTTTTGATGGTGAGGTTTGAGACTTGTGTCGAGAGTTGGGCTGAGCAAAAAGCTAGATCCAACTCTCAACACAAGTCCCACGATTTTTTTTTGCATAAATTATTGAAGATCCGACTCAAATGATAATCAACCATATTCTAATGGTTTCTTGAGGCTCAAAAGTTGGGACTTTGCCTCCATGTTGGAACTTGCTAACATGAGTGGGACTCGGACTCGTGTGAAGTGGTAAAGTCCCAGCTTCCATGCTCTCAACGGTTGAGATTGCACGGATTGACCTCAACTGACTTGGGACTTGGGACCCATGTGAACCGGCCCTTAGCCTTCATAGTTCTGTCTGTACAGGATAATTTAACTATTGACAATAATTTGGGAAAATCGGGCCATTGAGGGTTCGGTGACATGGCACCTCTTCAACAGTTGTTGCATCCCGCACGCAGGAATCTGGGGTGGAACCGCCATGCATGTTGACTAACTTATGCTATGAAGATTGGGCTGATCTGTTGTTGACAGCGAATCTAGAGCGAGCACCAATATGTAGTTCAGCTTGATCTTGAGAGTATATGTTCACTCCTTCATGCCTTCCTAGGTGTGCAGGCTGGCCATAGCTTCGACATCGATCGATGTGTTGCTCTTTGCGTACGTGTGCTTCGCTTGCATTGACAGAAGGTTTACAAATTCTCAATTGGCAATTCTAGACCTGGCTAGTATGGCAAGACCAATCGGTTACTATACACAGCTGTAACATTTATTTAGATTACCTGTTTTCTTCTGTCTTAAATGATTGTTGAGCACCGCAATACTTGTGATTCGCAATTAGTAGCCTGCCGTGTATTGGTGCCAATATAGGTATATTCATTTGTGCGGTTTTTGGAACACCAGCCTTAGGCTGGTCCTGGAGTGCCTCGTTGACAGAAATGAATGTGTTGACGGTGTACCGACACTATGTAGTTTTCTTGTTCCTATGGAAAGGGGGTTGCTGCCGTTTTGAGGTCTAGCATCAGTAGTAGTATCTTCGCTTTGGTACAAAGTCAGAAATTCAACAAGTTAGATCTCTTGGGTCTTCGACAGTCTTCAAGTTTGCACTGAAGCTTTTTCCAATCACAAAGCTCTTTTTCTCCTATTCAGAGGGGAGCTCTAAAGTTGTGACAATGAAATAAAATGACAGATCGACTCCTACCCTATGAGATGAAGATAGTGGGGATTTGAAGCTTCTTGAAACTCACCCTTAGAAACTTGTTCCGAGTGCAGGAAGCACCTTCAGGATTGTTTACTATATTAGTCGATATTGACTGCAAATTAATTACCTCTGGCGAAGAGGTCCGTGGTTTTGTCTGCAGACCATTTTGTAGCTCTTTGAGGCAAGGGGCTGCAAACTGAAGAATCAGCACCTCCTCCTAAAAGCCGCCATCATATTTTCCGAATACATTGAGGAGACCTCTCAGTCAAGATGCAGTCGTGGATTGCTTTCGTTTCTCGAATATTAAAGGTTGCAACTTGGAAATCGTACTTGTGTTCACTTTTGTGGAAGCCCCAATTACCTCGGGAAGGGCACGAACAGGACGTGGTTGCAGGTTCATCACCAGATCATGGCCGGGACACCAATTATGTTAATACACCGGTTCTGGAGACTCGCTTGGACTCGACATCAAGATCAGATGATTTGGGGTTCGAATTGGAACCGGTCCTCTCTCTTATTTCCTCGAATGAAAAGGTGAGACTGGAATTTGACTCCGACTCTCTGAAGGTGTCAACCATAGAAGGCTATGATCAGTATAATGAGGAATCATACACCCAGGTTCTTGTCAGCACAATTCATCTGAATCAGGACGTGTGCATTCAGATTGCACGCGCTATAGAAACTTCGCGGACATTGATTGTAATCAGTCTTCGCATGTACAATTTCCCTGAAGAAGTGGGCATTGCTCATCTAGCGTTTGAAGAGTTCGGGAATGCCATGCGCTCCAACCAGAGTATTGAAGAGGTTCGAATTTTTATTGACAAGTGTGTTTCAATAGATGAAATTGTAATGAAGTGTTCACTCATATTGCTGGAAAGCCTAAAGTTGAAGGTACTTACTTTGGGTAGTGGAGTTGGACTTCCACTTGGGAGAAATACAATCGAGACCTTCGCTTGTGGTCTCCGCAGGACCCTAACCCTCAGGGGGTTCTCCATCTTCACAAGCCATCCTTCTGGTTGGATTGACATAGAGGGGCTCAAGTTGTTGCTTGAGCCCTTCATGGGTGGGGAAGAGTCTAACCAGAGTGTTCGAGGTTTTGGGCTCAACTCTGCAGGAATAGATGATGAAGGTGCGAAAGTCGTTGCTTCCATGTTACGCCACAACACATGCCTATTACAAGGTTTGTCTCTCCATGATAACAAAATTGGGCCAAAAGGCGCCACCGACATTGCGGCAGCACTTCGTTCCAATACTACTCTTGGAAGTCTTTACATTAGCGCAAACCCCTTAGGTGCAAGGGGACTGGAGGCGATAGCTGCATCGTTGACCAACAATATGGCGGAGGGTAACCTGGAAACCTGCAATTCTTCCCTGAGAGGTCTTTGTTTGAGAGGTGAGATAGGGAAAGAAGGTATCGAGCACTTGGAGGCACTGGTGCGAGGAAACACTTCCTTGGTGAGCCTGGATTTGGGGCTGTGTAGTCTCTTGGAAACTACAGAGAATGTCATCAGACTCCTGGAGGCCCTCAAAAGCAACAAGAGTTTGGAGGCAGTGGATGTGACGTATTGCCTGGGAGTGGTGGGGCGGAGGGTACTTGGGACAATATTTGATCTACTACAAGTCAATCATAGTCTTGTGAAACTTGACCTGGGTGGCACGCCTCTGGAGGCCGACGGAGGTGCGCAGATGGTGAGGGCGCTGTTGGAGCGGAAGGCAAAGAACAAGATGTGGGAGGTCCTGGAAGGCATGGCCACTGTGAGGCCGAATTCAGCCAGGATCTTTCTGTGTGGCTACCCATTCGCAGGTAAGTTGATGAGCGAGCTAATTCCAAACCAAATTCAGATCCGCTTAATCATGTATGTTCGTCTGATGTTAGAGTTATCCTCTACTTAACTCAACATGACTTTCAATGGTGTGAGTTGATTGTTTTGCTTACAACATCTTTCCTGCATGTTTGGTAAGTTTCGGTGCAATCTTACAACAACATTCTACACCACGAAAAGTATATGCATCATTGTTAATTGCAATATGATGGAGGATTTCTTTTTTATTCCCTTTCACAAATAGTGAAGGCCATCGATACATGATAAGGGATTATTGATGCACCCACAGACAAATGTTTGTACCATCTGATGAAGACTTCCTTTCAGACTCAAACAAAAGCTACACAAATCTAACCACCTTAGTAGAATCCAGTGAGCCTTGTACAAGCTCATCCTGTCCAATGTGGATATTACTAGAGCACAACCTGTCCTCAGACACAGATTCCTCTAACCTTTGATTAGATAATTCTAGTGTGTGTTTTACTAGTTACCCATCAATGTTAAGGTACCTGGTGTAGTTATTGTCTTTGTTGCGGAAAAATGAAGTTTTGATAACTTGGTGACTTCTTCTACAGTGTGTACTATGTAGTAGACGATTTCCAGACAACTTCTTACTCAAAATTAAGTGAACGAGAATCTGCAGTACATTTTATATTGATTGATTCTTTAAAATGGAAGATTTGGTCTACTTTGTTCACTTCGTATTAAATATGCATGTGAATGAAAGATGATGCCTTGTTTTGAAAGTCCAGTGATTAGAGAGTAGTTGTCTATATTCATATGTTGATACTTTTGTATGCCTATTCCAATTCTGTCAAGTGACCGTGCTTTTATGCCACAATCGTATATCAATTAGGTGTGGGATTCTATGAGCAGGTAAGACAACGATTCGCCAAACCATAATGAAGAGACTGAAGGTTGATACTGGGATGAATAAATGGAGAAATCAGTTGAAGGCTTCAAGTCTTTTATCAAGGATGCTTAAGAGCAAATCAAATATTGCTCCAAGAGAAGCAACGCAGAGAACGCGGGGTATTGAAGTACATGTTGTGTCATTTGACGACATCCATGTTACAATGTGGGACATGGCAGGTCATGACGATTATCACTCTTTCCACGATCTTGTGGTTCCAAATCTTACTGGAAACTCTGGAAGTTCATGTTCCTTCCTCCTTGTTTGCAACCTACTTCAAGTTGGGATAAATGGCCACAAGAGTCTCAAAAGCCTCCAATGTATTGGTGATGAACTTCTGTATTGGCTACGGTTTATTGCTTCAAATTCACAGATATCAACAGCATATCAACCACATGTGACCATTGTCTTGACGAATCTTGACATGGTGCCCTCCGACTATCATACTTGTTTCTTACCAAGAATTAGGGATAAGGTTCAGTTCTTCAGAGATCAATTTCAAGATATTCTGGACATCGATGCAGAAGTGTTCGCAGTGAATGCCTTATCAACTGAGTCAATCAATCATTTACTCACATGCATGAAAGAGCACTTGAAGAAGCTATTGGGAAGGTTGCCACCTGTTTTTGAGGCTTGCTCAAAGATGCAAGTGATACTTTCAAACTGGAATCGTGAACACCCAAATCAACCACTTGTGCGGTGGAATGTTTTTGCCGAGTTGTGTGACAAAGTGGAGGAGTTGCGATTTCACGAGGGCCTTCAACCAGAGGTTTTAAAAAGGAAAAAAGCAATTGTAGCAGCATCCTTACACGATGGTGGTCACTTGATGTATAACGAAGAGCTCGATTTTGTGGTCCTAAACCCACATTGGTTTTGCCATGACATCATCGGACATGTCCTCAAATGCAAAGAGTTTGATGATTATGACGGAATTGCAAATGGTACTATCACCAAAGTTAATCTCAAGCATGTTGTGAGCTCCTCCCTTCATAGCAATTTACAGGGATTTTGCTTTGAGGATTTATTGCAAATGATGATAAAGTTGGAACTTTGTTATGAACAAGATGGTGAAACAATATTAATCCCATCCTTGCTCCAAGATTACAATGATCAATCTGCTTTGGGGAGAAGACCCTTACGTTGGCCTTCACAAGAGAAAAGCGCAAATTGGCACTATGTTGGTCGTAGGATAGTATGCAATGACGAAGCTCACACATTCCTCACTCTTGGTTTTTTCCCACGTCTTCAGGTACAAGATCTTGGACCTTGTCTTTGCAAATTATTAATTATGAAACTCCATATTATGTAATTATAGAACATTATTTTTATTTGTGCATTTATAATTCATTAAATTTGATATATTATCATATGTATAGTTACTTGTTCCATTCTTTGAAAGCCTTAGTACTATTTAAGGTACTTGTCAACTCAAATGGCAAATGTTTACCTTTCATCGTAGGTGGTATTTCAAAAATTGTTTGGAACGGAAAATGGTGGAAACAGTTATAATCTTGCCAAGAATTTTATATCATTCAATACCCGTGGAATGGAGGTCATATTGGAGAACAGTGGACAAATCGGTTTTGACATTGATATCTTGATTCGATCTGCAAGGGCCAACGAAGATGTAATTCTTGAGTTTCTACATGCACATGTGATGAAACCCATCTATGACCTTTGTGCTCATCCAGTTTTGGGTTGCCAAGGGGTGAACCTTGAAGAAGGAATCTTGCGTCCAGCTTGTGTGGAAGGTTTAATTCCACGTGTTCATCGGAAACACCAATTTGTCCTTGTTGAAGAGCTCAAACGCATAATTTTGGCAAGCAACGATTACTCATATGTGCATAACTGGAAAAAGGAGGGTCCTTTGGAAAGAGGATATGATGATGCAAAAATGTTGTTGGGCAAGAAAGCATGGGAAAATATACTGAATAGGCAACTCAAAGACATGCAAAACCTATGTCACATGCTTCAGGTTGATACAAAGTACCAAAATTTGGTGGTTGACAATCCGAACTTGATGGATATGGAAGAACGTGATTTTCTCATGGATGAGATAAAAATTGCAGATGTCTACAAACTTGTTCAACGTTCTACAAAAAGATTGTATACAAAAATAGAAGAAAGTGAAGCAAGTGTATTGAAGAGGTTGGATGACATGGAGAGTCGAATAACTACAAGAATGCACCAGATCTCATCTCTCCAAGAACAACTTTTACCACATATTCGTGAGAAGATCAATGACTTGATGGCCTTTTCTGAGGAATTCAGACAATCGCACGTGCCACGACTTGTGTATTTCACTGCTTGTCAAAAGAATAGTCTAAGAGCTATCGTCACACGGATGGTGCCCGGACTAACCAACTTGAAAATGCATTTCATGTGTGAGCATCAAGAAGGATTTCACATGATGAAAGATCAAAAAGGTTGTGATGTGTTATTTGGTACCGATGCAACACGAGTGTTTCATGCAATTTTGGTGTGGGGAATCAAAATATTTATTATAATGGCAAAAATGGGTGCACATTTGACGGCGGGAATGGGATCAATAGTTCCAGATTTAGCAAAGGATTTCATGATGGTCCTTGACACACCAGGGTTTCTTGAGGTCAAGAATCCACCTTCTATACAACAACCCTTGCAACAAGATCTCCATATGATGGCAATCACGGAGACTGAGAAACAAGTAGCGGAGCAATGGTTGATCCAATTTCTCAAAGGAAAGAACTTGTATGAGTTGTTTTCCTTGCAAAAGGTTATGTACACAACTAGTAATGTTGGCACACGACAACATGGCTCAATTGCATGGGTTTGCAATGACCACGTGAAGGAAGGTCAAGGAAACTCCACTTTAAAGTTGATTACTTGACGTATTTATTAGACTTGTTCTTCACAAAAAAAAAGACTTTCATGAGCATGATGTATATTATTTGTAGACAATTGGGACTCCAAAATGAAATTCGTGCATATATGTGTTGTGAAGTAACACAAAATGTGGCATCAAATATGTGTGTACAGGTGATATTGAAGCATTTTCATGATTCAATTTGGTAGGCAACTTGTTCCACAAGGTCATTTATGAGAATTTTGACATTTACTTCCTAGATTTTCATTCATAACTATATCACTGACTAGATGTTTGAAAAAACTTTGCAATTGTTGAGGCAATTGAGGTTTGAAATAAAAATCTATGATGAAGATGTTAAAGATGCTAGATGCAGAAGATGAATTTAGGTTACTTGAATATCCATTTCATAATAAAGTTATATGTAAAGTCCCTCAAAGAGAGACGAAACCGTGGGTTTGATCCTTTTTGAGAAAATCTTCTATTAAGAGCTCGTTAGTTCATCATGTATTGGAACCTATTATGAAAGTTGGGTGAAATTTTTGGGGCTTCCTCTTTTCTTCCCTCAAACTTTGAGAGAATCATAAGATCTAAAATAGGGTATGCCCATGGAACCCGCTATCCTAAATCATGTATCTATGCAAGGCTAACTTAGTCCACACATCCTAGTAGGATAAGCTAGAAAATTGGTTTTTAATATCCCGACACGACTCTTTGTGTATGATAAGTTAAGCATTCAAAAAAAACTTGGATGACTTTGTGTTAATTCTCATAACCTCAAGGTTTGGGACTCAACCCATGGTTTCATCTCCTATACTTCACAAATTACTCTAATTTTCAGTGTATGTCTATAGGGTTTTTGGATTGCATAATTTGGGTGTGCCCTTGGGCTTGGGTATCATGACCTAAATTACACCATCTAGAACTTGAGTTTGACAATTGAAGCGAATCTAGACTGCTCATTTATTCTAATAAATGATTGTGACTATTGATATCAGCTTTTCCATACTTGTAGTTTTCCTCATCTTTGACTTGAAGAAGCTACGAGATAGGTATGTTAGAATATGTTCATAAGAATGATTGAAGCAAGTTAGTCTTTCATTCGAGGCAAATGCAAAGTGAGTATTCCAAGACATGGAATTGGTACTTTGAGTCAGGGATTTCCTGCAGATCTCAAGAAGTCAGGTAGGAAGCAAGAGCATGTTGGACCAATGAATGGGGAGTTATGGCAGCTGCACTGCTAGGACACATGTTTCCAACTTATTTCTTCAATCAAATATCCTCAATACAAGAATAAGCTTTTCGAGAAGGGTTACACCTTTTATGGTATTCAGTGTCACATGCGTGATAGTGTCACTTACCCTATTTTTGAGGTGTATACTAGGTTACACTAATGATCAACAACTTCACCATTAGCGTCACATGGTGTTCACGTGTGCTTATTAATATCTTGGCATGAGTATGTTCAATGCCCAATGTGCTACACTAAATGTCGTAATGTAAATACTTTTTCACTTCAAACCGTTACTTAAGTTTATGAGTAGTATCATGTTGGCGATTAGAGGACATGACACTTTGAGACCTCTACGCATCTAGTTTAGGCCCTTCGCAAATAGTATGCATGACACTAAATACCATACACGGTGTACTTGTCTAAGAAATGACTGAAGATGAAGTTGTCATTAACAAAATTTCATATTTCTTGTCTCCGAGACCTGTAGGAGCTTAGTTGACGTTTAAGGGAATCTTTAATACACAAACACCTAGATGGAGGCTTTAGGGCTCATGCCTCATCATACCCAGGTGACTCCGACTCTATGCTACACTTCTACACTATTGGAAATACATATACAGATCAATAATTAGTTCTTCAACGAGGTCAAAACTTTTGAACGATGCTATGGACAGGATGCAATTCAATTGGTGGAGGAAGATACGGAACCAGCAGGGAGCAATAATTTTTCCTTGAGCCATGTGCGCAAGGCGGTGAATGCATCTTCGGCAGCATCATCATCGTCCATGGAGTCCGGCCGGTGCGCAAATCCATGGCCGCGTCCAGGATACACAAGAAGTTTGGTTTCTTGGAGCATGCTTTCAAGCTTCTCACACACCGCCACGGGCGACAATTTATCCTGGTCACCCGTGATCAACAGGAGTGGCATTTTGATGTTTTTCGCGGCACCGAGATCGATCCGTGACCCATAGATGGATACTGCTGCTGAGAATGTCTCGATGGCATTGGACTTGGCGGCAGTTTGGATGGCGAGCCCGCCACCAATGCAAAATCCTAAGAGAGCGTACTTGGGAGGCTTTTTGCCTTGCTCTTGTTCATCGAGGGCACTTTTCAGCCATCGTGACGCCACGTCAATATCTTCGGTGAGATTTTCTGCAGTGTGGCTCTTGCGCCAAGCCTCAAATTCTTCTCCAGTCGGTGGAACGTTCTCGTCCCAGGGATTTTCACGGAAGAGGTCAGGGATTAACACACTGGCGACAGTACAATATACACACATGTTACGAATCCAGATCATACCCAGACCATATGTGAACAATTGCAGCACTCACTAGAACAATAGGATAGCATTGTGACACCTTTTTCTACATCCTGATAATTAGTGGGGATTGATAAATCTGGACGCTAAACTCTCTCATCAAGGTTTTTTTATATCGTAATAATAATTGAGTATATAAAATTATATTTTATCATTAATTAGAATGACACTTGATAAATCACACTAATTCATGGGGAATATCAACTGCAAGATCGCACTATATTCATTAGAATCATGCGAAGTGATATATAAACGATTGTTCTCAAGGGGAGTTTCCACCCGGGCTATAGACAAGATCTTTGAACGAAATAGGGGCATTGAGAGTGTAATGTGGGAATGGAACTCAGGAAGTTCACCACTAGGTTTTCATTCCAGAAGAAATCATTAATCGGTACAACGCACACCAGTCCTTGAATTTTGCAATAAATTGCAAGCTCGATGCTGGCATCAAGGGCTCCCAATCCATATGTATAATGGAAACGTGCGCTTAAAGAGGAAACATTGAGATAGCTCATTCCGAATTGTCACGAACAATCAAGTAAGTAAGAGAAGTGGAGAAAAAAGATAGGTGAGATATGCGTACTTGTAGCCAAAGCAGGCCAATCTTAACACAAAATCACGGGTTGCATTGTTTCTGAAGCCGAAGACATCCGTCAAGACGAGAATTCCCGCGCCGTTGTTGTTTTTCAGCGCCTGGATGTAATAGCCCGAGACGCCTGCTTCCCCCATTTCAACCTCGTAGCCATTCACGAGCTCACAAATGTCTTCATCGCCAATTGGCCCCGGCTCCTCTATGGCTTCCTCGGCTTGCGCACGCACTTGGACTGAGTTTCGTCCAAGAAAAAAAACTCTGGAGTATGCGCATTGCTGCTCGCGGACTGCAATGCAATTTTGACAGGGCTCTTCAGATTAGGAGATCACGAGCATATCCACTTGAAACCTCACAGAACCATGTGGATGCATTCTAGACATTGCGGCAAGCAAGAACTTTCCCTTGAATTCCTAAAAACTGACTATTTAAAGATACCGTTCCACTCTTTTTTGTTGAATTCATCGACACAGAGTGCCAAGAAAACAAAATCCGTACAAAGAAAAGGACTCTTTTTCGTCCAGGAGAATCTACTCCCAGCGGCCTGCAATTTTGACGAGGCTCTTCAGCTTAGAAAATCACGACCATATCCGATTGAAACCTCACATAGCCATGTGCAATCTATACATTCCGTCAAACGAGAATTCTACGTTGAATGCCTAGAAACTGACAATTTTACACGTTCCGCTCGTTTTAGTTAAATTCATTGACACAAAGTACCAGGATAACAAAATCCACACCAAGACATGGACTAAATTTCGTCCAGGAGAAAATACTCCCAGCAGCTGCAATATGGACGAGGCTCTTCAGCTTAGGAGATGACGAGCATATCCAGTTGAAACTTCACAGCACCACGTGCGTTCTAGGCATTGCTGCAAGAATTCTACGCTGAATTCCTAGAAACTGACTAATTTCAGGGTTCACGTTCCGCTCCTTTTAGTTGATTTTATCGACACGGACCAAGACAATAGCCGCGAAGATTTCTTAAACTAATTTTCGTCCAGGGAAAAATCGGGAGTACACACACATTGCTGCACGCGCGCTGCAATGCAATTTTGAGGAGGCTCTTCAGCTTAGGAGATCACGAGAATATCTAATTGAAACCTCACAACACCATGTGCATTGTAGAATTGCAGCAAAATTACTACGTTGAAGTCCTAGAAACTGACTTATTTCGAGATACACGGCCCGCTCGTTTCACTTGAATTCGTTGACACAGAGTGCCAGAAACAAATTTTAAAATCAAGAGAAAACCATTCTAAGACATCAGCCGCGAAGATCACTTGGAGTAGATTTCGTTCTTGAAAAAAATCGGGAGTATGCACATTGCTGCTCGCGCGGTTGCAATGCAATTTTGACGAGGCTCGTTTTAGTTGAATTCGTCGACACAGAGTGCCAAGAAATAGCAAAAATCATAACAAGACATTAGCATCTCGTGGACTAGATTTTTAGACTACGTTGAAGTCCTAGGTACTGACTAATTTCAAGAGACACGTTCCGCTCCATTTAGTTGTATTCGTTGACACAGAGTTGCCAAGAAAACAAACTCCATACCAAGACATTAGCCGGGAAGATTACCAAGATCCGGCCCTGGAGCGCGTGAGTGGTGAGACGAATGGAAATGAGTGCGCGGCTGCCAGACTCTTCTGACCACAGGGCTTGGAAGCGCCGAATTCGCGACAGCGGGACGAAATGGAGAGAGGTGAGAGAGAGAAAAAGAAAAGGAGGATGACGCTGTGGCAGCGGCAGCGGCAAGAGAGGCGGCCATCGCCATGGCCCGGAACTAAACAACGCTCACACACACAGAGTTGGATCAGGCAAGCAAAGCACCGAATGGAAGCAGCTATGGCGGTCGCGGAGCTCTCCTCCCTTGCAGAATCGTCGCCGCTGCCATTGGACACCCTGGATTGCTTCTCTTCAATTATCTGGATGCCTTCAATTTCAAATGCTACTTGAATCAATCTCGCTCCAAAAGTACACTACATAAAGGCCTGGTTACACTAAAGGCATTAGGCCATGGCTCTTAATCCCTAACTTCCCAAGCAACCCATTTTGGGTTGATGGACGATTTCTTCCCTACATTGACCCCACCTCACTCAGTCATCCGCAATCAAAATAATTATAAACGTCAAACCAACATGGATATCTACGCATAGACACCTGAGCCGTGCAATTTGGAGATGATTAGAATGTGGGGAAAAAATGTCAAAAATGGAAGTGGAAAATGACCTTGGTACCCTGCTTTTTGGATGAGATGATAGAGAAGTCCATGGACTATAGCCCCAAGTCTTTTGGAGGCCGCAAACCCTTAGTGTGAATCCAAATGGGATCATTGAAAAAGACCTCACAATATTTTGATTAGATATGAGAATGCCTCATGGAGGAGAGAAGAAAGAAGTGTTGGTAGCTTTGTTTATGTATTGGTGTTTGCATATGGTAATTTAGCAAGTTTTAAGCATTCAAGCTTTATTTATAGGGTATAAATTATAAAAATCAGCTTTGTTTACTACACAACAATTACATAGAAAGCAACCTTCTACAATCGCTCCAACAATCACATTTTGAATTAACCCCTAGATGCCTAGGCCTATTTCCAAAAAGTCAAAGCACTACATATGAGTAATTTTGTTTACTTGAAGGAGCACAAATTTTAAAGTTAAACCCGACATAAGTAAGCAAATGTATATTGAAGTTATAACCAAAATTTCAACATGATTGGGCCATACTTAGAATAACTTATGATTTTTTGCACATAAATGTGTCACTTATTAAGTGGTTTCTCATCCCAATTTCATTCATCCATGATAATACTTGTAAACTAATTCATGAGAAGTGTCATTAGAAAAGTTACCACAGTGATATAAGAAAATACCATATGAATATTTGACAAGAATTGGAACTCCCTAGTCTATTGTAGTTGGAAACAACTTCGGATGAAATAATCGTAAACTACAGTATATATTATCAGACCTTTATTTTCATCTGTAATGGATGAATTTAACATTTAAGAGGTGCTTAGAAAGTGCTTTACCCCCTAGACTCTGAGGTTAGCAAAATGGCTCATTGCATAAATGGCTTTGCCAATAATAATTTATCATCAAATATCATCCAATACCCCACAATTCATCCCATCTTTTATCATCAAGTTTTGTCCAACTATAGTAGAGGTGCCTATTCCCGATCAGGACCCCATCAAACAATCTATAGGATACCGGAATTTCGATCAAGTTGGGACTCAATTTTGATCATGCCAAAATCCATAGTGCCATGACACATATCCTAGTTTTGAGTGTTAAAGTGAGGACAAATGAGCATTTAAAACGAGCAGTCATGATAGACTCTAGACATTGGTAATATGTTCGGGCCAACTTTTGGCTTCAAAAGTTTACAGTAATTTCGATTTAAGGAATAAAATTACCAATAAATTTGCAACTCTCCTAATTTCTATCTTCCTACACGGGAAAAATTTGCACCGCTTATACTTCTCAAGATTTGGTGCATAATCTCTTCGGTGATCGGTTATGGGTGCCTCTTCTCTAAATCATCCATTGTTTTCAAACACAACCTGCATCTACCCAATATATATCATACCACTTGGATGTTTCAAAGAGAGTGGGGTCTTCGCTTTAGATTGAACTCGTTTATGTTGCCACACATCACTCTAACTCTACACGGGCTTAAGCTTAGTGAAGAGCCGGATCACAAGGGGTCCTAAGTCCTAAATCCCAAGTATGACATAGATGCCTACATGACAACACTTTGTGAAGGTGAGGTTCAGGACTCATGTTAGAAATTGGGTCGAGCAAAAAAACTAGACCCAACTCGCAAAACAAGTCCTGATATTTTTGCATTAAATAATCAAGATCTAACTTTAATAAATATAGACCATGCTTCAATAGTTTCTTGAGGCTCAAAAGTTGGGACTTTGTCTCCATGTTGGAACTTGCTAACACGAGTTGGACTTGGGACCCGTTGTGAAGTCACCCTAAGGTATGGGTTTGTCCAAGTTGGCAAAATCCACTCTATAACTACATCCAAGTTGCAAGGCATGGAAGTTGCTTAGTGGACTTGTTTGGACTTTGGTGCAAGTGGGAGTGCTTGTATGCATAGGAGGGAGAATTGGATTCGTGATAATCTTTGCCGTTGGATGCAGAAGTTCCTAGTCATTTCAAGGTGACCAACACAATCAAAATGCCTCTTGAGATGTGAACACTTCATGCGATATAAAAGACAAACAATTTGTTAAATGTATGACGAGGGGCATAAATCGTTTCAATAGATATTGTTCACAACATAATGAACGGAGGACGTTATAAGGTCTAGTTTTTTTGCTCGACCCAATTTCTAACAGGAGTCCTGAACCTCACCTTCAAAGAGTGTTGTCATATAGGCATCTATGTCAAATTATTTAAAATTTAAAATTTTGTTTTGTTTCTATCTGCTTATCGTGCATACAAAATCATCTTGGTGATATACACACCAAATTTGATACAAAACTAATACGATTAGCATTTCATGGGTACCGTATCCTCCATCGTCGTCAGTACTAAAAGGGACGAGACCTGCACGAACGAGTGACGGAGACAGGCAGCTTAAAGCCTTGGACCTTCTCTTCCTCCCGGACGAACGAGAGAGGGAGATAAGGACAGAGCGTCTATTCTCGTCGTCCTCTGCTTCGAGAAAGGGATGAAAAGAGTGACGGAGAGGGAACGAAGCAACGACGCCGTCGGGATATTCTCGTCGTCACTCTGCTCCTCTCTCTCTCCCTTCGCTCGGCTGCTGCTGCTTCCTTCCTCGCTTCTCTCCGCGCTCGCATTGCAACGCTGCGAGTTGCTGGATCCACTGCCTCTTTTGCGGCACCATGCACATGCGCCTGCGCCAACCTTTGCCGAGCTCCCTTCTCAAAATCATCGCCCTATCGCCCTGCATCCCTCGTAACTCGCAGCGAACGGATCCGTTCAGTGTGCACCAAGTTACGGCCAGCTTCAGGCCGAGGAGCACTCTAAATTCTAATAGTTCGTCAGGGGCAGCTGTTTAGGGTGTGGTTTTCGCTGGAGCATTCTTCATTGACAGGATCCTCCCTTCGTGCGGCGGTCTCCAGATCGCCTTCGCATTTTTCCTCCGTGACTCCCCTGTGTCTGCAGCAATAAGTGCATTGTGAGTGTAGAATTCTTCGCTTTGGAAGGTGGTAGGGTTTGAGTGCGTTCTTCCATAATCATCGCGGTCGTCCTGTTAATCCACGTTTTTATTAGTTGTGTGGCCTACTTGTTACCATATCGTGTCATCGGTTTGCATGAGTTGATGACCTGGTCAGGGTTTGTCGATCCTACAACGTTGTATTGACTCCTTTTTTGATAGTTCCATCAATTCCTCGTCATCTCGAGATTCTAATTTGTTTGAAACAGTCTGATCGGGGTTTAACTAGGTGGTCAGAGTTGTAGTGGTTGTCTTTGCATTAGATCACAGAACCAGGGGGGACTATTATATCCGTATGCCGAGTTGCATCACTTTGGATCAAACACTTATACTTCGTTGATTCTGTCCAGTTAGGTATCTGACTCGATGAAAAAACGTGTACACTGTAAAAGGAGTCAGCCTTGGCATCTTTGGAGCTGACGAGTGTGGTGGAGTGTGTTCTAATTCCTTGTGCGAGTCGGAAAGTGGTGTAGTTTTTGTGACATTTGTAAATAGTGTGGGGGAGTGAAACTTAGGTTATATGAATGTAGTGCGGGGGAAAGGACTCGGTCCTTCGTGACATGGTTATCTCATGTATTTGCTACATGGAAATTGAGTATATCAGGCTAGAGAGATAGATTGGCATGGACTCCTAGTATCGGTTACAGAGATATACATTCCTTTGTATGGGCATGCGGTGTAAATCATAGAGAGCTTAAGTGATAAAGGAAGCGACATGGTTATCTCATGTATTTTCTACATGGCAATTGAGTATATGAGGCTAGAAAGATAATTGGCATGGGCTCCTAGTATCAGTTGCAGAGATCACATTCCTTTGTATGGGCGTCAACTAGAAGTGATAGAGAGTGCTTAATTGACTAAAGGAAATGTCGTGGTTTTCAAGCCCCTTTTCACTGCCTCTTCCACCTTCGCCAAAAGACAGAGGGGTGGAAGATGACAGTGCTGAGGATACAAGTCATCCAATTGTTGCTGGAAAGGGTGTGAAGGATGATATCTCAGAAATAACCAAAAGCCTTACTCGTCAATTCTGGGGTGTAGCTTCTTTCCTTGCTCCACCTCCTGTTGAAAGGTCGGATCTGGTGCCGCCGAAGCATGACGAGAAACCGCAAGCTGTGGAGACACAGAGTCCCAAACTGGCTGAAGGTACACCAGAAGGGTCTGACGGTGCGGAGACGAATGAAGGTGTGGGTGTTCTCTCGGAGGTGGTTATATCTGGGTCAGGATCAACAGGAGAGGATGCAAGTGATTCCCCGAATGCAGGTGGGCAAAGGTTGACAGGTATTCGAAGCGACTTGGCTGAGTTAAGGGGCACAATGGCCACTGGATTCTCGCGAATTCAGTCGGTAATTCGAGTTGTTACACAAGACGAGGATGAAGATGAGGAAGGTGATGTTGTGGAGAATCCCCTTCAAGGTAGTGAATCTGGCATGCCTGTTGAGAGTCTGGGAGATGAGGCACAGAAAAATGGTGGGCTCAATTCTATTTTCAAGCCTTTGTTGGTGCGTATGTTGTCATCTCGGGAGAGAGCACCTGTACAAGAGAGAGAAGTTGAGCCTCCCTCAACAGCACTAGATGATGGAGTAGAGGATCAAGACGACTCAGTTCTCATGTCCAAGGTAGGCCTTTCATAGTCCATGTTACCATGTTCTTTTTAAATTTCTTTTTGAAAGTTGTAAATTTTCTACTTGTGAGATGATCCTGTAAGTGGTCTTGGTGAAGCTCAATTTAGATATTTGGACCTCTACTGAGAAGAAATCTTCCAACTTAGCTCGGCAGATTTTGATATCTTCAGTTAAATTGCACCTAAAGTCCCTGGAAAGTTATTATGAATTTTTTTGAGTTGTGAACAAAGTTTCTTGAGAATTACTTGCAGAGAAATAAGTGGAATATCCGGAATAACAGGGTTGGTATTTCTGTGCCACCCATGGCCCCAACACATGCCTTAAATGCCACAATGTGTGTGTTGTACAGGATCCACGTCCTAGTGTGATTGCAAGTGGCATTGATGGGCTGTCAAAATTTGCTTCAAGTTTACTCCCATTTGCACGTGATATAGTTGGTGAATTCTCGGGGAGAGACTATTTCGCTGTGGGATTAACGGATGAGGTAGTGGCTTTTGCGAACAGCATTGCTGTGCACCCAGAGACCTGGCTTGACTTTCCTCTGCCAGAGGAGGAAGATGACGATGGTGATTTTTCAGGACCTCAATTTTATTGCTTGTTTCATGATCACTTAGCACAACTGTTTTTGTATTTTGAAATTAAAGGTTTTATGTCATAGTTCTGCTTGTCTTCTGCAGGCATGACCTTATTCCTCAGGCCTGAACTTGGCATTAATGGAGAGGAAAATCAAAAGGTTTTGATCTCATTCTTTACTTGCAGCATTTTAGCTGATATCATTCTCTTTTGTATCTGTTCTCCAGATTTTGACATGACAGAGGCACAGCAAGAGCATGCTGAGGCTGTAAAAGAAGTTGCATCCAGACTTGCAGCAGTGCACCATGAACTTTGCCCAGCTATTATAAGTATTGGCCGGTTTTGGAAAATATATTTTGTGCTGTTGCACTCACGCCTCAGCAGGGAGGATTCTGAACTTCTATCTACACCCCAGGTATGTACACCTCAACCCCAACTACCTATTTCAAAAATGTGTAGTATATATTACTGCAATTGCTTCTCTCACCTGATCAGATTTATTCACCTTAATCAATATCACTGTATCAAAGCTGAGGTCCAGGCCATTGGTGGACTTTTTGTAAGGTATCACCGAGGACTGGGTAATCTGTTATTGCAGTTGATTCTGAGACTTGGATATTCTTTAAGCATTCTGTACTCTACTGTGTGATATTATGTGTTTAAGAATCTTATTTCTGATGTAAACTGCAACTCAAGATGGTGATTTGGTATTACCAGGACATAGTTGTCTTTGGTGTACAGTCATCTGCCAATGCAGCTGAGATATTGAATGAAAGCATGATCTTCTCATTGTGTGTGAGTAGATAGCTCCAAGTGTAAAAGTTGCCAACTTTTCCCTGCTCCTTTTGTTGCAAAGCTGCTCAACATAATTTTGCAATACTTTCACCGGTGGTATTAATTCTGCAGTTGAGGACCTATCTTTGCCAATAAAATTAGCGGTGCAATGTTGAGGTCTTCAGCAATGTTTTTATAACCTTGGTTAACCTGTGTTGTGTTTACTTGCTTTTACAGGTCTTGAAAACCCGTGATCTCCTCCTGCAGCAACTTAAGAAGAAAGAACCTCTGCATCTCGATACAGCTCCCACTCAGTCTGAGCGCGACGAGCTTGGAATTACAGAATACAGTATAGCTGATACTAAGAAGAAGCAGGTTGTTCTCAAGGAGCATTTAGAGTCTACTGCACAGTCCAAGCCCACACTCGTCACAGAGCATGATCCCGCAGATTTGGAAATCCTGGCATCTGAAGACCTTCCAAAGGAGTCCATATCTGGTTCAGCAGAAATTGAAGAGCCAGTGCCCGAAGCAACCACAATACAATTCTCAGCTTTAACATTAGAGGATGATGATGCAGTGGATGCGGATGCATGGCTGGAGGATGAGGATGACAATGCGACTGCAGCAGTAGAAGTTGATGGCACATTATTGCAGGGGATTGGCAGTTCAGGTTAGAGCCTTGATCTCTTTCTTTCTAGGAGACCAGAGTAGCCTCTAGATTACTGTCTAATTGCTTAATTATCTTGTTCAATCTACTTATTTTGGTTTTCCTGTAAGCAGGGGGAATGGAAAACATAGACGAAGATGTCTCCTTCAGTGATCTTGAAGATGACGACAATGAGTCCAACCAAGGAGAGGTACTCCATTGATTGCACTCCCAGCATTTTATAACCTTCATGGTGCCACAGCCTGTCAGTGCAGCTATTGTACACATATTCCAAGTAGAGTTGGGAAAGTTTATCTCAATAAGGATACAAGGAGAGCCGTGTATCATGGTTTATGTTCTACTGATCACAAATTGCAGTGAACAGCTCATTCTGTATTGTAGATGACTGTTAGAGCCTTCTGTAGTGAAACCCACACCCACTACCTAGAATCTTCCTCACCAGTTGGCCACCTTCTTGATGTTTTGCTTCCCTTGTACATTCAATCACAGCATGAGGATATCACATACATGTATATTATCACCTCTTGATCTGACTGCAGAATTTTGTCTGCATTTTGGGTAGAGGCTTAGTCAAATGCAGGATAGTCATCTGAAATCTGAACCATGGTTTTTAGGGGCCTGAAAAACCACTTCCAAGGAGGGAGATTGCAGAGGGTGTGGAGACACCCGCTTCTCAGGCTGGCAACAATACTGTTGATGCTGAAGATTCACATGAAGATGTGTCTTCTGGGAGTAAAATTGAAAGGGGCGAGTTCAATGACTGGCTGACAGTCAATGAAGAAGATGCTGCCAGTGCGGGCTCCTCATCTCCCTAACATTTTTACTCAATCCGGTCTTCTGGTCTGCCACATGAATAATTACAAGGCCTGTTTGCATAGATATCTCATGTGCGTCTCCTCTCCCATACAACATTCTCGGACATCACATACATTGAAGAGTGTAAGCTTTTCAACAGTATGTTTTCTATCATGTGTTATCCAGGGCCTTGCACATCTTTCATCCAAACTTTCCAAGGACCAACTGTTGTAAGGCCTCCTTTCCCCCTCCACTGCATTCGTTGTTGTGAGGTTACAAAAAAACCAGTGTAGACACAGCAACAGGGGCAGATTCTGGCGATCTCACAGGATTCTACTAGTTGATCCTGTCTTCAGAGTAAAGCAGGTTGTAAATATTCACTCCTTTTTGTAAAGGGGAGAGAAGGTGTATTGCTGCTAACTTATGCAAGTTCCACTTAGTAATGTCTGGTAACAAAATTCTGTAAAAGTATGATTTGCATTGCCATCTCTTTGCACACATCGTTCAGGGGACCAGAGCAGGTGAATCGCAATGTTCCTATGTTCATGAACTGCTCGGGTCACATAACAAATATAGTCAATGCTAATTTAGTGACTAATATTGAAAGTATAAATCCTAGTCTTAGAATTGACTCAGCATCATCCAGCTCCATTGAGGAACTCTTGAGCTATTTGGATGCATGCATAGATGATGAGAAATGCTATTTCATTGAGCCTCATATGATGTGTTTTGTGCTGTACTCTTGATGATATGTGCATCTGACTATATCAAGTTCATGTTGGGGCTTGTGGTGATGTCAATTGACCTGTATGGTGTTTTGTGTATATAAGGTATATGGGTGTTTATTCAGTTCGTTTTTTATGTTCTCCAACTTCTACTAACTAGATATACACAACAAAACTTGTGTTGCATTAGCAAATCTACAATCAAGCTTCAGCAAAACATGGATTGGAAACCAGATCTCATGATTTAGTTATGGTAATGAAAAGCGCATATTTGTTGATTCTTTGATTGAATACACAAGACTAGTTCTCTGAGTTGTGTGGAGTAGTTAACAAAAATTAAAGTTGTAGTCCATTCTCTTTTAAACATGTCACTTTGTGGTGTTTGTTCTTTGATCCTCACTTAAATCACACACCAATCAAATATAATGTAGGTGTCTGAGGACTCTGCATTAATTTCTGGACCAGTGGTGATGAGATCTATCATGGACATTATCACCCACATATTCATTATAGGTCATGGTCCAAGTATGAAATGTACAATTCTGAAAGAAACCAATTATAGGTCATCTAATACTTTAACTTCAAGAATGTAGAAGATATTCATCTTCATTCCAACAATAGCAAGCTCAACTCTTGTGTGACCAAAAGTAATGTATCATGGCAACACTTGGTTGTAATGCCCTATCTATAGTTCATGAATGAATTCTTCCTAAAATATTGAGTTAATATGTTGGATATACAGTCATGAACAATATTGAGTACTTTTTGAACATACTCATCTTCAATAGACTTGTGCAGGCCATTGAAGGAATTGAAATAGTTGTGCACGAACAATTCACAAGTTCTTTTTCAGATTTGAAAATTGGATATGATACTTTACAAATTTATGCACATGTATGCAAAATTTCACATTACATTGATAGTAAGAAAGTATGTTGCAAAGCCAAATGAGAAATTATATACAAATATTCAGTTTTGTTCCAGTTGTCTACAAAATCTTAGTAATTGGTCTAGTAACCCCTACTCTTCATCACAATGTCAATTCTTCAAGGCATGCTCTCATAAAACGCTATGCAATTATGTTTGAGAAGTGTCTAGAATTGTTCAATGTGATTCAAATTTGAAGATTGTGTAGGCCATTGAAGGAATTGAAATGGTTGTAATGCCAACCATTCTTGTAGGATCTTGCTCGTGTGCTTGGGATCATTATCCTATTGAAAAACCAACCTACTTGGATCTAAATTGTAATTTTGTATAGTGGACCACAAGAAATTTTCTAAAATAAATTTATACAAATGCCTATCATCCTACCTTCAATTTTGTACCATACTCCTAGCCCAAAAACTATCATGCATTCCCAAATCATCACTCACCCACCACCATGCTTCACGGTTTGATGGACATGTTGAGGTCCAATGCGTTCACCATCTCCAATCCAACACCATAACATACCATATGAATTGAACCTATTTATCTTTGTCTCACCATTGATAATCATGCGTTTTCAATCAGCAATGGTCAAATTCTCATACCTTTGAGCAAACCTGTCGCAATCCTTGCTAGCTCCCTTTAACTATCTTGGCCATTTTTCAATTCTAGCAAGGGTCACGAGCGCCAATCCTTCGCATTCCACCCATTTGAATGGTTAGCTCCGCATACCGCGGACCTCTTTAGCTCATAGGTGGGGGACCAACCCTCTTACACTTGCATTCATGACTCTCCCCTTCATCGGTAACCAAAGGTTAGATGTGGACTTCCATTCATGGAAGTCCAATCTTAAGTTGATCATCGCATTGCTGGAGCAACACTACAACAACCCGAACCATACCAAACACCCACATTAGATCAACACCCGTGAAGGCTGTGCCGTTCGGCCTCGGATGGGTTCGGCCGGCCACGCCGCCTCACCCATATAAGCCTCTAGGACTTTGGGCAGGGCCCCTACCCCATTGTCAAGTAACCTTTGTCTCTCTCCCAAGAGTTGGGGCCAAGTAGACATTTTCCCTTAGCCGTTGGGGTTGGAAGCCCCCAACATCTTCAGAATACCATAACTTCTTTATACGATCTCTGATGCCATCAAACAACCGCTCCATTGTCATCTACGCTTCATGTAGATGCCGATGGACTCCATACTTGCCCCATCGAGCAAGTATTGAGGAAGTTATGCCCGTTCAAACCTTGGCAGTCTCGGGCGCCACTCCCAGGTCACTGCTGTCCCAAGGCATTGTCCCTAGGTAGTGCCCCACTCAAATTGCCATATCTCCTAGCTCACACCTTTGATTGAGGTGTTCTTGAGCATTCTAGAAACCATACTCCATAAGCTACGCATAGCTCATGGCCTTACCCTCGTGACTCCTAGTCTCCGTGGGTGGGAGGCATTCCCAATGCTTGGGGCCCTCACCCACACTAGGATCACTTGGGCCCTCTCACCAATGGCGTCACAAGTCCCGGGTGTCACTCCGGGGTCCCCCTTGTGCCCATGGTGTTTCGGGCACTCCTCATGAAGTGGTGCGCGACAAAACCTCAAGTGTTCGAGAACATGTTTACAATTTAGAAACGACTTCCTTTGCTGCACTTGTGCATCCAATCCAACCTCTTTCAAAGTACTCCTCACATTGATGTCAAACAACAATTTATCCATTTCAAATTGAAGTTGTTTTGCTGTCGCAAATGCAATTCCAAGTCGATCTTTAGTAACATGAGTGACACAACGCCTTTTCTCTCAGTTTGTAAGAAGCTTTGGATGCCCTCCTCTTTGTCTCTCAATTTCGCCCCCTACATCCTTCCTTAGATGCACTACAAAAGATTGGCTCATGCCCACTAAAGCGGTATTTTTGCGAGTAGAAACACCGCTTCTAAGTTGCACCAAAGCTTGGTACTTTAATTCATGAGACAATGAAGGCATACGGCTACAAACAATTCTACAAATTGCAACTCACGTACTATGTAGCCAAGGCTACACAATGCACAAGAAATCTCACGATGTTCTCAACTACGCAATGCACACAAAGATGTCGATGTTGGAAGAGTGGCGGCAAACGAAAGTGAGTATTGTAACCCTAACCACTTCAACATTTCCTATTTTAGAAACCTTGAACCCTTTTCACTTTTGGTTTCACATTTATGCAATTGATTACTTGGACTCTTGCTTGATCACTTGGTCACTTTGTTTTCTGATTTGAATCGGCTAACAATGGGAGCCAAAGTTTGTGTACAACGTACTCATTTTTGTTCGTAACTGTAGTTTAAACCATGAAGGGTATATAATGATATTGATCCAACATTGAGCGCCAACCACTTGCATTGTGTCAAGTGTTGACACAAGACATTGGAGAAGGAAATACCCACTTCTTTGATACTTGTACACTTCCAAGCTCATATGAGAGAAGGTGAAGTTGTTGACCAATTCTTTGGATACCATATTGTCCAAGCCAAAAACTACAAAATGGTGGCATAGATTGTTTATATACACAATTAATACCCCCTTAGTGAATGATTGGTTTATGTATAAAATTAATATGGAACAAAATGGAAATTGAAGAAGGTTGATTGCGGAGTGGAGCTCTACTTTGACATACACCGAACACCAAGTAAAGGACAATGTCTAATTGATTGACATGGACACTGGATAAATGTGGACTAACAAGGGAGGGGTTGTGCGAACTAGTGCCCAATTGGGGGTTCAATTGATCAAAAGTCCTCCCTCGTATGGGTGACAACTTCTACAATGTCATAATATCATTTTTGAAAAATTGTCATATTTCATATGGTAAATTAGGCATGAGATTTCAACGATTTGCATAATCTGTTGGTGTGGGAGGAGGACACACACACACACCATCTTTCATTTGTGGCACACATACCGTAAAATTTTCCCTTTATGACATAGGCATATTAGTAAACTAAGGTAGAAATACTATAACCCGTGAAATTAAGGTGATTCGCATTGAAGATCTGGTCTGACAATCAGGAGATAATTTTCCAAGATAGACGAGAAGGATTCATGAAGAATGCAAGTTGTTTCATATTTTTTTGCCTTGTACAAAAAATGCTACAATTTTTCAAAGTGGAAAGTTGTCAAACCCCCTACTCGTTCACTAGATTCTCCCTACACCGGACACGGTAATCCGCATTTCCATACAGAACATCGCCTAAATCGGTTACCTCATGAGTACATTAACACTTGCCTCCCATTGGCTAAACTAAGTGTACACGCATTGAAGTTGCTGCCGAGCTATGATCCGTTTCAGAAATGACACTTCACCATTATGACGGTGGTCTAGTGCACGGCTAGAGGGTGGTTAACCGCTTATGGTATTTCTACCTTATGTGGTGCTGGTGCACGAAGTTATGTATGTTTCCAAAGTGACACTTCCAATAACTTTTGCACTTTTAGGCAAGCTATGAGCCATTAAAGCATTTTCAGAAGATTCCAATAGATTTGCCACAATTTTGAAGAGTCTACAGAAAGAATCATAAATTAATAAAGTCATTTATGACCTGCAGAAGATCACAAAGTCGTTTAAAGAAATGACCCTGGTACTATACGAGAGAGAGAGAGAGAGCACAAAATCATCCTTATAATTCATGAGAGCTTCTATCGAATTAGGGTATCACCTTTTGTGGAACACTTCTTGCACTACCACGTTGAGTGGGTGATCCTAGATTAACCACCGTGATTGGCCAAAGTTGATACTCTTAAAGAGTTCTTACACCCTTCTTACACAACGACATGATGCACCCAAAGTGGTGTTATTTTTGTGCTTAATGCCGCATACGATTAGTCCTTTTTAGCATTAACTTAATGCACTGTTGCACTTACTTGTCGACAAATTAAGGATGCAAAATAGGAGTTGCCAGAAAATTGGTCTAACTTTTAGGCATAACTTAAGAAAAGAAAAGAAAAAGTAACGCCCGTAGCTAGGTGCCGGCGTGAATGTGAGCCCGTTAGCCTAATGTTGATCACGGATGCCCGTGATGCAACATAGGTGTTATGCCTCTTGAGAGGTGGGCTCGGGTGTTTGTTTAAGTTTCCCCATTTCATTATATGTAAGTGTTTTTTTTGGGGGGGGGGGAGGGGAGACGGGTGCTTGTTTATTTTCAAGTTTCCTTTTGTTTAGGATGAGGTATGTGAGGTATTTGATGGCGTTCCTAACTCCTGCTGTGATGGTAATGAGGGGGTTGGTTTGCCATCCATTGTTTTGTAGGGTACTGATTAGGGGGTCATATTTATTGTATTTGTGTGCGAGGGCATAACTTAACATACAAGAGGGCGAAGAAAAGCATAATGTTGCCCAACTTGCAAATATAGAGGAGGGTTGAAAGTGGTATGTAGTTGGACGTAGTTTGGAGGGGGCCCTTTATTTGGGGAGGGGTTCACCCTCTATGTGGGCTACCCACAGGGCATGCAACAGGAAACCCATGAGAAAGAGAAAAAAAGGACAAAAAGAAATAAAATGAGAGGAACAGCTGGTCAATGGACTTTGACCAGTTCTATTAAAGGCAAAAGAGGTCCAAATAAAGAACTTTAAATTTCTGTAGGTCAAATAACGGCATATGTATAAGTCCAGAAGTAAATATAGTAAACTTGTAAATTGAAAATGTTCGTGATTTCATATACTAAATGAGGCATTTCGACTTTGCAACCATTGGATTTTCTAAATTTTAATGGTCAGAGCCAAATTTCCTCCACTAGGAGTTCACTATTTAAGAGTCTGAATGTGGGGAATATTTGGGAATACTACATGAAATATTGTCAGTCCCACATAACATTGTTATGGATCTGAGTAATGTTATGATTGTAGTTGAGTTTCATATGTGATTGCTTGATTGTGATAACAATAAATCTAGAGTGGAAAAATAACCGTTGCAACTGATAAACGGGAGAACCAACCACTAGTTATAGATGAACTGATTGAGTTTGAGAAAACAACCGGTTGAAGTTCAAGACTTTAGGAAAATCACCGATCATTTTAGAGGAGTCTACATGATATAAAATAACCAAAAGATCACAACAATTTACCGGTTGGACTTGGATACACTAGGATTTTGACCAATTATGCCCAAAAATCTCCCAGGACACTGCTTGCAACATGACCTATGGCAGGCATTTCCTAGCTTGAAAGGCACACACCATGCGGAAATTAAGGGTTAATTCAATCTCTCATTGGCATTCATCTTCCCTTCCCAATTTTGGTTTCATCAGTCTTGGTTCCCACAAGAAGTAATGTGCATTCTAACAATCTGTCTGCATATCCATCATTCCCAATTTCATTATGCATCCAACATTCGCAGCTCCACATTACGCCATCAATTCTAATATTAATTTGTGACTTTTCACCAATTCCATTATAACCAGAATCTTTTCAATGTAAATGCCCACCTTCTTGAAATCCACTTCAGTGGGGGAAGGCTATGCTAGATTTTGTCATGTATCACAGACAACCTCGACACTAATGTGTGCAACTAGGTTGCCTTCACAAATAGGTTGCCTCCCTCTCTACCTATTCTTGGGGTCAAAAATCAGATCACAAACACTTTTAATTTTGTTTAATCATCCGTGTAGCAACCAAATCACAAACATTTTAAACTTTGTTTGATCCGTGCAGCAACCAAGTCACAAACGCCTGCAGGTTGTTTATTCACCCACTCAGCAACCACAATAACAAAATAATCATTGTATTCAAAACGATGTGACGTGTCAATAAATTAGTACTCCCTCCGTTCCAAAATGATTCTCCGTGTTTCTAACTTTGGCGAGATTAAGGCCCGCTGACCATTGACTGAGTAGTTGTAAGTATGACTCTTAAAATAGAAAACAACAACTACTCCGAAATGCCCCCTGAAGTTGCGGTGTCGAAAGACTTCTTGATATAGAAAGTTTGTTTGATATTTGACTTCGAGCCTCAAATTTCTAACCGGGCAGATAAATAGGACAATCATTTTAGAACGGAGGGAGTATTGGGTAACCTAATTACACATAGATGATGCGATTTAAGATTCAAGGGCATTGTCACAATAATTAGGGCCATGGGTCTCTAAAGCAAAGGAGGTCCAAGCCTCCTAGTGCATTGGAGGGGTCCACCCGATATCTCCTTCCAACACCTTTGAATAGTATATTGTAAAGTAAATCAAGGTCCGAGTCATGTGGTTTCAAATTTGGCATCAATTTGTTGAATTTGGAATTTTGGATTGTATTAGACCTCATAACTGAATGGTGGAATATTCCACAAAATATTGTCAATCCCATAGAACACTGTTATGGATCTGAATAATGTTATGCTACTAACTTATTAATAAAAAAAATATTCAGTGAGGTACTGTAATTATGGCCCCCTTTGCCATTAAAGACCCAAGGCCCAAGTACAGTGAGGGCTTTTTCTTTGATTTGAAAAGATTCTGAGTGACCATGACTTCAAAAATGCCCCCAGGCACAGTTTAATCTACTATACACGCACTTGAAAAGTTGGTCCAAATTGGTTGACATTCATATAATAATGTGTAGGCATCAATTGAAAGCTTATTATCAGATGCAAGTTTACAGTAAAGTATTGACATGTGGCCTGTGTCTTCATTCGTTCTTGCAGTCCAGACGTACAACATTTGAATTTTGGATGCTGAATGCGAGTACCAATACATTTCTGGCCTGTTAGTAGTGTCATCTGGCATCAGATCTACTAGTCATGTTGAAACCTATAGGGTTGAATCCTTTAATTGGGGCAACATTCTATGGAAGCAGGTAGAGCTTATCAACAAAGTGCTGTTTCTATTGATCACAATATGATGAAATACGTACGATCGGATGTACCCAACTTCCCATGTAGTGACTAGCGTAACAAGGATAACCTACACCTGATTATATATTGATCACCCTTTTAAATTCCATAAGTACATAAATATCACTATTTCTCCCAGATCCTTCTTCCCAGTCCAGTTTAGCATTTCGAAAAGGATGATGAAGACCCACAAGGAATTCATCCGCATTGAACAAACAAACACCAGTTTCCAAAACTTGCTCTGAGAAATATGGGTGGATTTACAACCAGTCGAAAGGCCTAGATGATGATCCTTGAGATTCGAGGACTTTATCCAAAGTGGTTTGAGAACGATCTGTACTTGATTCACTCATCCTGAAACTTCTGACCAGATTTATGGAAGAAATTCAGTTCTCCCTATGTGCCAAAGCGCAGAAACTGCCCTCCGATGTTGGTCCAAATGCCAATGACCTGTTAACTTTCCAAGGGGTCATCCAGGGATGTATTACAAAAAGGTCACTACAGTACTATTCACATTTTCAAGGACACGTAAGTCTCACCCAAACCTCTTTCTACTTTCTCTTCTTTTTTGGGGGGGTTTTGGGAACAGATGGACTTCCATTGTATGAACAAAAAACAGTACAACCAGGCACGCAAGCCTTCAAACTTGGAACTCTTTTATTGATGATAAAGTACCACTTGTTTAAACAAACTTAATAAGCTATCAAGTACATGCAAGATTCATACATTGACATCGGGGTTCAGGGGCGGGACCACATTGAATCAAGGGAACATGCATTTGTTGCTATCCAGGTACCGTAGTTTCTCAACACAAAGCAATTTCAGCAAGTGCTTGTTGAGTTTTGATCAAAAGTTAGAACCTCGAGACCGTTGCTCTATTACAAAGAATATTAAAAGCATATCTAAATCTTCATATCTTACAAGATTACCCAAGATATACCACCAAGTTCTATGTGAATTGATCGTACCTTCCTACAGAGGTGGACATGCTTACAGGTTGATATGCCAACTGCACACAATGATATTCGATGAGTTACTCCTGTAAATTGTGGCGGAGGAATATTGCTATCCTCTCAAACGCAGGACACTGGATAAACAGTGACAATCAAGACTATTAGTTCAAACCTCGCATCCCAAATATCAGTAAATCATGCAGCAGTAAACACAACTTCTACAACATGTGCAGAACATGAAAAAGTGTGAGGCAGGAGGATGTGGATGCTAAGATCCCCAAGGTGAGGGACATGATAGATTAATGGATCAAGATCGAAGGCCTCGAATTCGAAATTCCGTGGGCAGAGTACCATAATCACGGTACTCAAGCCAAACACAAAGACCACAGCCCCATGTATATATGTACACTGGTAGGCGCTGTAGATGACCCAGACCCCTTTTTGGCTCTCTTGACAGTGTATAGAGAATTCCGGGTTAATTCCGCCTACGACAGCTACCTTAAACTGTGCTACCTTTTTTGTCTCATATGAGATGCTCCTTTTTGCGCGTCGTGTGATGATTGTGCAAGTGGAGTCCAAAACAATACCGCCGTCGGACACAATTTCCGATTGAAGACCATAAACGTAGTCTATGAAGAATGCCCTGCTTCCTTACAGTCTCTTCAAACCGGGTGTTGTTTCGTCGGGCCACGGCCATGGGAGAATTAAGTACACGGGCATCGGTCATGTTAGCCGCAGCTCCCAGGAGCATATGCACCCTTGCACCCTTCGCGGAAAAAACCAAACGGCCATTTCCAGGTACGCTGAAAAGAGGGTTCAAAAGCGCACCGGTAGAAGCGTTGCTCTTTACCAACTTCTCAGAAGAACTGCCCTCCTGCACCATGAAAGTTGATGAGGACAACGCAATTAATCTCATGAATAAGCTGAGCTAGATATGTCTGGCTCAGCGAAACTGAATGAATTGTCCATGCTAGCCAAAGCAGCAGCAGTAGGCGAGAACTGGCCATTGCCGAATCCAAAAGCACTTCCAAAACCAAATCCGGGCGGCATGCCGGGGCCTCCAGGAAGGTTAAAAGGAGAAGGGAATCTTGGAGACAAAGATCCACCAAGTCGCCCTGGCAGATGGAAATTTGGGTTCTGGAAATTTGAGGCGCTGGGAGGCGGCATCATTGCCAGAAGACTGGCAAGATTTTCTCGCTTTGACAACTCTCTTCCGTCTCCTCCTTCTGCCATGCTTTGAACTAGCTGCCGCAATGCTGCACTTCTTGGACTTTCTAACGGGTTCAAGACATTCGCCCACACATGATCACCGGGACTAAGAGCAGGCAGAGGGGAAAACGACAAGGGAGGAACTGATGAATAGCCAGGAGAGGGTCTTTGGGGATAACAGTGGTTGTAAGGATTCATCACAGGCGGTATTCCGTTCTTCCTTGGTGTGGCAGCGTTAAATCCATTGGCGTAGTATTGCTGTTGCTGGGCTACAGTAGGTACGGATGGATACGAGAATACTGGTCGTAGAGGCGTCGGTGCAAACTTGTGCAACCTGGAGTTGAGAGGCTTGCCCGTGGAGGACGTGGTTGCTTCTGCAGGAGAAGTTCCTGTCAGCTGCTGGACAAGAGAGCGGAAATCTGCTGGTTCTGTTTTGTAGACTTGAGGCGCTGGCCGAGGCTGGGTCACAGTTCTTCGCTGCAAGCTCTTATTGATCTTTGTCGATAACTTGTTCACTGACAGTGCAGATCCGTTTCTTCCTTTTCCGCCTTCCGAATCCACACTGTCCATCGCCGTAGGACCGCTAAAGTCTCTTTCTTTTCACTTTCGTCGTCCTCGAACAGGGATCAAGGAACCAAAAGGAATGTGGAAAATAAATAGATTGTTATGTAGGAGTATTCGAGTCGAACTCGTGATGAACCTGTGTATGCGCAGATGTCCAACCGCAAGTATTCCAGGTATCAATCTCTTGATCTCCCTACAAGACCTTCTTCGAGTACAGCCGCTTGTGTTGAGCACTTGAACCACATCGTGATTCCTGAAGAACTTAACAAATAAATGTACACTTGTACAAATCTTTCTTGTATTCGAGTATAGGCTGGCCACCTATTTCAACAAGAGCTATTCTTGCGACGTATGTATTGAGGCTGTTTTGTATCTGCTCTTGATGCTGTTCGACATAACACGAGAATAAATTGGTAAATTGACATATTAAGGAGTACTATCATATAATACCTTCTTGAGGTTCGTGAAAACAACCTGTCATCAACGTCCGAGAGCTCCCTGCCTCTGGAATTCTTGTATCCTACACATGACGTATGTCCTGCCTCATGTCTACATATTGAGAAAACCGGACGGACATGAGAGAATTTTCCCCTAATTCGTTCAACTGTATTGTACAAGCGAAGGAGAAATAGATTGCGAACAAGCCCGAGAATAAGCAGAAATTGCAGAAGATCTACAGAAGCCGAAAAAGAATGCTTCGCGCTGGAAACAAAGACAAGCTCTACTTGACGAGGTAACTATCTAACGACGACGAGTGGTAGAAGAGGAATTAAGATGATCACAGTGTACAAGTGGCAACGGGGCTTAACAGCCCGTATGAGTCAAGTCATACATTCATGGCTGACAACAGGAATCAATCCTACGTTAACTCGCTCAATATGAACGAGAAAACATCTCGGATTGTGATTTACTCGTTCATCAGGCACATCTTTGCAAAGACAAAGTGACGTGTCTGACTTGCTTCTGAGGATTGAAATTCTTGAAGCGGCTAACAATGAGACTACGAGATTGGAGGCTGCAATGAGCTAGGCAATTATACAGGATAGAAGCGTTTTCTTGAGGTCCAAAAAGAAATTAACAGCGTCCACTAGGTGTCGCCTACACTATCACTGCATTCGTTAGCGTACTAATGATTCAGAGTGCAATCAAAACACCAAATCTCAAGAACTTCATCGAGTCTCGGAAGGATTCTTCTGATGATCAACCTCACAGTCTCGTTGCCGCTACTGAACTCACTGAATAGAGATTGTCAAGCAATTGTATCTCGTCAGAATCTACTCGTCCGGTGGGCACGTTGAGTAAAGAACACTCATAGTTACGGTTTAAAGATTGGAAACTCACCGGGAAACATCCAGTTTTAAAAGGCCACAAACTCCCTTTTCTCTACTCGCGCTACCGTACTAACGATACATAGCTTGTAATCAAAACAACTCACGAAGTCTCAAGAACCCAAGCCAGTCGCCAAACCATTCTCTCAATGAACCTCAAAGTCTCGTTACCGCTACTGAAGTTGCAGAATAGGGATTATCAAGTACTCGTATCTCGTGTCTGATGCATGCGTTTCAATAGAATAACACTCGTACCCGGCGTTGTTTAAAAGGTCAGAAACTCACCCGGAGCATCCAATTCTCAAAAGGCAACGTAAAATCCCCTCTTCTCTATTTGCGTTCCTGCTGTCCCCGAGTTTCTTCTCCAACAAGCTCGCTCTACAGGTGGCGAAGACCCGCAAAGGCTCGTGAAGCCTCGACGTTTCGAATCCTAGCAGACATCATCGGTAGGAATGGCACTTCGACACTACGCAGATAAACACAGCCTCCTCTTTAAGCTGAGCATCAACAGCCTGTTAGAATTGAGTCAAGAATCAGCGATATCGCTTGAGACATCAAGGTTCCCCGACAAGCTCTATAGGCGACGATGATCCACAGAGGCTCGTGAAGCCTCAACGTTCCGAATGCTAGCAGACATCATTGACAGGAATGGCAGTTCGAGCACAGGCGCATCAACACAGCCTCTCAGCCTCTTAATTAAGCTGAGCATGAAAACAACCTGTGGGACTAGAATTGAGTCAAGAATCATGAACGATTTATTCTCGGGAAGCACGCTGCTGCCTCACCTTATTATTTTTCCTCCACGACGACGGACGGACAGACAGACATGCATACAGACGCGGGCCGGCGCTCCGCTCCTCGTCTACGGCTGGAACCTACAGTGTGTTGCGCGCGCTTAGTGCTGGTGGTGCAATTGGCTGGCTGGCGCGCGGGCGTGGAGCGGGCCTCTTGGGAAGCTGTCGGAGAGTGAGAATGGACAGACGCTGCAGGGGGAGACCAGACTGGAGCGGAGAGGACCGGAGCGCCGTGGTCCTGGATTTTGGCGAAGGATTAAGTTAAGAGAGAGGGAGAGAGAGAGCGCGCAATGGAGAAAGTGCAGACGAGGCGAGGGCAGAGCAACGCAGAATGGTGGTGAAAGGGAGGGCAGCGCGGGCAGCGGGCAGGGAGGGAGGCGGGCAGCCCGGGCAGCCGCCATCTAGGCAGCCCATTTAACTAGGGACATTACTGTCGCGAGCGACTAGGTACTGTATGTTAGGTAGTATGTATAATATGACGACGGTCCCATACGGCTTGGGAGTCGTGGCGTCTGTGTGAAATTCATCCATGCATCATGGATGAAGGGATTCTAGTAAAAACAAGTATCTTATAAAGTGTTGAGGGTCGATTCATTCCAGCTGGATTTAGTATACAAATTTTGGGATTTGGATGTTAATTTTGGAGTCGAGTCGTTTAAAACGCGCATTTATAAGCTATAATATAGTTTACGTAGACACCGTAAACCTGAGCCCTCTCATACGGCTTGGATTCATGGTGTCGATGTGAAGTACATCTATTGTGGATGAAGGGGCTCTAGTAAAACCAAGTACCGTATAAGGTTGAGGGTCAATTCCTTCCGGCTAGACTCCACTATACTAATTGTGGTCTGCAATGTTATGTCAAGAGTCAAATCATCTAAAAACACTCATTCACAAGCTACGATATAACTCAATGCGTGTTCACCTATGCGATGGATGGGTTTACGTAGACGTTGTGAATCCTTAGCCCTCCCATACGGCTTGGGATTCATGGCGTCTATGCAAAACTCATCCATCGTGAATGAAGGGACTCTAGTTAAAACAAGTACCCGATAAGATTGAGGGTCAATTCCTTCTGGCTAGATTCCACTATATTAATGTAAGGTCTCTAAAGTTATTTATGGAGTCAAATCGTCTATAAACACTCATTCACAAGCTACGATATAATTCAATGCATGTTCACCTACACGATGGATGAGTTTACGTAGCCACCACGAATCCTTAGCCCTCCCATACAACTCAGGATTTGTGGCGTGTGTGTAAACTCATCCATTACGAATGAAGGGACTCTAATGAAAACAAGTCCAATTACCAGCTTGAGGGTCGATTTATTCCAACTTGATTCCTCTATCTTAATTCGGGGCCTTTGAAGCTATTTTCGAAGGAAATCATCTAGTCTAATCATTCACATGCTTTGATATATTTCACTATGAAATTTCATCCATGCAGTGGATGACTTTACATAGACGCCACAAATTCCTAGCCCATGCTCTCTTCTATACTCTTACAAATAAAGACGCACTTTGTTTGTTTCTACGTGGGGTCCGTGGTGTCTATGTATACTCATCCATCATGGATGAAGGGGGTCCAATAAAAACGGTCTCTATAAGACACCCCCTCCCCACCACCACATTAATTTGTGGGTTTCAATGTCATTTTCGGACTCAAATGGTTTTAGAATAACCATTTTGAGTTTATAAAATAATGTGAATGCGATTTGACCTCCCTAATGGATGAGCTTACATAGACACCACGAACTCCTAGCCCAAGGCCTCTACGTTGTAGGGAGTCACAATGTTGAAAGATGTTGAGGCTAGGCTCGATACTTTGGTCTTTGTGGCGCCTAGGTACATTCATCCATCATGGATGGATGTTCAAGGGTTTTAGAAAAGGCTGCGCTGAAGAAGAAAAAGCAACTCCAAAAAACAAGTCCCCTTTATATTTTGAGGGTCAATTCATTCCAATTCAAGGTGTATTTTTGAGTCAAATTCTCTTTTAAAAAGTCATACCACATGTATACAAGAGTTCACTACATTTTCACCTTCTCAATAGAGGAGTTTACATACATACCACGGCCCTAGCCAAATGCTCTCTCTTCATGGCGTCTAGGTAAATCTGTCCATCATGCATAAAGGGGCTCTGGTAAAAAGTAAAAAAAAAAATTAATCTCTAACATCTAGCAAATATGAATGTGTTTCGTAGATACATCAACCCATGAAGACTACTAGTATTCAAGGGGATTTGCAAGTGAGATTCATGGCATCCAATGTAAGTTAGAGGTGACGACGTAGAAATTTCCCTTTTAAAGATACTTGATATTGGGATTAACATCAACGAGATTGAATTAGTCTAGTGGGATGAATGAATTGGGATGAAATCATACATGACCTTTTTATGGAGGTAAGTTTTTACTAGATTCCTAACATGGTTATCTCAAATGATAAGTTGGGATGTGTTGGGTGAAAATTATCTACATATTCGCCACACGAGATTGCCTATTATGGGTAAAGAATTTTGGTTTCTCTATGGCCAGCTGCAACATGCAGTATACCACACTCGATATTGTATCTAGTTGGTCCGAGATGACCCTAAACTACCGGATGATGGTGGAGGGATACCCAAATCTCAAGGAAGAGATTGGCGGTTCGAATCCCGGCTGTGAAATCTCCTCTCTACCTGACGGAAAACTTGCCAGGTGGTCAACTGCCTCCTGTGCTTTGGCGTTGGCCTGTCGGCCTTTTGTCTCAAAAAAAGAAAAAAGAAAAAAAGTATCTAGTGTTGTATAGTATTTTTATGTCACTAGTTGTGGTAACTTTTTTAATGACCCTTCTTATCAATTATCAATGTGTTTACAAGTATTGTCGTGGATGATTGAAATTTGGATGAAATCCATGCCAATTATTGAAACAATGCTTGGTATATTTGCATCCTAAAAATTATGTAATGAAAGGATGTCATGGATGATTGAAATGTGGATTTAAAATCACTTGATAAATGGCAATAATTGCAATATTACAAATCTATAATGTCCAAAATGTTTTACAAAGAATGACAAATAATGTTAAGTTTCCGTTTAGTGTTGTTGACACTACATGAGTGGTTTATAATTAATACTGCGCAATTTCAAAATACCATATGTATGCAAGGCCCATATTGTTCTCCAAAAGCAGTTATGGGTTAAGTACTTCATCTCACATGGCGCATCAACTCCCCCACTCTCGTCTCAATTGAATGGTAAGGTGAGTGCACCCATCATGAACTGTGACCTATAATGTATTACAATGGAGTCTAGCGCATAGGTACATATCCAAGTCTAAATTGCACATATTATAATCTTGTAAAAAGAAGGGGTTTTTTTATTACAAATCATCTATGACTTTCACTTCTAGAATTTAGAAGACATTCACCTTGACTTTAAGAATAAACAAATTCAACTCTTGTGTTCCTCATTTGGATTTGTTTATATCCATATGTAATTTTATTTATTATCAACCCTCTACATATACATTGAAATCCACAAGCTTTCATTATAGGTGCACTCCTATTAAACCGCAATATGAAATCTAGAATCGCAAATGCTAAATTTCTAAGATGAGTACAAGCTATAGAATGGTTCATTACATCGAATTACATCTTCGAACTGAATCAAGTAACCCTCAAGGGCCGAGAGATGCGAGGGGGTTAGTGGACATAACCATTTGGACGCCATCCACTACACGGGGGGTGCACTCCATCGTCAAGTAGAACACCACGTGCGAGACAAATAAATCTACTTTTTCTAAGTTGCATCACCAAAATGGGTCAAAATTTTATCAATTTTTTTTTCATGAGTAGATATACACGGTATCTATTACATAGTAAAAAATGGTAGTCAAATTTGATGATATTTTTTTTAAATAAAACATACCATTTCTAACTAGAATGACACAGAACTGAACTAAAACAATTACTACAAAAAATGAAGATGACTAAAAATTTCAAAAAAAAATTACAAAAGATATTATCCATGGTTAGGTATATGTAGAAAAAATGTCATAATTTTTAAAATTATCTATGGCATATAATATAGGGGTAGCAAACTTGTCTCGCACATGGTGTTCAACTTGACAATGGAGTGACCCCCCCGTGATCTACTATAGACCCTCTGATCATGGATATCTATAGCTTAGATGGAGGGGAGAGGACAATGGCAAAGATTATGCTCCAAGAAAGTCATCCTCTTCTCAATCATGAACGCCACCTCATGCACCGGATGGCTACGAATGGTTGAGTTTATGTATGTGGCCATAAGGCAATGTAAGTATGAAATTATGACAACCCTAAAATGGTGCTCACATATTTGCTACGTTGGATTTAATTACCAATACACTAAAAAGGATATTTAGTGTTTGATACACTAAATGCGAATGCATACACTAAATGTCAATAACCCTATGAAAGTAAGTAACATTAAATGTAAACTCAAACACTAAATATCAACTATGGTAATATGTGGAAGTTACATGTTTGAATTTAGTGTTAATAAGGATATGGGAAAAAAATAACAATGATAAAAGAAGAATTCCAACATATCTTCTAGCATTTATGTCTAACATTAATTGTCAAGGAATTGAAAATTAGGGTTGAGAAGGATAGGGTGGCATTAACATTAAATATAATCAAACACTAAATATCCTTTTTAGTGTAGTGTACCTTACATATTTTAGAGCAAGGAAAATGATTACATGATGCTCGGGAGTTAAGTTGGTGACTAAGCTAATCCAGAGGCCCAATGAAGAAGCTCTTTGATGGCTTGAGCACACGGGTCTCCCAAGATTGCCCTGCACTTTTGCTTGTAGGATCAACAAATTAATGAAACATGAAGGTAAGTTTGAAGTTCCTCTAGGTAAATTGTTTCACCCATAGTTTCCGTCAATAAGAGATTACACCCTCCACATGAAGTTTCTTAGGGTGAACCACACATTTAAACACGTCCATCTCACTCAAGAAAATGCCGAATACTTCAATGAATTGTCTATAAAAGATGTTTTGAATGATGTGCATAATATGTTCTCAATGGAAATCACGTTAGATAATGGCCACTGGATGGACCCAGCTCACAGGCACTTGTCGTTCACCCAATGGCCTTTACTTAGTACTTAATGTCTACTACTTCAAAAGTTGCATAATATAGTGCATATATACACCATTTGTGAGAGCCACCTCTCCTTGTGCTTTTAGCATATATATATATATGTGTGTGTGTGTGTGTGTGTATTATTATTTATATATTTATTTTTTTACATTTTGTGTGTGTACTGAACTTGTTAGGAACACACATTGTCAATTGTTGGCTTACTTATTGCATCAGACCCAACGTTAGAACCCATTGTGAGCCAATTTTTTGGTCATTTAGTGAAACTATGGGCAAATAGTTAAAACTTGGATGAAAGAGCATCCAAATAGATGAATATAGTGAAACCATAGGCTAGGAAGTCAGTTATAACCATAGGCACGGCCGTAGGCGGCCTAAGTTGGTTACTGTAACCATCGTCCTCTTCCCCGCCGAGCTAAGAGGGCTGGCGAGGGGGAAGAAGGTAGACATTTCCTGATAATTTTTTAGCGTATTGTTGAACTATAGACTTGTCTCCCTCAGCACCGAGAAGGGCGAGGTTATCATTGAACTATTTTCTGTTTTGAGTAAACACCGCAGTGATTGCGGGTTACCACTTTCCATTGAAGAGCATTGTTGATTTGAGTTCTGAGTTACTTTGAGTGGCCGAGAGTGGTCGAACTATTTACTTGTTGAAGTGTATGTGTGCAATGTCAGAGAACTATTGACTATTGTTGCAATGGCGATTGGCCGAGTGTGTGATTGTGACAGAAATTGAGTGAATTGAAATTGTGATGAGTAAGCGCTGAGAGTTACTGAGAGTGCAACTGAAGAGGGGTAGAAAATTGAATAATCTGTGAGAAGATAAGAGATTCTGGAAGTGTGAGGAAGAAGTCATAAGTGAGGGATTAAGAACCAAATGTCAAAGTGAAAACTATTGTCGTGAGAAATCGAGCATTGTATAACCATAGCTTAAGCATGAGGTCCTAAACATAGTTGAACTTGTTGGAATGTGACCCAGAGCTTGAAGATGGTCGTATGAGAGAATTATTGATTGAGTGAGGAGTCTAAGTAATTTGAGAGATAGAAGTTGGAAGTCAAGAACATTAAAGAGAAAGAGTTGAGTTGAACTATGGACGGAGAGCCATTTGTGTTAGAGCATGTGTGAAATCGTTGGCCGAAGTAGGTGACAGAAATAAGGAAAGTTGAGAGAACAATTACCTCGTAGTGAAGCGGGTAGAACTATAAGCTGGGTCGCTGAAGAGCAAAGTTCTGAGCGACCAAGGCACATTGAGGGTTAGGCTGAGAGAGCCAAAACCTAATTGAAGCCATAGTTAAGTAAAGCTATCGTCTCCCTGTGAGAGGGATGAATCGGGACAGTCAAGGGTTAGTCCAAGAAGGAAACTATTGGCTATAGTGTTACTTACTATAGGATGAGAGGAGGCCGGGAGGCCAAGCGTCAGTTTGAAGTCGAACAATTGACAATTGTTAAGACCTGTGAGAGGCAGTGAGGAAGAAGAAAAAGCATATTGTTCAGCCATATGAGATTATAGTTGAATCAAGATTTTAGGCTGATAGATTTATAATTGAGAAGAATGGAATTTATGAGAGAATCTCAATCAATTGATATGATGAGGGAAAGATTCTGATCAATTGATTAATGAAGGGATTAAGGAATATAAGTTAGGATAAACTTTGGATTATCAATGTGATTTAGGCATAAGTTATCCTAGAGTTAAAGGGAGTTTTATATTGAGAGGTAGTCTAGAGACTAGATCTTTGAGTATGAGATGCAAGCTAACCCGATCAACTATTGTCTTGTGTGTTACCCTGGTTGTTGTTGTTGCAGGTTGTGCAGGGCCACTAAGACTATAGCTTGACTTTGCCGGTTGTTGTTAGTTGCATAAGTTGTGAGTAATGATTAAATCTTGAAGTTAATAAATGAACAATTTGTCTTGCATTGAAATTAACATTGACCAATTAATGAAGGAGTTGTTGTGATTTGAAGATGCATTGGCCAATGGTTACCAAAGACAATTGTGATACTCAAAGACTATTGTTCTCGAAAGACTATTGTTATACAATCTCATGACGAGATGGTTACTACTGTGACAGACACACGTACCCCACTGAATGAGAAACACAGTGAGAGGAAACCTTGTGAGAAAAAAGAGAAGAAGATAGATAAGTGATGTTTTAGAGTGAAGATAACATACCTATTGTCTGATTAATGAACTATAATGTGATAGATGCCTGTAATAGACACTAGTTAAGCCTTCCTTGAGAGTTTGTACCTTGGGTTTTTGTTTATTCAGTCATAGCAAAAAACTAAATACATTTTTGGCGCCGCTGCCGGGGAAGGCAGAGGTCGTCTCAAGGCAAAATTGTTTTTCATAATCAGATTTATTAATGTCTAAAGAAATAACCTACCACAATGGGTGGACAAGGGAAATGGAAAGCTAGAGAGAGGAGGAATAGGAATAAGATTGATTATTGTGGAAACCAACGTGCTTCGCACCCACATTCATCTATCCCCACGCCTTCATCATATCCTAGTTCTTGTAGGTCATACCCTGTACCCAGTGAAGTAGGACAAGAAACTGTTAGACATATTTATGCTTGTGTGAGAAGTCTTGCGTCAAGATTAAGGAATCTTGAACGTTGGGTACAAATAATCCCTAAATTAGAAGCATCTAGTTACACGTGTCCGTGTGGTTACCCCAGTCAGAGGGCAGTTCAAACTAAATCTCGAGTGAGGAGATTACATGAGTTAAGTGAAGGAAAGTGTAAGTGTTGTCATAGACCACTGGATTCTATCTCTTCTTGCTCACGACAACAAGAGATAAAGAAAAATTTGATCACCATAGGAATACAAACCGAGTCGCCATATTTGTCTCGTACCATAGACGTGACACAGTGTCGATATTGCACCAGTTAGAGTGGCCATTAAAATTAGAAAGTGTTTAAAAAAGTTTGAATGAACCAGTCATCGAGTAGTTGAGTTACTCCGTAATATGACTTGGTGTTGGCAAATCCCAGAACCTGCCAACTGTGAGTCCTATACCGGAGGGTATTTGTTTGCAGCCTTATATAGGTCCTAATGCAAGTTATAATCCCAAGAAGAATTTTAATCGTAGACAAGTGCCTCTTAATTTTGGGAATCGACCAAGTTGGGGAGATACCAATCAACCACCCAATTGGAATGGTCCACCGTATAATCCCAGAACTCAAAATTATAAAACACCGGTACCAAACCAATATGTGGTATGTTTTCGATGTGGAGAGATAGGCCATTATGCTGGAGATTGTCCTAATCCTAGGAAAATCCAACAGTATATTCCATTGTGCAGAAGATGCAAAGAAGCAGGACACCCCACAGTTGAATGTACTCAACCAAGAAAGGAAGGTCCACCGTCTGAGAGAGACTGGAAGAAGAGCAGGAAGAAGAAAGACAAGATCACGATGTTCATAGGGTACAACATTCCAGATTTAACCCTTTACAAAAAGATCAAATGGAAGAGAAGGTTAATGTTGTAACTACTAGATCCCAAAAGAAACCTTTAATACAACAAGAGGGGTCTAGTACAGAAAGGTTTAATGAACAACATAGTGACGTGGAAACTAGTATTTCTGAATATTCGCAAGCACCGTTAATTAGGAATCCACCTAATCAAACACCATTGGAATCTAATCCACCACCTACAAACCCACCACCTGTAATGATTCCTCAAGATGTTAGGATTCATTTACCTACTGTTGTTGTTGATCCACCGGTTTCTAACCATATACCCACAACCCCAACAAATGTTACCCGATTCAATGTTGTGAGAAATGACACTCCTAGGAAAAACAAACCTCCAACCCCAATTTTGAGAAACCAAAGGCATAAGAGTAATGCGTCACCCTCTAGATCATCGAGGATGATGGCATTATCTAAAGACCTTGAGCCCTATGATATCATGGAGGACTTAGATAGATTACAGCCTACTATAACCATGAAACAATTATTGGTTGTCGCACCACAATGTCGTAGCTCTTTGAGTTCATCCATGATACGTAGAAGGTCAAGACCAGTAGCGGTACATGATATTACCTTAAGTCAAGATCCAGTAGCCCCTACCATTGATGTGATCATAGGAGGCGCTCTCATACCAGGATTCCAAATTGACACAGGGTCAAGTGTCAATTTGATGAACATTGATACTATGAATGAATTGGGAATAACTAATGTAGTTTCAACCACTATTATTTTGAGAATGGCAGATAGTAGTCGAGTCAAACCCTTGGGAGTTTTGGAACGCATACCAACTCTCATAGCAAATATTGAGTATAAGATTGACTATGTTGTTTTTAAAACCATGGACGGTATACAATCCTATCTAGGTCTTCTTGGACGCACATGGTTATTAGATGCACATGCCAAAGAAGACTGGGGGAAAGGTACACTTACCATAGGAAGAGGATTAGAGAAAGTGGTTTTACCTTTGTTTCCTACCCGCTATCATGGTGAAACTCAAGATGATCAAACTGAATTCACCACTGATGACGGTTATAAAATAGAAAAAGAAACTATTGTTAGTGAATCCATACACCGTGTAAACGATAAACCATTTTCATACACTCTCGTAGGAATGGGAGAATACTTCTGTGCATTTGATGATGGAGATTCAGATGATGCGATATTGTAAAGGCAAAATACCATGCCAGTAAATGTAATTTTCGCCAACGTGTCCTTAACATACGAACCACATAATTTAGAAACAGCTAATGCTGTTCAAGAGGAGACTAACCCCAAAGTGTCAGATAAAGACGAATTAGCTGAGAAGTGGGAGTTTGCCATGTTTTCATCCGATCAGCCTGTTAAGAATTATATTGTCAAAGACGTATGTATGGACATGGACTTGAGCGATGATGACACACCACATATCATCAAAGTATATGATAAAATAACCAATGATGAGTGGAAGTATTGGAGAGATTTCTTTAAAAAGAATAGTAAGGTTTTTGCTTGGATGTATAAGGACTTGAGAGGAATTCCCCTGGAGATTTATGAATATAAGATTATACTAGAAGAGGGAGCTACCCCGGTCAGACAGAGACAATATAGAATGAATCCCAAATATTCTTTATTGGTCAAAGAAGAGATTGATAAGTTGTTAGAGACGGATATTATCTATTATGTTCCATATAGTGATTGGGTGTCACCCATTGTCGTAGTACCAAAGAAAAATGGTAAGCTACGAATATGTGTAGATTACCGAAAATTGAATAGTGTCACTAAGAAGGACTATTTTCCTTTACCATTTACCGACACTATGTTAGATGGAGTAGCCGGTTATGACCGATACTCATTCATGGATGGATTTTCAGGATATAACCAAGTTTCAATATATCCACCACACCGTATTCTTACAGCTTTTACTACACCATGGGGAGTTTTTGCACATAAACGGATGCCATTCGGTTTATGTAATTCTCCTGCCACATTTTCTAGATTAGGAACCAACACCTTTCGGAAAAACCTTCATATTACTATGGAGTTATTTTTGGATGACTTTGCCGTATATAGTGCAAAAGAGAAACATGTCCAACACCTACAGGAGTGTTTTGATGATTGTATGGCAATCGGAATCTCTATCAACACTGCAAAGTCAATATTTTTGGTTCCATTTGGTAAACTAGTTGGTCATATAGTTTCTAAACAAGGAGTGGCTACCGATCCTGATAAGATCGTTGCCATTGCATCTTTACCTATTCCAACTACAGTTACCGAAGTGAAAGGATTCTTAGGACATGCTGGATATTATAGAAGATTTATTTTTAGGTATTCCGTCATTGCCTTACCATTGACCGAATTACTAAAAGTTACAGATACCCCACCAGTATGGACTAACGTGTGCACTGAAGCCTTTAATACTCTTAAAAAGAAACTAATAACCGCACCTATTTTAATTGCTCCTAATTGGGAAAAGGAATTCGAAGTTTATGTGGATGCTTCCAATGTAGCAATTGGAGCAGTTTTGAGCTAAAAGGATGACAAAGGACATGATCATCCCATTTATTTTGCAAGTCGTCAATTAGTCCAAGCTGAGCGTAACTACACAGTTACAGAAAGAGAGGCCTTAGGAATGATATTTTCGGTTCAAAAGTTTCGTCATTATTTGTTGGGGTATAAGTTTAATTTTCATGTGGATCATGATGCCTTGAAATACATGATAAATAAACCTCAATTGAGTGGACGTATTGCACGTTGGGTATTATTATTGCAAGAGTTTAATTTCACTGTGCAAGTTCGTCCTGGAAAAAGTAACGCTAATGCGGACCATCTTTCTAGACTTAGTGAAGAACTAGGCACAGAACCCATAGACGATTCTTTTCCAGATGCCCAATTATTTTTTATTGATGCAGTGTCTTCAGAATATGCAGAGATTATTAACTATTTACAAACCAATACATTTCCTACTGACTTCTCTACCAAACAGAAAAATCGAGTAGCACTAAAGTCTGCACCATATTCCATTATAGCAGATACCTTGTATAAGAAAGGCAAAGATGGTGTATTAAGGAGATGTATATTGAGTTCCGAGATACCCTTGATTTTGAAAGGATGTCATAGTGACCCTGCAGGAGGACATTTTGCAGGAGATGTCACTGCTAGAAAAGTGTTGCAAGCAGGATATTGGTGGCCCACACTATTTAGAGATTGTGTTACTTATGCTAGACAATGTGATGCGTGTCAAAGAGTAGGGAAACCCACCGATACCTCTGCTATGCCTTTAAACCCTATTCTAGCCTTAGCTCCTTTTGAAAAATGGGGCATTGATTTTGTAGGCCCTATCAACCCACCGAGTAAGACTGGTCGTCACCGTTACATTCTTGTTGCAACAGATTATGCCACAAAATGGGCAGAGGCCGAACCAACCAAGAGAGATAATAAGGAAGTTGTAGCCAAGTTTCTAAAGGAAAATGTATTTTCTAGATTTGGTTGCCCACGAGAATTGGTGAGTGATAGAGGAACCCATTTTGTCAATGATGTAATTATGGAATTAACCAATAAATATAAGATTAAACACCGTCTTACTACCCCATACCATCCAAGAGCAAATGGTCAAACCGAGAAAACCAATGGTATTTTATGCAAAATTATTACCCAAACAGTTCAGGGTTCAATGAGTGATTGGGACTCCAAACTATTGAATGCCTTATGGGCCTATCGTACTGCTTACAAAGTTACCACTAAATTTACCCCATTTCAGTTAGTGTATGGCCAAGAAGCTATTCTACCCATTGAGTTGGAATTACCCTCTTTACGAATAGCTCTTGAGGAAAAATTGGATGAGCCAAAGTCCTTGGAAGTCCGTATCGCTACGTTAGAAAAATTGGATGAAATGAGAGGACAAGCTTATCTTAACATGGCCGCAATCCAAAAATGGCGTAAAACTTATTATGATAGTAAAATTAAGACTAAAGTCATTAAGGACGGTGACTTAGTTTTACTATATGACAGCCGATTTCAAAAGTTTCCGGGTAAATTTAAGATTCGCTGGCAAGGACCGTATAAAGTGGTTAAAGCATATGATAATGGTTCTTTTGATTTGGAGGATTTTCAGGGAAATCCACTACCTACCCGCATTAATGGTAACCGCTTAAAGGTTTACAATCATTAATTGAGGCCAGTTAATGAAATAAAGTCGGAGGGGGGGAGGTAGTAGGTTAATGACAATCAACAGAACCTTAAAATTTTTAAATTTTTGAAGTTTAGTGGAGAGGACCATATATGATTACGTAACAAGAATTAGTGTATAACAATATACGGAATATAGGGATTTTGTAAAAGTGATTGGAAGCTAATTAGAAAAATTTGAGAAGTCAAGTTTCCAATAAAATTTCTTGAACAATCATCACAATTACGGATGCTTAACCTAAGCTAAAATCTAAGCATGGAAAAGTTAAAGAGACAATTGTTTAACCAAATTAAGGGAGTTCAAATTGATGATGGATTATTGTTCAACTTAAGTAGGAAAGAATGAGGAGATTGCGAATTAATGAGTTCTCTTAAAATTATGGACGAATGAGAGAAAGAATGAAAGGATTCTAAACTGATGATCAACCATAATCTCAATCAAGAACTATTGACGGGTATGATTAAAGCAAGATATGCATTAAGGAGCATGATTAAAGGTAACGTCCAGCCGTCATGAAGGCCAAATCTAACTCATTAATGATGAGTTTTGCACGTCGAAGACATCTAATCAGTAAAGCTATAGTCTTGGCCGCCGCACAGCCGCCATCAACTATCGGCGAAGGAGCTTATACATAGACGATAGTGAGGCTGGATTAGGGCAGGAGATTATAGTTACACTATTGTCTGAGAGCTGAGAGCCGACTGATTGAGTGAGTGAACAATTGGCGAGTGTAGCAAGTGATTGAGCGCTGATTGAGTGAAACTATTGGCATTGCTGAGTGAATTGCTTGAGGGGAACTGGTGTGAATTGTAGAATTGAGAGCTGGTGAGTGTGAGTGAAGTTGAAGCTGCATTGTGTGAGCGATTTCTAATTCTTGGAGTGAGCTTGATTATGCAACCAATGTAGCAATTCTCTTCTCTTAAAACCATTCTCTGTAGGTTATGCTTATAAGTTTCCGAGTAAGACCATTGTTTAACAATTGACGGCATAGTTGCAAGTGAAAACCATTGTCTTAGTTCCTGATTTGTAAAAGTGTGAGAGTTTCTTGAGCAAGCAATTAGGGTAAAATTGTAGCAAGAAAACTATCATCTTGAGTGAACAATAGTCTGTGAGTCAGTGTGTAAACCATTGTCTGAGTGTGTGAGTTGTTTCTTGAGTAAAACTATAGTCTTGAGAGCCAGCCACCATGGATAGGAACAGTCAGACCAAGAAGAGACGCCTCAGAGGCATTGCTCAACCTGTACCTTTCAAAGAAATGACAATAGTTATGCAAGAGAGAGTGAAATTGAGAGAGACAGAGTTGAGAAGTGCAGGGTTGTGGCAATTTTTGAGTGAGCTTACAATCCCATGGCCAAGTCAGTGTGAGCTAGGGGAGTTGATCGAAAATTATATGCAGCAAGACCATAGTCGAGTGCCAGTGAATGGCCATATTGTTGAACTATCATCCGAAGCCCTCAGCCGAGTGACACAATTGCCAGGAGGTAATGAGAGAGACATTGTAGGTTTAGATTTGCCGAGAGAAGCACCCCAGTGGAAGATGGTGTTTTCGAGAGGATGGTTGAGTTTTGACAACATCAAACAGGGTTGGGATTTGAGAGACCTAAAGGAGCCCTGGAAGGAGTGGTTTTTGCTAATCTAGGAGAGGATCGAGTTGTCTGAAGGAGGCTTCATGGAGCATTGTGTGGCTTGTGCTGCACTATTGGCGTGGGTGAAAAGAGAGCGCTTCAATTGGGCGGAGGAGCTGCGACTTCGAATTCGAGACGAGGTTCACCGCAAGAAAACCTCCCACCCTTTTTCACTATTGTCTGCTGGTTACTTGGGAATGGTGTGCTCATTGACTATAGTTCCCTCGGAAGTAGAGATGTTAGCGGGGAATCCCCGAGAGTGTTTGTTGAAACCTCCTGTCATGTTGATGCCTATCCCTAACAGTCCTAGACCTCCAACCATTGTCGAAGTTCATGTTTTGCATATAGAAGCAGAATCGAGCAGTAGGGTGATCCCAAGAGAGGAACTGCCCGAAGATGTAGAACCATCGTCTTCTCATGCTGAATTGCTCTCTGAGATAGAGAGGCAAAAGACTATAGTTGAGGAGAAGTGTACCCTCATAGCTGATAGTGTGAAATTAGTAGAAGAGCTCAAGAGAGAAAATCAGAAATTGAAAGAGCTCAATGAGAAGCTAGAGGGTCAGTGTAAGGATCATAGGGAGATGAATGACATGCGATTAGATCAGATTATTTTTGAGCGTGAGCTTCATGAGAGTCAAAGAAAAGAAACTGAGAAGCTTGCTAAACAATTGTCTGATTTAGCCACCCAGCATGCTAGCAGAGAGGCAGCCTGGGAGAAAGAGAAAAAAGAGTTAAAGGAAAGAGAGGGGAGAAGAGAAAAGACCATAGTTCATAAATCCCAAGAATTACAGTCCTTACAGAGTCAAATTTCTACCCTAAAGAGAGAGAGTGAAACTATCAGGGGTGTCACAAAGCAGAGAGACAACCTGATGATAGCAAGGGAGCAGCAGAAGCAAGCTATTGGCACCTTGTGGGGGAGGGTAGAGAGACTCAAGAATGGGTTATGGACTTTAGAAAACTCTTCGCCGCCTTTTCCTTAGCTTCACCACAACTATGAGCGCCAGAGAGATACCCTGTTCATAGCACACAACCTGTACATAGGTCAAAAACTAGGAGCAGAGTTGTTTCAAAGCTTATGGGATGAAGTGTCAGAGGAAGGGTATGAGAACCTGTTGGTTGAGACTATAGTCAGGGGGGAGCTCCTAGTAGCAGATCCTTTGAAGACTTTGACTATAGTGGGGGATATTGGAGCCAGAGTATTTTTGTATTATGGTAACCTCGAGCTCCAGTTACAAAGGAAAAGGAACGTGATGGCCGAGCAGACGACTCAGCTGGTTCCTCGAGTGCCGAAGATGGATGAGTTTAACCAGGCCATAGCTACAGCATTGCCTATTGTTCCGAAGTCTGTCCTAGAGGTGTGGAAAGCAAACATGGAGCAAAGGTTAGGAAGTTTGGGGACAGATGAGTATGTGAAGGCAGTGATGGATGCTAGCCTGGAGCGACAAGTTTTGACCAAGGTAGAAGACCTAGGACCTGGTCAATACTTACTGAAGTATGAGCAAACTATGGACAAGTTGAAGAGGTATGTGGAGCAGTTCAAAGCACAACTGCAGCCGCCTCTTAACCTAGTTGCTCAGAGTCACTTTTTTGTGCCTAGTCCTAACCAGGCATTTAGACTATTGTGTTCGACGAGGAAGCCTGATCTGCAGCTGGTAGATCAGAAGTTTTTGGGTAACTATGAGGCGATGTTTAGTCACCCGAGTGAGCAACCTGTACCAACGTGGGAAGCAATCAACTGGTTGTTCCGAGACGTGGGACCCTCGCGAGTCATTTCAGCAGAGAAGGAGGAGTCACATGACAGGGTGTATGCGAGGATGTCTAAGGGTTGGAGTTCACTCCCGCCTTTGGCAGTTACTATGGACCCAAGGTTTTGTTCTTGCAGGAGGCGTTACAAATGGTCGCCGAGTGCAACGATCGACAGCTTGGAGTACAACTGGCCTATAGTTACCGGTTCGTTTCGGAATCCAGCGGAGTGTGCCAATAGTTATTGGAGGTTCTTTTTGGAGCATAAGGCACACAAGGATCCCGTTTGTTTTATGGCAGCAGTTTTTGGTGCAATGTTGGCAGCCTGGTGTAAGGAGTTTAGCTTAACCTGGGACATTAACAGGTTTAGTGCCACGCGTCTAGAGGCCTTGTTAGCAACGAAACATCTTTACAGGACGACGAGGTGGATGCGATGTGTGGAGGCGATGTGTTCAACTTACTTTATCATCGGACCCCACCACACTATGGTCAACGATTTCGGCCATACACGAGCGAAGATGATGGCCAGGGCATTACAGGACCAGTCTGACAACAATATTCAGCTGCCGCAAGAGGAAACCATGGTCCCTGGATTTGAAGAAGATTATCGACCCCACATCAGCAAAGGACATTGGGGAGCTTCTTCAAGTAGATACAGAAAATTTTGAGACCATAGTTGAAGCTTTTGCAGGGATGCAAAAGAATTAAGTAGGGGGCTATATGTGAGCCAATTTTTTGGTCATTTAGTGAAACTATGGGCAAATAGTTAAAACTTGGATGAAAGAGCATCCAAATAGATGAATATAGTGAAACCATAGGCTAGGAAGTCAGTTATAACCATAGGCACGGCCGTAGGCGGCCTAAGTTGGTTACTGTAACCATCGTCCTCTTCCCCGCCGAGCTAAGAGGGCTGGCGAGGGGGAAGAAGGTAGACATTTCCTGATAATTTTTTAGCGTATTGTTGAACTATAGACTTGTCTCCCTCAGCACCGAGAAGGGCGAGGTTATCATTGAACTATTTTCTGTTTTGAGTAAACACCGCAGTGATTGCGGGTTACCACTTTCCATTGAAGAGCATTGTTGATTTGAGTTCTGAGTTACTTTGAGTGGCCGAGAGTGGTCGAACTATTTACTTGTTGAAGTGTATGTGTGCAATGTCAGAGAACTATTGACTATTGTTGCAATGGCGATTGGCCGAGTGTGTGATTGTGACAGAAATTGAGTGAATTGAAATTGTGATGAGTAAGCGCTGAGAGTTACTGAGAGTGCAACTGAAGAGGGGTAGAAAATTGAATAATCTGTGAGAAGATAAGAGATTCTGGAAGTGTGAGGAAGAAGTCATAAGTGAGGGATTAAGAACCAAATGTCAAAGTGAAAACTATTGTCGTGAGAAATCGAGCATTGTATAACCATAGCTTAAGCATGAGGTCCTAAACATAGTTGAACTTGTTGGAATGTGACCCAGAGCTTGAAGATGGTCGTATGAGAGAATTATTGATTGAGTGAGGAGTCTAAGTAATTTGAGAGATAGAAGTTGGAAGTCAAGAACATTAAAGAGAAAGAGTTGAGTTGAACTATGGACGGAGAGCCATTTGTGTTAGAGCATGTGTGAAATCGTTGGCCGAAGTAGGTGACAGAAATAAGGAAAGTTGAGAGAACAATTACCTCGTAGTGAAGCGGGTAGAACTATAAGCTGGGTCGCTGAAGAGCAAAGTTCTGAGCGACCAAGGCACATTGAGGGTTAGGCTGAGAGAGCCAAAACCTAATTGAAGCCATAGTTAAGTAAAGCTATCGTCTCCCTGTGAGAGGGATGAATCGGGACAGTCAAGGGTTAGTCCAAGAAGGAAACTATTGGCTATAGTGTTACTTACTATAGGATGAGAGGAGGCCGGGAGGCCAAGCGTCAGTTTGAAGTCGAACAATTGACAATTGTTAAGACCTGTGAGAGGCAGTGAGGAAGAAGAAAAAGCATATTGTTCAGCCATATGAGATTATAGTTGAATCAAGATTTTAGGCTGATAGATTTATAATTGAGAAGAATGGAATTTATGAGAGAATCTCAATCAATTGATATGATGAGGGAAAGATTCTGATCAATTGATTAATGAAGGGATTAAGGAATATAAGTTAGGATAAACTTTGGATTATCAATGTGATTTAGGCATAAGTTATCCTAGAGTTAAAGGGAGTTTTATATTGAGAGGTAGTCTAGAGACTAGATCTTTGAGTATGAGATGCAAGCTAACCCGATCAACTATTGTCTTGTGTGTTACCCTGGTTGTTGTTGTTGCAGGTTGTGCAGGGCCACTAAGACTATAGCTTGACTTTGCCGGTTGTTGTTAGTTGCATAAGTTGTGAGTAATGATTAAATCTTGAAGTTAATAAATGAACAATTTGTCTTGCATTGAAATTAACATTGACCAATTAATGAAGGAGTTGTTGTGATTTGAAGATGCATTGGCCAATGGTTACCAAAGACAATTGTGATACTCAAAGACTATTGTTCTCGAAAGACTATTGTTATACAATCTCATGACGAGATGGTTACTACTGTGACAGACACACGTACCCCACTGAATGAGAAACACAGTGAGAGGAAACCTTGTGAGAAAAAAGAGAAGAAGATAGATAAGTGATGTTTTAGAGTGAAGATAACATACCTATTGTCTGATTAATGAATGTCACCAAAAATTCTCCACCCTTCGATTTCGTCCTAGCCCGAGTGGAAAAGTTTATAATGACATGTAGAGACTTCTCTCTTTGTAACCCAATATATAATTCCAATCTACCCTTGGAATATACACAACTTGATTAACACCACACTATGTAGTTTATATTCCTTAATGTCGGGCAAGGTTATATCCTTAGGCTTTTCTAATGTCCACCCGGCCGCTTTGGCCACGCATGCCTTCAAAGATATCCCTCTTGTGAATCGAGTCCTTGCCGTCGACTCCACACTACTACATGAGTTTTCGCTTATTGATTCCGTGCTATCACATGTCATCGTGGTTGATTCCGTATTGGTATATGACACTTCGCTTGTGAATTCCATGAGCATATAGGCTTTAAATACAAGTATTAAAAAATACTTATATATTTATTCTTGCCCTTCTTTCTCTAAGTTCTTCTTGATGTAAATCTCTATCAATGTCTTCCTACTAAACTTCAGAATAGTATAACTCCCACTCAACTTATGTTCTTCAAGTGAAATTTGGTACACTTGTTAAGTACCTTATCAAAAATCTCCACACCAAATTTTGGCACAAACAGAGTTCATATGCAAAAGTTATGCATGAAATTCTAACTCTAACTACTTAGTATGAATGCTGTGATAAAACATCCGGTCATTAAAACTCTAATAACTTCCAACTCCTACGTCCAATCAATCTAAAATTTTGACACAAAATAGATATATAAGTTCAGAAGGTAGTGTCAAATTTTGGTATCCATATCTATAACCCTCTAAGAGATACATATTTTCAAACCTTGCTGCTTTGTTCCTAGACACCCTCCCCTTCAACTTTTAATAACTCTTTCATCCCAATGACTGAAGCTCTCAAATTTTTACCACAACTCCCATACTTTATAATAAAAAATCCCTCAAATTTTCATACCCATTGAACACTCTGATCATCCATAATTGACAAATCTCTCACTATAAAGTTCTATTCAAGTTCATAACTAATAAAATACTACAAGTAATGCACCTAGTACAATCTAGTCACTCTAAATGCCACAAGTTTAAACAAGTTTGAACTCTCTCACTTCAATATGAATCTCAATGCAACAAGTTGAAGTTTACAATCAAACTCCAAATTCCTTAAACCCAATCTACTTCTAACAAGAGGTCAATCCCTCTTCAAGGCTAAATAGCCTTGGCTCTTCTTCTAAGAACTAAGCACACACATGTGCTCCTATCTTGCTTCCCACACACCCACACTTATAACCCGTGGGGTGCTTAAGGAGCACGAAGGAAAGAGAGGATGAGTGAGGGAAGAATGAGGAATTATATAGTGAGTTGAGAGGGAGAGAGGGCATGAGATAAGGATAGGGTGAGAGGATTAGAGCCTCCAATCACAACCCCTTAACCTTCTCCTTCTAAGTAGGGACTCATCCCATCCATAAGGCTCTCGATAAGCCTTCGAAATCTCCTCCTACTTTGTAGGCTCTCATCTAATCTCCTAAGCCTTCCTCCCTCAAATGATCAACAAAGATCCTAATTCAAACATTTAACTAACCTTGGCTTTCTACCTACCACACTTTACCAAGGTATGTCCTCATACTACTTAAATCCACTCCACACAAGCCTAATGCTTCAAACTTAGCTTTCTTCAAGCTTCACTCTTTTTATATTTTTGTGAATAATCATAAATCAACAAAACACTACTTGTAATGTTTTACAAGTGTTAACAACACATGTGGACATCAATTTGGGCTCACAATGAACTATAATGTGACAGATGCCTGTAATAGACACTAGTTAAGCCTTCCTTGAGAGTCTGTACCCTGGGTTTTTGTTTATTCAGTCATAGCAAAAAACTAACTACACCCATTATGGAGGAAATTAATGTTACTCATTGATATTTTTGAATGAATTTATAGGAGCGATTACATCTAGAAAAAAGTATGTTTATTCAATGTGTTTTTTTCCCAATTGGAAAATACATAAATTTCAATGAGCTATAAGAAGATTTGAACTTGTGTGAATGCCGTGGATCCAACTACACCCTACATACTTCTTAATCACCCGTGTCACATGCAAATACGTATTACACTTCCTCTTTGTAACACGGTGTGATGAATATGGATGTGATATTATTGACCACCCCTCACATTACTTCATAACATTATTCAAATCCATAACATTGTTATGTGGGACTGACAATATTCCACAAAATATTCTTGGATATTCCATGCACTCGTAGTGAATGTGGGAATATTCTGTGAAATATTATCAATCCCACATAACATTGTTATGGATCTGAATAATGTTATGTTGGGCCATGGAGATGAATTGCAATTGGCTAATCAAGGAACTCTAACATGCACGTGGCAGGAATTTCCTCAACTTTCGCCCCATTTTTCTAGTCTCCAAATTTCCTTTTTTTTAAAAAGTTCTCAACATGTAGGATTAATTTTGGACGGGCTGACTTGATTTCGGTGAGATTTTTCTAAGAGAAAGATTTTCTTTGGAGTCTTGCCATGAAAGTATTTAAGAGAAGTTTGGTTAGTTCATCAAGGATGGCTTCTAGGGCTATGAGGTTTTGGAATCCAAACCCCACTACTTCAACATTTGGCTAAGTTATGTTGGCACTAACCCCGCTATGGTTGTCACGAAAAATCTTGTAAGTTGTAACCAAAGATTCATTACACAAGGTTGTAAGCAAAAAAACCGTAAGTTGTAACAAGAGGGTTGTAATTTTACAAGCAAAGGTTGTAAGCAATCACAAAGTCATAGTAAGAACACTAGGAGAAATCATGTTCATAGCAATCACTTGCAATTGGCCAATCCAACGTAGAGGGTGCAGTAACTGCCCTATGCAACCAAAAGCAGAGGCTAGCCTCCATGGAATCCAAGCTTACGTCAATATCCCTTCCCTGCGTCCGTGTGGGGCACAAGGTGATGAATAGTGCCAACATGTAGCACAGTTTGGAAGTGCCCAATGCAATTTTTCTCTACCCGCATTTGGTGGGAGTTGCCACCGCATAAAATAAGAACCAGAGTTCAACATGGCAATCTTTTCCTGTCATGCAGTGGTGGGAAACCTTACTACCATCACGGACGCAAATTGATGTCTGATGGCAATATGATTGTTGTACAACATCCGTCTATTTCCCCACACCCTTCCTCCACGATATACATAGGTTGGCCCATTTGTTTGTCACGTGCAAGGTTGAGGTCCTTAAGGGTTCATTTGTCATTGCCGTGTCATCTATGGTGAGCATATGGACTAGCAACTACAAAATTATGGCAGACAACCAACAATGCAGAATGCACTCCTTGCTAAAGATGTCATAAGCAATCACATAGTGCCTCACAACTTCATGCCCTGATCATTCAATACAACCAAGTTGCAAGTACATGTTCTATACATCTTTGCAACCTTCCTCTCTCACATATTCCAATGCTATGCGGAGGCTCGCTGTAATAGTGGAGTTCAAAAGACGCAACCACAACCTATTGGATGCTCTAAGGCTCTCAAAAATGTAGTGGGATTCTCATACAACAACACACTTCCGTGTATGTGTTGCTAACATTTGTGGAAATACGTTGTACAAAATAATATTATTTGGCAATCCATCTACAAAGCTAGTGATGTCACAAAGGAGCATCACTCACAATCCAATAGTCCTCTTTGGCATGGTATAAAACCATTCCCTCCAAGCGATCGTGAAATAAGAAGCTTGGGAGACTTGGATTTTTCCCTTAAAAGGACAAATAAGGAATGTGGGGCTAGGCATAAATGTTCTCCTATGCGATGTGCACAAGTGTGCTAAACAATAACAAACACGTGGATCAATGTAGCCTCCTACTGCATACAAAAGTGGACATCAAATGTAGCTAGCATCCCCTTATTCAAACACACCTCTTCCACTCTTAGCACATGAGTCAACAAATGAGTTATCACATGTATTTGCAACCATCACAATGCCCATGAACAATGCCATGAATTTTTTTGCATGATGCATGGGCACGCGTGACATGGCAACCACGGGGGAATCACTCCATTGTCAAGTTGAACACCACGTGCGAACAAAAAAAATCTACTTTTTCTAAGTTGCATCACCAAAATGGGTCAAAATTTTATCAATTTCTTTTCATGAGTAGATATACACGGTATCTATTACATAGTAAAAAATGGTAACCAAAATGATGATGTTTCGTTTTATAAAACATATTGTTTCTAACTAGAATAACGCAAAATTGAACTAAAACAATTACTACAAAAATGAAGATGACTAAAAATTACAAAATAATATACAAAAGATATTATCAATGGTTATGTATACGTAGAAAAAATATCATAATTTTTAAAATTATCTCTGGCATATAATATAGGGGTAGCAAACTTTGTTCGCATGTGGTGTTCAACTTGACAATGGAGTGACCTCCCCGTGATGGCAACACCACTGGCCCATGCAACGTGGCCGCAATGACAACAAAAGAGAGTGGTGGAACACCTTGCCAACGAGGTGGTGGCATGGTATTTTCCATAGCAAAGGTCGGATGCGATATGCATTTTTCTTCTAGTGGAAGCATGCAACTTGAGGTTGTAACATGTTAAATTTTGGTTGGTTGTATTTTGGGTTACCTTTGCGATTGATTTTCTCAATTTGTGCCAAAAAAAAAGCATGTTTAATTTTGATTAAGTTGTGGAAATGAATTTGTAATCAGAAGGTTGTAACTTGTTTAATTTTGATTAAGTTATGTAGAACATTATATAATAAGACGATTGCCACATGGTCACAAGGTCATGAGGTATTGAAATCCAAATCCAAAACTCAAATCTTTTGCTAGGCTACAAATAGGATTGTAACCAAATGGTTGTAATTTGTTCAAATTCCATGTACATTGTTGGGACATTTGCAAGAATATTACCAATCAAAATGTAATTAGCAATGTTTTAAACCTTCCTATGGATGAATTATAAGAGATTTGCAATGAAAGATTGTGTCTTGCTCCAAACTTTCATGTGCTTTGTTACAAGGTTATAATGTGATTTGTAATTTTATATGTTGCATAACTTGCAACAATGAATGTGGTTGTAACCATCTCATTTCATTTGGGAAATACTTTAAAATCTTTAAATACCTCCAATAGTGGGGTGTTTTGTATGATGATAGGAATATAGAAGATATTAACCATGGTAAGATGTAGATATGTTTTGTCACTCGAGCAAATTTTGAATGAGTCATGACCATATTGGCTATTGATAAACCAAGTAACATACAAACTTGTATGGTTGCAAATGTATTCATTAATGAGCCAAATGTTTAGGAAGCCGCAATGCGCATGTTACAAGTGTCTTTCCATGACTTAGCCTTTGGTTTTAACCTTCAGTTATAATATTACAACCCTCTAGTTACGAGTCACAATGTCTTATTATAACCGACATGTAGTGGTAAACGAGTTACAACCTTCTTGGTTACAACATGTTTTGTGACAAAGAATCACAATCCTTTGGTTACTCTACTCTTCATAACTAAGTTAGCCAAAAATTGGAGCCATGGGGTTTGAATCCCATGATCTCATGGCCCTGAAAGCCCTCCTTGATGGACTAACCAACCCTCCTCCAAGTTGTTTTATTGACAAAGAAAATCCAAGGAAAATCTTATTGTTAGAGAAATCTCAATGAAATCAAGTCAACTGGCCCAAACATATTCCTATTGGCTGAGAACCCAAACAAAACAAAAACTAAAAAAACTAAAAAATCAAAATAAAATTGGGGACCAAAAAAATAGGGCACGAAAGTCAAAGGAAATCATGCCTCCTACATGTCATAGCTCTTGGGTTAGCTAAGCATATTCATCTGCATGGTACAAGAAATGTGAGGGTAATCCCACTTGTGCTTTTAAGGGTTAAACTCACGTACATCTCTTTAAGGTCCCTTTTGTTGCACAATTTTCTTCCAAGGTGTAATTAAGGTTTGCATGCATTATTTGATTATTCATCTTAAATGGACACCTATATTTGAGTGATGTGAGATTAGGTATAGATGTAAGAACAAACACCAAAAAAACATTTGTTCAAAGGACATTCGACTATGTGCTCAAAATTAGTCAACCGCCCTAGGTTCAATAGTCAAATGGTCAATGTAATTAAGGAACCTATATGACCATTTGATGAGAAAGAGATTTTTTGATTTGATCTTAAATAAGATATGCATATGAGCTCTGAAAAACTATGAAGAAAATGGCTACGGGCATGAAATGGGTTCGCTAATCATCTTGCACGACTGTGTGTTTTTGGATCCTACTAGAAGTGGGTGTACTGTTTCAATAAGTTTGGAGGCTTAAAATAGTAGTGGCCACCGATTATCCATGTTGTCACACTAATTATCGTATCTAGTGTCACTATTCCTATACAAACAAAGTACAAATAGGAGGTAAGGTTTGGCGTAAGAGACCTCTAAATAGTTCACTATGTAAAGACGAAGTTACGTTACAAGTAAATAGTTATAAGAACACATGGAACAATCAAGCTCTATAGTAATTCATCACATATCCGGGTTTTCAATGTGGTTTTCGGGTTCGTAAGATCTATGTAAATTTTGAGAGATTATGCGTCGGAGATGGAGAAGTATAAGGCGGTGAAATTTTCTTCGTATAGGAAGATAGAAATCAAGAGGATTGCAAAATTTTCGGTGATTTTATTCCTTATATTGTAATTATTGTGAATTTTTGTAACCAAAAGTTGGCCGGAACATGTATGTCTTGAGTGTGCCACAACTGCTCATTTCAACCGTTCATTCCTCCTCACTTTAACACTCAAACCGAGGACATGTGTCATGACACTACTGGTTCTAGCCCGATCGAAATTCAATCCCAACCTGATCAAAATCCAGTCCTAGCCTGATTGAAATTATGACACCCTATAGGTTCCCGATGGGGTGCCGTTCAAGAATTGGCGCCGCTACTAAAGTTGGTGTTTGATTGTAGTACGGGATGAGATGGTTGGTTGGTTTTTGAACAGGAAAAATAATGGAAAATTAGTCAGCATGGTCAAAATGGATTTTGTATAGGTCACAACTGTGACCAAAGAAAAGTCCACAAAGATGTTCATATTTAGTAACATTGTCGATTTAGTACTAGTACTACACTAAATATTGTATTAAGTGTCCCCGATTCTATTGGTCTTGCTCAATGCTAATTGTACTTGTCCCCATGTAGTGTCTTTTTCTTTTTTTGAGACAGAAGGCCGATAGGCCAACGCCAAAGCACAGGAGGAAGTTGAGCACCTGGCAAGTTTTCCGTCAGGTAGAGAGAATCCCCCCCCCATGTAGTGTCACCAACACTAAATGTAAAACCACACATGATGTGTCCAGGGATGTGCAAATGGACGTGACGCGGCCTTTTTGCGTCACGTCGCGTCACAAATGACGTGACGCCGTCACGTCACGTCACGTCGGGGCGTGACGCGCACTGACGTGGTAAAAAAAAGTTATTGTACCAATTTTTTGTAACTTTTTTTTTACTTTTTTGGACGACTGCTCTAGTCGACTGCTACGAGCAGTCGACTTCAGAAAACAAAAATTAAAAAAATCTATTAAAAAATCTGAACCGTTAGATCTTCTTGGATTGAAGATCTAACGGTCCATAATTTTTTTTAGAATTTTTTGATTTTATTTATTTTTAGGTTTTCCTTGAAGTCGACTGCTTTTAGCAGTCGACTGGTCTTGGTCGACTGCAAAAGTAATTTTTTGCAGTCGACTTAGCAAACGATTGCAAACAGCAGTCGACCTAGCAGTCGACTGCAAAAAAAACATTAAATTAAAAAATTCCAAAAAAAATTCTGGACCGTCAGATCTTCTTGGCAAGAAGATCTGACGGTCCAGAATTTTTTCTGGAATTTTTTAATTTTTTTTTTGCAGTCGACTTAGCAGTCGACCAAGGGGTTGACCAGGGGGTTGACCGCGTCAGTTTACCCCTGGGGTAACTGCCGGATTTACCCCCCCGCGGACGTGACGTTTTCAGGTCTGCCGTCACGTCGCTGTCACAGGACGTGACGCGACGTGACGTGTAATCCCTGGATGTGTCCACTCCTTGTAAACAAAATTTGGGCATCGTAAACCTACAAAATGTTGCAATTATGGTCACTTACCAAGTGATTTATTTTTCATCCAAACTTCAAGCATCCATGATACTATTTCATGTTAAGCAAAAAAATGTTAAGATGTAGGATATACCAAACTTTGTTTCAATAATTGGCATGAATTCCATGCATTATGTCACGGAAGAGTGGGCGAACAAGAGCAAGCACGCAGCCGCACATCAGCAGCCCTATGGAGTGGGTAGAATTTTGGGACAATGAATGAACTAAAAGCAGTAAGTTGGGATGACGATACTTGTAACTTTTTTACATAGGAACTAGCACTAGAAAAGTGACCACATTGACATAAAATAACACATGACATTGGAAATACAATATTCAATGTAGTAACCAGAGCGATCCTTGCACCTTGATGAGAATACTTATGTCAATTCCCCGTAATGGGTGTTTTGGTTCCTTCTTGCAATTGATTTTTCAATTTGTGCCAAAAAGAAAGAAAGAAAAGAATAAGAGAAAGAATACTTACGTCAAGGAATTTCATACTCCAAGGTCATCTCAGGTTGTATGAATACTTGTTATTGCACCCTAATCTCAATATAGTAATAGGAGAATTTTGGACATTAGAAAAACTAAGCAATTTTTTTTCAAGAGATTAAAGATGAAGTTACTAATAGCATTTTTTGTTTTTCATACAGTTTCCAAAGTCTCACCAACTTTTTGAAATTTTCAATAATTTCAAGCCTTTTTAAAATTATTGTTTAAGGGATGCCCTATCCAAAACCTTGACATGTACGAAAGCATGTATTTGAGTTGATTGTGTGAAAAGTTACCTAATCTAAAATTAGCTCACAAATTTCCATGCAGTGTATTTTAAAGTGATTGCATACTTAATTATAATTGAAGATTTGAGCTCGAATACACTGACATTTAGCATGTTGATCGTGGATGTCAAATATGAGAATGCGGTTATTTTCTCCTTGATATAAGATAGTCAATTGTATAAAGTTTCAAATGCATAAAGATTAGGAGAAAAAAAACGATTTGATGAGGACTCAAAGAAGTTGTGTATATTAGTCGTAAACTAAGTCCCTTGTCAGCTTGCTTTCATGGTGTGTCAAGGTAAACTCCTTCATCATAAGGTAGAGGCAGCTAATTCCGTTACCCCATCCTAAACCAACACCTATACCCGCCTCCTAATTACCAACATCTACCTACCTTGAACCGTCCCTCATGCTAATTTTGTGGCCGGGTCCACGAAGTGACGGTTTTGGCAACAAGCTGGCACACCACCCCATGCAGTAGGTTGGGCATTATTATTAACGGCCTTTACACTAGGTTGAGTTGCTAATCTCGGATTCTAAAAATGGGTATGATTCCGACACTATTCATTCTATCACTAGGCTTGGCTCATGATTTGACATGGTTTGGTTTAAGGCCTTGCATGGTGGGACTTAATGAGAGCATCAAGCTTGGTTCCCGGCTTAAAGTGTTGGTTTAAGCACTCTCTACCTTAGATGAAATGGCTCTAGTAGAAACAAACATCTTGTAGGATAATGACTCACTCATTCTAATTGGACTCTTCTAGACTAATATGGAGTCTCTTATACCATTTTTGTAGTTAAGTTGGCTACATATCGGGAATTATAGATCATCATAAATTTTTCCCAATAAATGAGTTTAGCTAGACACCACAAAGCTCTAGCCCCTTTTGTCCCATTCAAGCTCCACTTGTCTTTGCTTGAGAAAGTGACATTGCACATCAAATTGAACATATACTTTCATGATATTGTTGAGCTCCTTGGCTGCATTTTGTGGGACCAAGTATTGGGCAAGAAAATTTTTCCTTTCATTATGGGATTCCCTTGTTCATGGGGAGCACGCAGGTTGTGTAATGTAGAATATCGACAAGCAACTATAATTTACTAGAGTTTATTTAATTGCAACCTCGTTCTTCAAAAAGACACCATCATTTAGTTGCTTGGTAATGTTATGTTGCAATTTTTTTCTAAACAAGGACCTTCTTTGCGTGCAATGATCTCTACATCAAAAGAAGCAACTTTATTTCCATGGTGGATTATTCTAAAGGCCGGTTCACATGGGGTCCCAAGTCCGAAGTCCCACTTATTGTAGCAAGTCCCAACATGGAGGCAAAGTCCTAGCTTTTGAGCCGCAAGCCCGGGGAGGTCACTCCATTGTCAAGTTGAACACCACGTGTGTTAAAAGTTTCCTACCCCTATATTACATGTCATAGATCATTTTAAAATTTATGATATTTTTTCTACATATACATAACCATTGATAGTATCTTTTGTATATTTTTCTGAAATTTCTAGTCATCTTCATTTTTTGTAGTAATTTTTTTAGTTCAATTCTGTGTCATTCTAGTTAGAAACGGTATGTTTATATAAAAAAGAGATCATCAAATTTGGTTACCATTTTTTACTATGTGATAGATACCGTGTATATCTACTCATCAAAAAATTTGATAAAATTTTGACCCATTTTGGTGATGCCCTTTAGAAAAAATAGATTTTGTCTTAACGCACGTGGTGTTCAACTTGACAATGGAGTGACCTCCCCGAGGCCGCAAGAAATCTTTACAATATGGTCTATATACATTAAAGTCGAATCTTGATTATTTTATGCAGAAATATTTGCGGGACTTGTGTTGAGAGTTGGATCTCACCGTTTGCTTGACCCAACCCTCAACACAAGTCCCAAGCCTCACCTCCAAAAAGTGTTGCCATGTAGGCATCCATGTCATACTGGGGACTTAAGACTTGGGACCCATGCGAATTGATAAGTCCCAACCTCCATGTTGTCAACAACTAAGATTGCATGGATTGATCTCAAGTGACTTGGGACTTAGGGTTTGGGACCCGTGTGAACCAACCGAAGATTGCTTCGGCAACAAAATTACTTTTTTTTTTGTGTTTGCCCCTTTGCTACCCGGAATTTAAAACCGACTACCCAACAAAATCCCCACACCGGATCACATATTAGTATACACGGGTGTGGGGATCATTCCACTTAAAGTAGTACCTATCATCATATATAAGTAAATATCATCCTCATAACTAGCTTGCACTCCAAGCCACTAGTCCGAAAAGTTGATAAACGACCAACTTTCTCCTCTTATGTAAGTACGCCACCGTATGTGTAGTACGGCGCTTGCAATGTTGAACACTATCTCCCAAAGCCTCACACGTCACCCAACTCTTTGACTTGGCAAAAAAACTCCGACAATTATTCCTCTCAACGTTCTTCTTTTATGAATCACGATTTCATCGCCATTTTTTCGTCTCCTCGACATGGACTCTAAGATGGGCATACCCAAAACCAACACATATTGTGTTCACTTGAAACCTCCAAATGTGCCTACATACCGTTGATTTTTAAGTTCGATTATGGGTTCGGGGTATACATGTCTCAATCAATGAGAACTAGATATACAAGATTTCACAAATCAAAGGGGGTGGGGGTAGGAATAATGCTTGCATCGTCCAACAACAACAAAGTATATGTTTTATGAAGAAATGCCTCACATGATTTCTTGAGAGGTTGACAATTCCACTATAGCACCAATATCATTAGAGTCATTAGAGGTTATTTACACCATGGACCACAAAGTTATCCCATGTTGGATGGCCTTTTTCCATGGTCACACTTCATGGTCGCACTTCCATGGTCCAATTTCTGAAGAAGGCAATTTCCAATTTTTGGGCCCCTCACTACCGTAAACTGAACATGGACCAAGAGGAGTGACCATGCACACAAAAATGGATGTGCTGATTTTTTTAATATATGCCCAAAAAGGACAGTTTTAAGATTTTCTTCATCATTGATCTTCTCCCCTTTCTTCTTCCCTTCTTTCCTCTTAACTATAGTGATGTTTGCACCAAACAATTTATATATAGCATTTCTTTGCCATGGTCCCCAACAGTTGCAGCAAGAGAACCTCTTTTGCCTCTCTCATCACAAAACTTGTTGGACCATGACATTGGATAATGTAGGCCTGAAAAATAGGCCTCTTGGGGACCTCGATATCCATGGTCACTCTTACATTTTCATTCTTGATGTAAATTGAAATGGTCCCAGGACGACTTCAATGGCCAATGACATATTTTAGAGGAGCAAGGGACGGCTTCATGGTCCATGATGTGAACAACCCCCGAAATATGTCACTCAAACTATGAAGTACGCTCTAAACTTTGTAATATCATGCTTGTGGCAACCAAAGTGTATGTGATATTAGGGAGTTTTGTAGTTTTAACATGGATGCATGATAAAAGAGAATTAGTGTAGCATGTGACATTATGGAATATCACAAATTCAACATTGCATTAATGATAATAATTACAACGATGGCAAAGTAATGTGTGCGAGCGTGTGGTTTGAATTCTTCGGTGATTTATTTTAATGTCAAAACTTGTGATAAATGGGAGAGAAACGTGACAATAAGGAGTAAGATTTAAACTAAGAACATCCACTCCCTAGTGTTTTGGTATATAAGAAAAGGAGTGACATTAAGGAGGTTGATATTACGGAGCTTAGAGCATAGTTGTCATAACATTATTAAGCAACTACACGACGGTCTCTTCTAAAGAAAAAGATTATGATTAAAATACTTTGATAATTTACAACTACTTATCAAAAGTTCACAGTACAAAACATGAGTGCTCCCCATAAATAGGGAATCCCATAATGAAAGGAAAATTATGCTCGTGTGATACATGGTCCCATGAAACGAAGCCAAGGAGTTGTGTGGTAATGTTATGATGTTGGTGAACATGTACCTATTAACAAATTTTGATATTGAACAACTATATAATTTTCAACAAATAGCAATAAAGTATCTCACCTATCTTGTTCTAAACAAACGAAAACCGGACAACAATCAGACGTTAGTGCTCCTACCCTCATAGGGGCAAACGATACTAAAACACTCCCCCACGCACCCCACCTACCGCAAGGCAATCATTAACCCCTATTCCTATAACAAGGACCTCTTGAGTGAGAGAGGGCCAACAGGCTCAAATTCACATTAGTAGGAACCGTTGTTTCAATTTTCTTTTTTATAATTTGCACCATTGTACGCTATATGGCCATGAAGAATTAATGTCTACCTAGGCTAGTTTTTTTTTTTGGTTGGTTGGTTGGTTGGTTGGTTGGAACACAGGAGGCACTTGACCACCTAGCTAGTTTTTTTTGTCAAGTAGAGAGAAGATTTCACGGCCGGAATTGAACCGCCAACCACTCCGTTCAGTTTTGGGTGCCTCTCCACTATCATCCGGTAGTTTAGGGTCATCTCGGACCACTTAGGCTAGTCTTCAAAACATATGATGTGATGAATATGTCAATATCAACAACTTGCTCCGTCCCAACAACATTTGCCTTCCATATCTTGAAGTTATTTCGAACCACGTAAAATTCTGTGACGTTTTTGTATGGTGGGACGCGATATAGAGACTAGACATTGAAGTGTTGAAATCTACAACCACTTTGTGGACTCTTGTCCATTGTTTTGTTGGATATTTAACCAATAATGGTACATTACATGCGGCTTGGGATTCACGTCATTTATGTCCACTCATACATTGTGTATGAAGGGGCTCTAGTAAAAACAAGTATCCTATAAGGTTGAGAATTGATTCATTCCAGTTAGACTCAACTATATTTTTGATGTTACTTTTGGATCCAAATTATTTAAAGAATACTCATTTTATAGGATATAATATAATTTAATGTATGTTCACCTGCGCAAACGATGAGTTTACATAGACATCACATATCCCTCGCCATAACATACAAAAAAAAAACGTCACTCCACATAATCTTAACCTACCAATTCCAAGTGATATTTTTTCCATTATGTATATTAAGTCATTAGTATTGTCATGTCACAATCACTATCAACTTTGGCACACTAAATAGTCCAATTAGCGTGGAAATATATAACATGGTGTGCTACTCTAATCATGGGTAGAAAAACGTGGGTCCAAGACCCAGGGTCTTCCCTTCATTATTCTTTGAGGCTTCCAACCAACACTTACATCAAAAACAACATAAAACAACATATTCACCCATACCAATTTCCTAGACAAAAAATTAATGTGGGTCACACTGATTTTAAACTTGAGATTTGACGTGGGGTTGGAAGCTTACATGGCTCACATTGATTTTCATAATGAGAAATATTAATGTGGGACCTAAAGAACTATTGTGGCCCACACTAACATGACTTTTTAGTGTAGATTTATTGAGACAAATTGGTGGGATTGTGCCACACCACTATCATTTGGGCAAGTTCAACAATTGCTTGGTGCTCCATGTTTTGATAAACTCTTGGAATGCACTTGGGAAACTAATTTATTCTCAAATCTCTAAAATGTTATATATAAATCTCTTACAATTACATATCATTAGAATGTATAAATCTCTAGTAGCTTATGAATAATATGAATATGATTGAACTTGCTTGAAATAGTATGCATGCATCATGGAGGCTACAATTCTTACTTAATTTAACACTATAATTACTTTGAAGACCTTGAATTAGTCTAGTCCAAGTTTCATTGAGACGAACTAGCCACAAACCTATAAGGAGTCAAGGTTTTATGTTGGACAAACAAGAGAAATGCATGTATGCAATATTTCTTCCCTCTCTTATACTATAAAGTATTTTTCAAGCAATTGTCCAAAGTTGGTGACAATATTTAGCAAAATAAAGGTTTGTAGCAAGGGCTCCGTAATCTAAGTAGACTGCACAAGTATATGTGTAGGCAAACTAACCCATGACTTAATAAGGCCAAAGATTTGTGACAACCGTTTAAATTGAAGGTGAAAATGTTGAGAACCCCTTCTTGCATGGAAATTTATTTTTGAAGTTAGTTGACCCCAAACATAGCATCATAAGACCTTGAGTTAGTATTTTGAGATTAAGTTGGGATGGATTAATCCAAACTTATAAGAGGTAGGCTTTTATGGGATTCCCCTTGACATGGCTACCATGAATCCTAAGCTATCCAATAAGGGGAATTTTTTGATTGAGTAGTCAAAGTTGTTTGATATCCAAAAGTGATTCCAACATAAGAACCATTTTGGAACCAACAAAAGCAAACAAGCAAGTGTACAATGTAAATAGGATGCCCAAAAAACGACATCAACACTTCCGTATGTACTACACTAAATATGAAATTTAATGTCAATTACTATTTGGCTTTACACAATGGTATGTCATTTTACTATTGATGTAACTTTTACCAAGTAAAGTTGTTAACGTTCTATAGTGTCCAAAAAACCAATTTAGCATATGTTGGTAAAATACAAGATATATAGTGAATAGATATAGCATTGCATAATTTTCTCGGGGAGATCACTCCATTGTAGAGTTGAACACCACGTGCGAACAAAGTTTGCTACCCCTATATTACATGTCATAAATAATTTTAAATTTTACGATATTTTTTCTACATGTACACAACCATTGATGGTATCTTTTGTATATTTTTTTGAAATTTTTAGTCATATTCATTAATTGTAGCAATTTTTTTAGTTCAATTCTGCGTCATTCTAGTTAGAAACGGTATGTTTTATTAAAAAAACAAATCATCAAATTTAGTCACCATTTTTTACTATGTAACATGTACCATTTATATCTACTCATGAAAAAAAATTGATAAAATTGTGACCCATTTTGGTGATGATTTTTACATTTTTTACATTTTTTACATCTAAAATGATCGCACGTGGTTGTTCAACTCTACAATGGAGTGATCTCCCCGAGATAATTTTCAATAGTTAGTGACACTAAATATCATACTTAGTGCAGCTTCACATTGTTTAAATTTATATACGTATGCTTAATGGATTTTCCATAATCTCTATCTTTTTCATCTGTACACGAGCATGTATTCATAAGTTTAGTATCACTCAGTAAAAAAAATTCATCCTTTACTAATATTGAAAGTTGGCAAAATAGTGTATGTTTCGGGAATTAGTACCACACGCACTAAATGGGATAACCAGTGCACTAAATGGGTCTTGATGTGATGATTTCTATTAGTTCCGAAAAGGTGGTGTAGGTAATGCTTTTGGCCACTTCTTTTTTGGCACAAATTGAAAATTCAATTGCAAAAAGAACCCAAAATACAACCAACCCGACCGAAACAACGCAGCCTGAGTGGAAATAAAGAAATAATGCTCATTTGATGCCTATCCTTCCCAGTAACGACTAAGTTGCTTTGGGTCACAATAAGACCTTTGACCCCCCAAGTCAAATCAAATTTGTTAAGAATGTCATGGTAGGCCACGTCCGGGGCTTTTTCTAAGTCCCTAAGCATCCGTTTCCATTCAATCCTCCCATAATCGTGCAAGGCATCCCAAATGATTTGTTGTGTTTTCTCAATGGGTCATTGCAATTTATTAAAAATCAGATCATTCCGTTGTCGCGAGATGATCCATGGAAGATCACTTCTTAAGAAGAACCAGATGCGACCGAACCGTTTGAGTGTTTTGCACAAAGGTTGATAAAAAAGACATTGCAACATGGAAAAAGACTTGCACAGGCCGAGATACCCTTTTTTGGCAAAGAGTTGCCAAATGATGTTGGCAGCGTATCTCCACATGTGTTGAGCAAGGGGACAATTGTAGAACCTGTGCTCCACCGATTCCACCGACTGAGGGCCACAATGGGGGCAGCTTTGGTTGATCTCCACCGAGATTTTACTGCGCCGCTCATTAACTGCCACTGCCTTATGGATAACCGACCAGAGGAATGCCGCCTCTTTCTGTGCCTTAACTTTGTGCCAGATGATATTCCACCTAGGGGAGGTGGAGGGGGGAATTTCGTTCCGCCACTCGTGCGATACTTTTGGCCACTCAAAACAAAGCACGAGTGATATATATATGTACATTAGCAATCAACTTCACTAAAAGAAAATACTCCGAAAGTAGTACCTATAGTGTAACTCAATGACCATTTTGCTTGTTCCATCTGTCCGCATGTAGTTTGACATGCATATCTCGCAACTTTAGTAGACGAGTCAACTTCAAATTAGGTAGATACAAATCACAAGTTAAAATACTATGATAGTATTGTTGAGGTCAACCTCAAAGTACTTTAAGGGTTAAAGGTGGGAGTCCAAACTTTGACTAGATTTGTATAGTTAGAAATTCACGGAAGCACTCAGTCAAACATTCCTGCATGCAAAGTTAATGAATGTGTTAAGTTGTATCTAGCTACGTCACATGTGAGATCTGTATCACATTTTAACGGTTAGGGGCCGTTTTACATCATGGACCATGAAGTCGTCCCTCGATCCTCTAACATATGTGATTGGCCGTTGAAGTCATCTTGGAACCACTCTGGGTTACGAGTGACCATGAAACTTGAGGTCCCCAAAAGGCTTACTTTTAGGCCTACATTATTTGACGTCATGATTCAATGGGTTTTGTAGTGAGAGAGGCAAAATAGGTTTTCTCACTACAAATGTCAGGGATCTTGGTAGAGAAATGTCTTCTTCTTCTTCTTCTTCTTCTTCTTCTTCTTCTTCTTTTGGTTGAGGCCAAATGCTACTGTAGTTAAGAGGAAAGAAAGGAAGAAGGGGGGAAGGTCAAACATGAAAAGAAAAAAATTCCAAACTTCTCTATTTGGACATATAATTATAAATTCAACGCATCCACTTTTTGGTCCATGGTCACTTCTCTTGATCCACATTTGGCTTACACCTGGTGAGCGGCCCAAAGGCTTTAAAAAATACATTTCTTAGAAATCGGATCATGGAAGTGTGACCATGGAGTTTGACCATGGAAAATGGCCATCTAACATGGGACAACTTTGTGGTCCATGGTGTTAGTAACCCCTTAACCCTTAAAGGGCATGCCCCCCTTTTTGTATGAAGAATTTGCATATGTACATAGTTGCTCCTACTAAAATAATATTAATCATGTAACTTCCTCGTATCAAGCAAATAAGATTACTCATACTATGGTCATTGCTCCTTTTGAATACAACCACATCCACCCTCTCAAATTCCACCCACAACAATGCATATACACTGACGCATCCCCCCACCAAAAATTCCAAAGGCCAAATCAAAGGCAACACCGTAGGATCAAGGATCTACATCCCCAACAACAACAACCAAATATCAGAAAGACTACCGGCTACCAAAGCATTCTACGAGCAAAGCTCAAGGCCATACTCATTGCCATCAAACCATTCAAAACACCCAATCAGGCATGCACATATTCACATACAACCTCAATAGCATATTTCTCATAAATAAACACACACGACGCCCATCCTCACAACACCGCCACCTAGACAAACTACTTATAGCAGTAGTTTAGACCCCACATAAAATCCACATACACAAATTAAGAGCCTATATTGGCATCACCAAAAACAAAATAGCCAACACGGTAGCAAACTAGGGAACACAAAAAGACAAACCTGCTAACACACCCCGCATACACATCGCCCACGCCACTCCTTATTGGCTAGCAAGTTGCCCAATTGCCACACATGATGGGGCCATCTGCAACTTCTATACATTCGTAGATAGAAACGAGAACTCTTTGCAACCAGAAATAAACTTTCATATGTTGAAAAATGGCTATCAAATGACCAAATAAATCATAAACTCTCCAACTATTTTTGAGAAGCCATGGGTAAATTTGGCGCCCAAATCACGCAAACTCTAAAATTTGAATATGCCCAATACATGAGTAACCATAGAAAAAATACCTTTTGGCTCTTCACCCACCCAAACCCCAATTGCACCCTATGCCCCAACAATGATAGAGACACATGGTCTCACCTCCTCTCCGCATGTGAAAACCAACACACAAAAGGCCTAAGAATATCATGACACAACAAACAGTGCACATCGTTGCCCAAACACTACCAACCAACAAATTCACTCAATTCCTTACACTAATCAACGTAGGGAATTTTCACAACAAACCACCCGACTCAATGGCCTCGGAATGTCTACTTAGGTGCACCTACGCACACACACCATGCCAATGCAAAGCAAAACTAAGACCTAACATACCATGCATAATAGGAGCCCCAAACCAAAGCCCAACACCAATACCCCCCTGCCCCACACACAATAAAAGAGCTAGGATGATGAACACAAAACAATGCACACCAACGGTCATGGACCTTTAGACTCCAATTCATAGAAATCACATGTTGTCATGATAGATTCCCTAACCAAGCCTTTGAACAAAAACATTCCAAATATGACCCACCAATTAACACAAATACAAAACAATAGATGGAAAGGAAACCCCTTCATTGCCATCACATCCGGGGTAAGAGGAGCCATACACAAACACTTCGTCAAAAAAACCCCATTAATCTCAATATCAAAACTCCAATATCAAAACCCTCATGAAAACAAACACAACAATGCCATCAAATACCTTTTTTTTTTTTTTGGCACCTGCCATCAAATACCTAACATACTTAGTCCAAAAGAAAATTAGCCAACAAACAAACACATACCCTCCCTCCCCCCCCCTCCCCCCCCCCCACTTTGGATAACTAATTACTAACCAGAGCCCACCTCCCGAAAAGGAGGCATAACACCTCATGTTGCATCATGGATAACCATGATCATCATAGGGCAAGGGCTCACATTCACACCGGTACTTGGCTACATGCGCTACATTTTCTTTTCATGTTGGAAAAATGGCTTGGCTTGATGCTTCAAAATAACCAACTTGAGAGATATCACTTGGTTGAGTTCATCTTGGAAAATTTCACAAATCAACAAGTAACACCAACGATAGTTGTTTGAGTTGAAATCATTGTTCTTAAGGAAACCCTTATGAGTTAAATTGTATAACAATTCGTAATGTGCTTAAATTGGGGCTCTATATGCCATTTTTTTTTGTCTACAATGAAGGCCTATTGCATTAAGACCATTAAAAAGATAGGTTTTCAATAAATGGGTTGTCAATCTACAATCTCAAAAACCACACCACATCAACATATAGCCAGATTAAGTCCAAGACAAATGTTGCAGTCGCTTACCACATGAGTTTTTTAAAGCTCTAGGTTGGTTAGAACTTTACATTCTATTGTTTATTTGGATTCAAGATGAAAATCGTGTGGCTATAGTTGAATGAAAACCAGTCTTAGGCGGTTCCAACAAGCAATAGACATGTTAAGAAGAGGAAAGAGTTGGAACCACCTGGCGAAGAAGACAATAATAGAATATCGCTTGAAGTTAGAGGCAAGCCATTAACAAATAGTTTGAGAAAGCGTAGCGAGAACAATTAGACTCTAGCTGAATAAGTGAATAAAGTACATAGATTGAGTAGAGTGTGGCGGTCTGGTGAGGTTGATGTAGAACTTGCTAGCACCTAGGATAGGAGAGTAACAAATCTTACATTGTTGAAAACAATTGACTATTGCCATAGTTTTGATAGCACACATTGTAATACAATAGCCGTAATTAGAAACTTGAGTTTACATTGATTAAGTGCAGAAATAAGAAGTTATAAAACATACGTGGGCATGGAATGGTAGATATCTATGAGAAAAAGCAAGTACTTGACATGAAAAAAAAACAAATGAAGTCACCAAAGTGTGAGACAAAAAAGTTGAAAAAAAACATAGATTGATGAGGTTAGAAGAAATGAAACCAATGTTGAGGATCACGAGAGAGTAATCGATAGGGAAATGTGGATGTTAGACAAAGATCCCAAGTGAGAGGATTGGGAGCGTCTACATATTATGGGCAAGAGCCTAAGAGTGATCTAAAAGATATAGGAAGAATAAGAGCAAGAAAAATAAGAGCTAGAGGGGCTATAGTAGCAATGCCAAAATGCTTGACAATACACATGTATGCAATAGAGTGAAAGCCGGGAGCTCTAAGACCACTATAGCATTCATCATAGTGATAATTGGAGACAATTGCTATACACCCTAAAACTCCGTAATATCAACCTCCATAATGTCACACTCTCTCTAATATCCTGAAACCCTAGGGAACGGATGTTCGTAGTTCAAATGTCACTCCTTATTGTCACATTTCTCTCCCTTATATCACAAAATTTGTCATTAATGCAAACCACCAAAGAAGTCAACCCACACCCTCGCATTGCGACATGTGTCAACATGTGGAGTGTCACTTTCTTATTCTTATTCTTCTTCTTCTTATGCCACATCGCCTAGGAAGGCCAAGTGGAGTGGACCACACTAGCGTAGGTGACGGGAGAACAAATTTGAATTGTCCTCACATCTCCTTTGTGTTATTCCATAATGTCACATGCTACACTAATTCTATAGTATCACGCATCCATGTTAACACTACAAAACTTTGTAATATCACATGCACTTTGGGTCCACAAGTGTGATACTATGGAGTTTAGAGTGTATTACAATGCCGCGCCGAGAGTAGTGCGGTGGCCATTGCTAGAAATTCCCAAGAGTCTAAAGGGTGAGGGTGAGAGAAGTCAAAGTCAATTACGAAGTTCAGAGGTTGTGGTGAAGGAGAGGGAGGAGTCGACCTCAAATGAATGATCCTTAGTGACACAAGGACTTAATGCAAGAGGAGAATTTTAGGCGACTAGGGTGATTGGTGGCCTAGGTTTGATAGGTTATGGCCCCACAACCAAAAGGTGCATTTACCAATATAATTGGATGCTTCATTACTTTTTCAATGATGTGATGAGTAGTAAGCCATAACATTATTAAGATCCATATCAACGTTCTGTGGGACTAAATGTGGGAAATATCAAGGAATATTCCGTAGAATACTGCCAGTCCCACAGAACGCTGATATGGATCTTAATAATGTTATGGCTAGGTGAGCTTTATGCTAACAAAAAAAACACTATCCATATGTATGTTTACCTTGGATGTTTGCAGGGATTGCAACCTAAGATGCTATATAATGCATGATGATTCATGAACGAGATAAGTTTGTATCAAGAACATAATATAGAATTAAAAGACATATTTAACTTCTAAGCGGTGCAATTTGGTTTATGATTGGCAACATTAAATGATCTTTCTAATTACGGAAGTAAAATATTAATCATTATAAACACTAGATCAATTTGACATCAATCCTTATAAACACTAGACTAGTTGTCCTTGAGACTTATTCCCTCCATCCCAAAATGATTGTCCTACCTCCCGGATTTTTTTGTCCCAAAATGATTATCATGTTTATCTGCCCGGCTAGAAATTTGAGGCTCAAAGTCAAATAATTTCGCGCCAAACTTTCATCATCAAGAAGTCTTTCGACATTGCAACTTCGGGGGGCGTTTGGGAGTAGTTTTTTTTTCTATTCTAAGAGTCATACTTATAACTACTCGGTCAATGGTCAGCGGGACTAAATCCTTTCAAAGTTAGGAACATAGACAATCATTTTCGGACGGAGGGAGTAGTACTTTGGGTGTTGTTGTTTTGATCCATAGCAAAAACCTAAACTTCACTTACCTTCAAAGATCAACATGTTTAATTGAGAAACTGCTAAATTTATCAGAAGAATCTCTCTCTCTCTCTCTCATCTTTTTTGCAAGAGAGGAGTGAGGACTGATTGCAAGTGTCAATTTTCGAGTGAAGATTGATCTTCGGAAATTGGAAGTACTGAAATTTGTTGATCTGTCTGTTTAGCCTTCGGTGCCTCTACTTGGGCATCAACTTTCGGCCAGGCTCAACCTAAACAAACATCTGCAACAGTCTTCCAAAGAAAGAAGGACCTCAATGCCATTGGTGAAGAATATCACATTTGTGATCCTGGATTTGTATTATGTATGTACATATATTGCATTACATTTTGTGAGCGGGAGTTGTATTATTGAGCCCACCAATAATCCAACTATGTTCTACTGTTACTACATTATTGACATTTGATGAAGTCAACATTCACTGCCCCGTTTTTTTAACAGATGGCTTCCAGAATCTTCAAAGATGTTGCCTTCATTAACAAACAAAAAACCCCTCCCCTCCCCCCAAAAAAGAGAAAAGAAAAACCAATGTGAATGTGAGCCCATTCGCCTTCTATTGACCACGATTATTCCACCTTCGATACATTAACTTAGGGGGACTTTACAATAGGGTCCGAGACTGAAGAAGTTCAAAATCGAGCAATCTTATTGATTGTGAACATGATTTGGACCCATGGAGTTTACACTAAGGTCCAAATCCAAGATGTGACAAAATGAAGTGGTGTTAATGTGGCATCATTTTCTCGCCATATTTTGGTAGCCCTCACTCAAGAAAATATTCCTAGTTTGAGAAACCAATCTTCAAACTTGAGTCCAATCTCTAGTTTGAAGCAAGGTTTATTAAGAGGTGTATTGGACCCCAAGGTTCTTGGACCCAATAAACGTGGCCTTAATCCCTAACTTCCCACATTCAATTTCCCTCATATCTGTCAAGAAAATGTGACCTCAATTTCAACAACCGTAGCTGAAGACCTAAAGTTTTTTGACAAATCCAAATGTATAAATGTTTGCATGTTAGAGGCGACTACTCACAATCTAGATTTGAAACATTGAAGTCCTATTATGTAGGAGATTATTATAGGAATGTCTATAGTGGTCTTGAGGGCCAACAATTTAGAAATTAAATTAGGGTTTTTTTTTGTTCAAACCTCCATTCAAAATCATCTCCAAATGAAAAAATGTTACCCTCATTCAAAAGAGGGACAATATACCTACTCAAATCAGCTCACAAGTCTTAAACCATGACTTTGTGATATTTTGGGAAGCTTTGCAATTTGAGGCAGCGTTGTCACAACTCCGCACCTTCCACGGGGCTTTACACCCACCAACACACTTCTACTAGAAATTTTGATGGTGGATGTTTAGGATATGTTGCGTTTGAGTGTCATGCAAATTTTCATATCAATTGGGAATCATTTGCACATAGGGATCAATAAAAACATGTTTAAGATATGTTGCCCCTACATCGCGGAGGTGACAAATGTCAAGTTTTGGTTCGTGGACCGGTTCCACTGTAAGCCAATTGAGAGCACACTTCTATATTTGAATTAATCCAAAAATAGCTAACTTTGTTGAATGAAATTACCCACGTGACAGAACATAGTAGACTTGACACATGAACAAGAGGAGTAGTTGAAACAATCAAGAAACTATCCGAAACCAGCATGACTAATCCACGAGGGGCATAAATTGGACAACGTGAATTTAACTATGTTTCTACTACTAATACTTGGGAATTGTCATCATGCATGGAGGTTACACGGGTCCCACCACCTATCAAGGATTGCCTTTGCAATACACATGCACCAAACTCCAAAGCAAATAAGGTGGACGACCCTTGAGCAAACAACAACCTTAAAATGATATCTAGAATATAGGTCTATGTTCAAATTTGAAATGTGCATACTTGGAAGGAAGCATTTAAGGATATCTATGAGTGACAAATTAACAAGTTGGACTATGTTCACCTTAAATTCAAGACTAGCGAGTTGAATATCATATTTTTCCTCACCACAAGACATTCATTTGGAGGCCACACACACTTGAAAACACTAGTTCGGAAACGAACTTTGGTGGCTGAGGTAAAATGATGTTGGCCTTGAAATATGCCTACATCGTGGAGCTTTGTTCCAAGGTTGGTCTTTTTTTTGAGGGGGGGCACGAATGTCCAATTTCAACTCCAATCCCAAATGATGGTTTATGTAATGCTTGAAACCTCTATTCATAATGCATAACATCACACATCTCCTTGGTTGCGTTTTGTGTGACCATGGATCACATACACAATTTCCCCTTTAATTCTAGGATTCTTTGTTGAAGGGGAGCATTCAAGTTGTGAACTGTGAACTTTTTGACAAGCAACTATAACTTATCATAGTTTCTGAATTGCAGCCTCTTTCTTTGGAAAGAGACCATCACGTAGCAGTGAATAATGCCCGGATGAACAATGCTTCTAGTGAGTAGGCCGGGAGTATAACTCCACCCAAGTTTCCAATTGTCAAGCTAAATGTATGAATATTAAACGGATATTACTACTTTATTTCGGGGGACCCACAAAATATAGTTGACATATTCCAAAGTCAATGGAACTAACCCCATGGTTGACTAATGTTATCTAGTCCACCTTAACAAACTTTATAGATGCATAGATGCATGGGATCCACGTCCACACCATCATATTTAAAGCAAAAAGAGGGGTTGCATGTAACTTCACCACGAGATTTCTTTGCATAAGACGCTATAGACTATCTGTAAAGGCATATTTGGTTCCACACTTTGAGTGTGAAAATGTAGTTTCCACATGAAAATCCATCTAAGTGGTGCCAAACAATGACATAACGTCAAGTGACAATATACCCAAATTTTGTCAAACCAACCGCAGGTACATCACGACGACAAGATTCATATAACCAATACTCTAGAAACCCTCGTATAGGGCAACTTGAATCCACGGCATAAGTAATGACTACATGGGAGTAAACCTATAGGGTCCTAACCAATGAGACAACGACATGTGGCATGTTTCTCCTAGTATTCTAGTTTCTTTTTTTATTAGGACTCGATTGACAACTGCGTGCATTAGGTGGCATGTGCCTAGTCCCGATTCCCCAAAACCATTCAAAGCCTAACAGCCTACCGGTGTATACCAATTGGCAGCCGGAGATTGCTAGCTCTACATAGCAAGGCCTAGTAAACCCCAGAGCTCTTTGCCCCCACGTGCGGAAGAGTGTCGTGGACCAAGTAACTTGGTCTAGCGTAAAGCTCGGGCTCCCGGAACTCCATTATTGAGGGGTGAATGTTCATAACACCTACCAGGGAAGGTGCATCACGGGGAGGGGAGAGGTGAAAAACGTTTATTATTACTACATAGTCTATAGATTCTTTTTGATAGTTGATTAACTTTTAAATCAAGGGTTTCAAAATAATCCGTTGATCTTAAATTGGGATGAATCAGCAATCGACCTATAAGGGTCATTTTTTACCATTGTCCTCTGGGTGAAGTCAACCCAAGTAAAGTGTATACATGGTTTTTTTATTTTTGAGACGGAAGGCCAACAGGCCAGCGCCAGAGCACAGGAGGCAGTTAACCACCTGGCAAGTTTTTGTCAAGTTGAGAGGAGATTTCACAACCGGGAATCGAACCGCCAACCTCTTCCTTAAGATTTGGGTATCTCTCCACCATCATCCAGTAGTTTAGGGTCGTCTCGGACCAAGTGTATACAGGTTTGAATAGACAGTTTGTGAGGGTGCGTTTCCATTGAGAAGCGTAAACCAAACGATCATGTCACCAAGGAGCCACCACCATTCTCCAAGTAAGACCTTGCCACATGGCACTCATAGTAGGCTGGAAGTGCACCAATGCTTTCTACTCTTTGGAGGGAGGGTATTCTTGTATACGAGCGTACCTCTCTTCCATCAAACATAAAAACTTGACCCCTTATAGGTTTTGTTGTTGAATCATCTCAAAGGACCTCATGTAGATTAATTCGGGGTCTTTGAAGCTAATTCCAGTTTGAAATCAACTAAAAAAACTAAGCTATGGGCTGCATATTATTTCAAGATTTTTGTGTTAGATGAATGAGAGGTATGCTCGTATATGATACTCCCTCTCTCCTTTATCTTTGGGACAATTGACAAAATATTACCTCCCTCTCAAGCCACAAAGGGGGTGGAAGGTAGGAAAGGTTGAAAACAAACACCCACTTTTATCCCTTGGTGAGAGCCCCTTGCATAGCATCATCACAACACACAAACATTTATCATTAATGCATGTGGAGAGGGTGGGGCCTTGTACTTGCTAGAGAATCTTAAGTTGGTTGGAGCATCATGGTGTCTATATAAACTCTTCGGTCGTGGATGGAAAGGGGATCTAGTATAAACTAGGGGAGAGGGGGGGGGGCGTGATGTCATTTCTAGAGTCAAATGATCTTAACATAGAAAGTTGCATGTTCAAAAAGGTTCACTATGTTTCCATTCTTTCAAATGATAAATGGACTTAGGGCCACGTCACACATGAGCCAAGGGCCGTGACCATGTAATTGTGAGGGCCCTCAACTATCATCCAAAGGATGTACCATTTTGTCTAAGGTCATTGACTCATACATGGTTTGCCGAAACTTGCGTCTAGCCTCTCTCTTGGAGGTGGGATTGACTTGAATTCCAACAAATCATGAAACATTATTGATAGTAGCATTATTTCTTAAATTTCCCCTCGGGCGTCGGGTTTTCCCAGGGTGGTTGTATTTTGTCTTTCTTGCAATTGATTCTTCAGTTTGTGCCAAAAAAAAAACAAAAACAAAACATTATTGATAGTCTGCCATGTAGGAATCCATGTAAATTTTTCATCCATACTGATTTCTTTGGGCCCTTAGGCCTTCATCTTCTAGTGTGAAGTGAACTTGGATGGTCTTAACCATTTTGACCAACGAGAGATCTTAGAATGCAATGGTCACAAGCCTTCAGTCTCGTGTATGAAATGACCCTTAGAGACCACAAAGCTCTAGCTTTTCACATGCCCTCTGTGATTTCCTTATTACTTTTTTTTGGCACAAATTGAGAAATTCAATTGCAAAAGTAACCCAAAATACAACCAACCTGGGCAAGCTAGCACAATCCGAGTGGAACGTGATATCCTTATTACAATTCCATGATTGCCATTCATAGAGCTACAATAGTGCTAACACAAATTTCAAAATTTTGAGAGTTTTCCAATGAATTGAGAGTACATAAAGCAAACTATTAATCCAAGAATGAAGTGAAAACCAATGGAGAGTTGTAGAGTTCAAGAAAAAAAATAACATTTGATTTCCCGCCGTAAATTGCGGAGTGATGTGCTGCCTAAAATTGACCATTTAGGTCGACTCAACCTAAATTGATTAACATATTGTCCTCATTTAGGTCGACTCAACCTAAATTGACAGACATATTTCCTCATTTAGGTCGACTCAACCTAAATTGACAGACATATTTCCTCATTTAGGTCGACTCAACCTAAATTGACAGACATATTTCCTCATTTAGGTCGACTCAACCTAAATTGACAGACATATTTCCTCATTTAGGTCGACTCAACCTAAATTGACTAACATATTGTCCTCATTTAGGTCGACTCAACCTAAATTGACTAACATATTGTCCTCATTTAGGTCGACTCAACCTAAATTGACTAACATATTGTCCTCATTTAGGTCGACTCAACCTAAATTGACTAACATATTGTCCTCATTTAGGTCGACTCAACCTAAATTGACTAACATATTGTCCTCATTTAGGTCGACTCAACCTAAATTGACTAACATATTGTCCTCATTTAGGTCGACTCAACCTAAATTGACAAACATATTGTCCTCTTTTAGGTCGACTCAACCTAAATTGACAAACATATTTCCTCATTTAGGTCGACTCAACCTAAATTGACAAACATACTATCCTCATTTAGGTCGACTCAACCTAAATTGACGAACATACCGTCCTCATTTAGGTTGACTCAACCTAAATGAGTCGATTCCCCAACTCAACATACTCTCATTTTAATGGAAACTACACATCTGAAATATAATCTAGTATTTATCAACCTAACATGACTTCTGGTTGACAAATGGACAATATCATTTTGAGAGGATCCCACTCTCTCAAAATTTTGAATATTGTGTTCGCTATGTTTTTGTAGTGACATCAATGTTCTATTTCTACTTCTTAATGGAAAGGCACCCTTGATCTAATTGTATGCAAGCCCTTTTGTAATCAAACATCATATGTAACTTGAATGCTATGGAGAATTTATGTGCAAGTTATGTATGCTGCCGACGATTTCACAAACAATGGTTTCTCACTCATGGTGATGCCGCTACTTAGGCTTCATTGAATTGAATTGATACCGCGGAGATCATATTCCAAAGGAAACAAAATTTTGTGGTAATATATGCGGTTTAGCTGCCCAAAGTAGTAATCTGGATGACCTTTTGGAGCGTTTTAGTTTTGATGTGTTCTACCACGGCCCCCATTACTATTACCAAGGTAAAGAAGGTCAAAGAAAGAATGATCTCCACATGTTTGTGATTTATTCATCTAAAGTGGGTCCTTCCAGACTAATTTGGGATTTTTGACGTTAATTTAAGGGTCAGATTGTCCAAAGGGTGTTGGCTAACCAATCTCACACCCATACTCCACGATAGGACTAGCCAAAGGGTTGACCAATATAAGACAAGGTAGAATTGATTGGCCAAAGTTTTACTCAACTTGCCCAAGTTTTGAATATGATAATTATGAATTTTGTAATTTTTGTGGCCCACACCATAAAATCTACAGTGACGAACAAAATTGAGTACTCAATTGAGAACTTCAATTTCGGCAAGCAACCTCTGGCGATTGAAATTTGATATCACCGAAGTAATTAAGCAAAGTATGTGTACAAAGTAGACTTCATGTATGTAAAAAGAAAATTTCAAAAGATAATAGGGTTTTTGACAATGGCCATGTCAAAGCGGCTAGGGTTCACATACTCAGTTTTGTTTGGAGCCACCAACCGAACTTCAATTTTCATTTGCATACTAATTTGTGCTCAATTTCGTTAGATCATTAGTGCATTGTGACGCTCTACAATTGGAGATTGTGTACGAGTGAGCATTTGTGCAATTGCTTCTGTATGCCTCATGCATATGCGTCGCAAAAACTCCAAGCGTTGGAGCAACTTCGGAATGGCAATTCAACACGAAAAGTTGTGGATGCAATTGGGATGAATCAATCTTGGGTAGTTAGGCTTAGAAAGGAGATCACGGGGGAGCTTGAGAGGCAAAAAGGAGGGTGCCCAAGACACCTTACTGCGAGAGAGAGGTGGTGATGTGTCACCTTGCTTACGGAAGGGCGTTTGGGAGTTGCATCGAAGGTGGCAGCAAAGATTCAAAATGAATAAGGTAAAAATGTGTCTAATGTAATTGTGAGACGTGCTTTGTGATGGGAAGGTTTTGTTGCACATGTGCAAGAGAAAAAACCGTTGTTGACAAAAAAACATGTTTAGGCATGGGTGAGGTTTGCTCGCATGTATGCAAATTGGACCGTTCATGATTGGAAAGTGTTATTTTCAGTGATGAGACGAAGATAAACAAGTTTAATTCCTATGGTAGGTCATGGTGTTGGATAACAGATGGAGAGCCTATACAACCGCAACAAATAGTGAAACATGGTGGTGGACATATCATGATTTGGGGTTGTATGGCAACTTTTGGACCTGGAGTTTGGCATAGAATTGAAGGTATAATGGATCAGCACGTGTACAAATTTATTTTAGAAAACTTCTTGTGGTTTACAATCAGGCATTACAATTTGGTTCCAGGCAATGTTGTGTTTCAACAGGATGATGATCCAAAACACACAAGTAAGAGGGTGCAAGAATGGCTGAAATTGCAACCATTCCAACTTCTCCAATGGCATGCTCAATCACCAGATGTGAATCCCATGGAGCATTTTTGGGCTCTTCTCAAACGACGTTTGAATGAATTTTCTACACCTCCACGAGGAATTGAAGAATTGTGGGAGCGTGTGTGCATTGTTTCTTCTAATTTCAGTGAAGAGGATTGTATGGCATTATATGAGAGTATGCCATGAAGGATTGTTGTTGTATTGGCTACTAGAGGTTATTGGACAAATTATTGAAGTTCAAAGAAGTAGATTGAACAATATTGAGTACTTGTGTATGGTTGGTGATTGTAAATTGTAGAAGATTATCTAGTTTTCAATATGATGTATAACCATGCATATATATACATAGCTCTATTTATTTTTAACTCATTTTTTAGCTTTGCAAAAGAATATCTACATTGTCTGTAATGGCTTGTCGAAGTTGGCTTATTCAACAAAGTGCTCAATTTCGTTCATCACTGTAAATCATTATGATTGATATGAAATTAATCAAATAGTTTATATCTAACTTTGAATATTTTCAAATAATATTATAAGACTAGGTTATCAATAAATTATTGTACTATTATTCTAAATATAGTTTAGTTCATGGCATATGAATATAGTTTGAACTAACTATCATCACTATGTCCTAACATAACTTTTCATGACTATAAAATTAGAAACTGAACATATGAAGAATCTTCACTATGACCTCTCATAACTTTTGCATCTCGACTCCATTTTCTACACTTGGAACGACAATCTTTATACTTCACAATTGCTTACCACATGAGACATTTTGGGATCCCATCAGAGCCCGACATTTTCCTTCAAATTTGTACCCATACCCACCCATACCCATCAGCAACGACCTATGCCCACCCATGCCCACCCATAGCATGACCCGTGCCAACCCATGCCCACCCATGCCCACCCATAGCATGACCTGTGCCCACCCATGCCCACCCATAGCATGACCCATGCCCACCCATAGCATGACCCGTGCCCACCCATGCCCACCCATGCTATTAAAATTGCCGCCAATGTATTCAAAAATTGTGTAATGTGCATTACCCGCCTACACCAAGTCTTGGCCCACCCATGCCCATGCCCACCCATGCCCAATAATATCGAACCCTTGCCCACCCATGCCCAATAATATTGAACCCATGCCCACCCAAAACCCATGGGCATGGGTGGGTTTGGGCATGGGCATGGGTATGGGCACCCAATGTAGGGCTCTGGATCCCATCCAATAGCCAAAAGAGGATTGGAGCTGGAAGTGTCCGTTATAGGCCCGCTTAACCTCAAAATACCACTAAGCTTAACATGTTGTATATTGCGGACATAACATTATTCAGATCCATAACAATGTTTTGTGGGACTGACAGTATTCTAAAGAATATTCCATCATTTAGGTTGAATGTGGGGAATATTCCATAGAATATTGTCAGTCCCACATAACATTGTTATGGATCTGAATAATGTTAAGGATGTCAAGAAAGCCTAAGCTACTACACGAGGTACATCACCCAATCACTCATGTGAGTTGCCAATGGATGCTTCCAAAGTAAATTGGAAGTTTGAAGGTGAATCCGAAGCTTCCTTTCGCTCGAAGGTTTACACAGTCAACGACATTTCAACAATTAGAAGTGATTGGTGCTTTTTTCAACAACGATCCTGCTATCATATCTCCATACGTAGCTGTAATCCTCATTAAATTACGTACATACACCCTACCCTTTGTTTGGTAAAGTTTGAAGAGTATCTAGAACAAAATTGTGTGAACTTATTATTGAGCTTTGGGGTCCGTGTGAAGCTGCTATTTATAGGTCGGAACTCAAGAAAGTGAAGGCCAATCTAAGGTATCCGAGTCCTATGTCGTCGCTTTACTTCATTGGACACGGGTAGAGGAGTGAAGACTTGTGATTAAGAATGTGATAAAAAAATGTGATATAAATTGGATTATAATTTTGGGTTTATGTCCTATCATACTTTCCCATTGTGTTTAGCAAAGCAAGCCCCGGGCTAGATCATATCTTCATTTGGTTGGGCCCCGCTTCTCCCACGCCTCCTTTACTGCCCGGTCTTCTTCCCCGCACCTGCGTGGGAACTCCTCCTCGTTGGGAACCAATGTGACAATACCCGGTCACTTAAGCCGTTAAGCTCCTTTGGGAATAATGAAAGTGATCTCAACTTGAATATTTGTAATTTTGACCGGGTATTGTCACGTTGGTTCCCAACGAGGAGGAGTTCCCACGCAAGTGCAGGCAGGAAGACTGGGCAGTTGAGGCGTGGGAAGGGCGGGGGACTAGACGAATGAAATGTGATCTAGCCCGGGCCACAAAGCAATCATCTAGAAACAAGCTTGTCAATGCATGCCCATCCATTTCATATTGAGAATAAAGGTGTTACTAGGTCCGAGATGACCCTAAACTACCATATGATAGTGGAGAGGTACCCAAAACCGAATGAAGTGGTTGGCAATTTGATTCTTGACTATGAAGTCTTCTCTTTACTGGATGGGAAAACTAGTTAGGTGGCCATGTGCCTCTTGTGTTCCAAAATAAATATAAGTAATAAAGGTGTTACCCCATGTAATAATAGGTGCCTTCCCGGTAAATTTAACATTGGGTGTAACACTTGCACTAACTATTGTATTTAGTGTCAAATGGTATTTTATGTCATTGTGATGACTTTTCTAAAGACATTTTGTATGGACGAGTTTAGAAGTACTATCATCTCAACTTACATTCTTATAATGAAATACTTACAAATTTTGGTATATTATGTATCCTGACATTTTTGTAATGAAGTATTGTCATGGATGATTGAAATTTGGATGAAATCCACTTAGTAAGTGACAATCATTGCAACATTGATAATTTAAAATGCCCCAATTTCTTTAGAAGGAAATGACAAGTATTTGGTGACACTATTTAGTGTTGGTGACACTACATAGATAGATTATAATTAGTATTGAGCAAGACAAATAGAATTGGTGACAATAAATACAAATTTAGAGTAGCAATGTTTTGTTGGAGGGAAACAAAGACATGAGCGATGAGCAGTGAGCAATAACACATGAGCAATGAGTAATAACATGTGAGTAATAGATTTAAATATAGAAAATTCCCACAAATGTAGGGGTCATAACTTAAATTTGATACTATATTTATTATTTTAATTCAATTGTATAGTATTAACATTTCAAAAATTGAGAATGTAAGGAGGCCTATAACCATGGACTATTACAATATTAATCAATCAGTTGTTGATTCTCATTGTCAGAACTTAAATTTTTGTTGCGTGCAACCAAAGTAGATTAGAAATGATTAATGCCATCACCTAACATTTGAAACATTATAATGAGCGCTATACTAGCATCCCTACTTGTGTTCAACAACACTGACATGCTCAAGTGGTAGCATAACCTTGTTGTAGGTATATGTTGGAGAGTGGATGAACTTGTTGTTGTAATTCACCCTTGAATAGAAATCTGAACTCATAGTACAAATGTTTGTCATACTCCAATTTTCCTTTCTTTCCCAAAGCCACGGAAGACAATTTGATGAAGTCCACGCATGCATATTATGGAATGTCATCAATTATGACACATTAGGAATTATCCTCATTGGAGACAATGTCGATGAACACTCCAAATCCTAGATATGGAATGGCAATGACTCCAACAATATAGTCTCCGTCCATAAGTTTATCATTCTCCAATTTGTTCATGTGCTCTATTGTTCGTGTTGTTGCATTACAATGCCTTATCTTTGAGAATCTGGAAGTTGAATGGGCGTCAAGATTTAGTGACATACAAAAATGAAATGAAGGTATGGGGAGTGTCGCAATTGTTGAAAGCCTGCAATGAGGTGAAAATGTCTCCCTTTATTGCATTTGGAACATGGCGTACTCTAGCACCAATACCTCCTCCCTCGAGATATTGATTCTTGTCTTTAACAACCATGTGTTGGGTAGTATAGGCCAATTGATAACATATTCACTTTTGTTGTCACTCACACAATGTTTGATGACATCATCAAAATCCATGCTCCACATTGTTGGTGGAAGGGAAATTCTTCTTCATTCTTTCTTATTTTGGAGTAGAATGCCATGTTTGCAAGTTCCCACTTTGACAATGCACAAAGTCCACGTAATGGCTTGCATTGCCCATAGTTGATCACTGATAGCAGAACATAATTGTTGCATAGTTTAGGTCATCGATTATAAAGAATTTAAATGCAAGTACGAAGTCTATCTAAAACTATTTCTAATAATTCTAGAATGCATTAGACTCTACATCCAAAAACCTTCAAATAAGTAGTTGACATGAAATGCAAAAATAAAAACATTTTATAGGTGAGATTGTAGGCCTCACCAAATCGCTGACATGTGAGATTCTTTGGTCCGTTAGGGGCTAACAATATTATGGAGTTGGATGCCCATGATAAAATAGGGAAATTATGTGAGACACAATACAAAAAATCATATAATCCACAAAATGTTGGGCATTACCGTGTATTTTCATGTGAATATTGACCAAGGATTTGTGGCAACTTGAGCGAGTTGAAGGTGACAACATTAGGAACCCCATGTACATTAAAAGATTATTCTAAGAGATAAATTGACCCAAAAATAAGCATCATTATGCTTGAATTTTTCTACTTTTAAGGTGGAATGAAGCAACCGTAAACAAGTTTGGGTTCTACTAGACCCTTAACATGGTTGCCACAAACTCTAAGCTAATAAATCGCAACTTACTAACCTTTTTTTGGATCTTGAGATTCTTTCAAAATACTTTGGTAAAAGTGTGTCTTTTGAAATGAACCATAAAATACATAAAATGAAAGTTGTGGGTCATTTCCTGCAAGGCAGACGTGCCTACTCTGGTTACTTATGTTACTCAAACACCTATATTTAAGTTGAGTGTGGTTAGGTGGGACTCCAAATATATATATATATATATATACACACACACCAAAAAGACATGTGTTTAAAAGATATTAGAATCAAAATACGATAATCATTTAGGTGCAATAGTCAACCTAATTGAGGATGACCATTTAATGAGCAGAAGAATCTTCACTTTAATAATGATTCAGATATTCATGTTAGCTCCAAAAATTATGAGCAAAGTGACTATGGCCACAATTTGGATTTGCTAACCATCTTGTACAAAAAGTGGGGATCCATATCCCATGAGAAGTGGGCTAGTTGGAATAAAATAACCATGTTAAGACCCATATGCCTTATTATAGCAAGTGAAGCTTAATACTAGTGTGATCTTGTTCTTATTTGTTGCCATTTTTTACCACTTATGAGGGAGAGCCTTCTTGGCATGAAGTGGATTCTCGCTAGAAGGAAACTTATCCATTGCAACCATCCGTTGCAACTTGACCATTGCGATTCATGGCAAGAGAATACATATATAAATCATTTGAGTTGTCAACTTGAAGTTTTTGGCTGTGACTTTTGAACAATGGGCAACCAAAACCCTCCCGATGACAACCAAAAGGATTTATGTATGCATTCTCCTTCCACGAGTTGCAGTGGCCTAGCCGCAACGAATGGTTGCAATGGACAAGTTTCCTTCTAGTGTTTCTTGGCCTTTGAGTTTCATCAAAGCTTTCGACTTTAGGAATCGAAGCAAGGTGCATGTGCGACTCCAAAGGCATAAAGCCAAGTAAAAATTGTATGGCCTTTACGTTCAATGGAGTGTATGTGGTTGGTGTATGTGAACGACTTTGTGCCTTTCTTTGTATGGAGCAGATTTGACCCGTATTGGTATTGTAAGCTCACCCACGGGTTGGTTGAACATTTATTGTGATGCTTGACAATTCTTACAAGAATACATGGAATCAACTTAGATATTGTGGGCCTTATTTGGATATCTATATTTGGGTTGTATTTGCCAAGGCTTGTACTCAATACTGGACACCAAAAAGACATGTGTTATAATGAGATTGGACTATGTGCACAAAATAAATTAACACTTTCATGTCTAATATTGAATGCAATTGGGAGGGTCTATTTGAGCATTACAGAGAAAAAACCTTCAAATTTTGGCTAATAATAAATATTGAACTAAGAAATATAAATGTTGAATAATCTTTTGAGAAATGGGTGAATGTGAGGTATAGTTTACATAATCCTAATAAGTGTGTTTCTATGTCAAGGTTCATACAATTATGATTTGACTCTCATGAACCTACACATGTAGAGTTCAACCCAAAAGCTTCAGAATTTACGAAATTTTGATTTGCAAGGAGTTTGTTCAATTTTAGAACCTATGAACCTTCAATTGATAGCAAATGAACAACATGTGATACTTTGTGCAAAATGCTCGAGTGTTTAGAATTCAATCTCACCCTGTCCGTTGGAAGTTGGTGAGCCCTAACTAGTGACATCGATATATCATCACATCAATCCACTGCAAAAATATATCTATTGTAATAAGTTTGCATAGTAGATATAGAACATTTGATTATCACATCGTATAAAATATGTGTGCAAAATTGTTATGGATATTGAGTTTGTGGATATGACATTATTAGCATTATAATTATTTGCAGCAAACTTCTACCCAAAGGCACCAACCAAGGAGTTCATTGGATCTTGTTGTGTCAAACCTTTATTTTAAAATAAATAAATCCATTGCAAGAAAGTTTGAGGGAACATTAGGGTTTGACCCATGGGCTCGCCACCTTAAAACCCAACCCGTCTTATGGGAGGTTGACTCAACCTAACTTATGCAAGGCTAGCTCAACCCATCGACCTTGGTATGACAAGCCACAAATTTTAGTCTTTCATAAACTATCTCCACTATTTTAGGATATCATTTAAGTTAGCATGAACTAACTTGAGTCAATTTATGTCTAAGCTCTCAAACTCCCTTTTAATTAAGCCAACTCACACAATGTTTGACCCACATACTTTATGGATAACTCAATTGACTACTACTCCTTTTGACAAAGGTAACCACACCTATTTTCCTACATAAAGTATATTGAAATGCAGTCCCACATTCTCACAATCTTACATACATCACAATAAAATATAAAATTGACAAATCCATGGTCTTACCTAGTGTGCTGTGCAATATTCTTTAGTGGCTCACACCCATTTGTTCTTTTATGACGAATGTTGAGATAGGTGGCATGTTATAGTCACCAAACACTGAGGTCCATCAAACACTTGTCTTGGTGGCCTCTAGCAACAATGACAATCATGCATGCCAAGATTGGCTACATGTTATTTAAATTAACATCTTGACTACGTGAACAATTACACTCGCCCCCAAATAGGGACACAATTGAGGACAATTTGTGATGGAACCTAGAAATCAAAATTTAGGTCTGGCCCCACTGAATGTCAAATAGGAGTTGAAGAATGCTATGCGATGCCTCACTTGCTTATTTGTGTCACAATATGCTACACAATAGGCTTGCCATATATGTACATAAGTCATAACATACCTCCAGTTGGGGCCACTTCGCACACGAGACTGAAGGCATGTGACCATTGCATTCCAAGATCTCTCATGGGTCGAAAAGGCCGAGACTATCCAAAGTCACTTAACACTAAAAGGCGAAGGTCTAAGGCCCAACGAAATTGTCATGGATGAAAAGTCTACATGGATTCCTACATGGTAGATTATACATATTGTTTCATGGTCTGCTGACATTTGTGCCAATGCCCATTTTTCAAGAGGTTGACCTGATATGAAATTTTGACAAATCATGTTAATGGGGCGGCCTTTGGATGACAATCAAGGGTCCTCAAAGCTACATGGTCATGGCCCTTGGCTTGTGTGTGAAGGGGCCCTCAGTTTTTGTTTTGAGGAGGATCATTTAACATAACACTTCATGTCTACTATACCCTTTATTTTAGGTTGCCACAATAGGTCATAAACCATAAATAGGTACCATATGCTTTGCTTGTAAATATGAACATGAGGGCCACTCCACGCACGAGACTGAGAGCCCGTGACCAATACACTTCAAGCACTCTCATTGGTGGAAAAGGCGCAGCCGGTCCAAGTTCGCTTCACACCACGCGTGAGGGACCAACGGAGTATGTGAATGCAAGATGGATGTAAAGTCTACATGGATTCCTACATGGCATCAAATGGATCATGTTTCATGGGCACTTGGACTATTTTCAACAACCACCTCTTGGAGGTAGGCCTAACACAAAACCAGGAGACCATGGCACTCCGAACGCTCACAACCATTGATTTATTCTACTTTATCATGTGTGAGGACCCGCATGAATAGAAATTCATTGAAATAGCCTTTGGTTGAGGGCCCGATCACATATGACTTCACACTACACTTGAGGGTCCGTGACCACACTACATGATTTTGGAGGTGTGTTGGGACGGCCTTGGGACACTTTCTTTTGGGCTATCACAATTTCATGGTCACGGCTCTTGGCTCATGTGTGACGTGGCCCTCAGGGACTTTGTGTTGGGAGGTAATAAGGATGTTTTCAGGAGTACAAAAGGGCCAGATATATTCTTTCAGGATTGCATCCTTGTTGCAGCTTTTCTCAACATTTCATGCATTCAAACAGGGCGTGTGGTACATCTTTAATGGGCCACAAAATTTGACCATAAAGAAGCACACCAAGCTCAGTACAATGTACCACTACAATAAAGTGGCTGATGCAAATTGCCAAAGAGGGCAATCAAAATTTGTGCCAAAAAAAAAACAAAAAAAACAAAAAACAAAGAGGGCATTCATGTTGTATTTTACAAGCAGGCTTCAAACAATATTTTGCCAAAATTTTCTGCAAAATTTTCAAAATTTTATTTTTACAAGACATGTATAGGTAACAAACATCAACACACACCACATAACCAACAGATTTGGGCGAACCAACCCATACACTCATTCCTTGTTGGATGCCTAAACCCTTGCCTCCAAGGAACTAGTGTACGGGTTGTTTCGTCCCAACCATAACCAACATAGCATTAATCAACAATTTAACATCGTTCGTGTTTTCAGTTCAGGTGTATTTTTACTGGTTCTATCTACATAAAAAGACCTAGGGGTGGTCTCTACGGTGGGCCAAAGTTTGGTAGCCAACCAAACCCGGTCACATGTGGTGTTCGTAACTTGCTCTTCAAGTGGAGTCCAATTGCAAGTGAATGTTGATGTAAAGTGGTCTCTAGAATGAGCCAAAGTTTTGGTCGGACAAGCAACCATAGCTGGTCACGTGCGCAATATAATACTAGGGCATAGTATTCTTGCGACTAAGTCGCTTGTTTTTTGGGAACAAAAATATGTTGGGATAAGGAGGTGGCAACCCTACCATAAACCTCCCACGCAAATATCATTCCATGTTGTTCAAGCAAATCCCATATTCATGCTCAATCTAGCACATGAGGTATCCCCGAGGCAACCTCCAAGGATTATGTTGACCAAATACTTGGATCCACATGTGCATGAATGGTTGTTGGTTTTGGGTATGTCTCCCTTACTTTTGTTGTCGAGATGTATGAGGTACCATAGAGGGCTCTCTATTTCATCTTTACATGTGCCATAATGTAGTTTTTGCATGGGATGCAAGTGGGTGTTGGTGAATGTGAGCATGACACATGTTAAAGATTTTAAGATAAGTGACGTTTAAGGACAAACATTTTGGGATAAAAAAAACTCCGGGGGTAGGACAATCATTTTGGGACAGAGGAGTAGGATATTACATTCTTAGTAAATAGTTATAGCATTGTGTTACTCCGAATAGCAAGTGATACTAATACTATAAACAGTGTAATAGTGTAGTGCAAACAAGAAGGTTGTCCTCCTAAACAAGGTTGGTTACTCTTTCACATTTATGCAAACAAAGGTCTTCCAAATCTCAAGCATCTAAGGGCCGGTTCACATGGGGTCCCAAGTCCCACCCATGTCAACAATAGAGACAATGTCCCAACTTTTGAGCCTCGAGAAATCATTAAAATATATATTTATATCCATTAAACTCGTATCTTGATTAGTTTATGCAAAAAATCTCAAGACTTGTGTTGAGAGTTGGATCAAGCGAACAACTAGACCCAACTCTCAACACAAGTCTTGAGCCTCATTTTCCAAAAGGATCCATGTCATACTTGAGACTTAGGACTTGGGACCCCGTGTGAAGTGGCAAGTCCCAACTTTCATGCTCTCAACAGCTAAGATTGCACATATTGACCTCAAGTGAACTGGGATTTAGGACTTGGGACCCCGTGTGAAGTGGCAAGTCCCAACTTTCATGCTGTCAACAACTAGCATTGCACATATTGACCTCAAGTGAATTGGGATTTAGGACTTGGGACCACCCTAAGAGTTATGTTGACTAACATACCTGACGACCTTCTTCCATCTCTCAAGCATCTAAATATTACGATGACGAGGTCATTTGTGTTGCTCGTTGTAGACAACTAATGTACATGGTGCTGAAACCAACACCTTGCCCAAAACCAATACCTATAAACGCCTCCCAATCACCAACACTCTACAATACTACCTTGAACCACTCCCCATGGTGTAGGAGTGCCCAGGCCCACAAAGTGACGGTTTTAGGTGACATTAGTGCCACCACCACATACCGGCCTCATGTACCTCCATGTAGGGTAGATAACGGGCTCCACTATATCTCGGGTCGGTTCATGGTGGGTTTAAGGTGGCTTGTCGGTGCCTATTCTAGCCATTCTTCTCATGGGGGAAATTGTTTTAGCCATTCAATTCACAAAGCCGAGGAGGTAGGCCCACAAAGCACAAATGGGGTCGGCTGTGGGCACAAAGGAGGTCAGTTATGGCCATAAAGGGGGTCGGTTCTAGGCACAAAGGGGGTTGGTACCCGGGATGCAAAGTGATGGTTTTGCAACCGAACCAAGTGGGATCATGGAGGTGGCCATGTGACTTTGCACACTGTTACTAGTTGGGCTTTGATCTAGCTTGGGTCCAGTACCCAACTACGTTGTGTTGGTTCTAGGAAATGAAAATGAAGGTCCTCATCATATGCAAGGTCGTCATACACGTGGCCTAGGGATTGATTTAAGAAAGCTAGTGGTTTTGACTCTAAATATTCATTAAACATTCAATTGAGACTTCTTTTCTTTCTTTCTTTATACCTACGTTTAGCCCAAAGGCTAATATGATAATCATAACTATTATCTTAATACAACCACATAGCCATATGTATGTGCAAGGACTTAAAGTGTTGGTTTAAGCACCCTCTACCTTATCCACATGTGCATTCAAATTTCACCTGCAAGTGGAGCTTCCTTTTCGTGGTTCAAGATATTTTTTTGTGATCCATGGCAGATTGCCATTTAGAAAGGTAACAAGTACTCAAGCTGTATCTAACTTATCCCTCGAAAGGTGACAATGTGTGGGAGAATAAAGCAGCGGGGACAGAGGACCGGGAGTACTAGAGAGAGTACCCGAGTGGACTCCGTAGTAGATAAGTTGCAAACATTTCATAGAAAGCTGTAGCTTTCTTCCATTTTTGGTCGTGGAGTTCAAAAATTCTCTACTGTCTGAGGGAGAGAGGGAATCACCGGATACGAGTGTGCCTCTCATCCATCCAACATAAAAATCGTGAAATAGAATGCAACTCAAGGTTGCTTCTTCTAGTTGATTTCACATAAGTATCAACTCTAAAGATTCCAATGCAGTATACTGGAGGTCATTTGTTCTTCTAGTTGATTTCACATTAGTGTCAACTTTAAAGATTCCAATGCAGTCTACTGGAGGTCATTTGAGATGAATCACTAACAAATTCAAGTTCTAGGAGGTCAAGTTTTTATGTTGGATGGATGAGAGGTACACTCGTATACAATGATTCCTCTCCCCCCTATATGAGCCGGTTGGGGACTGCGTTTGTGATGTCTATGTAAACTTATCTATCATGGACGAATGGGCTCTAGTAAGAACTAGTCCCCTATAAGGTTGAGACGATTTCATTTCAACTTGACCCTAATAAACTATTGTAGGGATGTAATCTCATTTGGTGAATTGGTACATTTGCACAAACATGCTTCTAAGTATATGCAAAAAACAAAAAAAACAAAAAAAAACAAAAAAGTCCAAATCTTAGGGTTGTCACATGATGGGTTGTCACGCCTCATCACAAAGTTGTGACAGAATATGCCACCTCATCACTCTCAGGGGGAGGGGGGATGTTTTTTTTTTATTTGAGACAGAAGGCCGACAGGCCAACGCCAAAGCACAGGAGGCAGTTGACCACCTGGCAAGTTTCTGTCAAGTAGAGAGGAGATTTCACAGCCGGGAATCGAACCGCCAACCTCTTCCTTGAGATTTGGGTATCTCTCCACATCGTCCAGTAGTTTAGGGTTGTCTCAGACCACAGGGGGGGGATGTAAAAACCTATAAACTTTGATCTTGGCCAGAGTATTCTTTAACAACAAAATCTATGAAGAAATATTAATTTGATCCATTTTGGTGACAGTGAACTTGAAAATCCATTTATTTCAACCATCCAAAGCAACGTAGCAATAAATAAATAAATAAATAAATATCCAACGTCAGGCAATCTAACGTGAATTTGAGCCCGTTAGCCCTACCCTGCTCAAGAATCCTCTTGGTGCATGATGGGGGTTACTGCCTACCTTGCAGTGGATGGACTCTTGGCTTCCTACCTACCTAGCTAGTTCTTTCCATCAAGTAGAGAGAAGATTTCATAGCGGGGACCGAACCGCCAACCACTCCATTCGGAAATGTGTACCTCTCCACTATCACCCGGTAGTTTAGGGTCATCTCGGACCAACAACATAGCATGACATATGAACTCCACATGTTTCCTTTCGTAGGATCTCACAAAGGCCAACTATCGATGATGGAGGATGGATGTAGAGTCTCCAACATTTCACCTGCCTATGGTAGAGTCATAAGATTGTTCTTGCTGCATTCTTATTTGCTGACAGCTGAGATTTTTGGTTGCAAATCATCCAACTTCCGAAGGTGGTTTTCGATAACCAAGATTGGATCTAGTGTATCTAACCTTCTATCCACCTACGGTAGAGTTATGGGATCGTTTTGGCGATGTGTCTTTTGCCTATTTAGTTTGACTTATTTTCGGAAATGGATTTTGTAAATTGTGTCCCAATTTGGCAAATTTAACTTTCTATCATCCTAAGGTGATTTTTTGGGTACATTCCAACTATTTGTAGTATGGCTACCATATGAGAATTTTAGTCAAATCAACTCATTTCCAGAGGTGGTTCTTACAAATTGTCTCCAAGTTTGCCTCTGTGACCTACCATCAATAGAGAGAGAGATGAGAGAGATTGTATTGTCAACTATTTATCCTCCTACAACCATTTACTAACATCCTCTATATTTGATACATAGATAACTTCAAAACATAGCGATATATTCCTTCCATCTCCTTATCAACCAAAACACCTGCAATTGCATGCTTGAAGGAACTGCCTCACTTGTGCCTCTTCAACCAACAACCCAAAATATGAGGCTAGTCATGCACACTAGATTTCCACAATAATATTCCACTTATTATTGAGGTCACAAGTATGCATACACAAAATTTACTGTAAGAGTAAAGAATAAGAAACTACTGCCATGTGCCAATCTTTGTATCACAATCCTACATTGGGATTGAACTCTTGGCATCTTTGAAGATGCCATCATTCATGTAGCATTGACCGCAACTGTTGCAAACGCTCTGGTTCATCAACTGTCCGGATGCGTTCTTACCTCATGCCATGGTTTACCATATGCCCTAACCATGGCCTCTTTACTATAGCCTTTTGTGATCCAAGGCTCAACCTTCTTACACGTGGCCTAGATTGCTTATAGGCCTACGATGGTTCACGTGTGGTGGCATGTCAGGTTTAGGTATGAGCTCTTACCTTTATCAAATAAGGTCGTCCCCTCAATATGCTTTTGGCATTCAATAACTTCTCATATGGCAATCTGCCAAGGTATTTTATACTCTTGGCCCTTGAAAGCATGATATTGTATACCTTCTTGGCTAGCCCACTTTTATGTATATTCATATATATAGTGGATATATATAAATATATATGTAAAGAATCTCTCTCTCTCTCTCTCTCTATATATATATATATATATATAACATCAAACTATGGGTAGCATCTATTACATGAACAAGAGTAAATTGGTTGTATGTGTTTATGAAAGTTGGTTTAGCTTGGCCCTCCAGACTCCAACACTATGTGTATGGTAGTCAAAAGGACTCAATACGGCAAAGTAGCCAAAAAAATTAAACGTAGTCGAATAGAGCAGTTGTTTGGACACGACGTTTTTTTTTTGCCTATGAACAAAGAAGTTTGATACAATGAGAAACTACTGGATGATTATGAACAAAATCAAATTTGAAAAACTAATAGACAAGAAGGTAATGCCTCAAAACATGGTGACCCCACCCGTCCTCCTGGGTATCTTTCTCTCTCCATGTGTTTTCTAGAACTTGTGTTGTGCAAAAGACTTATTTGAAAGGAAATTAGTCAAAACTACAACAACAAGACCAAGATGAATTCCCTAGAACGAGTGTGCTTATGGGGATCTTGACAAACCCAATCCGCTTGGAGTTGACAACATTGGCGAACAATGAATTTGTTTTCCTCTTACAATTTTCAACAATTGCGTAGATTGATTTCCGCTAAGCTTAGCATGGGGCCATATGCTAGCTCATATCTAATGTACCATAGAGTGTTGTTTGGTTCAACACGTAGAGTGACAAAAGCAGATTTCCAACATGGGATCCAACAAGGTCACGACTAATTGAACACGACACGTTGCACAATTCTTACCAAAAATATTTGTTTTGTGTTGAACTAGAAAACACCTTACAATACCTTGCAGCCTCCAATAACACCATTCCTTTGTGTGGGTGCAATTCCTCCTGATGTATTGTGCACATAAGTGTAAATTTTCAATTCCGTCTCCAAAGTCCCAAGAACACTTGTATCCCTTCAACATACCACCTCTAAATAGGTACTTGTTGTTTCCGATTGGGATGAACAAAACATCGCGACAAGCACCTCTTGTCTTTAGGGGTTGAAGTTTTCTATAATGTCAACTCAGATGCTAAATGCTCTTCTTGTCTTCCCTACAAGGCTTCAAGAAATGGATGATGGGGAGGGACAACCTTGGAGTCTCCACATAAGCGCATGTTCACATGTTATCAACACATGGTTGTGCAATGGGATAGTGTTGGGTTTAACCCGGGAGTTGGGTCCACACGCAAGCCCAACCGCTATTGTACTGTTGGCGGGGTCCGGAAAGTTTTGTCGGGCCGGAATAGCTTGGGTCTATTGCGGTCCAACTTTCAACTCCTCTATAAGAGAATCAACTATCAACACCTCACAGTCTTTGACCACAAAAAATCTTAGCTTTAATGATTTAAAGCCTTGTGTATCGTAAGATATTAGGGTCAGTTCGCATGGGGTCCCAAGTCCCATTCCCACTCATGTTAACAAGTACCAACATGGAGGCAAAGTCCCAACTTTTGGGCCTCAAGAAACCATTTAAATATGGTTGATTATCATTAAAGTCGAATCTTGATAATTTAATGCAAAAATATTTGCGGGACTTGTGTTGAGAGTTGGATCTCACTATTTGCTCGACCCAATTCTCAACACAAGTCCCAAGCCTCGCTTCCAAAAAGTGTTGCCATGTAGGCATCCATGTCGTACTTGGGACTTCGGACTTGAGGCCCCGTGTGAAGTGGCAAGTCCCAACTTCCATGCTCTCAACAGTTGAGATCGCACGGATTGACCTCAAGTGACTTGGGACTTAGGACTTGGGACCCCGTGTGAACTGGCCCTTGGTTTTGATTACGGGACCCACAGTTTATGAAGCTCGTATAGAGTGAACATGTGGAACATATAATGAGACTACTCCCTTCTAAAAGAATGTTACCCGATTTAGCACCCCTTTGTGTTTGGGTTCGGTGTACAACGCATGAACATGCCCTAAGCTTAGATGCATTCTCGGTTTCTAGTCCTCATCATTTTTTAACCTTTTGTGACCCCCAAAAAACAATGTTGAGGTTAATAAGACATAACTCAACAATGGACAATAACATGTACGAATGTTCCCAACAAAAAAGTAGTAAACGGATATTGACATTACATAACTTTTTACAAACATGCACCCACCTACTCCAAGACATGCAATTTATCTCGCCCTGCACCAAGAAAACACTTGAGTACGGTAGGGCCAACAACTGACTTAAATTCACGTCAAATTGCCCGACGTTGGTTTTTCTTTTCTTTTCCCTTTTCTTTTCTTTAGGTTTCACAACACTTATCGGGCATCACAACTTGGGCAAGCCCGTTTGGTACAACGTGCGGTGTGTGCCATCTTTAGCCCATTCTTTAGCCCATTCTTTAATCATGTAGTATTTGTCGTGCTCTTTGTACATGATACTATAGCTGTGAGAATTGCTTCAAATTTTACGTGTCAACTACGGTCAACCCCCCTAATCATTCATTAATTTCAAACCGATTCCCAATCAAGGAACAACAAATAATCGTTATCATTAATAATAATAATAATAATAATAATAATAAACGTTAGGCAATCCGACGTGAATTTGAGCCCATTGGCCCTACCTTGCTCAAGGATCTCCTTGATGCAGGGTGGGGTTTACTGCCTATCTTGCGGTGGGTGGGCTCTTGGTTTTTCCGTTGAGTAGAGAGAAGATTACACAGCTGGGAATCGAACTGCCAACCTCTCCGTTTGGGTTTGGGTACCTCTCCACTATTATCTGGTAGTTTAGGGTCATCTCGGATTACTATCATTACAATCTATAGATGCATGGGGTTGTTGTTTTCACGGCTCTAACAAGTTATAGACGTAAAAAGGGGCGCAACCCTTATCCTAACACCTCTTACCCTCTCGGTGAAGCCCTCACAACAACACTAGATAATCTTATTAGTGTGGGTGGAAAATTATTGTGGAAATAATTAATGTGGGCCACATCAATTTCTAGTTGAGGTCGAATTAATGTGGGGTGTAAGGCCGTGGGTCTTCCCTCAAGACTTCTGACCAACACATTGAAGATGAGTTGTAGGACAAAAGTAGCACAAAATAAAATAATCACCCACATTAATTTTCTCCTAGAAATTTTGCGTGGGTTGAAAATCAATGTGCCCCACATCAATTCTCATTATGAGAATTAGAGCGGGCTCTAGGAAAATATTGTGGCCCATAATAATAGGAATATTTAGTGTAGATGATTGATACATAACATTATTCAGCTACATGGTTGTGTTTCATTTTATATTTAGCATATGGAAGAAGCTTAGAAAATAAGAAGAAATTGGCGCCGGTATGAATAATGAATAGTGTTGGTTTGAATAGTAAGACTATTGTCAATATTGTCAATATGTTCAGTGATATTGATGTTATGAATAGTATTTTCAGAGAATAATAATGGGAGGAACAATGTTTCATGTGAATATTCATGGGATGAAGTAATTCATGCACATAGTGCCGGGATTATAACTCCATCCAAATTTTCAAGTTCAACTTGAATGTATGAATGGTAAACAAATATTCTTACTTTGTTTGGGGGACCCATGGGATATAGTTATAGTTCCTGTTATAGTTGAAGAAGTGGAGCAATAAAGGACTAAAGTGGTGGTCTTAGCACGGAGATGATCCATGCTATTTGCACAGAGACAGTGTAACTTATGTCTCGAGAGCAGTGATCGGGGAGATTTTTGGGCATAATCGGTTGAGATCCCAGTGTTTGAAAGTCCAACCGGTCACATGTTGATATCCTTCGGTTTTTCTATATTAATTTGAGATATATTCCATAAATTCCTCTAAAGTGATCGGTAATTCTCCTGAAGTCTTGAACTTCAACCGGTTATTTCTCAAACTCAACCGGTTCATCTGTAACTAACTGCCGGTTCTCCCCGATCATTGCTCGAGAGACACAGTTGTGGTCCGGGATGCAACAAGAGGGGAGACGAGATGAGAGCCCAATAAATTTGGGTGATTATGTCGCCCGGTCAACTTGGACCTTTGACATGAATTCTCTCGGCCTTTTGGCACTTCCCAAATTCCGACAAGAATTCAATGCTAATATCTACCCTATGCAGTTCGAGGAGTCCAAGGGCGAGTCGTGTGTGCAAAGTCAAGACAATGGCCAAAGAAAGCTGCTAGGGACACGTGGCGACTTCCCATTGGCTCAAAGTAGAAGGGTCGCCTAAAAAGTGTCCCCACCTTTGCAGAAGTCTCATTTTCACAGCCCATTAAAATCCCCTTGTTATCATGTCCCTTTCGACGGGCCGGGCTTCTCATCATATGGGACCCAGACCCAGTTAATTGTCGTTTCTGGGTTGTTAACTAATCACACAACATTCGTGGGCCAAGAATCGACATAGTTCAAGACTTCATGTAACTTACATTTTGCATCCACGGTGTGTAGGAGTCTCTTACTCTAGATGATGGGTTCACCTCCCTTGTATAATGTTGTTCTATCATGTCAAAACATATTTGCAACAATATGCCTCTTTGTTACCTATTGCCAATTTTTTCATTATAAAGAAGGATATGATATTTTTGCATTTTGAGATTTAACTTCAATTGTCTTGCCATGCAAGAATACTTTAGAAGCTTTCATTCATGCTTGCTTCCTCATGAAGCCAACTTTTATGTATACAATTTTTAGTTTGTGAAGGTATAGCACTCTATCTGTTGACTTCCAGGTGCTAGCTGTTATGGGGAAGCAAAATATAGTTTGCCAACATCAACGAAGCTTTCATGAGAGAGAGAGAGAGAGAGGTCTTTTTCAAAGGTTTTCAAACTCAAGCTTGATCTTCCTCTTTTTAGAGACATTTTCCTTTCTATTCTTCGTCAAAAACAAGGGTGGGTGGGTGGGTGGGATTTTCTTTCATCACAAGTCTATTGCATCACTAAACATAGCATCCAATGTTATTATCATGGATTTAGTGCTATGTAGTAAGTTGATTGGAATTTCAACAAGGAATATGTAAGTTTATCAGAATAGTTAGGGACCCTGCTATATTTCTTTGCTTTCAAATCAAAGTTTAGTAGCAAGGATTGGCATAAAGGTGTAAAATCAAGTACTATAATGTTATGATACATACCTTGGTATCAAATATCCATCTCTTATGGCAACTATGTTCAAAGATAGTCCAACACACATGACTATACTATGCTCAATGATTATTGTTACAACCAAGTAATAAAGCAACGATGTGATATGTAGGCTTACATACCTCATTTGCTATTTGCTAGGAGGCATTCTCAATGTCTCGACTATTATTTTGAAATTTGTGTATACATCAAATCACTAGTCAAAACGACATAATAACTATCACTAGTGTAATATTTCAAGAGTACAAGATCATTCAAACATGAGCAATGCACTATTGTTGGTGTTCAAAATGATAAGAGCCAGCCTCACTTGCACCCGTGCCACCCCAAATATACATTACATGTTAGAAAGGTGTGTATCAAGTGTTTTCAATTTAGCTCAGTTGCAATCCATGTCACACATTCATCTCACCTATCAAGTTCATTGAGAGGTTGCAAACAATTACACTCAATACAAAATATTGAGTATACAAACCTACTCTTTTGCCATGTCGTGTAACTTTCTTGGATGATACAAACCTCTTGTACACCAAACACCACGCACTTCCACACTTAGTATGTATCCACTAAGCCTCAATGAATAAACCAAGCCAAGTTTGCTATACTCCAAGCATGTAAAAGAGTCTTCACATGGAGGTATTTAGGGCTTAAGTATTAGTTAGTGAGGTGCAATGGTTGCCTTAGGTCATGAAAACCCTAAATCGTGGAGCGTGGTAACTTCCTTGACCATGGTACATTCTAGTTGAATCTCACTAGATTCATTTTAAAGCCTTTAATTGTGATTTAAGAATCAATCCTTTCAAAATACATTGAATCATAATAGCGTACACATACCATTATCCACCAAAGCTGGGGAGTGGGGTGGACCATGAGCCATGCCACAATGATGCTGAAATATAACGCATCATAGTGAAAAATATAAACAATGTCAGGCCGATTTGGGGTTGTGCGGAGGGTAAAAAAACCATGAATACTTTTAGGCTAGAAATGAACCATGATGTTGACTAATGTTATGCAATGTTTGTCTATGTTTTTATCCTCCCCCATGGAACTTTTAACCAAAAGAACCTGGCCTTTCTGCCTTGATAAGAAAATACCACAAAGATATTTGGTCTTTAATGATTTCAAAAGGCTTATGATCATCATCATTTAACAAGGGAGGTTGAAGTCAAATTGTTGGGCCTATATAAATGATTGCAATGGATATAACATGATAGGTCTTAAAAGCAGATTCCATGTCAATGAAGTAGTAGATCTCTATTGAGAATCAATGGGAGTTGCAACCATAAATACATCAGGCCTCATAAAATTATGCGTTCTATAAATAGACGCCTAAAACGCATAAAATAATTTGAGCGGCGCGCATAAATTAAGAAAAAAATTGAAAGATGCCTAGAGGTTGTGTAGTCCGACGTGCAATTTAGGGTTTAGGGTTGGTCGTCTACATTGATCACAACCTTCTATCCCGCCATATAGATGGAACCGTGTCAACACAATAAAACATGCCACACACAACGCCATACGAAACACACTCCAGTTGTCCAATTCCTAGCGTTTTCCAGTCATTTCTTGAAAAATGGTTATTTTATGCGCCTCGGATGCACGGCGCGCATAAATTAAGCTAATTTATTTAATTTATGTGAACGCCTAATTTTATGAGGCATGAAATACATGGGCGCATGAATTTATAAGAAGGTATCAGAATTAAGGGCAACTTCACACACGAGCCAAGAGACCATGAAATTGTGAGAGCCCAAAAGAAAGTGTCCAAAGGCCGTCCCAACACACCTCCAAAATCATGTCATGTGGTCACGGACCCTCAAGTGTAGTGTGAAGTCATATGTGACTGGACCCTCAACCAAATGCTATTTCAATGAATTTCTAATCATGCGGGTCCTCATGCATGATAAAATAGAATAAATCAACAGTTGTGAGCGTTTGGAGTGCCATGGTCTCCCGGTTTTGTGTTAGGCCTACCTCCACAGGGTGGTTTTTGAAAATAATCCAAGTGACCATGAAACATGATCCATACAAAGCCATGTAGGAATCCATGTAGACTTTACATCCATCTTGCATTCACATACTCCGTTGGTCCCTCAAGCGTAGTGTGAAGCGAACTTGGACCGGCTCCACCCTTTTCCACCAATGAGGGTGCTTGAAGTGTAATGGTCACGGGCTCTCAGTCTCGTGTGTGAAGTGGCCCTAAGACACAAAATGAAATACAAGAGCACTTGCAGTGTGAACATGTTAATCTCTCCATTTTGGTATAACAACTCATAAGAACATTTTATTGCACACCTCAAAAGACCAATTTTAAAGTCCCAAACCCCAAGTTGCTCTTAAATAATTTTTAGATACGATTACGTGTATTACTCCAACTTACTCAAAGGCATATGGAAAAAAAGTGTTAATGATTCCTATTTCTACTCTTTTTATTTTGGTAATTTACTTATGCCTCTTTGACCTTTTTTTTTATAACATTTGTGCCATGCTTGTGGGCAATGACATACCTAATGTATGAATCTCATTCAAATCGTGTAAATTATAGTGATTCACAAGTGAATTCCATGTTGACATTCTTCTTCAATACAAGGTACGTTCATTCTTCCTTTCATATGTGTGACTTCATTGTCAAATGGAGTGTATTGCAATTGGAGAAATAGCTCTTATTAGAGTTATTTGTAAAGCCAAGCAAATGAAACCATCGGGTTGGTCCCAAACCTCGAGTTTATGAGAATTACCACAAAGTCATTCAAGTTTTCTTAATGCTTAAATTACCATACACAAAGTGTGGTATTGGGTTATTAAAAATCGGCATTTTAGCTTGTCCTACTAGGATGAGTAGGCCAAGCTAGCCTTGCATAGGCTGATTTGGGAGTTAGGACAATGGATCCCATGCACATACCCTATTTTAGATCCTAATTTTTTTTCTCAAAGTTTGAGAGGTGGAAAGAAGAGGTCTCGAAAGTTTCATCCAACTTTCAAAATAGGATCTGATACACGATGAATGAAGGAGTTCGTAATAGAGAGTTTTCGCAAAGAAGGAGTAAACCCATGGTTTCATCCCTCTGTGAGAGACTTTACGGATAACTCTATTGTGTACAATATGTAATAAAAATTCTTGTATATCTTGTGATTGTCATGAATATTGTGGTGAAAGTAGTAGTTCCACTCATGGAAGTATGTTGGAACTACGTTTAGGCAATTTCTTGCCAAGGGAATGACATTGTGAAGTTCCTTAAGCATTATATTTACTAGTGAAAGAGAATTCCCTTTTACATATTTCATATGTGTTTGTTTGCTTGTTCTTATTCATCCTATACAATGTCTTACGTGTTCCTAAACTTCTATTGTATATGCAACAATAATTCCCTATGCTCTTGAAGTTGCCATCTCCTCGTGTGTGTGTGTGTGCGTGTCAAAATTGCTTGAGTTTTGACGTAGGTTGTTACTAGAACAAATCCAACAACATCACTTACATTTTGTGTGCAGATATTGAAAGCTTAAGCTAGTCCTAAACTTGTGTGTAGTGTAAAGAATATGTCCATGCCTAGTCTATGTCTCCTCATCATGATTTAGGCACGCAAAAATTTCATTATATCACGTGAAGATATGAACACGGCCGTGCACATTGGTATTTTGTGAGAGAATTTGAACCACGGTAGGGAGTTTTGGAACATCTAGGTTTGCTAGTATTTTCTATCATCGATTTATGTATGTCTCTTAATACTTGAGATTCCCACATTTACATCTAGGAATTTGATATCGTCCTCTTACTAATGAAATCATGTTCCCTCCGTGTCAATGAGTAAAAACCTTGAACAAATTGCATATAAGCATTTGATGTATAAGTGCATCCATACCTTGAGTTGTTCTTAGATGTCTTATTTGGAACACATGCATGGATGGTTTATATGCATGAACAAAAGCCATGAATATCTACAGTGTGATGACATGCATTTAGCAATGTGAACAATCACATTTTGTATCTCGGGAAGAGTCACCATGTGGTTATCCATACACGAATGAATGTGTGTTGAATGTTTTAAGTGTGCCACATGATTGCTACCCAGAATGATGTTGCACACAAACCTTGTTCAAACAAATTGAATGCTATAACTTTATATTGGAACACATTTTGCCAAAAACTTTGCTTGTGTTCCATGTTTAATTGTCAAGACTATCGTGGACAAAATATCAAGAAAGTTCTAGGTGTTCATGATCTTAAATAGGTTGTCACATAAAGTACATTTGAAGCCACTTATGTGCACAATGATTTAATGAATGCCAAACTCTCATTGGGTGCATTGCATACTACAAAGAGTTGTTGAGTTATTTCAAAAAATCAATGTAATATTGAACTAGACCACACAATGACCTTAGGAAGTGTGCCAATGAGCATAATCTACAAAGTGTGTTCCAATTCAAGAAAAATAAACACGAGTTGTTGAGATCTTGTAGGCATAAAATGTAGAGTTCTTGCACTCGTTGCTCCTAAAAATGCAAACCCTTGAGCGCACACAAGATTACAAAAGCCTTCCATTTCCAACATCGCAATGTGTGTGTTATTTTTCTTGAAAGGCCTTGAAAATCGTGTTTCCCTAGCACCAAAGCTTCAAATTTGTAAACAAACAAAAACAGCAAGATTATATTTTCTAGGAAAAAGTTGAAGTAGAAGGAGTCTCCTCTGCACTGTCATGTACATTTCCCTCTTGACCATCTACATCTCCCTCTTGAGCACCAAACTCGGGCTCTTTCATAGCTTCATTTGGAGCATCACTCAAAAGTGGATCTGGAAGAAATGAAAGCATATTTGCAGACGTAGAAGGACCTTCCATAATAACACTAGGGATAATTGATGCAAGTATGGGTTGACTCGAAACGGCAAACGATTGAAAGTGACATAAAAGCTTGGAGGTTCTTAATGTGCCGGACTTTGATGACAAGGCCACGCAACGAATCCCAGATCTCATTTCCCAAACCGGAAGGCATGCTTGGCCTACGAAATCATCATTGCCCATGTCCCACTCCCAAACCTCAAGTCTCAATATTGCAACCTCTGGCACTGCATAATCAACAAACTGCAATTTTAGGCAATGCATTAAGTGCATAGAAGACTCAATTGAAGGAATGAACATAAGAAAGAGTTATTTGGGGAGGAAACCTCGTAGTGGAAATTCAAAGTGTTCATTCTCCCAATGCGGTTCATTGGAATTGTATGCAATTTGAGTTTGCTTCTTGTCAATATCAACATGCATTCCATGCACTGCAACCTACACCCCACTATTATTATCAACCCACTGATTTGTGAGACTAAACAAACCTCTTAGGCTATAGAGATTTCTGACAATGATTTTGAAGTGATGTAATTGAAACAAAAATGTTCAATTAATGCAGCATTTTGCACATGCAAGGTATATGTTGTTAAACATCAAGGATTTGTTTTGCCAAAATCTTTAGCTAATGCATATAGTTCAAGTTACAAATTGAAAGAGCATATTACGAACCTTGACATAGAAATCAGGCATTTTGCAATAATCAAATTTCTTGTGCCAATTTGTTCCGAGCAATATAGTAACCTATGGACGTCATCAAGTATAACACTTAGCACAAATTTGACATCATCTTTGGCTTCAAATAATGTTTATTCAACTTAAAGTAGCTCAAACTATGTTTTTAGCATCCTATTTTCACAATACAATCCAATTCTGTAAATAAATCAACCCATTTAATCACACATGTCAATGCAAATACTAGATTTGTACAAATTACAAGAATAATAGGAGAACATGCAAAGACGATCACATGATGAGATCTATGATACGCAATGTTGTTCTTATACAATAATAACCTTGAGGATAATCTTTGGAGGCTGATTCAAAATGTCTTCATAACTCTCAGAGGAACCTGGCAATAGAAAATCATGTTTTTTCACATAACCCGTGTTTCCATTTGCTTTGAAGAAACCCTTTGTTATCCACACTGGGCGATCTTTGCCTTGCATATTGATTGCCGCCATTTGGAAGCCATGACTCCAAGCCAACATAGGGTCCGCATTCGATGAATCAAACCGTAATCCAAATGGGTAAACACGGCCTAAATTGGTCTTTGAGTACCTACATAGAATCCTTATTGAGTACCAATTTACATATATCATCCCATCCTAAAGTTTTAGCATAGAGTATTAAACTCAAATATCATAATATAATAACGTTTGTAATATATAATAACCATTTTGACATATTATGTAATATAACCAATAGAAAGCATAATTTGAACTTCACAATATGTAGTGATTGTGCTTGATATCAAATGTTGCATTATTTGACAATATAACAATGCTAGGTTCACCTTGTTGCACCAAAATCTAAAGTACACCAATACCCAAATGATTGCAAAAACTCTAGTTTCTTAACAAAACTTTGAAACCCTATAAACTGATGTAGGTTTTTTTAAAATATTTTTTTAAACCTCGTGTAACCATGTACTTCATTCAGAACCCATAATTCATGAAGTTTTAAATCTAAATTTTTATAATGAACTTAATTCACACTTGACGACCCTCTCTAGCAAAGTCTCGTGTTGTGATGAAACCAAACAACATAAAGCTTCCATGGACAAGATTGTTAACATGAAAGGATATAGACTCACTCAATTAGCGACATCGGATGCATGTTGATGAAATTTGCTAATTGGGGCTCACTCAAGTTGGCCATGATTGCTCGATCTCCTCCCACCAAGGGTCCACCTTTCACTTGTTTCTCCTTCATTTCCGAAGGCTTTGCGCAATAAATGTAGATCAATTCTTGAAACTCGATGGTCTTGGGCACTTCCATCTTTTGCACCATGATGGATTTCCGGAGAACTATGGCGGCCGTGTGCCCCACCTTTATCAAAGTCTTTTTGTGAACCCGTTTAACATGTTTCTTGAAGCTAGCTACTTTGCGTACATGGTGTGTGGAGGAACCACTCGCATCATCCAATTCATCAATCGCCATTTTCCTAGCAGCATCCGGATCATCTGCTAACTGTCCGAGAATCACATAAGTCGAAATGAACATCACACTAAGAAACACAACAAGGGTTGCCCACATCTATAAAAGAAAAACCAAACGGACCTTGGACAATCTGATGTGAATTTGAGCTCGTTGGTCCTATATATCATGCTCAAGAGCTTGTCCACATTTGTCTTCTTATAACCTGTTAATCTTCAAATGTACATACAAGTTGCCCTTTAGATGATTTTTTCCTTTTCCTTTTTCTTTGTAATATTAGTCTTGAAGTTGATCACCTGATCTTCGAGATTGTCGGCAGGAGGTTGATCCGAAACGATAATGTAACCCTTCAAGGATTCAGGTGACAAAAACTCGACAGGTGGTCTTTGTTCTTTGGTTGGATAGAAAAGCATATCGCCAAAAACCTCCCTTAAAACCTGGAAATTGTCGTAAATTGGATAAAATTTGTGACATGTATCAATTAATACATTGAGCACTAAACATTCATTCTACCTCACCCTACAAACGGTATATGACCATATCATTGTTTTTGCTTCCTTCTTTCTAACCACCTAGAGGACATGACAATCCTAATTATTCCGTGTTTGATGCAAAAGATTTGACAGTGTATATGAACTTCACAATTCACATACTTGAGTAAATATCAATAAGATTCCTCGTTGGTAAAAATTATGAGTGATCAATATGTGGAGTGTGCAAATATAGGTTAACACTAACTTGTTATAAACACACACTACATCTACATATGCACATGGTGATACTTCAAATTATGACCAAACACTTCATTTTAGATTGAAACTCACAATGGCCGCTTTCTTTTGCAACTCAGCCCCCAAGTGGTTCTCGATAGTGATGATAACTGGATAATCCGACGCCAAGAAGGCATTGTCTTTGATTGCAAGAAGACATTCTTTGAACCCAACTGCTTTAGTCAAAGTGCTGTTGAAATCCAAAAACAAAAGACAAGGTAATTATGATTGTGATCAAATATTCATGAGAATGCATGTTCATGCAATTCTATATAAAGAAATATTGTCGTGATCAAATATTCATGAGAATGCATGTTCATGTGTTGTAAAAAAACATTAAAATATCACATCATGCACCATTTCATCGCCATGGAGATAAAGGCATACTTGCCATGGAGAACCATAATTTGACCGCGTCGCTCCCAACAATCAAGTTCAATCACTCGGCATCCACCTCGAAGAGCTTCAGCGATGGGGATGGTGCTTGAAGTAGAGGTGAGCTGGTTCCCAGTTAGGTAAGAGTTATGGCTTGAGTATATATAATAATGCGACAGTGGCGCTGTCATATCTTGGGTCGGCTGCAATGTCCAACCAAGTCAAAATTGAGTTCCAATCCCAATTTGGTGTGACCCATGAACAGGCAGAACCGACCGCTAGTTGCAGATGAACCAGTTGAGTTTGAGAAATAACCGGTTGAAGGCGGAGACTTCAGAAAAAATACCAATCATTTAAGAGGAATCTATAGGATATGCCTCGAATCAGTAAAGAAAATTTGAAATATCACAACTGGTAATGGGCGTGTAACCTGTTGGACTTGGAAACACTAGGAATTTGATTGATTAAGTTATGCCCAAAAATCTCCCCTGACAGTGGGCGTGACCCCATACAGATTCAATATACATAAATAGGTCAGTGTATATCATAGAAAACATGTTCAAAACTGTCAAAGATTTATGTAGCTCATGTGTGCAGAATTGTAAGAGACTCACTTTTTCTGTGGTTACAAATGCTGGATTCAACCTTGAGTTCACCAAGTAGTTTAGAAATCCTTGCAAGTCGAGTTGCACGCTCTGCACAGAGATGGAGAAATAAAAGCCTGCAATCGCACTTAGCACTGTTTGGGTGATGAGAGCTGCAGCTTTGTAAGCATCCATTGCTTTCTCGCCTTGAACGGTCTCCAAAAACACCACAAAATCTGCAGCGGTCATGACATTCTTCCCCTTCGTGACCTCGTTGAACATTGTCTTTACAATCTCAGGAGGCGTGACCTCTCCCTTGCTATTCTTTCGCATTCGAGCCGGAAGGCATCGACAACCAACCACCATGGCTACCAAAATTTCGAATCAACTATTCTGTTGCTGCATTTGTAGTGTGTTTGATTGATTTGGGGGGTTTCGTATCCTGCTCCATATTCATCCTTTCAAAATATAAGACACTTGGCCTTTGGCCCTTTCCATATAGAATATCCATTTAGGAATTGATGTTTTTGGGTACAATGCACCCACAACCCCATATCACACACATTTTTCAACTTGCATGTCACAAAGGAGAGCAACCCAATTTATCAATTTGCAACCTGCATCAGCATCAACAACAACAACAACAACAACAATCAGTAGCTTGAAATAAATTTAGCAATGAACAAACAATATATATTAGGTCTAAATGTTGTTGGCAACAAATGATAGTGATCAAATATTTAAAATAATTGATATGTAGTTTCTTGACCTACAATTTAACTCACATTTGAATGAATTGGCCCCAAATCAATTGAAAGTTCATCAATGAGTCAAATTAAGCTATTTGATCTTCCGATAAAACGTCTTTTGTGATTCGTTGATTACGTTTTCCATCAAGCATTGGCATTGATCATGTGATGCATATAAGGAAGACCTCTTTGTCACGTGATTATTTTGTCCAAATTTATTGTCTTGCGTTTTGAACTTTCATATAATTTACAAACAAGATTCTTGAGACATTGTCCACTTCCATTCTTTATCCGTTGATACCTTCTTGAGGTTTTTTTGTCATTGCAAACTTATCAATTGATACATCAAATTTTCACAATTTCTTTCATCATTGTTACCACCAAAAGTGGTTGCCACTCCCTTGTGGTATTGATCTAAGAATCAATATTCTTCTTGGAAGAAAAAATAATAAACATGCCTTCAGGCTTGTCATCACATCCACTTGGGTAGTTGATTGTATCCCTTAGCTTAGTGAATTCCATTGCATGATAAACTTGCACTCTCCTTGTATTTTGGGCAAGGCTACATCGTTTATGATCACATAATACGCATGCTATCTATGACGGGTTGCACTATATTGTTTGCAACCTTAGAAATGTCACATCCACTAATTATCAACATGCCACTATTTGTCAACACAAGTAGATACTTCAAATAAATAAAATATGACATTTTGACATTAAATTTATGGAGTGAGAATTGAAGAGTGAAGGGAGGACTGAGGTAGCATTTTGTGGTTGATCGACCAAGTGTGTGAGACTTCTGCATGTTTTCTTTCATTGTTGAAGTTTTAGAACATTGATCAAATGTTTAAATAGTACCTACAAACATTTGTCACTCCATATGCTTTGAATGTTGTTCACACCACATTGTACTAATTCTATAAGATCAACTCACTTCACGCGAGTCTTGCTCTCCATAAATTCTACATCAATTGGAATGATTATTTAAATATACATATATACAAGGTAAAAGGGACCAACATTATGTAAATGTTTTCTTAAAGAAAAACACATAATATTCTTCCCTTTTTCAATATATGTCACATGACATGTAACAAACTGAACATTTTCATCGTACATTGCCATGCAACACCCAATAGCATATAAAGTAGATGGTGCTAGAAACATAACTTTAAGCATTGAACATAGATACTATTATTACAACTCTAATTTAATTCACTATTGTTAGCAATTGACAAGGTGTTCCTATGCATCAAAGTATATTTGAGTTGATTTATGTATGCACACGTCATGAGCATTCAAAATCTTATTGGTAGATGACCCCAAAACCTACATTGGAGCTTGATGTTAAGGAGCCGGACATTTTGAGAATGAAGACGTACTTGTTGTGCAAGATTTTAAGGCGTTAATTTTGAGTGGTAACATACTTTACCTTAAGTTTATAGTAGGTTCACAAAGTGTTTATCACAACTTTACATGGCACTTTACATGAAACATGCAATTACTACAAGATCCAATTTAGCATATCCAAGTTAGCCACTTTCCTCATAATATTCAGAGCTCGTGTGAATGGGGTGGAATATTCAACTATATGTCAAAGAAATTAGATGCTTTGAGTTATTAGATGATTATATACCCATGTTTGCCCAATTATGTTGACAATATGTTGTGTTTAAAATGGTTGAGCACTTAGTCTAATCTCTTTTCAACTTATGATGTCTTTTTGGTGTATGTTCTTGGATCCACACCCAACCATTCATCACTCAAATCTAGGTGTCTCCTTAACCAAATACGGTTACAATCTTTGTTTGGTTATTTTTCTCATTAGGACACCTATAATCAAGTGGTATGTGATTTTGTGTAACTCCAAGAATAAACACCCAAAAAGACAAGTGTTTAAAAGCGATTGGACGTCATGCTCAAAATAAGTAATGTGTTGGCACAATGTTTTGTCGGCTCGGACATGTTGTATTTAGTGGAAAAAATAGTACTCGGATTGGTTGGTAGGGGGGTCGGATTAGTTTGTCAAGTAGAGTTGAGGGAGGTTGCCAAGTGGCCCCATGCAATGGTAGGTGGCATCGACACCGGTCTGGAGGTGGCCTCTGGCTAGGTATTCTTTGTAGGGATTGAAAACTCCCTTTCTTTGTGTAATATATCATACAAATGATAGCTAGAAGTTGAACGCTAGCATCAACCATGGTAGTCCTAGTGCTGCTATTGAAAGACTTAGAATGTCGACAATACTGTTGTGAAGAGTGCTACACACGATGCCGTCATCTACCCAGATGCAGAGTATGAGCTTTGGATCAGCTTTGTTGACATAAACACAACAGTCGGCATCTGACACAATGAGATCGTATGCTTGGAGGAAATAATCAAATTTTCGATTCCAAACTCGTGCTGACTGTTTCAAACCATACAATGCTTTCCGTAGCAGACATGCCATCTTCTGGTGAGATTGATAAGAGGGGGTTTGGAACCCGAGGGGCTCTTCCATATAAATCTCTGCATCGACATCACCGTTCAAGAATGCTGTTCGTACATCAAATTGAGTGATGTTGAGATCTTCGGCAGCAGCTATGGAGAGTATAGTTCGAATGGAGTCGAACTTTGCAACAGGACTAAAAGTCTCTTGGTAGTCAATGCCTGGTCTTTGGGTAAAACCCTTCGCGACAAGGCGTGCTTTGAACCGACTAACTGAGCCATCAGCTGCAAGCTTTAATTTGTAAACCCATCTGTTCTTGACGGTTTTACGGCCATGGGGAAGTTCAACTAACCTCCATGTGTCGTTAATAAGAAGACTCTGGTATTCTTCGCGCATGGCTGCTATCCATTGTTCTTTCTCTGGTGAAGCCATGGCCTCCTCATAGGTCTCAGGTTCGACAGGGAGATCATCGAACATGGCAGTGCATGCATAAGAGTTGCGATTAGTTGGATAAATCCATTCACCATATCGCATGGTGGGATTCCGCATTCGAGGAGGTAATGAAGATGTGGATGCGGTTGCTGGTGTCGATGCAGGTGGTGGAGCAGGTGCTCCCACTGGTTTCGTTTGTCCTCCGTCAGCTTGCCTCCATAGAGGAATCGTTTCTGGGGCTTCAGCAAGAGCTTGAGTGTCGGTGTGCTCGTCTGTAGATCGCTGATCTCCAAGATCAGAGCCGCTAGTGGCAAGACTGCGAGCAATGGGACTGTTATCAATTTCATGTTGAGGGAGGGTTTCCGACGTTCTTGGGATGTTGATTGCTCCCACTGGTCTTGGATGCACTGCTGGAGGTGGAAGAACACGAGGAAAGGGAGCAGTGGAGCCAACACGAATTGTGTCTCCATCAACAGAAAGCCATGATGGAGGTTCTTGAGATGCTGCAACATTTTGGGCTAAAGGGAGCTCGTGAAAGATGACGTCTTTGCTTTCCACAATGCGTTGAGTGGCAGAGATCCATACTCGGTAAGCCTTGCTGGTAACAGAGTAACCCATGAACACACCTTTCTGGCTTTTAGCTGAAAGCTTGGTGCGAAGCTCTTTCGGAATGTGCACATAAGCATCAGATCCGAAAATGCGAAGATGGGAGACAGAAGGTTTGGATTTGTACCAAATTTCATAAGGAGTGCTCCCAGCAAGAGTTCTTGTGGCTGTGCGATTTAAAGTGTAAACCGCAGTATGAGCTGCCTCGGCCCAGAATCGTAGATGGACGTTTGCTGAGTATATCATACTTCGAACCGCTTCCATGATGGTCCTGTTCTCCCTCTCAGCAGAATCATTTTGCTCAGGTGTGTAAACAGTGGTAAGTTCTTGTTTAATGTTCTGATCATGTAGAAATTGTACGAACTCATGATTTGTGAACTCCTTGCCTCGATCACTGCGAAGAATTTGGATGGTAAAACCGGTTTCCCTCTTTAAGCGAGCATGATAGCGTTTGAATGCTGCTAGGGTTTCAGTCTTAGCCTTGAGACACTCAATGACTCTGAAACCCGAACAATCATCTTTAAAGAGGGCAATGTAGAGTGCGCCTCCCACCGATGGGGTACTAAGAGGACCACACAAATCGGTGTGGACTAGATCTCCTGGATGAGCAGATCGCTCACGTTCTGTGTTGACAGGAAAAGGAGTGCGATGTTGCTTACCAAATGCACATCCTGGGCAGAACGTTTTGTCCTTGTTGGTGATCGAAAGGCCATCAACAAGTTCTTGAGCAGCCATCATTTGTATGGTTCCATGGTTAGCATGGGATAATCTTCGGTGCCAAACTTCAAGTGATTGTTGTCCTTCAATTATGGAAGGAGTATGAATGGAGTGGGCAGCCAATGCCCTACTAGCTTCAGGTAACGGAGCAATGGCTTCAAAAAGAAGCATGTACATGCGGTTATGCACAACTCCGCGCATTACGATCTCCCCGTTGTCAAGAAGATGACACCCATTCGCCATGTGAAGCGTAAAAATTGATTTTTGTGCAGCAACATAAGATGAGAACAAGTTCCTCCCAAGATTAGGAACGTGTATGACATTTTGCAAAACGCCAAAAGTGTGACCACGTTCAGTCTTGATCTTGATGTTGATATTGCCACTGCCGATGGCAAGCAACATAGATCCTCCAATCCCTTCCACAAAGCGACGTTCGTCAGAGATATCTTTGTAGGTAGAAAAGAATGACCGATTCTCAGTCATGTGATCAGTACAACCACTATCAATGTACCAGTGTGTTGTGTCCGAAACTCCGTGTGGATCATCTGCCATGAATGCCCGGAGTCCTCCAGGGCGAGGTGGACGTGATGAGTCTCTGTCATGATTCTGTTGGGACTCAAGATGCTTGCGTTGGTCTTCTTCTGAGGCGTCACACTCACGTCCCCAATGTCCAAGGCGGCCGCATCTCCAACACACAGTTCGCTTCTTTCGGTCGTTAATCTCCTTCCTGCGTGCAGATCGTTGCTCTGGAGTGTACTCAGAAAAGTTGTTTGGTTTCTTGCCTTTTGTAGAGGCAAGATAAGCTGATGAGGTGGGAATACTAGAATCGGCACGAACCTTGTGTAAAGATTCAGTGTGGAGAAGCTGGATGGTGAGGTTCTCAAGAGTCTTGGTAGCACTGGGTTGCATTCTCCATGCAGGAAGAAGGCTATCAAAACTGTCAGGAAGTGAACACAAGATTTTGGAGATGACTGCATCATCGTTGAAAGTAGTGTCTCCACGGGCAGCTAGCTGAGAAATGATGATTTCGATTTTTCCCAAGAAATCAGCGATTGTCTCTTCAGAGGTCATGGAACACTTGTAGAATTCTGCCTGAAGAGAATGGACATTCTCAGAAGCATTTTGCTCGTGGATGAGCTTTAGCTTGTCCCATATTTGTTTAGACGTTACACAACTCATAACATGTTTGAGCATGCTTTCATCAATGGTTTGACACAACAAGCTAATGGCTTGATTGTCTCGCTTTCGCCAGTCAGCTTTAACTGCAGCATCAGCACTGTCAGGGGGTTTGGGTTCAGACCCATCAGCAATGCCCATCAAATCTTTTCCAAGAAAGATGGCACGCATTTGAAATTTCCATAAGTGGAAATTTGACCCCTTCATTTTAGTGATGCTGCCGAGATCGCGATTGGTATCAGCCATAGTGATGGAGTAGCCGTGGAAAACAAAATCGCAGCTTAAAGGGAGGTAGGTGGGCCCATAACCTATTGAAAGACTTCTTCAACAAGATGCATATTACTCACATAGAAGGACTTTCACACATTCTAAGACTTTAACTTAGGTTGGAAACAAATCAAGAAGCTTAACCAAACATCAATGAACATTGTAAAGTAAGTTCCCTCTTTACTACACTGTGTACCACAAGGCTGCAGTATATCACACACAAAACCTACATAGGCAGCACCTTGCCATACACTCCTAGGCAAGAGCTCAAGAGACACACACACACACGCACAAGTTCCCGTGCGTACTTAAAGGGTACCAAGGAGAGAGATGAAATCATTACTCTAAGAGGGAAGGCAACTACCACAGTCCTTTCAAACGAGAGCGGGAAGACTGAGGTGGCGAACTGATGACATGGACATCCTAATTGGCAAGTTCTAGTCAGCAAAGTGATGACCTGGACAAACCCTAAACAATAGCTGCCGCAAGTGTGTTAGCCAACAACGCCACCTCAAGCCCAGTGCAAAAGCTTTTAAACTCCGGTTGTAAATGTGCTACATGTTAATAAAGTTGTTTTGTGTGTGTATGACTTTTTTTTGATGCTTGTTGTTTTGGGTTTCCCAAGCAAGCAATTGCTAAGGTTGAGGCATCTATCACTAGTAAAATAAGAGAGTTTGCAATTGTTTTGGAGGAGTAACAATGGGGAATTCATTTTCTTGTGAAGAGAAACATATTCTAAGGAGAGTGTGAAAAAAATTGAATTGTTTTTTCATGAATATAGAAATTGCTACAAATTTTGAAGCGATAAAGTTAGGGTAACACATAGTCGATCTATAGGTTAACCCATAACTGCTCATCTAAATGCTAATGCTTGGCTACAATAGTTGTCCAAACTCTTATGAGGGCAATCAATCACAAGCCGCCACCACATAAACCATAACTCCATCCATCTAAAAATATATAAATCTCATTGATGTTGGCATTACATGACCTTGGTGAGCGGTTAAATAGACTTGGTCGACTATGGATGCCTCAACCTTAATTTAATAGAAATGCCAATGTGATCCATTGTCAAAAACTAGATAACCATTCTAAACTCAACACTCAAAATAAACAGAGGAGGAAGGAGCTACATGAACACTTAATGAGCACAAGAATCTTCACTTTGGTAATGTGTAAGATATTCACATGAGCTCCAAAATTATGAGGAAAGTGGGTACAGCCTCGAATTGGAATTGGTAAGCATCTTGTACTAATCGTGCGTTTCATATCCTTGAAGAAATGGCTTAGTTGGAAAAAGTAACCATTTAACACCCACCTACCTTACAAGCTACAATGGAGAGGGGAAGGCTAGTGCATCTCATGGCTAACTTTCTCACTCACTTAGCTGTTACACTAAAATCTAGGAAGACTCTAGATCCTAGACGAGCATATTCTACACTTTGAAATCGGCACTGAAACTCACTGACTCGGTGTGTGTGCCCTGAGTTCAGTTAGACAAACTCAACCCACTCTTCTCTTCCGTTTCCATATCGAAGAAGATCCATTATCTCAACTCATAACATGCTATCATCGCCATTACCACTTCTGTATCGAAGTTAATGCACTTCACCTCCTCCCATTTGACCCATTTCTCGCACCAAACAGCTTCGGGAGCTGGAAGTTCTCACACCCGCAAGCAAGCTCTCCTTAAGTACCGATCGGGAAACTTGGAGCCATTTGATGCCATTTTTTTCGTAATCTCGGCCTCCCTAATTTGTATGTTACGCACCTAATTTTTTGACTTAATTTTTTTTTTTCGTGTTGTTCTTTTTTGCATCATCCAGGATGGACTGGGATTAAGTAGTATGATGGCTTCAGTGATGAGTATGTAGTAGCCTTGTTGCTTGAATGTGATGTGGTTGTCATTTTGTTGAGGTTTTGAGCCTTATTTTGCATCTCTGTTGCTTGCTTGCAGTGAGGTATTTGATGCGGCCGAGTTTAGGTGAGCCTTAGGGTTTAAGGCTAAGCGAGTGCAGAGGAAGAGATCTGTTCGTCTTGTTCCATGTGGAGTGGATATAGCTAAGGGGGAGAAACATAGCTCCGATGGTCAAGGATCTGTAATTGATTGGCAACGTAATTGATTTAGTGTGGAGCCCTACACACATAGTCTGGAAGGGCAAGGGTGTTGTTTACATAGATAGATGGCTGAGAAAATGGCAGAGGGGCAGGAATCCGGTACTGTAGTCACTCGTCCTCCTCCGGGACGCAGAGATCCTTACGAGGTTCTTGGTGTGACACGCGATGCCACAGACCAACAAATTAAAAGCGCATACCGGAAGCTGGCATTAAAGTACGTCTCTCGTTGTCTCTCTCTCTCTCTGTAACCTTGGTTTATTGCCATCAAATATCCATCTATCTTGCAATGCCATGCTACTTGGGGCAAGCTGTTGAGCATTTTCTTATTGCTGGAGACATGGTGGACCATGGTTCTGGTGAACTGCAACATGCAATCGTTGCTATTCCCTGAATAGGGTTTTGAAATGGATTGGGGTTTCAGAGGTTTCAGAGGACGTGAATGTGTTTTTAAGAAGGTTTTTATTCCTGGATTAGGGTAAAAGGAGAAAAAAAGATGACTCTGATGATGCCACTAGCTTGAATTATGGTGTTGCTTTTTGCCCTTTAAAATTCCATTCTGTCTTCCAATGCCCTGCACTTGTTGAGCATTTCCTGAATTCTGTACGGAGCATATACTATGGTTCTGGTGAACTGTAACATGTAATTGCTGCTACTCTCTGAATAGGTTTTTGGAAGGGTTAGGGTTTCAGAGGGATGTGTATGTGTGTTTGATAAGGTTATTATTCCTGGGTCAGGGTAGATGACTCTGATGATGTGGCCACTGGCTTGAATTATGGTGTTGCTTCATCTTCGAGTTGTTCTAAGTCTATATGTAATTACCAAATGGGCATGATGAGGATTAGAGGCCCCTGAAGACTACTGCATCCTTTCAAAGGTGAACACCTTGAATGGCTGTGGACAAGCTGGCCTCTACCTGTCTCCTCCAAGGGCAAGCCCCTAGGTTCCCACATGGTGGGTTGAAAATGTCCAGTTTCACCTGGATGCCCCAATATGGTTGGGTGGACTGCATGTGAATGCGTGCACTGGAAATCAAGTGCTAGAAATGTCACCCATCTGAGTACTATTCCGGCCTTAGGTGGCTTAGCCTCGGAGTTTCCCATGGGGTCTAGGTTAAGGCCTTGGGCATAAGGCACCCTTGGGTTAGGTTAGATTTGTGAGACTGCTTGGTTGAATTGTGCTGAACATCCAGAACACAGAAATTGGACTAAATATGGAAGTGCTTCCAGTTCGTGAGTCTGGAACTTGAGGTTTATCATATTTGGATTCAGACTTTGAGTAGTGAATCTAATTCAGCAATTATGGTTTTCCTGTTCATTCTATGAGGTTCTATTAATGTATAGATTAGAAAGGTGTTTCCCTCCTTATTGAGGATCTGGTTAAGGGACTTTGTTCTGTTGAGAAGTATTCACTTCCTGTACAATCTGCAATTATAATTTCTTGAGCCAAATAATGTACGGACTGATAATTAGGCTTCTAGATACCTGTTCCATTCAGAACTTTATGAAGTTGTGTTGGGAAGGGTTGTGTGATCTATTCCTTTTTGCGATTGACACACCGAATTGTACATAAACCATAACATAGTAAACACTGTTTCATGTATACTCTTTTCTCAGGCATGATTTATCCATCTCATGGTTTATTCCAACAGGTATCATCCAGACAAGAATGGAAGCAGTCCAGAAGCAGCAGATAAATTCAAAGAAGTTGCTTACTCCTATGGGATTCTTTCAGACCCTGAGAAGCGGCGGCAATATGATGCTGCTGGGTTTGAGGTATCTTGAGCACCACTACTTCTCTTGTTGCTAACACAGGGAGCTGTAACTAGAGAAATTCTATGTTCCTCTTCTTGTAGGTTCTTGCTTAGTCTCCACTTTATCTGTTCAATTGTGACAAATTGGAGGTGCATGGGAGTTATTGAACTTCACTCTGTAGTATAGTTGGGTCTGCACCTGCTTTTTGCAATTCGTGTAAATAGTTGTAATAGAGTCAATTTAGAACTGACATGTTTTTTGTAAAAAATATTGATACCTTTTAGTACCGTTTTCAAACTCTGTTGTGATTGTCTTCATAAATCTCTGAAATCTTGTGCATCTTGGTTCTGGGTATCCAATGTTGTGTGTGTGCAGGTTGTGTGTTCATTATCATATTTAAATGTTTCTCTGGTCTTGGTCTAGAGGCTCAAAAAGTCTGTGATAGTTTATGGATATCACTTGTATATATATAGTGAATGTACACTTGATGGTTGCAGGCTGTAGATCTTGATGGGTTAGACATGGAGCTAGACCTCTCAAATCTTGGGACTGTCAACACCATGTTCGCTGCTCTGTTCAGGTATATTGTTGCTTTTCACTGATTATAATGTCAAAGCCTCTATTAAAAGTTGCAAGTACCATTATTTTCACTATCAAGATTTGAAACTCCTATTAGATGCATTCTAGACAACGAGCATGTGTCTTATAGGATCCACTTTTTCCTGGCCTTTGATCCCATTATTGTTATCAAAATCACTTGATTTGAGGTTCTCTATATATTGTACTTTGGTACCTGGGCAGTAAGTGATACATCCTGCTGTGACTTCCTGCTATATTATAATTTCTTCTATTGTAAATTTTCTCTGTACTGTGAATGATTTCTCTTGCAGTAAGTTAGGTGTTCCAATCAAGACAACAATTTCAGCAACTGTCTTGGAAGAGGCCCTCAATGGAACAGTGACAATTAGACCTTTGCCCTTGGGCCGTCCAGTCAATGACAAGGTTGTCTATCATATATTCCCATCTACAAATAATCCTTAGATCTTCTTAGTGACAAACATTGCAGGCGATAAATAGTGATTTTGGCTCCTCATCATGCATGCACCTTTTGATGAGTATTAAGTTTGAACTCCAGCTATTAAAGAGCTAAGCCTGTGTTGCTTCTGATAATTGGCATTCTAGTGTTTGCATGAAGCTGTTTATTTATGCATATAGTGATTGTTGGTTGGACAGGTGGAGAAGCAGGGAGCACATTTCTTTGGTATCACAATCTCTGAAGCACAGGCAGAAGCTGGTGTTGTCATTCGTGTGGTGTCAGCTGTTCAAAGCAAATTCAAAGTATGACAAGTTTTATCCCTATGATGGAGTTTTTTGTATCAATCACTTTTTCAATCACCTCATATTGAGTGCTTGAAGTTACTGTGTTTCATTGTTTGCCTTGCATTTGAAGTTCAGAATTAAGTCTGCTAAGAGCCCAGAGCCATTTCAAGTTTCTCTCTTCTGAGGCAGTAATTGATATATGACAAGCTATAAGCGCCTAACAATAAAGCATTGGTGTCTACAGCTGCTATATTTTGAGCAAGAAGAAAATGGTGGACTAGGTTTGGCATTGCAGGTACTGTTATTTGGATCCCCATTTAGCAAGAGATGTTCTATTTGGTAGGTTGATCAGTATATTTCATAAATCTTCACTGCACTTCACACTATCTCTATTGGATGTAACCAATTTGTTTAGGTTACACTTTGAGAAGGGCCATAATTGAAAATTGCATAATTCAAATAAGAAAATTCGTATTCTACATACAAATGAATTGTTGACACAACTTATTTGTCATTCTTTGTATCTGGTCTGCTAATGAGCGTTGGATTTCCTGCCCTGTAGTGGAAATATAACCCACTAGTGTTGGAAATCAATATTCTATTCCCGGAGCTACATTGTCCTGAAAATCTATAATATTTAGGACATGGTCAATTATTACATGTTTAGTGTGCATGGGTTTGTGATGAACACGTAATGTAATTGTTGTACGTAATTGTAGATTAAGTATCACCAATTTAGACATCTGGTGGAGTTCTCTATGTTTTTGTGTGATGTTTAAATAGCCACCTAAAGCATAGACATGATGTGCATCGTGCTGATAGTATTCTTTCATTGATATGTCCAGGAAGACAGTGTGAAATGTGGCAAGGTCACCTCTGCTGGGATGTACTTCTTGCATTTCCAAGTCTACCGCTTTGATCCAACTGTAAATGCGGTGGGTATAAATCTTCTGAGGTGCTTTTGACTTATTGGTGTTTTGATTTTTTTGGTACAAGGTCACAATAAGTGTAAGTTTTACTTGTTTACCAGTCACTGATGCAACTCTTCCATTAAGTTCTAGCACTTGTCTAAGGGTAATTTCCATGTAGGCTGATTGCCCACCAGATTCTAGTGGAAATGTAGATTCCACCTGGTGGAATCTATATTTCCACTAGAATGTGGTGGGCGAGCAGCCTACATGGAAACTAGCCCTAAGCATTCTAAGGCGTGGCTTCCTTTAAAGTTCCCCGTCTCGACTTTCTAGTGCTACCCTGAATTCCTTAACCCTGAAATTTATTGCTGATAAATCCAGGTTCCCCTGTGTGCCTTGTTCCAAATAAGAAAAATATGGCCTGCACCAGGACAGACATCTCCTAAAAGATATGTAGTAGTGGTTTGCAAACTTTCATCCCTTGGTGGATGTGCAGTTGTTTGCAGCGAAAGATCCAGATGCTGCATTTTTCAAGAGGTTGGAAGGACTACAACCGTGTGAGATGTCAGAGCTAAAGGCAGGCACTCACATTTTTGCTGTCTATGGTGAGTTTATTATTATGATATTAATAAAAAAAAATTTAAATGATTGAATATCACTTTCTAGGTTGCTGTTGAAAGCTCCACTCTCTGAACTTTGATTGTGCGTAGATTGAAGCAATTGTAGGTGCAGTATGTTGATCTTTCTTGACATTTACAGAAACAAAGGTATTTCTGTTGTCCTGGTCAGATAAGTCAGTCTAATAGGAACTGTCAAGTGAGGTTGTGATTTCAGGGTACACCCGGTTTCTATCGGTGTGTCTTGATGGGTTCCACTATTGGCTGATTCTCAACTCGAAGGAAGATGGTATATTTTAAAATCTAGAACATGAAGTGTTTGACTATAATCATCTGTGTGAAGGGGACAACTTTTTCAAGAGTGCTAGCTATACAATCGAGGCCATTTGTGCTGATTCTCATTTGGAGGCAGCTGTGAAGCTCAAGGATGTGGAAGCTCAAATTCTATCCAAGCGCAATGAGCTTCATCAGTTTGAGACAGAATACCATGAGGTATGATGATCTAATCTCACTACACCATTTATGGTATTTAGTGTCACATGCGTAATAGTGTCACTTATCCTATTTGAGGCGTATGACCAACAACTTCACCATTACTTTCACCTCATGACACTTGGTATTCAAGTGCGCTTACTAACATCTTGGCATGAGTATGTTCAATATTGTTATGAGGTGTATGCTTATACTTGTGTTACACAATTGTTACAAGTTGACTAAAGTGTACACAAATGACACTTGGCATTTGTATGTTCAAGAATATCTTCTCTTGCATACTACAATGTAAACACATGACACTTGCCATTAGTATGCTCAATAATATCTTCCCCTTGCATACAAAATTGCAAAACTATCATCTCAAGTATCCGAATGTGCTATGCTAAATGTCATCATGTAAATATTTTTTCACTTAAAGGTACTTATGTTGATGAATAGTATTATATTGGCAATTAGTGGACGTGACACTTTGAGACCTCTAGGCATCTAGTTTAGGCCCTTGGGCAAATAGTGTTTGTGACACTAAATACCATAAACGGTGTAGTACAAGGTGTTATTGCCATGGCTGGTTTTCCTTGGCAGTGAGCTGTGTTCATCAGTAAGCAATTATTGTAATTCATGTGTGTAGCCTCAGAAGTAGTTTTCTAAATAGTTGCAATCAGATTGGAGTTTTCATTTTTTTGCATGTCACAGCAACTGCTCCAGTATCAATGACATATCCTCTAATTTGAATCCATGTATACAGGCGTTGGCTCGGTTCACAGCAGTAACATTGAGATATTCTCAGGAGAAACAAGCGGTATGTGAAGATTGGCTTTCCATGCTGAAGTTTGATGGGGAAACCAAAATTAACTGTTTAAAGCTTTGGAGAACAAGGGTGATTATAGTATTAGTCTTGTTGGTGCTTTTGGTGCACTTTGATATTTTGCCCTTGAAACAGCGAGCAGCTGTCGAGAAAGACATTGCATGCTGTTATGAAAACCCATGCATGGATGTTGTGCTATGCGATTCTATAGTAGACAATCTAATCTTTAAAATTTATTTGGTTAGTTTCCATGATAAGTGTGGAGTTCATGCTCTGATTTCCTGATGCTGCAGGTTGATGAGCTGCTCAAAAATCGTGAAAAGATACAAGAATCATTTACTTCTGTACCTGTAGCTCCAAAGAAAGTGAATAGCAGTGGAAGTGGCAAGGGTGTAGTAGAGGATGCTTCTGTAAGTGCAGATGAAGGAGAGTCCCCAACCATGGAAGAATCAGCTAGTGACAAAGCTGCAAAGAAGAAGTGGTTTAACCTCAATTTCAGAACAGGTGTTGGTTCTGCCGGAAAATGATCCATCTGCTGAGTAACAATGCGAGTGCTAACAAATGAGTGAGATGTCTCATTAGTGAAACCTTCTTGGGACCTGAGGTGCCTTTTCTTTTTTTACCATCTCTCAGCTGAAGATGACCTGGACCTTCCAGCTCAAACCACATTATAGTATGAAGCGCAGGCCAAGCTGTCCCTGTAGTATACATGAAGAGAAGAGCCAGAGAGTGGGCCTGAAGTTGTCGTGTGTGGTATTAACTACATATTCTCTTGCTTTTTAATGCCATTACTAGTTTCTGGGTTAGAAAGGTCAGTCTAGGGGGAGTCAATTCTTTGATAGGTATAGTTTCCATCATCTGACTCCTTTCTTTTATTTGAACACCTGAGTTGGGTATTGCATCAGGCAAGGTCACACAGTTCTATAATTTGGATTGTGTTGCTGACGGAGTGCAGCCACCTGGCCTGCTAAATTGATTTGTGAAAGTCCCAGATCTCCAGGTAACAGGATCTGAATTTGGAAAGCAAATCAGCTTCTTTATGAGCCTTGAAATAGGCTTTGTATCTAAGTCACTGTCTCGAGCAATCTAAGCAATTTTGAACAGCAAGACCCCATTTACTTTTGAGTAGGGGTAATCTCATGGAGCATATTTGGTCCTGACATCTTTAGCTCTGCTGTCTGGCACCCAGTAGTCATACATTGTATGTGACCTTAATGTTGGCAATGTAATGATGTGTCGTACTGAGTCCATGAGATGTTTCACACAATGTACAATAGTGGTCAAAGTGTGAACTTCAGGAAATTTGGTTTTCAAACTGTTATTGGCAGTGCACCAGTCTACATCCATTGGTGAAGGTTTTTTGATGAAGGTTGTTTCCCATGTCCAGTGGCAATTTCTAAGCAACACATTTCAGGACTCATCAGCTCGATTCCTTCTTATGCCAACCAAACTATTACCTAGAAAGATATCCTGTAAAGGACTTGAGTTGTTTGGCCTCAAAGTTCTGGATTTCATAGCTCTTCAGGGACCAAGTTAAGTTAGAAACTTTTAGAACCCCCAAACGAGTCTTTAAAAGTCTCTCAACTTAAAGAGGGTTTCCTAACAATCCCCCTTCAAACAGTCACCTCAAACGACAACCTGCAAAGGACTGGAGGACTGAGAAGTTTGAACTTTTAGGACCCCAAAGCACTTAGCATCTATATACCGTCCTCACCACTCTAAGAGCATCCGCACCCTTGCTCTGAATCCACCACTCAGCAAAGGGCCAGTAGAGGGCTCCACAAGGGTTGAGTGACTCGCCAAAAATAAAGACCCCCACTCTCGCTCCATAAATCTGCAGTCTGAGATACGCCGTGGTGGGAATAATGCTGTAGCAACCAACAAGGAGTGCCTGGTCGCCGTCGGAGGAGGAATCTCCCAAAAACACCCGGCTTTTGGGCGCGCCCAGGAAACTCACAGACTCTGCAAAATGGCGCGACATGGGAGTATTTTGGCGAGCCCGCTCTTCAAAGAGCCGTTGCCCGGGTTGCGGTGGGGGGGTCCGTCATGCCCGGGCCCGCCAAAAGCCAGTGCGGCCGGGTATAGAGAGCAAGGGTGCGGATGCTCTAATATCTTTTAATTTTCTCGAAACAATGTATTTTAATTGCAAAGAAATTGGACTGGCAGATGCTCTGACTTTTCAACAACATTATTTTTATCAAAGCACGGTGCTGACAACAGACAGACTGAACAGTTGGCTGAGCTTATCTTCATTCTCCCACGTGGCGCTCACATGCGTCTCCACGTCACCAATGGCCTCATCTCGGCGGAGATCCCATCCCTTAATTTGTAAATCTAGGAAATGTTGTAAACCTCCACGATTCTACAAAAACAGAACATGCCTGACGCTAAATGAATCAAGTGCGAAGATTTGGGGTTCAAGGATACGCCTTTGGTGAATGCTGTTGAAGCTTTGCGGTGGACTCAGAGTGTACTTTTGTTGTTCACTGAGATTGCTTTGCGTGTTGGGTATTTGCGCTTTCGCACTTTGGCCGCCCTCTCAAGGAAATTTTCGAGCTAGGTAACCCATACACGAAGGTAAAGGCTCCGATGCTCAAAAAGATCAGATCAGCCAAGAACTCAACTTGCTTTTTTTGTGCTCTGGATTTAGTGCCTGGTTGTATGGACATCTCAATATACGGTCTGGAGTTTTGAGTGCGTCTTTACTTAGATATGCAAAATTGCAGTTATCTTCGGAGGTCAGTTCGAAAATTGCAGGATTTCGATGATGTTGCTTGATGGCTTATATGTGTGGGTCTCATTAGTAGGTCCTGTTTTTAGAGCTCACAGATTTCTGGATATGTGCTTCTTCCCAACTATTTGAGCTTGTTATAGAGAATCCGAATAGTTTTCTCTTTGAAGCAATGACGTTTGACTGTCATTGTAGCCAATGGTGTAGGATTTGCAAGAGGTTTGGAGCACTCTCCGGGTGTCAACTGAGTATAGGAATCTCACACGAGTAGTGGATACTTATTGCTGGATGGCTACATTATTTACCATCAACATATATAAACCATCTTGAAATGACTGGATGGCATCCAGAGTATATATCATAAAGGCCACTCTAATTAACATGCCACATGAATTTTAATCCGACACTAAAATCAGATTCACAGTGTACTTTGCTTGAGTTGCATTCAAAGTGGGTTAGGCTTTTAAGAGTGGGTTACAGATTCTGGATATATTTTTCCCGCCCAAACTTGGTAATGAGAACATCCTCTATTAAACACGGAGTGTGATGTTCGAAGAGCAGCACGTCTTTCAATCTTCTTAGCAGCATTGTCTTCATTCTAAGTTGAGAGGAAACTCCTGAATTTTTTATGAGCCTAGTGATACACCATAAGCGTACTGGTTTTCTATTCAAATTGAGTCAAATTAAATATTAGGGTTAATTCATACTCCTTATGTGGTGGGTCAGCAGATGAATTCGCTTGAGTTGCTTTCAAAGTGGGTTATGCTTTCAAAGTAGGTTACAAATTTTTAAAGACAATGATTCTTGATAACTAGAACAGGCTTTCTTAATCATGGACAGTGATGATGTTTGAAGAGCATCATATTTTCAATTTTCTTAGCAAAATATCACTCGTCCTTAGTTGAGAAAACTCCTGAATTTTTGCATGATGATGCCTATGATACACCATAGGATTTATTTACATTTAATGCAAACCGATAAAAATGGTAGGGTTAACTCATGGTTTTTATGTGGCGAGCAGATGTTGTCGTTCTCGAGCATAGGTGCACTCCTTCTGGCGGTGGCCATTCCTGTGGCGGTTGGATTCATTGGCACTGCTGTTGGTGGCGGTGGGGACTCTGGTAACTGCGATCGAGCTTGCAAAAAGAATTGTCATATCTTTGTCACTAACCTCTTTATATGACACAAAGTTATTCAAGCTTGTTATGACGACCTAAACCTTAGTTTTGCCCAGCAGTCCTGAATTTCTCACTATTCAAACATTCAAAATGGAGGAAAGTGGATTGAAGCCTCGGATGGAGTTGATAGATTTGTGTTTTCTGTTTAATGACAGATTGGTACAGACAGCTGAACAAGCCTTCATGGACTCCTCCGGTACGAGCCTTGGATTCAACGCATTGTTGTTTGTTTTGTGACATGTCTACAATTGGCAGTGCAAACTGGTCTCATATGTTTATGTTGTGGTTTTTGAGGCTTTTGTGCTGGTGAAGGTTTTGTTGTAGTGTACCTGGGTTAGCTACCATCGCAATCTTTTGAAATTAATTTCAAGTGTCCTGTTTCAACCTTTTTGGTTTCCACTGTAGCAAAAACCTGTCTGTGTTGTTTAGTAGTTTGTTTGTGCTCACAGTCTAATGTATATCTTGTTTTCGGTGTTTCAGGATTGGGTTTTCCCTGTAATGTGGACGACGCTGTACATTCTGATGGGAGTTTCATCATGGCTTGTGTGGAAGCAAGGAGGTGGGGATCTTGACCATTTGGTTCTCAGATTCAAGAGAATATTTAAGAAATTAACAAATATATGATTTTACCTATATGTGAAATCCTCTTTCATCAATAATGACGTTTGTTAATATCAGAAGAGGATCAATGAATCATGATGCTCTGAACATCTGCTCAAACAATAGAAGGTAGACGTGCCTAATTCAGTTACTGATCCTAATTGGACATTTATATTTGAGTGGTATGTGCTTTGGTGTGGCTCCAAGAACAGATGCCAAAAAGACATGTGTTTGAAAGAGATTGGACTGCATGCTCAAAATATGATAACCATTCTAGGTTCAATAGTCAACATAATTGGAGGCACCTATATGATCATTTAATGAACACAAGAATCTTCATTTTGTTAATAAATAAGACATTCATATGAGCTCCAAAAATTAAGAGGAAAGTAGCTATGGCCTTGATTTGGATTTGCTAACCATCTTGTACTAATTTCGTGTTTCATATCCTAGGAGAAGTGGGCTAGTCGGAAAAACTAAGCATTTAGACCCAGCTACCTTGTGTGAAAACTTATGATATATCTGTCAGATTGAAAATTGTTAGCATACAGAAAGGAAAAACATAGCTAAACACAAATGAGTACATTGCACCATAACCAGAAAGTGACAACTTTTTGCTTGATGTTTGCAGGATTCAGCCAGCAGAGCTATCCTTTGGGAGCGTACTGCTTTCAGGTTTGTAATTCTTCTCACAATTTGTCCGAGACATGTTACATTTCGTCATCAGTCATTTCTCCACATTTGTGTGGTTTGAGCTGTCCCTTGATGTAGAAATATTGGTCCATCTTCTATTTCAAGTTATACTTTAACATGCTTGAAGAGATGCAAATATGCAAATGAGAACCATGTTCATTCTGAGACCATGTAACTGAAATAAACTGGCATGGGAAAATTGGACATGTCAGTAGTTCAAAAGAGGTTGGTTGGGGCACTGAAGTGTACCTATTTCACAACAATCCCCAATCATAGGATCTTCTGTAGGTCAGAATTTCAGGTCATTTGTAGATATTTTTTCCCTGGATCAGTGAGCTCATTGTGAAGGTTTGTTGTTGTGATGCAGTTGGTGTTGAACTTTATGTGGACTTCAATCTTCTTTGGAATGAAAAGACCTGTACGTTTCTTATACTTAATCTCCTGAAAGAGGGCGACGAGCAGTTGTTTGTTATTCTATTTTCATTGGCAAGTGATATCATGTGATGTTTTACTCACCAGATTTTGTTAGGGTTGTGTTGTTCTCTGTTGTTCTCTATCCTCTACACAAGTGCTACATATATGCAAGGTATCTGAAGAATAAAAGAATTATATCCTCTTTCAAGTGAATAGAGTAAATTCTGAGCGCTCAGTGTGGAAATATTGGAATATTGTTGTGAACATCAAACAGGATTTTGCATTTGTGGAGATTGTGATCTTATGGCTGGCCATTGCCGTGACCATCTATCTTTTCTGGCCTGTGAATGCCATAGCCTCCATGTTGTTGCTGCCCTACATTCTCTGGTACGTCCACTTCTGTCCGAGTGCCTGAAACAACAAAAATATGTCTTTTGAGCTATGTACACAGTTCCATAAAAGGTGATCCTATCTAAAATTGATTCCTTTGTAAAGTTCACTTTGTAAATTCAACAGATTTATAAAGTTCACTTTATAAATCTGTTCAATACCTTGATGTAATTGAAGATTTGGATTCAAAAATATGGCCTGGGTGCTCTCAGATGCAAATACATACTTGGATGTTGATTGTCAATGTTACATATAATTTCCTCCTTGATATCATATAATCTACTAATCAAAGTGTCATATTTTTATAATTATAGATAAATATGATCTGTCATCTTCGTGAGGACTCGTAGAATTTGTGTAGATAGGTGATACACTGGGCCCCTTGGTCCTGTATGGGTTAATGTTGTTCTTGATAGACATGCCTGATAGACATCAAGGAAAAATATTACTTACTTGCTTATCAATTATATTTCCAGTAAACAGTTAGAATGTTGCATAAAATTCTCTTAATCTCCCCGTGCTCATGACGAATTAACCTATAAGTTTTGATTTTTTGTGATTTTTTATGGACAGGGTTACTGTGGCCACATCACTCAACTGGTATATATGGATGTATAATGGTAACGGGAGCTCAGAAGTGACACAGCCCTTGCGGTCAACAGCCTGATTAATATTGAGGATAAACTGCAACTGATTAGGTGGACCTTCCATATGGCACCTGGAAAAGGAAACAGCACCACTTACAGGAACTGGTGTTGAGTGTAACAGTAAATTTCAAGGAAACAAATGTATTTTGTGTCTCACCTTTTGCCATCTTCAGACATAAGGTATTGACCCTAGTGTGGGCACTCCCAACTTCACGTGCAATTTTTTTGGCTGTTGGATCAGATAAGGAATTGTCTCATATGGTTAGCAACTGCAAATTACAAACATTTTCATTTCAAGTTTCTGAATCAGAGTAGAGATGCAAAAGTCATAAATGGTGAAAGTGAAGATTATCTTTATCTTTCAGTGGTCACAAAGGCCCTCCCAATTGTGTTTGCCATTGAACCTAGATTGGTGGCTATGATTTGAGCATATGGTTGAATCTTATCATAACACTTGTCTTTGCAGTGTCCAGTCTTCACTACGATCCTTGCCATATAACTTACTACTCGAATGTAGGGCAGTGACACACATTCTTAATATAAAACATCTGAAGCCCCCAACTCGTGTAAAAATGGTTGAAGGAACATAAGGATCAAGCTTGCTGATTTCGGCGTCAAGATGACTTTCTTTTGAATTCTGAAAAAAGAAAATTCATATATGACCTATAATGGTTTCTTACTAGGATGTGTACCTATATGTTAGAATATATCATAGGTTACAGTTAATGATAGGTGCACTCACCTTAATTTTGGATTGGCTTGCACATGTGTCTTGGTCACCTTGTAGGAAAGCAATGTTCTAGTAGACGGAAGGTATGCTTTGCTTTCCTGTTGTGGCCATGTCCAACTCCACCACAACAATTGATTCTTGGGTCAGATAGTGAATCGGCTCATTTGGTTGGCAATTGCAAATCACTCTTACTGTCATTTCAAGTTTCAGGATTATAGTTGAGCTGCAGATTTTATAAGAGGTCAAAGTGGAGATTTTTTTCAAAAAAAAGAGATCACATAGGCCCTCTCAATTGTGCCAACTATCAAACCTAGAATGATGATTCATTGTGTGTACATAGTCCAATCTCATTGTAATATGTGCATTTTTAGTGTTGGATCTTAGTCACAAGCCTTGTCATATATTATGCAAATATAGGTAGTTGATTAAGAAGAGTGACCATATAAGGTCCACATTCCTTAGATTGTTATCATGGTCAAGCACTTGCAAGTAGGGTTGTCTATGACATCCACAAGTTTGATGCCATTCAGACAAAAGCAAGTACGACATGATTCATGGTTGGTAGATAGATATGGCATGGGCTCTACTCAGATCGTGTGGCCACCACATGCATGGCCTAGCACTATTTTGAGGTGAGTGCACCTATATGGATGTTTTTTGGATTTCAACATATGTAAAGATCTAGTAATAAGATAAATACTACATTAACACATTAGCAAATCCAAATGAGACATACCCACAATATATTCTTTGATACCATTATTAATGTTGAATATTAATACCGTGCAATCACCTATATATTGGACCAACATTGGTTTACACTCAATATATGATGTGCATGTTACTACATATGATGTTTCAAAATGGAGATAGAGTTTGAAACTTATAACTACTTGCAAAATTTGGAGTCCACTCTCACAACTATCTTCACTGATTGCAACCCATATTGCACCAGTAGATGTACCCATGAATAGTATTGTTGTTCCATATCGGTATGTGGGGCTTGCTTTAGGGTTCATTTGGCCTCTCAAATCATTAGCGTGTAGAGCCCCATAAACATTTAGAAATCAAATAGTAACAACCAATGAGAACAAGGGACAATGAAGAATATGAGAACTAAGGATAAGACTACACCGTTGATGGTATTTAGTGCCACTTACTATTCAGAATTACGCAAGGCTATAACTTCTTACTATAGGTTTCATTATTTACCAACAAAGATTGAATAGATTGTATGGACAAATACAACATAAATGATTGTACTTGGCAAAAATCTGCATTCTTAGCCAAAAGTTAGATCAATGTGTAACTCCAAATAGTAAATGACACTAAATGCCATAAACGATGTAGTAAAATTGGGGCAAGGGCCTATCATGTCATGTGTGCATTCCTTGGACAATCAGGACCATGGAATCTAAATTGAAGAACACATTAGACGAATAAGGCCATCATCATATAGTAATTTGTGTATTAACTACACTAAATATTGTATTTAGTGTCACCAATTCTATTTTTCTTGCTCAATACCAATTGTAAACCACCCGTATAGTGTCACCAACAGTAAATGTAAACCTAGCATTATTTTATTCCTTGTAAAAAAACATTCGGGCATTATAGACTTATAGTGTTGCAATTACTGTCACTTACTAAGTGATTTTTCATCCAAATCTCAATCATTCATGACAATATTTCATTACATAAATGTTAGGACGCAAAGTACCGTAGCTCTCTAGCAGCTTGGGCACCTTTCTGCCTAATAATTAATTAAAGTGCGAAAGTAAGTTACGCAGCCCATAAACTAATATTCTAAAGTTGGGCAGATTCAAAAAGTAATTTTAAATAAGTTAGATATTCATCCAAGTCATTCCTATAATTCATGGATGGTTTTCCTAATTTCATCTATGGTGGTTACGATTAACCTAAACACTTCCCTTAACCAACATTCCTTGCCCTAAAGTTTGTCTTCTACTTGTATGTCAGGGTTCTGCTTTGTGTAAGAGTTATACAGAGTGGTCTTTGTGAGAGACTATGTCACTTGCATTATTGTGATTTTAGGCACTCTTTGAATGTTTTTTTTTTGGACACTCAATGAAATTAATTTCCCAAAAATTTAGGCACCTTCAAAAATAATTATTTTCTGCCCAAGTTGCTAGAGAGCTACGGTATACCAAACTTTGTTTTAATGGTTGGCATTTGGACGAACTGAAAGTAAGTTGGGCTAGCAACACTTGTAATCTAATTCATAAGAAGTGCCATTAGAAAAGTTACCATAAGTGACATGAAATACCATATGACACTAAATATGATTTTTGGTGTAGTAGCTGCATGTCTTTTATTTCTTTGGTTACTTCATTGCTTCTTGCATGTCTTTGTTTTTACATGAGGGCAAAGGAAGATCCCAAGATTGCATAAGGTAGGAAGGAAAGGAGAGGGAGGAGGAAATGTTTAGAAGGAAGCTGTCAATCTTGACAAGCTCATCTGTAGGGATAGGGTTGTTGGGCCTAGCCGATCCCGCCAACAAAACATTGTCGGTGAGCATCTAGACCTTGTTAATATTGCTAGTATTAATTTGTTGTCGTAGGACCTTTAAATTGTTTTTGAACGGTGTATTTAGGTAATTCCGGATTTTTGGATAGTCCAGATTTATGCATGCATTACGTGATAACAAATAAAAACACAATGCAAACACACAACTGCATGATCATAAATGCATGATTAAAACCATAAAAACCACATATGAGGCACAACAACAAAGATGTGGGAAGAAGTCATAATATTGAGGGGATTCGAAAGATGATGTCAACCATTGGCTTGGTTTGGATTTGGCCAAAATGCCTGGAATTACCTCAGTACTAGTTTACCTTGCAGCAGAAACAATCGCATGGCTTTGGTATCTGAATATGGGGTGGTTGACGATTGCCTTGCTCAACGAACCTCCAAATCATCACTGAAATTGGTGATGGGAGGGGTGGAAACATAATCCATGTTATTCTTAGCCCCACATCACCCTCTATGGAGGGTCAAACAATGTTATGTTTATGCTTGCTTCTCTAATTCTTTGTTATGGCCCACACCCGCGATATTTGATATGACTATTCATTGGAAACCTAGATGACGTGCCCCAAGAATGGATATCAAAAAGACATGTGTTCAAAAGAGATTGCACTACGTGCTGAAAATATGATAACCATTCTAGGTTTAAGAATCAACATAATTGGGAAGACCTATATGACCATCTAATTGATGAACACGAGAATCTTCACTTTGATAATGAATAAGATATTCATGTGAGCTCGAAAAATTACGAGGAAAGTGGCAACGGCCTTGATTTGGGTTTGCTAACCATTTTGTACTAACTTAATCACACGTTTCATATCCTACGAGAAGTAAGTGAGTTGAAAAGAAAAAAACCTAACCATTTAAGACCCACATAACATTATTCTACAGTCACTGTAGGTTGGGTGGAGCCAATAATAAGTCAAATAGTATTTCAAACTAAACCTTGCTTATTCTCTCTCACTAGCATATTCATCTTGATATACTCGGGTGAAGCACTCCCACTAATATTATTAGAATGGAACGGCTAATAGTTATTGAATAATGTTATGCATCTAAGGTAGACGAGGCTAATTCAGTTTGCCTCCTTAATCAGACACCTATTTTGAATCTTAATTGACAATACAGTCACTTAACTAGGTGGGTGAGTAATACGTGGTGATTTAGCCGCCGCCTTGATGATATTTGAGTTAATCACCTTCACAAAAGTCCTCCATAATTAGGAGTGCTATCCACCGAACTACGACACACTTGTTTTTTGTGCCCATGATGGGCAAATTAGGAGGCGGCATGTGGCTATGAGGTGCTACCCGGCTTGTATTGCAGATATTCTATAATGAAAAAACAATTCGGCAACATTTGATCTTACATGTGACCACTTCAAAGACGAGACATAGCCAATAGTGGCAATAAACTTGATTTTCATTGGCAAAAAACCCGTGTAGAATCTGCGAACGATGTTGTCCCCAACATTGAACAATAAAAGATTTCCCCCCATTAACACCACTTTGGGAAGTACATGATCCTTGATTCTGGAGCCTAGATCAACACCTCCCTCAACTCCGATTCCAATAATTGGAAATCCTTTGATCCTGCTTCACGATTGCTAACGCGCTCAAGCTTCTAATGCTCGAATCGATCGGCTGGATGATCCCACGGAGCTGGAGGTGTCCCCAAACTAGCCTCATCTACCTTACGGACCCTACCCAATGTTCAAGATTGAAGCCCTCATATGAGTTTCATTTTGAAGGGCTCTCAAATTTCAACCCTTCAAAGGAAGGGTTGGTTCGAATCCAAGACGTCAATGCAAGGATATAGAAATGAAATACAAGACTCATATTACACTTGTGCATGAATTATATGGTACATGTTTCCAGTACAAAGTAAAGAATTAAGAATCAACCATCTAACTCCACTTCTTGTAGTGACAATGCCCTGCACTTGTTGGTTTTTGTGGCGCACATATTGAGGATTTCAAGTGACGTCTTCATTTTCAATTTGGGGTTGTGTTTTGAAGGGCTGTTTTGAGAGAGGTATATTTTGAAGGGCCAAATCGCGTTTGAAGGGCATTGAAGGCTTCAATCTTGCACACTGACCCTACCTTATGAAGCAGCTAGGAGGCGGTGACAAAGCAAGGAGCGACGCCAGTTTTGGGCGTGCGATGAGTGGGCTTTTGGAGCCTTTGGCCAGGGAGGCGGAGAGGAGGAAAAGGCTGGTGGGTGGTGGGGATGAGGGAGGCTGGCCAGCCATTGGGCAGCCAAGTGCATGGCCCAGCCTTATCCTTTCTGCCCAGTATCTGCCTTCCGCCTTGCTCCCTCACTCTCCCCCTCTCCTGCACTGCCCACACGCTCGTCTGCGTTGCTCCTCGCACTGCACCACATTCGCTCTCCGCCCCCGGATCTGAAGGTCACGTGGTAAGAGCTCACATCTCTCCTCTTCCAGAATGGCTGTCATCACTCCGCCCATGCCATGGAGGGGAGTTGGGTGCCATGGTGTGCGTGCATTTTGTCTCCCTTGTGTTGTGGGTATGTAGGTTATGGGGTGCTCATTGCAATTCCTCAGTTTGGTGGCGACGAGGATGTGTGTGAGCTTTGGGTTGTCATTCTTATGTGGTGGCTAGTGATGGGAATTAGATTCAGAGCTCACATCACGTCATTTCACTTCTGAAATGGCTGTCATTACTCCACCGATGCTATGGAGGGGAATTAGGCGCCATGCTTTGTGCACATGTGTTCCTTTTGTGGATTTTGTGGGTTATGTGATGCTGATTGCAATTGCGTAGTTTGGTGATGATGAGGAAGATGTGAGCGTTGGGTCCGTGCTACTTGTTATGCTATGTTGTGGGTAGCTCTTGGGATTGGATATTTACGTGGCAGGGTCCATCCACATGGTGGTGGAGATTTCCATCTGCTGGGTAGAGGATGTGGTTGTGGGTTTTGTGGTGATGATTGCAATTGCGCATCTGGTGATGATGATGGTGATGATATAAGCTTCTCGAGTCTATGCCATTGGTCATTACATGTTGTAGGTTGTTCTGGGAACTAGAGGTTTCCAGGGCATGGCCCATCCGCATGGTGGTAGAGTTTCTCATCTGCTGGGTAGAGGATGTGGTTATGGGTTATGTGGCGCTGATTGCAATTGCTCATTTGGTGATGACGATGATGATGATGATGATGATATAAGCTTTATGAGTCTATGCTATTGGTCCTTACATGTTGTAGGTTGTTCTGGGAATTAGAGGTTGTCTTGGCATGGCCCATCCACATGGTGGTAAAGTTCTTGGCTCGCTCCGTAAAGAATGTGGTTATGGGTTTGTGTGGGTGCAAGCAATTGAGCATGTTGGTCATGCTTGAGTGCAGTCATCTCCGATGTGGGTGTCGGCTTTTGGGGTTATTGATCTGATCGAGAGTGGTGTGTACAGTTGAGATAAATCGCTACTGTCGTGGTCGGGAGCGCGATGGCCATGGCGACTGCTGTCGCTAGCACGAGCTTCACCTCCCTCAAGAGCGCCACCTTCGGGGCTGGCGTGCAGGGTCTGCGTGTTGCCAACCAGAAGGTGTCCGCTGTGAGATTGGGCGCAATTCCCTCCGTGTCTGCCAAGCTTTCCACCTCCTCAGATGGAGTTTCCCAACATCAGGTTGCAGGCACCACATTCGCAGGTCAGCTCGCCGTTTCACATAATCATCATGTTTGCTAATTCACAATGGATCATGTACATAAATGACGAATTCCTCCTTTCCCTTCACATACAGAAGGGAATGAGTTTGCAATCAATCCTCATTTGAGTGGAGGGATTGAATGGACGGAGTCATGGGCTTCCTCTTTCATATAGTGATAAACTCCCTTTCAAATAGGATATTCTCTCGAATAAACCAAACCTTTTGGCTTTTGTGTTTCCTACTTCAGGGTCTTGCCTGATCTCTCATTGTTTTTCTTAGGTCGAAATTGAGATCTTAGTACACATGCTATCACCCCTGGAGATCATTAGCAGAGAATCCAGAGATCACTCTGGGTACCCAAGTGATGATGATGAAGTATGTGGGGATGGTGCGGAAGGTGGCTTCTACCATGTAGATTTGTGTGGATGGCCTCTGGTTTAAAAGGCTTGCCACCATTTGGCTAAGGCTGCACACGCGAGTTGTTTTCTATTCCCATTCTCGTTTTTGACTGGTTCCTCGCTCTGTATTGGAGTATGTAACTTGAAAAGCTTTGGAATATCTACCTCTCCTGGTTTGTAATTTATGGTGTACTGGTTTCGCCAATCTGTAAGTGTTGTTTGACCCCAATACTGACAAGAGTATTAGCTTTGCTAATTGCAAATGTAGGCTAGTTGCTTCACAAATGTGCGCGCACATAAGTGCTGAACATTTCGAGCCATCACTCAGAAGGGATTGAGTTGGCAATTAGTCCTGGTTTGAGTGGAGGGATTGATTGGACTGAGTTTATGATATGTCATGGGCCGCCTCTGCAATTGATTGATGATCATCATCTTTTGGAAGACTTCCCATGTCAATCAATTGAGGGACAGATTCTTGCTTGCTTGCTGGCTGGCTGGCTGTTCTTTACTCTACTGACACAAAATGAGTGGCAGGTGCAATGTTTGCTGCACTTGCCATGTCAGACTCTGCAATGGCGTCGCAACAGTTGATGACTCTGGCAGAGGGTGACAACAGGGGGCTGTTCCTGCTCGTCCCTCTGATACCCGCCATCGGTTGGGTTCTGTTCAACATTCTGCAACCTGCGTTGAACCAAATCGACAAGATGAAGAGTGCCAAGGCCTTGGTGGCTGGTGCAGGTCTCGGTGCCCTAGCCACCTTGATGGCTGCCCCCCATGCTGATGCAGTGCAAGAAATTGCACAGCTCGCAGACACCACCGATGCAAGAGGCTTGATTCTTCTCGGTGTGCTCACCCCTGCCATTGGGTGGGTGTTGTTCAACATCTTGCAGCCGGCTTTGAACCAGATCGACAAAATGCGTATCCAGAAAGGCGTGATCGGCGCAGTTGGCCTTGGAGCAGCCTCTATGTTACTTACTCCCCATGCTGATGCTGCACAGGTAATAATTCAGTACTTTTCCTGTTAATCCGAAACATGCTTGTTGTGATGAATTGTAGCATCAAGTTGAGTTGCATATTTATCAATATTATGAACTTGAAGCACATGATTGCCTTATCAAGGAAGTCAGGCTTTCTAGAAATGAAGTCAAGAATATGATGTGAATTTTCAAGCCAGTTTCCAATTCCTCACATCCTAACTCCTTGTTCAAGCTCCGGAGGTTGGTAGCAGAAACTCCATAGAAGGATCTACAGGTCAAATGGCTTGCCACCATTTGGCAATCGCTGCATGTGTGGGTTATATTTCTATGCCATTCTAGTTTTTGATTGGTTCCTTGTGCATGCCTTGTGTTGAGTACGTAACTCTAGAAGCTTGAAATGTACCATCTCTCTTGATTCTCATGCTTTGTTTTGCTGGTTACCTTTAGCTGTGAGTGTTGTCTGAACATCAATACTTACAAGGATATCCTTGTTCAAGCTCAAATTTACAATCTCTGATATACCAGCATCACGCCCCAGAGAACAGAATTGCTCTCAAACCATGTTACAGAGGTCTCACATACTGATTGTCATGTCTGATTTGTGTTGTGAGGTTTGTGTCTTTTTTTTCTTTTCTTCCCCTTCTTTTTCTCTCTTTTCTGGATATCTCCACCATCCTCATCATTGTTTCTGTCATGGTGACAGGAGATTGCGACAATCGCCGACAACGATGCCAGGGGCTTGATCCTTGTTGGAATTCTTCTCCCAGCAATTGGGTGGGTGTTGTTCAACATCCTTCAGCCAGCATTGAACCAGATCAACAAGATGAAGGGGGGTTCAACCAAGGGCCTGATTGGAGCTGCAGGTTTAAGCGCTGCGGCTGCTTCATTGTTGGCTGCACCACAGGCTGATGCTCAGGTGCAAGAATTCGTAGAATTGGCAGGCGACTCGCGGCCACTGATCTTGCTCTTCATTTTGGCACCCGCAGTTGGTTGGGTTCTGTTCAACATTTTGCAACCAGCTTTGAACCAGATCGACAAGATAAAGGCTGGCAACAAGAAGTAGGGTAACCTTCACAGCTGCAGGTTCAGAGGGATGCAGAAGCCTGAAGACCCAGGTGTCAAAAGCATTGTGTGTCTTCAGATGTGATTACAGTGTGGAGCAAGTGATCAGATCAAACAAGGTTGGTTGGGGAGGGAAGGGAAGCCAATCTTTTGCGTGTGCTGGACAAAAACACAGCTCAGCAAAAAATGTATTGCAGAAATTGTGCACCGGAATTCTGATAGATAAGAGTGAAGAAGAAAGGTTGGTTGGTTGGGGTCATACTGAGGGTGTTCCTTGTTGCAGCGACTGGGGGGAATGTGTCCAGTCCTGGCTGGCAAGGTGCCCATATGATTGTGTATATGGGGTCAATTTGTCGAATCAATTGTACTCTTTCCTGCTCTAGGATGTTTTTATGATCTTTTTGCAGTCTGAAGGAGGCAAATTTTCTGGATTCATTTCTTGTCTAGGTTCTCTTTTGTGTAACCACTGTATTGTGACATTATTATTCCTGTCAAGTTGGTGGCAGCGGAAACATCGTGATTCTACTTGGTTTCCTTTCGCCTCCTTACGAGTTTTAGTTCCCTGAAGGGCTGCTAAATAAAATGTGACTTCAAAAATTCTCAATCATGGAGGTGGAATATTTATCAAGGGTTGGCTTTCGAAGTAGGCATGTCTATGATCTTTTTGAAGTCTGAAGGAGGCAAATTTTGTGGACCTATTCTGGTCTAGTGCTGTTTGAGTAATCACTGTATTATGACATTTCATATGGAGTGCTGCATTGTTCCTATCAAGCAGTGTGTACTTATGATAGCTTTGTAGCATGGTACTTTCGTTTCTGTTCTGATAAGGTGTTTTGGTCCTTGCAATATCCAGGAGATTGTAGATAGTAGAAACCAGGAAAACCTTACCTACTTTGGTCACTTTGGGTTTGAATGGCAAAGGAATATGACATGACCAGAAACAATACTTGCGACTCAAATGCAAACTGAGCTTTGGCCAGAACAGTTTTTCTCAACTAATCTTAACCAACTATTTCTCTCATGAGTGGGTGGAGTGACTCTGAGAGCGTCAACTGTTTGTCCTAATTTTGTTAGTAACATTCGGATATTTTGGGTTACTTACTATTTGGATTTACAGTGTTATATCTTTTTACTATTGATGCATTATTTTGCCAAGTAAAGTTGTTAATGTTCTATAATGTCCAAACAACCAATTTAACTTAACTTGGTAAAATATGAGATCTACGACAAATAGATATAGCATTGTGTAATTCGAAATAGTAGTAATGACACTAAATATCACATTTAGTGTACTACTTACTGATAATGTTATTTTTTCACCCAGAAGATATTTTTTTAGATTTGAGGGCCCGTGACCATTTGCAAACTCAAATCTTTCATTGGTGGGAAAAGGAGAGTGTCCTGCTTCACTTTATATTAGAGCTTTAGGGCAGCATGAATGGATTAAATAACCTACCCAGCATGCAATGGATCATGTTTCACGGTCTTTTCAAAATTTGCATCCAGCTCACTTTAAAGAGGTGCATCTTACACAAAATTGGGACATTATGAACCTTTGATGTATGATAAGTTATCATGTAGAATGGCCCACAAGAGTAAGGATGGTACCGAAATAGCCTTTGGTTAAGAACATGGTCGCATATGCCTCGACATTACACTTAGAAACCCATGACCACACACAAATTCAATCTCAAAGTTACATAGGACAACATTCGGATGAGTTTCAAGGGCCCTCACAATTTTATGGTCCCACTCTTGGGCACAGTGTAAAAGTGGCCTTAATATACTCCCACCCTAAGACCATCTCCACAATTGTGACCATATCTCCCTCCAATTCATGCTCCAAAGCGGCAATGGAGGAGCTTGTCGAGTGCAACTTGGAGGTGCCTTAAACTATAGTTGCAGACGCACCACTACTACAATGCTATACATAATATTGTTATCCTGAAATTCATAAGATAATAAAATGCATGTGTCAATATCAATAAAATACTCATGTCGGGTCTAATATTAAACATGAAGTGTTATGATAAGAGAATTTTCTAGAAATGAAAGAGGTTTGACTAGGGTAGAGGCATTAGAATAATTAGTGTTGCAACTCTAAAACTTAGACGTGTTTCCTAGCTTGCTTCATATATGTGGTTTGTCATATTTCAAGGTAAGAAATAAAGGGTGCTCGCATGGAATACTTTGTTAGGATTCAAAGATATGGCTAGCGGTTCATACATGGAAAGAGAATAATGTTATGGGACCCTCTACATTAAAGTTATCCTTAAAAGGTTGTTAGTGACCATCCGGTGTTTAGAGGTGCAATTTGTCTTTGGTGTGTTAGCCATAACTCTCCAATTCCAAAAAACACTACTAATACAGACATGTAAGGCCCACCAAGCTCGCAACTCCCAAGAAGTACCCAACATGTTCCCAAGATAAAACAATCAGAATTGGGACTTAACTCTAGTGACGCCAAGGATAGGAGGAAATACTCTTTGACCTTGGGTTTTGTTCAAGTTCTAACATATGAGAGGCAAGTTATACATTGAAATTAGGGAAGTCTTTTCTTGTGTTTCACCCTCTATCCCGACCTTTCAAGAATAACTTCATTGTTGCATCAAACAAAGTGCCCTCTTCATTTTGGTGGCACTATATGTGTTGACCAATGTAGAGAGGGATGTGACGAGATGTGTTGGTGTGGCTACCCCTCAGCTCTCTCGAAAGTAGCGTGGGAGGAGATGTGGTGACAGTAGACATCCTCTAAGAGCATCTTAAACCATGTCACCACATCTCTCTCCACTTCCTACTCCAAAGTAACGGTAGAGGAGCTTGTGGAGTGCTATATTGAGAAGCCTTAAGATTGTAGTGCCATAGGCACCAACGCTACATTACCAATTGCTAGTCTCTATGTATTATAATCTCAAACTATGTGAGATGATAATGGACATTTGTTAATATCAATAAAGCAACCATGTAAAGTTAGTCTTCTAAATCATCTAAATGCCATAAATGGTGTAGTGGGTTTGTGATATTTGAATCTATCCAACAACATGATTGTTGATGGGATCCCTCATTATCTTGGAAGACAAATGTAAGTCCAACTAGAATCCTTGGATTTATCCCAAAACAACCTCACAATCCAGAAATCCATTAGTTTGGGAAACATTTAAACTTTATGCATCCTCCATCTATCTAACAATAACCTTGAAGGTAAAATCCCAACAACCCCTCATTACACAACGTTCACCAATGCATCTTATCTAACCCATGCCTTTGTGGCAATGTAATCTGCTGACCAAGGGTCGCATCTTGGATTGGCTTTGAGATTGGCTTTGAGATTGGTTTGGAGTTAGGTTTTTTCCCAACAAAAAATTATATAGGAAATCAAATGAAGGGGACTTCATAACTATGGCTTGTTTAGGGCAAGTACTTTACATTCATTGTACGAAAATTCTAGTGTTGGTAGGATACACATTTTGGGAATAATTATCAACCTAGTTATCGAACACCACTCTTAGATACAAATTAGGCATACGGTTAGAGTTCATTTTTGTGACTTGGAATTGCATTAGTTGGAAATTCAATTTACTATCCAAAATATTTCCAAATTTCCTTTTGCATTCAAGGCTAAGATTGACTTACATTATTATTTTTAGTTTGGGCATCCTGTTACATTTCAATAATCATTTCACGGATTTCATCCAAGCGTTCCCAATGCGAGCTAAAGCTCAACTAGGACCAAGTGCAAGATCCACACTACAGTAAAAGATTGAGCGCAAGAGGACATTGTGATGGGGAATCGAAACCATGGCCCATGGGGCCCTCAAAGAACTCACACCCAACCTTCGCTAGCCATCAACACACTTCCCATTATGTTGACATCTCTCACCCAATTTTTTTTACTTAAAGCATGAGAATAGGGGGGTGCTCCACTAGGAAATATATGTCCGATGTAGTGTCCCCCAAGCCCCAATCTCCAACATATTACATCCATCCCCCCAAAAATTTTCCTACCCCAAATAGTGCATTTTTCCCATCCTTGCATGGCTTCCATTCAGTAAGAGCCAAGGACATGGTTCAGCCCTTTGCCAAGTGCCATGCACCTAGCTCACTACCCGAGTGGCCACCCACCCTCCAGCTGGCACATTGTCCACCTAGCCCATGGCCCTTAGATCCCCACCCGCCAAGGTGTCACATACCCTCGGGGAGATCACTCCATTGTAGAGTTGAACAACCACGTGCGATCATTTTAGATGTAAAAAATGTAAAAAATGTAAAAATCATCACCAAAATGGGTCACAATTTTATCAATTTTTTTTCATGAGTAGATATAAATGGTACATGTTACATAGTAAAAAATGGTGACTAAATTTGATGATTTGTTTTTTTAATAAAACATACCGTTTCTAACTAGAATGACGCAGAATTGAACTTAAAAATTTGCTACAATTAATGAATATGACTAAAAATTTCAAAAAAATATACAAAAGATACCATCAATGGTTGTGTATATGTAGAAAAAATATCGTAAAATTTAAAATTATTTATGACATGTAATATAGGGGTAGCAAACTTTGTTCGCACGTGGTGTTCAACTCTACAATGGAGTGATCTCCCCGAGCACATACCCCTGCTTTGGTCTCTCAAATCCATGCACATGCTCTCACTTTTTTTGGTATCAAGAATGTTCAAGCATTTAAAAAAAGATTGGTATGTTTCTTAAGGCAACAATAGTGGGGAACAGTAGTGCGACATGGACTTGTTACAACAAATGACCCCTGAGTAATAATTGGTTTGCCTCCTAGCATTGAAGGAATAGTGGGAATTAATGCAATAACCATCTCATGCACCCGCACAACTATATTCATGGGACCCATCTTCAATAATGACCTAAATTTGACAAGAATATTCAAAGGACATCCATATGTGACTATCAAATACATTTCAAAATCAATGAATCAAATTAATATAAACATGAAGTGTTACGAAAGAGAACATTTTCTAGCATTGAAAGAGATTTGACCATGGTAGAGGATCCATTATATTGTTACAACGAAATAGCCTAGTCTATCCTTGTTTTGAAGGCTGCAAAATCTACATTGACATGTGTAGAGGATGTGGTGGGATACAATGATGATCTTTATGCATGCGCTCCCTTTACAACATTGTTGAAGGGGATATGGTGGCATGGGTGGAGATGCTCTAATTGAAGTAATTTGCACGAAGGCCTTGAAGATCATTTATACTTTGGAGGTTTGGTGGTATGCAAGGCTTGCTCCCCTGCTCCCTCCTTCCCTTGGTTTATTTCCTTCATCCCTTAATGGCCAATACCAAATGGCTACTACTGACTCTCCTCAATTTGGTGCTTCTAAATCTATGTTGACCAATGTAGAGAGGGATGTGGCAGGATATGTTGATGATTACTATGCCTTTGCTTTCTCTAAAGTAGTGTTAAAGAAAACGTGGTGATGACAGTGAAGATCCTTTAGTTGAAACCATCTACAAGAAGCCCCTAAAGATCATCCATACAGTTGGAGGTTCAATGCACTGCATGCTCCCTCCTTCCCTTCCTACGTTTTTATTTTTTTCACCTCTTCAATTCGTATTTCAATTTGCATTGCCATTGTACAATGGTCAACACTAACAAATTGCCGTTCTCGATCCACCATAATGTTACATCAAAATAGAGTCCCCTCTTCATTTTGGTGCCTCTAAATCTTGGTTGAACAATGTGGAAAGGAATGTGGCAGGATATACATTGGTGATCATTATGCCTCCACTCCCTATAAAGTACATTAAATATTGCATTTAGTATCACTAATTCTATTTTTCTTGCTTAATACTAATTATAAACCGCACATGTAGTGTCACCAAATTTTAATGAAGTGAAATTAAACATAATTGGAACAAATAATTGTTAGGAACTATAAATAAGCTCTTGAAGTGAAACCGAAAGCATGTAATGAACTTGGAAGTAAAAAATTATAACAAAATCCGCATTAGCATTGAGGTTGTAATGTATGAGACTTACCATTTCAAAGAGTCTTTTGTCATTCTAAAATGAAACCTATATTTTTATGCTATTTTTGTGTTGTTTGTGTCATTCTAAAATGAAACCTAATTATATCTAAAATGCGCTTACTTGAATTAATTATGATTTATTACATTCAATCACGCTTAATAAGTTCAAATATGTATGAGTACTTGTGAAAGTAGAAGGCATTAACTTAACTATTATAAACTAAACAAACTAAAAATAGCACCAAAATATAGGTTTCATTTCAGAATGACAAAAGACCCTTTGAAATGGTGAGTCATATACATTACAACCTCAATGCTATTGAGGATTTTGTTGCATTTTTTACTTCCAAGTTGATTACATGCTTTATTGACATTCATTCACATGCTTTCAGTTTCACTTTGGGAATGAAATCCATGTCAATTGCTTATTTACTAAGGGGAAGTGAACATATATATTGAATTTTGGGTTTGAAGTGCACTCAATATGGGATTTGTGGACAAGCAACCTTCAAGAATGCAAGGGTGATTTTTTAATTTTTAATTTTATTTGAATCGGGTGGGACGAGTAGCAATTGTCGGTCAGTTTGGTTCGAGACGACCCTAAACTACTGGATGATGGCGGAGAGATACCCAAATCTCAAGGAAGAGGTTGGCGGTTCGATTCTCGACTATGAAATCTCCTCTCTACTTGACAGAAACTTGCCAGGTGGTCAACTGCCTCCTGTGCTTTGGCACTAACATGTCGGCCTTTTGTCTCAAAAAAAAAATGTCGGTCAAGATCAATTTAAATTTTTTTTTTGGCGGGGCTGCCTGGGGATGCCATATCGCAGGCCCTGGGCCTAACACCTCTTTCTCCCTATGATGGGGTCATGGCTCAGCAATGGCATGTGCTCTAGCCCCAGCCTAATATTTAGTGTAGTGTTCTAAAATAGTGTTAAAGGGAGATGTGGCGACGACGGTGATGGTACTCTAATCGAAGCAATCCGGAGAAGGTCCCGAAGATCATTCATACTTCGGCGCTCTCTGCACGCTCGCCCCCTCGCTCCGTTTCTTCTTCCTTTACTTCTTCAATCCTCTTGGATTCGCTTCTCGATTTGCTCTTGCATTCACGCCGCCGCTGCCACCGCCATTGCACAAGAATGACCAACACCAAATGCCTCCTACTGCTAACGCTGCTACTACTCATTTCCTCGTCCGTCTGCCAAGCTCTCACCTCAGATCACCACAATGGCGCGGACCAGCAGGAACAAAAACAGGAACATGAAGAACAACTCGGGGGGAAGCTCGTGGACGAAGAGCTGGACGAGGAGGATTTGAGCGATCTGGACGACCTGGAGGAGTACGACGAGGAAGGGGCAGGTGGTGGAAGCTTCGAGACGCTCTCCTCGTTCCCAACCTCCGGAGGAGCGAATTTGGTGGTGAATGTGAACGAGGGGAGCACAGGGCGAGTGATCCAAGAGCACGAGCACGTCTTGTTGCTGGGATTCGCGCCTTGGTGCGTCCAGAGCCAGGCATTGTTGCCAGAATTCGCAGCTGCGGCAGGATTGTTAGCGGACCACGGCAGTGGGGTGGTGTTTGCGAAGCTGGATGCGATCAACAATCCCAACGTGGCGTCGCAGTACAACATTCGAGGGTTTCCCACCATTTTGTTCTTCACCAATGGTTCTAGAGCGGAGTATACCGGGGGGAATTCCAGGTGCGCTGTTGCTGAGATCTGCCCTTTTATTTATTGTTTTGTTTTGTTTTGTTTTTCTTTTTTAATGGGGGGTCGGCGTTGTGTTGTCTGGAGCAATGTTGGGCGGGATTGCACTTGGGGAAATGCCCATTTACTTACTCCGGATTTTGTAAGATTTTGACATGAGTTAATTAGGTAGAGTGGAAAAATTGTCGAGCATAATATGATGTTGAGATTGATGGTTTAGTTTGCATTTCTCTTCTCATTGTACAGATAGCTCGCAAAAACGTGCTCATGACTTGAGTTTCACCTCATTCTCGTAAATCATGGGCTCGAAACTGGTAGCTTGTCATATGTTGCAAGGCATTCTTTCAAGACTTGCACTAATTATAACCCTGAGCTCAGGGTTATGGGTGGTTAGATTGATGGTTTAGTCTGCATTTCCTTCTCATTGAAAAGATGATGACTTGAGTATCACATTATTCTCGGAAATGATGGGCTCGAAAATGGTAGATTCGTTCCAAAGTTGAGAGAGCTTGTCATATGTTGCAAAGCATTCTTTCAAGCCTTGAATTAACCACAACCCTGAGCTCAGGGTTATGGATGGTTAGATTGGTGGTTTAATTTGTATTCTCCTTATTGAGAAGATAGCTCGCAGAAACTTGCTGATGACTTGAGTTTCACCTCATTCCTGTAAATGGTGTGCTCCACGATGGTAATTCATTCCAGCGTTGAGAGCTAGTCATATGCTGCAAAGCAGACAAGCCTTAAATTTAGCATAACCCTGAGCTCAGGGTTATGGATGGTTGGATTGATAGTTTAGTTTCTTCTTCCCTTCCCTAAACTTGTTGACGACACAAGTTTCACCTGATTCTTGGAATTGATGGGCTAAAAAATGGTAGATTTATTCCAGTGTTGAGAGCTTGTTGTATGTTGCAAAGCATACTCCCAGCAGAAAAGCCTTAAATTGACCATAACCCTGAGCTCAGCATTTATGGTGTTTAGTTTGATGGTTTAGTTTGGAGTTCTCTTCTCATTGAAAAGAGAGGCTTGCAGAAACTCATTGATGACTAAATGACAATAGCCCTAAGCTCACGTTTATGATGTTCCGATAGATGGTTCATTGTATCCTTTCTCATCGAAAAGATCGCGCACAGAAACTTGCTGATGACTTCAAACTGACTGTAGCCCTGACCTCAGGTTTATGGTGTTTACATTGAGGGTTTAGTTTGTACTTCCTTTTGATTGAATAGAAAGCTCACAGAAACTCACTGATGACTTGAGTTTCACCTCTTTCTTGGAAAAGATGGGCGCAAGTGTGGGAAATTTATTCCAGTGTTGAGAGCTTTCCATATGTTTGCAAAGCATTTTCCCAGCAGGCAAGCCTCAACTAAATCAATAATGTTATAATGTAAGCGATTAGACCTCCACATTTTCTACATAAGAGAGCCTATGAAGGTCATGGGCTTTAAAACAATTGATATTCAAGCTAGCAAACAAACCCTAACGAACAATCCTCACTGCAGGAGCCTGGCTCAGATGACCAAACTCCCCCATTGAGACACTATTTGATAGATGTGAAAATCTCTGTAAGTTGTTTACACAATGCACATGTGTGCAGTGATTGGGCTGCATTTTCTGAAATCACCTAACCCCCTTATATGACATGAAAGCTGCTGATAATATAAACCTTCCTGTAGGTTTGTTTTACATTGCCTGCTTCTAAAGCAGCAGTAGCGTAAGATTCACCTTTTGATCAAGTACTTGTAGTTTCGGCAAATGAGGCATGAACCATACCCAGGAGTGAAGACTTTGAACAGGCAAAGCGTATAGGTGTTTAAGACCTGGGAGGCTACACTCATCCAGTTGTGAAAGGTTTGCAGGGAGGAGATTGTGATCTGGGTGCAGAAGAGGACAGGATTTGCTGCTGCAACCATCACAAGCATAGATGAAGCACAGTTGTTTCTTAGAAAGGATATGGCTGCAGTTGTAGGTTACTTTGATAAATTTGAGGTAATGTCATTGAGTGGCTTATGTGTGGTTGTTGACCATTATACATACTTTATTGTTTATGAGGTCCAATGGGTACACAATTTTTCAATGCAAGCAATTTCAGGAACAGTTATTGTGGTGTAGGGAACATGCTGAAGTCTTCTCCTGCTGCTTTTATCTCATTGGCATGCTCACTTTGCTTTGACATTATGGCTCCTTGGTAATATTGATTCAGAATCAGGTGAGTTCATATGGAACCTAAGGTGAGTTCAAATGAACCCTTAGGTTAAGTCCCCCAGTTTTTGAAGATCTAAGGGGCCTCTCACCAAGACTATGATTGACTGTGGTGGCAGGGGCCAGAGTATGACGCTTTCATAGCTGCCGCTAAATCAGAAGATGGAACTCAGTTTGTGCAAACCACAAGTGCAGAAGTTGTGCAGTTGTTTATGAGCCCACCGTTTGTTGGAGTGTACAAGCCCAAGCCTGACGGCTTCTCTGCATTTGGTATGTACTCAACCCTTGTTGAGTTCACTCCAATTTCTTTGTAACAATAGACTTATCCTCTAACTCAACATGACTTTATATGGTGGGGAGTTGGTTGATTTGTATACAACACCTTCCATGTTCATTAATTTTTCAGTGGATGCTTGGGGTGTGGAGGTTTGAACAAAGAACATTTTATATTGGTTCATAGAGGGTCAAACTCGTTGTATCATGCAAAGAGGTGCTAAAATGAGATTGGCCTCAATGAATTGAAAATAGGTTGCTCTTCGTTCAAATTTTGACAACACCTCGGAGCATACACCACATTGGAAACTAATATTGTTTTTGTATGCAAAATAACAAACGGAAAATCGCAGGGGCCAACTCCTGACAAAAAGTCTCATTGAATTAAGCGATAACTTTAATGTCACTATGAAACCAATAGTGAAAACATTGATTCTATTGCATTCTGCTGAGAGCATACATTGGCCTTTCAGATCAAATGACAACCATTCTATTCACATGTGCATGTTCACTGTATGCTTAGGGATACCTCTTCCTGAATCCAGGTCTATGGGTCTGGTGCAGCCATTTTCCCACATATTCACCTCACTTGTAGGCTAAAATTGCTTAACTGGTCTCAGATGATATTGTCGTATGGAGGAATGTAAAAATTGTGGCATGGTCGCTCTGCCAATGATAGCATTTGCTTGCAATATATTGGGGTGAAAGTGAAAAACATTCAGCTACAAGGTTAACTGGTCGCCTTATCTCTGACTGAAGTTCATATATATCTCTTCTTGCAGGGGGTAGCTTCAACAAGGCAGAATTATCTACATTTGTGGAGTTGAATAAACACCCACTTGTCACTCTTTTGAACTCAAAGAATGCAGCCAAAGTTTATGCAAGCCCTTTGAACTTTCATGTAATTCTCATCCTCTCATGTGTTTTTACAGTTCCCAATTGTCCAAGATCTTATATTTCATTGTTCTAGTGACAGCTAACTATTGATATCCTGCCAGATTAAATAGGTCATGCTATGCAAGAGAGATTAGAGCTACTTGATGGGATGTGCAGCCGAGGATTGAGATTGCGGGGAACTTGTTTATGTTGTTCTGGGTTGACAGGATTGTCCAATCTAGAGCAAGATGAAGCTTACTATGTATTTCACATCTAGTTCATATGTACTTGGGTAAAGTTCTAGAGGCAGAAATAGTGACAGAACTGGCTTCTGTGTAGATTTTGTTATTTGCAGATGATGAAGATTACGAAAACGTGGAATACCTATTTGTGGATGCAGCGAAGGAGTTCAAAAACAAGGTTTGTGGGTGGTATTAAGAATGAATATATATATATATATATATAATTTATTTTATGCAAAGTACCCAAAGTTCTTGCATTCCACTGGCTATAAAACTATAACCTGCATTTTGGTTTGGGATGGCCTAATTGCTCATTCTAGCTGGATGAACCTCCCACTAGTAGTGACTTACCTCTCTTCATTGCAAAATGGTTCAATACTGTATCAGTATTTTCTTCAAAGATATTAAAGGAGTGACCATAATGTCGTTTTATCAATGTGTAGAAACTGTCTTACACCCAAGTTTGCATGTCGCAACAGCCTCCTTCACAAATCACTTGTCATGGTTGTGCAGGCCATATTCCTTGTGGTTGATTTGCAGGATGAAGACTTTGCACAACCTATGCTTGGTGTCTATGGATTAGATACGAAGAGGCCATCTGTAAGTGACAGCTTTTCTGATCTGAGCAGCATTTGGAATGATTCTCTTGACCTAGTATTTGTCAGGCTTGGCAGGATGACTGTACCAAGGAGGGAAATATGTGGACTTACAGACCTGGTGGCCAAAAGCGTCTAGCAGTACAATGGCACATTCCAGAAAGTTATCCTTGGCTTGTCTATGAAAGCCTTTTCTGACTTGGCTGTGTTGGCTATATAGGTTGCTGGCTTCAAGAATGATGATGGCTCAAGGTATCTCATGGAAGGAGATGTATCTGCTGAGAATATTAAGGTAAATTACTAAGAGGAGTGTAATACCGTTACAATGTAGATGTTCAAGCCTTGCAATGTGCAAAATGCATAGTGCTCTTTAGGACTGAGACTACTCCCAGAAGGCCTTTTTGCACAGGTAGACCTGTCTTAAATGGCTAGTTTTTATTGTCTGTCATGATTTTCAACTTGGAGATCAGAGTCTTGGATTTTTCTTGACCAAGTAGGCCTCTAATCATGTTCACTATTGAGCCTACAATGGTTAACAAGAGTTGGGCACTGAGTCCAATCTCTTTTAAGCACATGTCTTGTCAGTGTCCGTTTTCAGATCCACACCTAACCACACGCCACTCTAATATAGGTGTGTATTTAAGATAAGTAACCGAATTAGGCACATTTAACTTAGATATTCGCATCCATATAATCCTGATCGTACTAAGGAGTTCTTGTCTGCACTGTAGATAGCTCTTAGTATGTGCTATGCCATGGAATAGCAACAGTCAACATTTGGTGAAGAGATTTGTTTTGGCACCTCCTTGTAATAGTGCAAATTATGCTCACCTTATGTGCACTCAAACCCTCTGCAGGCTTTTGCAGCTGATTTTGTGGCTGGAAATCAACCAAAGCACTTCAAGTCGGAACCAATTCCTGTTGAGGTATGCCTCCTTTTCACTTTTCCTGTGATGTCACCAGTCATTGAAGCTTGAAAATGCATTGGGTGTAGTGAATCTTGCACAATTGGGACAACAAATGGCATGCTAATACTTTGAATCTCCAGATTTTATCTTGCTTCAGAATTGGCTTCTCTGTTGTGTGTGCCTTCTGACCTGTTCTCTTGTTAAACTGGAAATGTGCAGAATGAAGAGTTGGTGAAAATTGTTGTGGGGAAGACATTTGATTCAATAGTACTGGATGGGGCAAAGGATGTATTTCTGCAAGTAATGTCTCTCATAAAAGACTCGTCACACCTATTATCATGCTATTTATTCTTATATTGTCATGGTTTGTCTACAGACTTGCTACTATCATTCATCAAATAATCTTAATTAGACTTCCTCTGTCCAAGAGAGCTATTATCCTTGAAAGGTTGATTTTAACGGTAAAACCCAGAAAACATTCGCAGTTTCAATGTATTTCAATTCTTGTTTAACTAGGCTCTCCCGCATCAGGACCTATAAACAAACATCGGGTTAAAGAGTTTTTCTCCTAATATTGGCCCCACTGGAGTTCAGTCCAAGTTTGATTGATTGGGAACTTGTAAATTGAGCTTGGAAGCTTCTTGGGAGCTGTGAGGGTGGTGGGCCTAGCATATCTGTATCCAGAGTATCTGTTGGAATTGGAGAGTTTCCTGCTGACACATCAAATACAATATCACCCTCCAAACATGAGATGGTTGCTGCCGACCTTTTAGTGGATAACTTCAACGTGGCTGTTGTAAGCTTGGTCATAAGTATGGGTATTTTGCAATGTAACTGTGGACTTTGGTTGCCTTGGAGTAGGTGCATGCACCTTGGTGTGCAACTTGTGAGAAGGTGGATCAAGTTTTTGGGAAACTAGCCCATCGACTTCAAGGAGCGCCCTCTTTAGTTTTTGCAAAATATGATGGATCTAAAAATGAGCACCCTTTACTAGAGGTGCTTACTCAATAACTCCTCTCAGATTTTTATAAATTGTTCTGCTGAGATTACCTAATTCAGTTGGATATGAGAAATGTGTCCTAATTGGGTGTCTGATACAGTATCAGTTACTATTGAGTTCTTCAATATTCTTAATGCTTTCATTTGTATTTTTGAGATTTATCACACTGGTTCTGGTTGTTGTTGCAGGAGGTGCTCAATTATCCATCTCTGTTGCTGTTTCCAGCAGGCAGTAGTACAAGTATTACGGTTAGTCTATTCTCCTTATATATGGTATATAGTTTGTCAGCACCACAGATAGATACTTGCAGACACTTATAAACCTGATCTACAAAGGTTGACATCCCTCTTTTTTGTGAATATGAAAGGTTTGGAAGAAATAAAATGACAGGAAGGGGTCCACTTTAACGATATGAAGTTACATTTAACATGGAAAGAGACTAGAATGTTTGTATCCAATTTGGGGTGGGTCTAAATTGCTAGAGATAATGCTCTGGCAAAGCCATTTTCCATGAGGTATCAGTACTGTTTCTCAAGAAATCTAAGCGGATGATTAGGGAACTTTTTGGGGGGGGGGGGGGGTTGCGGGCCACAGGAATTCTCTGGAGCCCACGCTAATTCTCATAATGAGAATTAGTGTGGGCCACATTAATCTTGAACCCATGCTAAATTTTTAGTAGAAAATTAGCGTGGGCCACAGTAACTGTTTTCCTAGAAAATTAATGTGGGTGATTATTTTATTTTGTGCTACTTTTGTCCTACAATTAATATTCCATGTGTTGGTCGGAAGTCTTCATGAAGACTTAGGAGAAGACCTGGGGTTCTTGGACCCATGTTAATTCCATCTTGACTAGAAAATTAGTGTGGCCCACGCTCATTATTTCCACGCTGATTTCTTACCCACACTAATAGGACTATTTAGTGTAGTTTCCGAAACATACTCAGCACTTCAGTAATATTGAAACCATGGATCTAATCTATGTGTATATTGATATTTCAGGCATTCACTATCGCTAATGCATGGTTGGATGATACAGGCACCAGATTCCTCACATAAAAGCTTGAAACAACTGTCACAATTTCTAAAGGAGAATGTGGCTATTCCATTCACTCTCACAAAGGGTGGCAAAGTAGTGTCAGAAGCGACGCACAAAATGGAGGCTAAACAAGTAGAAGATTTCTCATTTGAGAAATCCGAGATGAAAGCAAAGGGCACTGAATCTTTGTCAGTAGAACCATCAATCCCTCTGGACGTAGATGTGGCAGATGAGGTTCTGAAGAATTATGATGCTGCTCAAGAGATGGACTCGGTTGTTCCTCAATTTGATGGAAATATGGAGTCGTCGTATGGAGGTGACTCGGAGCGGAAGGATGAACTTTGATTTATCCCCGCTCTCATCAGGTTTAACCGAAGCACAGAAACCTGTGTTTTTGTATCAGGTTGGAGCACAGAGGCAATCAGGTTAAATTTGAACTCCTAGTTGTTTTTTTAGAAAAGTCATTTGTGTGCATTCAAGGTCAATTCAACTGATGTGTAGAGGTGTTGCTAATGACACCCTCCTTTGGAAATTCTCAGGGTTGTTTCTCCAACTGGAACTCCCCAAAAAGTACAGAAACCATTTGATGTTGTATGAGGTTTGTTGAATTGGTATATCAAGAGGAATACTTTATTGTCACCAAGAATCTATGTGGGACCCTTGCATTCAGTATTCAATGTGATAGATGGTGAATTTGGTTTGAGCGGACTGTGAGTTGAGTGAAGTTTTTTGGCACAATGGTATCAACCTGAAGTTTTCAGAGGATGATTTCAATGTTTTGTTTTTTCATTTCTGCATCCATTTTTAATCTTCCTAGTAGGTTGGTTCACATCTTGACTAAGGGTAGAAGGCCATCAAATGCAATTTATTTGACCAAATAATTATGAACCTTTCTCAGATGTGTTTGGGCCTCTCCTATATGCATGTCTCATTCCAGTTGGTGGTTATTTCCATTCATATTTAAGTCAAAATAGACTGCTTGAAGGAAGATTGAAGGATCTTTTTACAATTAGCTTGTTGTATAGGAGGACGTTACATCCTGTTTCACAATTATCATCTAACAGCTTAGATTCTCAAACATCCCTAGTTTTACTGGAACAAGATAGGGGAAATATATCCAAGATGTTTCTCATGTTGCCTTCATTTTAAGAGAATGTCATTTTCACCTTTTGGAAGCTTTGGAAACTGTTAAAAGAAAACACCATAATTGTACAACACAGGATCATATTGGGCTTAACCAGCAGATTAGTTTAAACTAGTTTGTTGGCTTGAAGGTGAGAAAGCCATAGATTGCTGCACTTCATGTGGGATTTAAAACCATTTGAGACGGAAAACATATGTAAGACACGTAATGTTTTGATGGACAATCATTTGGAAATTTACGCTACCCAAATTAAGATTTGTGAGTCCTCGTGGAGGCCTGAAGTTCACCTTGGGTCAGGTGAGTCAGAAGAAGTTGTTCATTCTTTATCTTACAATCTAGATGTAAAATGTGAAACAAATAATTTATCTGTTCTCGGACAGTTTTTTGGGCCTCAATCCCATCATGTACTGAAATTGCAGTGCCAGACACATAGTGACTAAGTTATGGGCACTAATTGGACCTGCCTATACTCATGAAGGAGATGAATTCAAGTCAGCAGTATCTGGTAAAGATTGACAATTGAGAGCAGCTTTGGACATTTTATTTTGCTCTTGGACTCATTTGTGAAACAGTTTTTCATTTTTCTTCTCTCTTTTTTTCCTTTCTGAAAGGTTAAGTTTACTACTCAAAGGGAACCGTGATATGAATTCTAGCTTTCTAGCTTTAAAAATAAAATTGGAATAAATTTACCACATGTCATATTCAGATTGGTCGAGACCTTGTTGAGTGGTCCTGAGGTAAAATGTCTTGAGCAGGGAAGGTTGGTAGACCTTGAGCAGTTTGAAGTGTCTTGGTGCCTTCATGGGATCCTCAACAAATGCCTGGAAATGACAATTGATCAACAAGGTAGTCATCCTACAATCTTGACCATATGGTAGTTTTACCTAGAGTTGAAGGCTCATGCATGGTGTAAACACTTCAAAAGACATCAAAATCCAATTAAAAAAAAAGTATTCTAAAGCTATATTTGTTAAATATATTCTTGGAAGAAAAAAATGATTTGAAATGAAGTAAAACATAACATTACTAAGCCTACTCCAATCTTTCCGGTGACTGACATTTGTAGGTTAAAAAGTTCTTTAGTGGGCGCATGAAAGTCTAGTGGCCCATGTCCACTAATGTGGTTGGTTGGTGGCTTTTGCTTATTTACACAAGAACACCTCCAACCCGCTATTATCTAGAATCTAGTGGACAAGCGGCTTGCACAAAAATTCACCCTTAGTACCATACTATATCTCAAGCCAATTGCAAGAGAATAATCTAAAAATAAGGTTGACTTGACAAATTTCCCTATACAAGGTGGTTTCTTGAAGGTTAAGCTATCCCTTGCCTTTCCTAAAATACTACGTACACATCTGTTATAGTGCCAAGGATGACTTGGATTCCTTGGAGAATGATGCTCTTGCTTTTGTATTGTCAACTCTAGAGCTCATCCAATCTCCAAGTGCACTAAAGATTATGTGCGTGTGTTCAACTAGAAATGAAGATTTCAAAGGTATGGTTGATAGTACGATGGTGAATGCATTGTATATTACATTGCATTTCCATTGAGAAGTGAACATGGAATGTTGATGTCATCAAGAATCTATGCCACAACTTTTTCTCCATGAATAGTAGTTTTGGATAGACTTTCCACCTCGTTCATCTTACAACACGGGTTCTACAAAGCAAAAAGTTGATGATTTGGCTATGAATCCCCTAAAATTACATTACCTACTTGAAGAAGGTGGTACCAGAGCGACATCAATGTTTTGTTTCTGCTTGTCAATGGAAATACTCCCTTTCATTGACCATTGTCCCAAGTTCATTAAAAAGGTTTGCAAAAATCCCATATAGATTGTCCGTTTCACAATATTACTTAGTAGCAAGTCGTTGCACCCTAGGGTCGCCAATTTTGCGAGCATAATGCCCCATTCATGTTGAGCCACCCTTACAAAATGAACAATACAACAATGCACTGATAACTTGCCAACCCCCAGGCTTCACCAGCCAGTTATTAAATCATGTTTGATATCAAAAAAATCCTTCAATGGCATGGACGTTCACTTGCCTATTGGGGCCCCACATGGAGCTCGGCATTTGCTGGCCAAGTCAACACCGGCACCTATCTCACTTGGACCTCAACATCGGCTGGCCAAGTCAACACCTGCGCCTACCCCACTTGGAGGTCGACATTGGCTGGCCAAGTCAACACTAGCTCCTACCTAACAAGGCTATGAATCCTATCCCAACTTTTTTGTTTTAGGGGCCTACCCCTCCTCCCCCTTTAATAAGGGTGCAAAGGGGGGAGGAGGTTAATAGGTGGGCCCACATTTGAGAAGATAAGAGTAGCTAGTTGGCACATACGAGCCCTACCCCACCAGATGCCATCTACATTTGGCAACTTTGTCCTTATTCCCACTAAATATGGGTAGCGAGCGGCCTACATGGATACTAACCCTAAGCAAGCTTAATTCGGTCACTTTTCTTAATCCGACACCTATACTTGAGTGGTATGGGTTCGATGTAGATCTAAGAACAAATACCAAAAAGACATGTGTTCAAAGGAGATTGACAATAACACTATTTCAACTATTCAAACTTAATAGTCAACGAATTTGGGAGACATACATGATCATCTCAAAAGCAACAGAATCTTCCCTTGGATAAGGTAAGATATTCATGTGAGCTCCATTATATATTATGAGAATTTTGTCTATGACCTAAATTTGGACGCGTCCCTAATCACCTCGTACTAATCGCACGTTTAATATTCTAGGAGAAGTGGGCTAATTGGAAGAAGAAGAAGAGTGTTTGCTATTTTGGAGTAATCTCCACATGGCACTGTAGATGCAGCTCCAAAAGCACTTCCCAAGGTCCACAAGTTTTTTTAATTCCACCACTATAGGGCCTGCATGTTACTCTTGGGACCCAACTTCCAAGCATCATGAGGCCCTTGCCACCCTTAGTGAGGCTCACTTAACTTAGTGGGTTCGGTTCTCTCCAAATCGAATCAATATTGGCACATGTTGGGAAAGGTAGGAAAACCGGCAAAATAATGAATGACCACTATTGGTGCACTAAGCTTAGATTAGGAGTAGGCATGATTCTTGTGTGGATTCAAAATGGTTAGATTGTAAACAACGGTGGTCTAAAAAAGGATGTAGTGATTGGTTAGATAAGTCATGTTTCACACCACTTGGGATCACTTCTGGGTGCCATTGAGTTAATTGTTTTGTGTGCATTCGTATGCAGAATAGGATATGTTGATGCTCAAGTTAGGGAGACTCTGCTATAGAAGTAGGGGATTTGATTTACTTGCCTCTTTGAGAAAATGTAACTCATTTTTTACTTGGAATAAAACTACAAACCAACTTGCATTCCTCATCATTTCCTCTACTCCATCCTTTCCACAATTTTAAACCACTCTTTCTAGCCGAATCAACTTATTTTCATTGTCTTCAATTTTTCTACCTTAATCATGATGTTGTAATTGCTCCACGGTGACAAGTTAGTTTGTTGTTATGGGAAATTATCCATAAAGTGGAATGTGATTGAGCAATAGTTCGCATGGGATTTGAAGTCCCAACATGGAGGCAAAATTCCAACTACTGAGCCTCAAGAAACCATTAAAGTATGGTTTATATCCACTGAAGTCAAATCTTGAGTACTTTATGCTAAATGAATCTCGGGACTTGTGTTGAAAGTTGGCTCTAGCTTTTTGCTCGACCCAACTCTTAACACAAGTCCCAAGCCTCGCCTTCAAAAAGTGTTGCCATGTAGGCATCCATGTCATACTTGGAACTTACAATTGGGACCCATGTGAAAGTGGTAAGTCCCAACTTCCATGCTCTCAAATGCATGGCTCGACCTATGTGATTTACGACTTAGGACTGGGGACCATGTGTCTACCAGCCCTAAGGTCATCCCATGACAAACACAAAACTATTGTAACTTTTGGCTAACTTGAAGGCATGAGGTTAGCTTGAAGGTCAAAGGGCAATTTTGGACCTTTGACATGACCTAAGGCCCATGTTACACACGTGACCAAGGGTCATGAGGAAAATTTGATTTAGGAATTCTTGAGGTCATGGTCGACAATCCAAAGCCATGACCACGAGAAAATGTAAAATATATTTAAAGAAAACATGGTCACATGACATAGTGTAAAATTGACTTAGATCATAACGTGGGGTATTTAATTATTTAAAAAAAATCATAAATAAGGTTACTATAAATTCACTATAAAAAATTCGATAGTTTTAATCCCCCTTGACAACCACCTTCATTTTTCATGGAGCCAAGCTATTTAGTCGTCTTGCTATAAAATCCGAGTTACCACCAATTATAATTCACTTATAGACATGTATGTTTCACCTTACTTTCTCATCCACTTTCTAACGTCATCAATCTTTTTTTTTGGATTGACCTTGTTTAAAGTGGAGTGGACTGCCACTCATATCTCAACCAATGAGGGAATTCGGAACATAGTGATCATGGTTTGTGGTCACTAGTGTAACATGCCTGGATGAAAGATTTTGATGCTCAAATGCAACCACATTGAAAGAAACTTGTTACAAGACATTTAAAGTATTGCATATATATATATATATATATATATATATATATATGTATATGGAAATAGATGGATAGATAGATAGATAAAATATTATTTATATATATAATATTAACATAAAAAATCATATACAAGTCATAGCAAGGTATTACATAAATAGATTATGTCTCAATATCGACTTGTGTACAACGTAGATTGGATGAAAATTTAGAATAGACTTGTGTGTGGAAACGGTGACTTCAAATATTGTAGGAGTGAGGCTAGTTCATCATTGGTGGCAAAATATTTATTTATTTGGATGAAACCACATTGTAAAGGTTTTTTATTTTAATAAAATTTTATAATTAATTTAAGAAAGATATCGAAAATATGAATGTGTCATCCTAAAACGATGGAGGTAGCATGATTTGTGTGTAACTTGTTGCTTTTAGGCTTGAGCATTTCACTAGCAAAATATTAGAAATACAGTGAGACCTAATATAAGCAACATTTTTTTATGAATATTTAGTGTAATGTAGCATCACTTTTGTCACATACTGCATTATGAATAATATACGCTACCATGTAATGTCATGTAATCCTTTTAATAGGACTACATATAGGGCACTGTGTTTAGGATGGTACAAACCTTCTAGAGGGTCTTGACTCTTCCCTAGGATGTACACAATGTGGATGAAGATTTGTACTTAGCTACTCATGTCATCTAGTTCAAACTCTCCCACACAATCCACGCTAGTTGCAAGTGGTTTAAGTGATTTTAAACAACACATAAGAGGAGTTTTTAAACTAACAAAGGGTTAAGTCTAAATGAAAAAGAAAAAGAGCAATTGAGTTCAAACTACCAAAGGGTGCAAGATAATGGGGCAAAATAAAAGTAGGGGATAAAAGGTATTATATATATATAAAACCTCCCCCCAAAAAGGAGCTTCAACACATGTATATACATAAACTATGAGATAGTGAAGTACCTGGGTTTTTAGGTCAAAATTTGATTTAAAAAAATTCATTGTCACGACTCCAAGATTCTTCCTTTTTTCAATTTTGAATTTTATAAATAATTATTTACAAACTAAGATCATTGGTAGGGTACTTAGACCGTATTTGTGCCATGGTTTCAATTTATTTCTTCGACCGAAAAAAATCATTTGACACAATGTTGAAAAATTTGGAGCGGGCACTGTGGATAAATATCTTAGTACTTGAATGGCCCCCACCCTCAAGTCAACGCACTTTTATCCATGCCTTTGAAAATCTTTAAAAAGCCTAATGTCGAGATGCACATTATTGTCTTGAACTCATATAATAATATACTAGAATGGATGTTGGGCTAAAACACAAAAACTTCATCCATCCCATCCTCCGAAATCAACATAGTTGTCATGTTTATCCATTTGTTGTCCCAATATGGAAATTTTGACCGTGACAAGCTCTTCCAATCTTGTATGTGATCCAAAATGCCTTGATATTCCTCCCAACGGGTTTGTAGGTTGTAAGTTGATTATGTGGTCCAAGTGATTTTATGATAAAAAAACACACAAAGAGATTGTGGTTAGAGATTGTGGAAACATAAGACATGGTTAAAGGCTACACTCCGAAAGGTAAGAAAGGGTTAGGTAAAAATAAATAAAAACACAAATAGAATACCGTAGTTCTCTAGCAACTTGGGCTGAAAATAATCAATTTTAAAGGTGCCTAAAATTTTGGGAAATTAATTTCATTGAGTGTCCTTTAAACAAGATATAACATTCAAAGAGTGCCTAAAATCACAACAATGTATGCAAGTGACATTCACTGGAATCCAACAAAGTGGCATCAAATAAAAACAAAATTTTGTTGCCAAGCAAAACCTTGACATACAAGTAAAAGCCAAACTTTAGGGTAAGGAATGTTGTTTAAGGGAAGTGTTTAGCTTATTCATAGCCGCCATAGATGAAATTAGGAAAACCATCCATGAATTATAGGAATGACTTGGATGAATGTCTAACTTATTTTAAATTTCTTTTTTAATATGCCCAATTTTAGAATATTATTTTTTGGGTTGCCTAACTTACTTTTGCACTTTAATTAATTATCAAGCAGAAAGGTGCCCAAGGTGCTAGAGAGCTACGGTAAGATGCTTCTCATTCATTGAAACAAAAAAACGTTCAACACTCTATTTCCTCACAAAGAATTGGTGCATTTGAATACAATTGTTGAAGAAAATTATTGTTGGATACTCGGAAAGCGAGTGTGAGTCTTGTGCTATGTCATCATTATAAAACACCTCAAGTGAGTAAAAGAGGTTGTGAAAATAATAAGGGAACTCAAGGAGTGAATGATGGTATGTGAGGGTCAAGGAATCCACAGTCAACCAAGTCCATTTAACTGCTCACTAGGGTACATGTAATGCCGACATGGATGAGATCTATATTTCTTAGGCAAACGGAGTTAAGGTTTATGTGGTGGCGGCTTGTAGTTGACTATCGTCATAAGAGTTTTGACAATTGTCGTAGCCATGCATTACCACATTTAGATGAGCGGTTATGGGTGAACTTATAGATCAACTGTGTGTTCCAGTAACCTTTACCGCTTCAAAATTTGTAACAATTCTCACATTCATTAAAAGAAAAGATTAACATAATTGCATTTTCCTTAGAATACGTTTCTCTTTGCAAAATAAATAATGCCCCGCTATTACTCCTCCTAAACACATGCAAACTCTCTCATTTTATCAATAACCAATTTAGAGCAAAGAACAGGGAGAACTGACTACTAGTTACAAATGAACTAGTTGAGTTCAAGTTCAAGACTTCAGAAAAATGACTAGTGGTATCTTCTCTAAACTGTGAATATATTTAGAAAATATACCTCCAATTATACTAATTTGAGGTATATCCTCTAATTTGACATGAAATTTTGGTATATTTAGAGAATATGCCTCAAATTAATAAAGGCAAATCGACTCGGAAACACTAGGATTTTGACCGATTATGTCCAAAAAATTTCCCGGACACTGATTTTTAGGGTAGTTTCAAGTGTCTCCTATTAGTAGTTGATCCATGTATTAGAATGCAAACAGGTGTGAGTGATGCCGAGGGCTCAATAAATGTCTTTGCAAGTTTGCAGCCAAGAGATTGTGGGCTATGTCCAAAAAGCATTGATGAGTGATAGGGTTCATAGTGCGTAACACATATTGTATTAGGGTTGAGGCATCTATAACCGTTAAAATAAGAGAGTTTGCATCTGTTTAGGAGGAGTGATAGCGGGCAACTGTTTTTCCTTACGATGAGAAACAAATTCTAAGGAGAATGCAATTTTATAATTTTTTCATGAACATGGAAACTGCTAGATATTTCAAAGCGGTAAAATCATGGTAACACATAGTCGATCTATAGGTTTACCCATAACTGCTAAGGTTTGGCTCCAACTGTTGTCAAAAGTTTTATGAGGGTAATCAATCACAAGCCGCCGCCACATAAACCTTCACTCCGTTAGCTTCAAAAGTATAGTTCTCATCCGTGTCGGCATTACATGACCCTGGTGAGCTGTTAAATGGACATGGTCGACTATGGATGCCTCGACCTTAGATGCTGAGTAAATTGATGGTGAAAATGTTGGGAACACTTTGTAGCATGGGGAAATTAAGTATAGGGGGAACCCCCACTTAGCATTAACGGCTCTAAATTAGTTAAGCGAGATAACCATAAACATGTAGGGAGAGGTTTTACCAGGCTCCCTAACACGATTCATAACGTTATTCAGGTCCATAACAATGTTCTATGGGACTGACAACATTGCATGGAATATTCCCCATATTCAATTCAAACGTGGAAAATATTTGTGTCAGTCCCACAAAGCATTGTTATGGATCTGAATAAAGGTATGTCGCCACAAACTCTGAGTTTTGTATACAATACATATAGCAAAGAACAAGCGTGAAACCTCTATAATGGAACATCTTAATGTAAGCTACCAATTTGGTATAACATAACAACTGCACATATTGCACATCATTTATATTTGAACAAGTGCACCTATATACAATAGACATTATAGCTAAAATAATTACTCAAACATGGTTCATGTTGGCCATTCCCATTTATATGTTATTTTGTATCAATGAGACATCCACAATGTGCTCATTAAAGTTCAAGGTATTAACCTCGGGGAGATCACTCCATTGTAGAGTTGAACAACCACGTGCGATCATTTTAGATGTAAAAAATGTAAAAAATGTAAAAATCATCACCAAAATGGGTCACAATTTTATCAATTTTTTTTCATGAGTAGATATAAATGGTACATGTTACATAGTAAAAAATGGTGACTAAATTTGATGATTTGTTTTTTTAATAAAACATACCGTTTCTAACTAGAATGACGCAGAATTGAACTTAAAAATTTGCTACAATTAATGAATATGACTAAAAATTTCAAAAAAATATACAAAAGATACCATCAATGGTTGTGTATATGTAGAAAAAATATCGTAAAATTTAAAATTATTTATGACATGTAATATAGGGGTAGCAAACTTTGTTCGCACGTGGTGTTCAACTCTACAATGGAGTGATCTCCCCGAGGTATTAACTTAATGGGTTCTATGGGAAGGTGGCAAACATTTTTTGTAATACCTCCAAAGGCTCCGCTCCATGATGGAGCCCCCATATATGGCCTTGCAAGCTCTTAACCTCAAAGCGACATAGGATATTCCTCGAGGAAGAATCCCTGCAGTAGGTCTTCATTTTTGAATTTTTCTTCGGGGAGATTGATGGCTATAGATGTAAATCCAACCGTATAAAGGAAGGGTGTAGTAGAGTACAGATCACCTCGAAAATTTTGAACCATCCATTCTCTTTTTCAATAATTTTTTTTGCATCGAAAGCACTTGTTAGTACCGAACAACTTGCATGGTTTCTCAGGTTTTTTCTTGCCTCATTCCTTAGTACGGCCAGCAACACTCCAAATTTCACGGCGACTTCAACTAAGAAATTTGAGCTCCACATACCAGCTCCCCTCTCCACTTGGAACTACGAAACTCTGATGTACTCAATGGTGTGTACATAGGGTTGTCAAAAACTGCAAACAAAAGAGCATTTCTTACATAAATTTGGGAGAATTTGTGAAGTGAGAAATATGCAAATCCAAGCAGCCACAGTACAGCTCATAGCAAGTGCAACTTCAAGAAATTTTTCAAGCCACTTTGAGTGGCTAGATCTTCGGCCAACGAAGCCCGGTGGTTTTGTGCCACGACATGGTGTTGCGGGATAGCCTAAAACTTTCGAGCTTCGTAGAAATTATAGTCCATCCTCAAATTTGTTGTTTTTGGTGTCTTTGGGTTGATCTCGCAAATTTGTACAATCGCTCTTTATTGAATTTTTCTAGAACGGTTCGGCAAATGCCTTCAAATTCGGATTGAAAATAGTCGAGGACAATTTTTGTCCTCCATGTCACTTTGGGGTTAAGGGTTGGGCACATGGCATGGGATTCCACAGCCCGGGTGGTCTTGGACTGCAACAAAAAAAATTTGAACATGATAGTAAACGTTATTGGTGGCACATATTTTTACCTTAGGATAAAACACAAGCAATGTGTTCACTGCGTTAGGGTAAAATACATGCTACATTTTTACTACATTTTACAACTTGTGCAATAGCTTGCCGTGATTGTAACATGGATTTAGGTTCACATTATTGTCGCCCAACTGCTTGCTCAACCTCCCAAGCTATTGCCTGCAGCTGATGCATGCCATCCTTTGGGGGCATGTGCCCAACCCTTCAGGGTGTATTCATGAGCGGGGGCAGACATATGTGCACTGTGCACTTTCTCGTCATTTTTTCCAACCACGCAGTAGGGTCCATAGCCTTTCTATTAAAGCTTTGAACTATCCTTCAATCAAGACACTTCATTTCTAGTAAGTTTGACTAGGCCGATGGTTTGTGATCAACATGACTCATGTTTTGGAAGCTTCCCTTTTGGGTGGGGAGGGGGAAGGGGGGGTCAATAATTTTATTAGGCTTTGAGCATTTAATGAATACATCCTCATCCATGGAGCCAAACGAGTGTTTTGGACCATGTTGCATGGTACGCTCCATGGAACTTGACCCGTAGGATGGCCTCTCATTCATGTGATACTTTGGCATATGGTCAAAGATGTTGTTACTTTTCAATTCCCTTCCCTATGGTACATTGAGCACATTTCATATGAGAGACTTATATCTAAGTGTTAGTATAGCCACCCATCCAAGCCAACGGTTTAACTTTTAGAGAGAATTGACCTCTAATGTCCTATACATATTTTAGTTTTTTTGTCCCATTAAGAAAATTTGGTAGGGTCTACGGGGATGCTAACTAAATTTTTCTTTTTGTTCAAAATGTTTTATGACAATAAATGACATATGTATTTACTCGTGAGAAAAGTATTCTTCAATAATTTCACAAGGAGGTATCTTTCTTTGATCACAAATGTGCTCAACATTGGTGAAACTAGTGAACATTTTTAAACGGTTGAATGCAACGAAAACACAGATTAACATGCGCATAATCCTCAAATAAAGAGACTCATACCTCAACAATTCAAACCAAAAGCTATGTCTTCTTGATGTATGCGAAATTTTGCAGCTCAAACTCAAAAATGCTAACATGGAGTTCATCAAGCTTTTAAGGATACCAACTGCACATGATCTTCAAACAAATATCAACAAATTTTCTTTTAAAAAAACTCAACTTTCTAGCTTGCAACCTTCATTTTATAGAAAACGAAACAATATTTGTTATTATGTTAGAAAAACACTTGAACCTTCGGGAAATAAGGAGTGATGAGTTTGCTTTATGTAATTGAATCCCTAAAGGTAGTCTTGCCATAAATTTGGGATTGTGGTTGGTTCTTAAAGGCTCAATTTGAGATAGTGATTGCCAATGTGAAGAGAGAACTTTTTCAATTAAAGCACGACTCATCTCTATGTTGTGTGTATAGTCGTTGTCACCAACCAAGTCCTCCTTATCGCCTTTGAATGGTTTCTTGTGTTGGAGTCTCCACCTTAGGTCCATTAACAAAGGGAAGGCCCTCGCATGGGATGATGTTTGGTGGGGCAAAAATCAAAGGATGGAATTTGGAGGGCTAAGAAGGTTGAATGGATTTGCTCGCTCTCAAGCAAAAGCTAATTGGACACGAGGTTGTTGACTACAAGGCCCAAATCAATACACTTTCGGGTATAAAACACAGTACTTATAGCCAATTTCTTTGTTAAAAGTCTTGTCCTCGATAAAGCATCTTGGAAATTTAATCTCCAAGATAGAGTCAATTCCATCAAACCCGGGCGGGGAAAGTGGTTGGCTCCTCATACCGTAGCTCTCTAGCAGCTTGGGCACCTTCCTGCCTAATAATTAATTAAAGTGCGAAAGTAAGTTAGGCAGCCTAGAGAATAATATTCTAAAATTGGGCATATTCAAAAAATAATTTAAAGTAAGTTAGTCATTCATCCCAGTCATTTCTATAATTCACGGACGAGGTTTTCCTAATTTCACCTATGGCGGCTGTGATTAACCTAAACACTTCCTTTAACCAACATTCCTTGCCTTAAAGTTTGTCTTTTACTTGTATGTCAAGGTTTTGCTTTGTGAGAGATTATGTTGTTATGGTGTTTGTGAGAGATTATTGTGATTTTAGGCACTCTTTGAACGTTATTTCTTTTTTCTTTGGGACACTAAACGAAACAAATTTCCCAAAAATTTAGGCACCTTCAAAATCAATTGTTTTTTGCCCAAGCTGCTAGAGAGCTACGGTATATGTGCGATGATCTTCGTTAAGAAGGGCAAAGACACTGGCTCACGTGCCTTTGACTAGGGCCTTATTGGTTTCAAAGAAAATAAACCGAAAAGCTTGAACCAAAGTTATATGTTGTCGAGCAATGACAAGTTACTTAGACATTCCACCATCCTTAGTTCAAATATTGCTACTTAAATAGGGGAAAATGCTTGGTGACCCAACCCAATGTTTACGATTACCAATGAAACAAGTAACTTGTTTTCCACATGTGGGTATCTTTTGTGGCTAAAAGGAACCACAACTACCAAACCTTAGAGGATTTGTATCATGATGGTGGGCTCCATGAATGGTAAGAGAAAACATCGTTACTAACTCAACACCCCCTCTTCGGTGGAACCTTCAAGTAAAATTCTCCCCATGACAAATGGGGAGTGAGGGGTGATCAAAGCCCACAACAACTTTTGCAACGAAGAAACCAACCTCAACTCCAACACCCGTGGTATGGAATGCACTCACTCAAAGTGATCAAGACCCTTAGCTCCTTTGCATGTTGGTGGATCACATGATAGTTTCCACTTTATTGCGGAATATGGATTGAGGAGTCATTCATTTATTGCTTGATGAATGTCTTTGCAAAGATTCTCATTGCAAACGTACATAACGTTATTCAACAAGAGGTCGTTGCACCATGGGGCCAAATTTTTTGAGTGAAGATTGACAATGGCACTTGAAGGGCTTGGGAGTGAAATGGATCGTAAAACACGCCTTCACAACATGAGTCCGCTCTCTACTTTCTCTTGTTCAACTCTCAATGCTTCAAGGTTGCCGCATTCTCAATCGAATTGCAGGAGGCGGTTAGACAAGACATGGAAAATATTTGGGGAGTGCATGTTGGGTGCAAGGGAAGCTAAGACACGAGCAATGAGCAGTGAGCGGTGAGCAATAACACATGAGCATTGAGTGGTAACATATGAGCAATAAAGAAAAATATGGTAAATTTTCATGACTATAGGGATCATAACTCAAATTTGCTACTAGATTTTTTTTTTTTTTAAATTTTGTAATATTGACATTTCAAAAATTGAGATCTAAAGGGGGCCTATGACCCATGAACTACTAGAAAAGTATTCAATCAATTGTTGATTTTTATTGTAATAATCCAAAACATTGTTACTTGCATCCATAGTAGATTAGAAATAATTAATGTCACCAACTGAAATTTTGAAACATTACGATGAACATTGTACTAGCATCACTACTTGTGTTCAACAACACCGACAAGCTCAAGTAGTTGCATGACCTCGTTGTAGGTATATGTCGGAGCGTAGATGACCTTGTCATTGTCAAAATTCACCTTTGATAGAAATATGAACTCGTAGGTTATGTGTTTGCAATACACCCATTTTCATTTCTTTCCAAAAGCCATGGAAACAATTCGATGAAGTCCAAGCATGTGCATTATGGGATGTCACCAATTATGACATAGTAGGAGTTATCCTCCTTGGAGATGATGTTGATGATCACTCCAAATCCTAGATACACAATGGCAGTGACTCCAACATCACAGTATCCGTCCATAAGTCCATCACTCTCCCATTTGTTTTCGTGATATGTTGTTGATGTTGCGGGATTATGATGCACTATCTTTGAAAATCTAGAAGTGAATGGGCATCATGGTTTAGTGGCATACAAAAATGTAAGCGAGAGATGGTAAGTGTCCAAATTGTTGGAAGCCTACAACAAGGTGAAACTACCTCCCTTTGCTGCGATTGGAACATGGCGTACTCTAGTGACAATACCTTCTGCCTTGAGATAGCAGCCATGTTTTAGGTATTATAGGCCAGTCCATAACATATTCATTTTTGTCACCACTCACACAATGCTTGATGTCGTTATGACAAAATCAAAACTCATGCTCCACATTGTTGGTGGAAGGGAACTTCTTCATCTCTTTGTGTGTTGGAGCAAAGGTGCCATGTTTGTGAGTTTCCACTTTGGCATTGCACAAAGTTCTTGTAATGGCGTGCATTGCCCAACATTTTCTGGTAGAGTTGGGTGGCAACCTTACACTATGCCATAGGGAATTAGGTCCGTCAATCTCCAATACCAATGCGGTATGTGCCACACCATGCCCTACGTAATTCAAGGACTCCTCTATGCATGTTTTTTTTCTAAGCCCTAGTGATTAGATGAGGAATGGAAGTTCACTTTGTCGGGTCGATATGAGTCGTATTTAGCACCAAGTGACAAGTCAAATTTCCGTTTGGTGGAACCAAACAACTTCGTGCCCTCCAGGGCACAATCTTTGGTGTTAAGACCTTTTGTCCTCGGATAAGACTTCATGGCCTATGCCATTTCCACACTTGACAATAGCCTTAAGCTTCATTAATGCTGAATCGTGGCCTTTACTAGTGGACTCACCTTTCAAGCATGACCTATTATTCACAATATGCATGCATGCTTGGATAAATTTATCCAATGTGCTTTCATAAAGACAAGTCATTTGTGTCTTGGATTGTTGAAGCCACTTGTTGTGGATTGATTTTGCAAGGTTGCAAGTTGGCATTTATGCTTGTCTATGGTCATCTCTTTTGTAAAAGAAATAAAATTCAATAAGATGACTATAATAGGTTCCAGATTAATAGTGTTGACACTTGGAATTTGAACAATGAACATGCCAAACTATATTGTTAGAATGATAACATAAGTTTGCACCTAGGAATTAGAAAAACCTATAACTCTAAATGAACAAGGACCCAAATTACAGATATAACCATCCTCTCTATTATTTCAGACACCTCTTCATTTGTAAAGTACATTACTTGCTCAACATACGTGGTCGTATCTAAAGGTTGAATCTTACACTAAGTAAATCTTCGAAGACACAAGAGCATCCCATCATCTTTTAGAGGCAATGTGAATGGCCCAAATGATCCACAAGCTTGTATGTAGGTCTAAAGGCATAATGCATAGTTAGAGAAACACACATATGTATACTTGGAGTGTGCATTTATGTCTCAGATGGAGTGGGTGGGTGATGGGTCCCCCACCCTAAATCATCAAATGACAAGGGTAGGGTTGATAGCTCCCCTTGCCACACCAAACCGGCCATCACATGATGTGAAAAGCCAAAAATAGGAAAATAAATTTAAACCAAAAACAAAAAGTGTTTGAACACCGAGTCACTAGAATCTCACTTTTTAGGACTTTTCCTACAACTTTAGGGATTGTTGATGGGGTCATCTGGAGACCACTTGACCACATCAAATTTAATATGTCCTTGAGAGAATAATTGTTTAAGATCTTTGAAATTTTTGGTTATGTTTGAGAACGGTGTACTCAACATAGTCGTTCTCTTCCTTGACATCAACAATGTGCTCTCTGGTGTTGAAAACGGTACACCGCAATCGTGTTTTCTCAATGACATGGGCATCTTGTTCGCTTGGGCATCAATGAGTGCCACCACTGTTGCCTTCAAAGCAGTGCAACATAAGCCTATATGAAGTGGCAAACTTCGATTCAAGCCCTTGGAGGTGGGACTCTAACCTTATGGAGCTCAAGATTCATCTCCAACCAAGTTTACGAACCCGGGGAAGTCACTCCATGCACATTAGGCCACTACATGCAATAAAAGTTTGCTACCCCTATATTATATGTCATAAATAATTTTTAAAATGATGATATTTTTACTAGAGATAAAAAAACCATTGATAATATCTTTTTTATATTTTTTCGAAATTTTTAGTCATCTTCATTTTTGTAGTAATTGTTTTAGTTCAATTCTGCGTCATTCTAGTTAGAAACGGTATGTTTTATACAAAAAAGAGATCATCAAATTTGGTTACCATTTTTTACTATGTAATAGACACCATATATATCTACTAGAGAAAAAAAATTGATAAAATTTGACCCATTTTGGTGATGCCTTTAGAAAAAGTAGATTCACTTTTATCGCACATGGCGTCAACTTGACCAATGGAGTGACTTCCCCGGGTTTACGAATCAACATGGACTTCCTTTGCATGTACGGGGTCACCTCACTGCATAGAGTTCAGGTCCTTGCTTTGCTTCGCCATTTCTAGTTTGAATACATTGGAAGCTCCAACTTTACACCAGTTGCAGAGATTGGACATGTAGGACACCCACTGATGCGGTGGTCAGTGAGGCTCAACTTGCTCAAGAATAACCCCCATGCAATACACACATTGCCAAACACCCATGTCCTTCATGTTGTCCCGAACGCGGTTGTGTCAACTTATTGTAGCCTCAATCCTCAATGCCATATACACCTTTCTCCACACATGTTGTTCAACCCACCTTGCAGAGTTTTTATTCACAAAATACACAACCTCGTCATCTCCATGCACATGGTCCATGTCACAAAGTTTCTCAACGACGTCCACCAAGTGCCAAAATGCCCTTTGTGGACCTGGAGTTTTGTCAAGACCCGTAACATAGTGTAAAGGTAGAGTATTCACAGAGCTCTCACATGCATCACCACACCATGCATCACCACTAAGGACCATCATCTTGAAGGACCAAAGAAAAACAAAAGTATACACCCTAAAGCAAAAGTGTGGAAGTGTGAAACTGTGTTTTGGCAGTTTTTGGAGAATCACACCACAAAGATTGCAACGCGAAAATCTTCTACAAAGGCACAACATTTCTAACTTATAACTTCTAACAATGACGTGTGTGCAATGAGAGGATGATCATGTGCATGGTGGCAACATGAAAGGAAAAGAAGAGCACATCTGATGTTGGAGAAACAAGTTGGCCTTCCAGCCAACCCTAATCCATGTATGAAGTGGGCCTTAGTGTCACATGCTTTATAGTGTCACTTACCCTAGTTTGACACATACACTAGGTTCCACTAACGATCTACAACTTCACCTTTAGTTTCACCTCATAACACTTGGTGTTCAAGTACGCTTACTAAAATCTTGGCATAAGTATGTTCAATAGTGTTGAGGTGTATGGCAATGTTACACAATGCTCTACAAGTTGACAAAATGTGTACATAAATGACACTTGGCATGAGTATGCTCAAGAATATCTTCCTTTTGCATACTAATATGTAAACACATGACATTTACTACACTAAATATGTTATTTAGTGTCACATGGTATTTTATGTCACTATGATAACTTTTCATATGACACTTCTTATGAATAAGTGAACAAAATATTGTCATGGATGATGGATGAGTTCATCCATTGGCCAAAACCCTAGCTTCTCTTATCAACAACTTGTGATGAAAATATTGTCATGGATGATTGAAATTTTGATGAAAAAATCACTTGGAAAGCAACATTAAGTGCAACACTGTAAATCTACAATCACCCAAGAAAATTTACAAGGAATGACAAATAATGTTGGGTGTAACATTTAGTGTTGGTGACGCTATACCGCGGTTTACAATTTGTGTTGAGCAAGACAATTAAAATCGGTGACACTAAATATTATAAGTAGTGTAGTACTATGCTCACTAATATCTTCTCCTTGCATATTAAAACACAAAACTATCTTCTCAAGTACCCCAATGTGCTACGCTTACTGTCATAATGTAAGCCATTTGTCACTTCAAAAGTTACTTATGTTGGCAATAGTAGCATGTCAATGATGAGAAGACGTGACACTTTAAAATAGTTTGCGTACCACTAAATACCATAACCAATGTAGTCTAATTCAGGGTCTCTTGCCCCATATTAGGGATCGAGTTAACTAAAAGCATAAACTACCAAGGTACTTAGGGCCTCTGCACACACGAGCCAATAGCCATGACCATGAAATTGTGAGAGCCCAAAAGAAAGTGTCCAAAGGCCGTCCCAACACACCTCCAAAATCATGCAATGTGGTCATGGACCCTCAAGTGTAGTGTGAAGTCATATGTGACCAGGCCCTCAACCAAATGTTATTTCAATGAATTTCTATTCATGTGGGTCCTCACACATGGCAAAATAGAACAAATCAACAGTTGTAAGCATTTGGAGTGCCATGGTCTCTTGGTTTTGTGTTAGGCCTACCTCCAAGAGGTGGTTTTTGAAAGTAGTTCAAGTGACCATGAAACATGATCCATTCGATGCCATGTAGGAATCCATGTAGACTTGACATCCATCTTGCATTCACATACTCCGTTGGTCCCTCAAGCGGAGTGTGAAGCGAACTTGGACCGGCTCCGCCTTTTCCACCAATGAGAGTGCTTGAAGTGTAATGGTCGCGGGCTCTCAGTCTCATGTGTGGAGTGGCCCTTAATGTTCCTCCGCTTTTGGTGTCACAAAATCCTTCACCCAGAACTCGATGTGAAAGAGAGGACTGATAACTATCATATGTATAAGCTTATGTACGAGGTTTAGAAGAGAAGATCCCTTGGGAGCTCCTGCCGCCCTTTGGGATCTCAAAGAAAGCTGCCATAAAGGAGCCATGGACAGACGGAGACGTGTGGGAGCTCATGAGCTGACAGTATGTAACTTAGTTGCAGACAGGGATGTGACAGACAGCGAGAAAGATAAAGAGCAAGACAGACAGACGTGTAAGAAACTATGAAACTTAATAAGCTTGCAGGTTGGGATGATGTGAATGTGCCAGAAAAGACTATTAACACTACTTCCAGACGTGCCATAGGAACTAACAAGTGGTAAATGCTGAAGTTGTTGGTATGTGACTGACAGGCAGAGACTAGAGAGTCGTGTGTATAAACTACAGTAGTTATAAGCCTGGTTCCCACTACCCTGTTCAGGCGGACGTTCTTTTGTTTGAGCAGTCACCACGAGTGCCCGGGAAGTTTTTGGGCACAGTCGGTCAAGATCCTAGTGATTTTAAATCCAGCCGGTTACATGTTGACATCTTCCGGTTTTGCTTTCATTCATTTGAGGTATATTCTATAGATTCCTCTAAAATGATCGGTAATTCTTCTGAAGTCTCCAACTTTAACCGGTTATTTCTCAAACTCAACCGGTTCATATGTAACTAACAGTTGGTTCTCCCTGAGCCCTGGTCACCACTACCGGGCAATATTAGCATACATGTTTGCATTATAATCTTATGATTTTGGAGATATGTATGACTTGAAGTTTGAGGAAGCAATTTTAAGCTTCCTCGAATTTTGGCCAAGTTTACAAAGCTTCTATCCATACGGTCAAACCTATCATAAGAGGTGTCCATTTTCTTTACTAAGATTTTGAGTTGGACTAAATTGTTTTAGACTATTTTGGCAAGATTTGTTTCGGCTTTTAGGTGTTAAATTGGATGCCTAAGATATCTAATAGTGTCACATCCACTGCTTGTCAACATAAGGAACTATTTGAAGCACACATAACTATTTATGGTGTGACATTTGCTCTAGCACATTGGAATGTTGAAGATGGTAGTTTAGTGTGCAAGAGGAAGATTTCATTGAGCACACTAATGCCAACTCTCATTTGTTTACAGTTTAGTATGCAAGAGGAAGATATTATCAAGCATGCTAGTGTTAACTGTCATATATGTTTACACTTATGGTCAACTTGTTGACCATTGTATAGCAGGGGCATAAACCTTGCAATATGATTGTTAATATTACTAATAATGTTACCAAGATATTAGTAAACGCACTAGAACACCAAGTGTCATGAGGCAACACTAATGGTCAAGTTGTTGGCCATTAATGTAACTCAACATATGCCTAATAAGAGGATATGTGACATTGTTATGCATATGACACTAAATACCATACTTAAAATAATATAATAAGTGAGTTGACAACTTGAGCTGGGAGCTCAAATTAAGGCCAAGTCCTTTACACTACATTATTTATGGCATTTAATGTCACTTGACTAATAATGTCACTTATCCTATTATGGGGCCTATCCTAGGTCACACTACTGGCCAACATGACATTTGTCATTTTCATGCTTAATAATATCTTCATGTTTGTCTTTTCTCTACCTCATTAGTTTGTGGAAGATGTCACTGATTTGGTCTCATTACATTCTTGCATATTAAAATACAAAAGACGATCATCTTAAACATCTCAATGTGCTACAATGAACATCATAATGTAGATATTTTGCAATTTAAGAGATTACCTAACTTGACAAATAGTATCATGTTGATAATTAATGGACATGGCACTTCTAGACCTCTAGGCATCTAGTTTAGGCCCTTCAAAAATATTTTACATGACACTAAATACCATAAGCAATGTACTACTCGAGCATAGAGCTAGAGTTGAGAGCTCAAAAAAAAGAACATTTTCATTGGCGGGGTGCCTCTTACATGTGTTTGTTCACTCAAATCCACTTTCCACACGAGCTCTCAACTCAAGAGCTTGAAGTTCTTAACGGACTTACAACCTTCTATGGCGCTATGATGGATCCTATGTGAAATGACTATGACAAGCTCTTGATAAATTTTGACAAGCTCTCGGTTCAAATCATAAGCAACCTTGTGGAGGTAGCTTAGAGCGTCCCCACCAGACCAGGCATGGGGCATGCCAACGCCATAAATGGGGCATCCCGGGTTCTTAGGTGGCAGTACCGGCATAAAGTGAGCCCCACCAATGGCCGGCCCCTGTCAGCCATAAACCCCCACCCTTTGCGTCTGTGGTCCAAGTGGAAGTCTATGGCTTACATGTCTTTGTTGACTCTTAACCTCAGAACTCCCTGCTCATGTTCCAATGACTTTAGATGCAGACACCCTCTGTTGACTCCCCTTTTGGCTTGGCAATGGTCTGTGTATCTGTGCAAGTGCGTAAAAGCCCACGGGCGAACGCCCGTGGAGCTCCCAACTGGGTGAAAGACCCCTCTCTCGTACGGCAGCAGCCCTTTTTCACGTAAACGGCCGCAACTTCCGTTCACGAAATCCGATTTTTGTACGGTTAGGCTTTTTGGAAAGCTAATCTGAAGAGTTACACTCCCTCCAAAGCCCACGGGCGAACGCCCGTGGGGGCTCCCAACTGGGTGAAATACCCCTCCCTCGCATGGCAGCATACACCCCTTACTTTAACGGCCAGAAGTTTTGCTCACCAACTCCGACTTTTACCAACCCTAGGTTTTCTAACAAGCCAACTTAAAGGGCTACATTCACTAAGCCCACGGGCGAACACTCGTGGGGGCTCCCAAATGGGTGGATTGACCCCTCCTCACAAGGCAGCAGCCCTTTTTCACGTAAACGACCACAACTTCCGTTCACGAAATCCAATTTTTATAAAGTTAGGCTTTGTGGAGAGCTAATCTAAAGAGCTACACTCACTCCAAAGCCCACGGGCGAACGTCCATGGGGGCTCCCAAGTGGGTGGATCGCCCCCTTTTCGTTAGGCAGCAGCCCCTTTTTACGCCAACGGCCACAACTTCCGCTCACTAAATCTGATTTTTATAAGGTTAGGCTTTTTGGAAAGCTAATCTAAAGGTCTACATTTACACCAAAGCCCACGGGCGAACGCCCGTGGGGGCTCCCAACTGGGTGAATTGAACCCTTTTTGTTAGGCAGCAGCCCCTTTCACATGAATGGCCACAACCTTCGCTCACTAGCTTCAATTGGAATACTTGCTAGTAATTTGGAAAGCTAAAAACAAAACCTTTGACTCATGCACACATCAAAACAACTTCATAATTCCTCTTCTAGGTGTGGGTTTTCAAGTCAGCTCTTTATAAATTAGGAGGCAGCTGATACATCTTCATTGAACCACTCATAACTTTTTCTCACCAACTTCAATTCTAACAAGCTTAGACTTTTTGGAAAGCTAACAATAAAAGCTAGATTCGCCTAAAATCTGAAGGCAAAATTATAAATTCAGGGTCCACTATACTTGATTGGAAGTGGCCCAGCTACTTAGGGGTGTGTTCAACAACACACCACCTCCTCTCAAGAGTTCTAATGGTAAGAATTCTAAGTTATATGTATATGAACGATTGCTTGATTCTCCTACGAATTGAAAAGAAAGAAAGAAAGCTTCTTAACTAGAAATTGCAAGGGTTTCGCCATGCTAAAATGGAAATCGGAAAAAAGAATGAAAGGAGAAAAGGGGGCTTTTATCACCCTTCAATGAAGGGTTGGACCCCTTCTCCTTTCCGTTCAACCGAGGGGCCCGTCCCTTGATTGGTGGCAATTAAGCCCTCGGTGGTGAATGAGGAAAGACAACCGTCATCTCGCACCAACTTGCCTTAAGCCCTTATTGGCAAGATTCCTTACACTTGTGGTTGTCACCTCTTTTTTCTTTCCTTGGCCGTTTCCGGAATTACTCATTTTTCCGCCGCTTGACTTTTTTTGCTTGAATTGGTTGATCCTAACTTCACCCACCTACTTACTAACCTACAACCTTAATATTTTCGATTCGGTTAAAAAACATTTCCCTTTTACCCATTCGGTTCTAATTTCCATTTAGTCCAAGGTTCTTATCCCAAGGGTAACACACCCCTAGCTTTTGTAACCCGGACTATCCTAATCCCAAAACAACATTGAATCAAATTTCTAACTTCCTTCTATAAACCTCAATTCAACCCCTTAAATCTATTTAAATCTAAACTCGAAATTCACTCCCAACAAAGCATTCAACTAACTCAGTCACCACTAATTTTTATGTTTTCAATGTTTTGAACATGTTAATCGAATTGTGAGCACGAATTTGGGCTCACAGCCCCCCATAATTTATAACCGGCCCGGGTATAGTAAAGACCTTCCACCGCCATAAATAGTTCACATAGCGGTCCTCCTCTGGCCCGCCAAGAGATTATTTTAAGAACAGATACTCCGATATCCTACTTTATCCCATGTCAGATATCACGTATCGTTGTCTTATTGATTGCTTCCTAATTATGGCGGGGGTATGCCTAGGCTTTGGTGGGCTTTGACTCAAGATGAGCTGCCCCGGCGCCCCGCCCAAGATGGAGGGCTCGCCAAAGGTATAAAATATTATATACTCTATTTGGTGTGTGTTATGTCTGGTGGGGATGCTCTTAGGAATTGTCAAGAGCTAAAGCTCTCATCTTATGGGCCCCAAATCTAACGGGCGTTCACGCATTACATTATTTAGCTTGCCATGAATGCTCCCTTTGACTTCACATATATGCTTTCTTATTTAATATCATTCCCTCCTTGATCTCTTACTTTGAGCATGGCCACTTTACACTTACTTGAACTATTTTGAGCTTGAAGACATTCATCAAGCTCTTAATAGTTTGAGATTTAAATGAAAGCTTGTCAACTTCAAGAATCAAACTCCCAAAAATTGCTTTAGTGTACACAAATGACACTTGGCATCAGTGTGCTCAAGAATATATTCCTCTTGCATATTAAATTGCAAACACATGACACTTGCAAATAGTAAGCTCAATAATATCTTCCCCTTGCATACTAGAACGCAAAACTATTATCTCAAGCATCACTATGTGTTGCGCTAATTGTCATAATATAAATCATTTTCACTTTAAAAAGTTACTCATGGTGATGAATAATATCATATTGGCAATTAGTGGACGTGACAGTTTGAGACCTCTAGGCATCTAGTTTAAGCCCTTCGCAAATAGTGTACGTGATACTAATACCATAAATAATGTAGTATATAAATTAGGTGAATGCATGGTACCAATACCTAAAAATCCATAACGGTGTCAAAGGATAACATTTTTCATATCCATAACAATGTTCTATGGGACCGACATTATCCCCTAGAATATTCCCACATTCATACAAATGTGGATAATATAAGAATATTCTATGGAATATTGTCAGTCCCATAGAACATTGTTATGGATCTGAATAATGTTATGAGAACCTCCATGTGGGTATCAAATGTATGATACCAATTAGATATTGATATTTGATGGGTATGTTATGGTGAGAAAAGTCTTTGCACACCCAAATTATAATGTGGGTCAATACCCATCCTACAACATAATCACTATATTCGTTAATTTGGGATTTTTTCGGCATTTTGAGACAATTACAAATATAAGAACATGGATAAAATCATATAGATATTGGAGAATGTTGTAAGATGCAAATACTTTGAAGCAGGTGTTCATATCAAGAACCCAATTAAGAACTCATATCAAGATGGTTTAAGTAGGATGACCCAAACATTAGACCATGTTGTTGTGGTCCATATATTAATTTGAGACAAGAGAAAGTTTCAAATTAACAAATATAGTGATATATTGATACTAAGACAATTCTACCTAGGTATGAAGGATCTCGCATAGAACATAGACCTAAATGGTATTAAAACAAAAATATCCTCAAATACCCATAACCTACTAAATACATAAATTTAAATGGAATATTCATCATAAATACCCGAATGGCATTCAAAAAAAGAGGTTCGAGTCCAACATAGGTCATGACTCCCAAGATCCTTGAAAACATAATTGGGCTGCTATTATACTCCTCCTAACCTACAATACATCTATAATTGAGGAGAGGAAATTATTGTTTACGAATGCACCTCTCATCCATCCAACATAAAACCTTGACCCCCCTATAAAATTGATTCATCTCAAATAACCTCAAGCAGACAAATTTGAGGTCTTTAAGACTGAATTCCGGTGTCAAATCAATCAAAACACAGGATACATGCTTTTTCATGTCGGGTGAGCGAGAGGCAGTACGCTCGAATGTGATAATTCCATCTCTCTCACCTGTATGATTGTGCTCAGTCAAGTCGACGAGATCAAAGTGACAGTTCTGATTCCGTTATCATTTCCACATCGTCGTTGAAGCAAGTTTATTCCAAGCAATCTGTTGATTGTCAGTTTGAAGCTCTTCCTAGGAGGAAGCTTATCTCATTAGATGATGCGCACAGGCGAGGTAGTGTACTGACGTTAACTTGGTTCCGAGGTTGAGAGATTCCAAACCAGTCGCAGTTCGACAGTTAGAATGTAGTACCAATAACGAATTCAGATCTAGGACTCATCACCGTTTCATCTTTGTCAGTCAACTCGATGTATAGGTGTTGGTATTAGTACTATTTCACAATAACATCGAGATTTAGTGTGATAAATAAGTAAATGATTAAATAACCAACATCGGGCAATCCAATGTGAATTTGAGTTCGTTGGCCCTACTTTGCTCAAGAATCTTCTTGGTGTAGGCTGGGGTTTACTGCATGCCCTTGCAGTGCTGGGCTCTTGGCTTCCTACCTACCTACCTAGTAGTTTTCTTTTCCGTCAAGTATAGAGAAGATTTCACAGTGGGAATCGAACCGCCAACCACTCCATTCGGAAATGGGTACCTCTCCACTATCACCCGGCAGTTTAGGGTCATCTCGGACCAAATTTAGTAGGATAGTTTGTTGTTCATGAGAGTTGTGTAGAATTGGCTAGAGCCACCCTCTCTTATCTCGTCCATCAAACTATGTGAAAGTTGGTCTTATGGTTCAATTCCTTAGACTCAAGGTATGACAAAGGAATGACATGTGACAAAGGTGTGTGTGGGTGGGTGGGGGGTGGTGTAAATATTATTCTTGTTCGAAAGAGAGAGCCCTCTCTTGTATCAACCTTTAAAGGATACAAAGTCTCAGTATACATCCATATACATAATTTAGACTTTACCGAGTTCAAAAATTATGTTCTATATAATTATGGGTTTGAAACCTTATTTTATACATTGTTTTATGTCAAGGAGAAATATATATTCATACTCGATACTAATGATCAAAATATAACATACGTATGTGCATCCAAGGGCACCCATGTTGCATATTTGAAATTAAATCTTTAGTAACATCAAGATTTTCAGCCGATTCAAAAAGTGCACTTGAAGATCAATCTAATTTTAGACAATGTCACTCTTGACATATTAGCTATAAATGAAAAAACATAGTTCAAATATATGTTTTTGTGCATAGAGAGGCTCATTATGGGCCTCTTGGATGCTTAAAGGTTAATAGGGGTGGGAGAGAAAAACAGCCGTTGATCTAAAAAGTCAAAAACCTTGTCATCGAAGGTTTTTACAATAACCACCAAAAAATTGATCATGTGTCGTTTCATATCTCTTGAGAAATGATACAAATGGAGCGAGGACATGGCAAAACATCCCCAATCAAATTGAACACATTGAAATATGCAGATTTTGAGTTTCTTATTAGGTAGTATAATCTATAACATATATGGTTTAGTTTCTAATTCTCCATGTTACTTGGTAGAATCACATTGTTGGGTGAGAGAGTTTAGGGTTAGTGAGATCTATGAAGCCATTGCCATGGTGTAGTTTGCCCTAAATGTGTGGTGCAATTTTAGGTGTAATGATATGCAATGAGGTTGATCTTAAAGTTGAGGAAGCCAAAAGGCTTATGGAACTATAAAGTGCATCAAGGTGGTATCAATAAGATTGATATTTTAGAATAATGGACTGCAATGGCTTCTTGCCATGAGATAGAGGCTATTATGAATTTGATGGTCCATGTGGAATAAAAAATTGAGTACTACATTTTGGAATAGGGAAGGAAACATGTCTCTAATGGAGATGTAAACATGACACTCCAGCACAAAGTGTGTCTCGTTTTCAATTACACTATGAGTGCAAAAGTGACATAATTTGTTATCTCTAGGGATTGGGATGATTGACCACCGGCAGATTTCAACAGCGAGTTTGTGATTCAAGGTGTGGAAAGCACCAATGATTTTGCATATGGGTGGTGTCAATGGTTGCTTCAAGTACAATACACATTCATAGTGGAGAAAATCCTTGAGGCAACAATAATTAAATTTCTTCCATGTCAAGTTGGAAAATTCTACTCTTTAGCAAGAAAGGCCTCCTTAAGAGCATCAAATATAGTAGTGTTGGGATGTCGTGTGTTTTTGAGTGTGATAGACCCCATGATGCATTCCAAATGATTGTTGTTTTTGTGCCAAATGCAAACCCATATTTGGCCAAGTGATGATGTTGAAAGATGTCTCGTCTTGATTCAATGTGATAATTTTATTTTTCTCCCCCTTTAATATGACATGTTTGGTCACACAAGAAAGTGTCGTATTATCCAAATGTCATATTTTGCATAATATGACATTTTGGCCTCAAATGTTGTACTATTGAGGTTTTTCAAGAAAATGGCCTATTTCAATGTAAAATGCCATTTTGTATGCACAATGAAGATACATAAGTATGAAAGAATGGTTTTTTATTAAAGAAATATGCTCACAACGTCACACTATATGGAGTTAAAGAGAAAAATAATCCCATGATGATATCTTCACCATATCACATACTACAAAAGTAAGAATATATTGTCTTATGATGATATTCGTTGATGTCAAAAATTGACATCTTGTTCAATTTATCCATAAAAGATCACATGTTCATCACATCTACAATTGAAAACTTTGAAGGATGCTCCACTACAAAATTGATAGTAATTGGGCATACACGCAAGCTTGAGGAAGCTTGACTATTGGTGTTGGCTAGTCATCTACATCATTCCCCTCCATTAGCTCTTCTTTAAAATCTGAACCCAAATGGATTTCTCTACCCCATGGTAAATCCACCAACTCAACCATGATGTACCACGCACCAACAATTTATTCTCATACCAATTGCACATATTCTTCAATTGGCATGTCTTCACTTCCAATATTCAAAGAGTAATTGAGACTTGTCAATTCATTTGTTGCTTCTTTCATTCTCGATTTCTCACGTTCATCATGTATGGCAAAATCGGCACTCCAACCTACAGTTAAAAACTTGAACATCTTCTAGCTATTTTGTATGATTTGCACATTCATCTCTCACCACATAATAGCATGCCTTACAATAGGGACTATCTGTATCTTGTATCTATTTATTATTTACCTTGGCTATCTTTAATTTCAACTAGACTATTATATATAAGACTAGAGGACTCCACCTGGGAGATTTAATAGTTCTAAAAGGTAAAGGGGAGTAACCCACTAGTTGGGACTATGGTATTACACGATGTTCGTGCCTCGTAAATAATGATTGTTAGTTAAGAGCACTTAACTCACCCCAAAAGCATGGAGGGAAAGCCAGTTAACTATATGCTTTAGGACTAGCTAAGGGGACCTTCAACTCTTAGTTCCTACAATATATAAGGCTCAAGGTTGGGTGGTTCATGCCTCTATTTTTCCTCTCATCTCGAGAGACGTTACATTATTTTCTGCAAGTCCTAACCGAGAGAAAATCCATTCCAAAAGCTTCTTTTATGTTGCAATCTGACTAAAGCAACTATTCCATGATCCAAGGGTTGTACCACACTTGTAACATTAGGTGGTAAGAAAGAAATAGTAATTTGCTCGCCTGCAAGGTTAAAAACCAAATGATTCACTTCCACCAACATGCTTAAGGGAATGAGCAGCACAATTGTCCATAATTAAGAAGTACCTTCCTTTTTTAGATTTGAAATGTACATTAAGGCTCATCATCCAACTTTCAAATACATCTAATGTCATCCATGTGTGAGGCCAAACCACCCACCCTTAAGCGTCCTAGTCCGGGTGAGGGAATGGGTATCACATTCGTGTTTCCATACTCCAGTTACCAAATTCGTGAGACTCCGTTACAATTCCCATCAATCATTGCACACCAATCCATTCCATGATAATATTACAAGCGTTAACAAACACTCTTCTCTATTATCCCCATCATAATACCCCCTATTGCTATCACCATCTCATCCACACCCCCAATGCAACCGCTAATCCTACTATCCAATCATTCCTATTTTCCGAGCTTAATCACGAACTAATGATTTAAACTAATATTAAGTGACCACCTGATTCACTATCCATTACCACGTCAAGTTTGGCACCACGGGCTTTACCCCTTTATATCCCTTGGTTCCCTCAAGCTCCTTAACTAAAATTCTCCACAGTCTGGCCTTAATTCTTCGGCAGCTTCGAAGAAACCAACACCATTAGTTGCCGAACCAGCACCATTAGCTAGCTGCAGGAACCAGCATTAACCAGCACCATTAGCTAGCTGCAGAAACCATTAGCTGCCGAACCAGCACCATTAGCTAGCTGCAGAAACCCGGCATTAACCAGCTGCCGAACCAGCACCATTAGCTAGCTGCAGAAACCCGGCATTAACCAGCTGCCGAACCAGCACCATTAGCTAGCTGCAGAAACCCAGCATTAACCAGCTGCCGAACCAGCACCATTAGCTAGCTGCAGAAACCCAACATTAACCAGCTGCCGAACCAGCACCATTAGCTGCTGCAGAAACCATTAGCTGCAGAAACCCAGCATCATTAGCTAGCTACAGAAACCCAACATTAATCAGATGTCGAACCAGCACCATTAGCTGCTGCAGAAACCATTAGCTGCCGAACCAGCACCATTAGCTAGTTGTAGAAACCCAACATTAACCAGCTGCCGAACCAGCACCATTAGCTACTGCAGAAACCATTAGCTGCCGAACCAGCACCATTAGCTAATTCACACTTTACTAGTTAACCCCCCTAGGCCCTAACTAATTCCACTAATTAACTTCACTAATTTCCTAAAACATCCTTACCTAATTCACACATTTTTTCCTAGTTCTAAGAGCTCAAGAAGTTCTCGAGGAGAGAGAGCGCAAGAGGAGAGGGAGAGGAGAGAATGAAGAGAGAAAGAGAGGAGGAGGGGAGGGCACCCAAGACCACAAGTCCCTCAACCTTCTCCTACTTAGTAGGACCTTATCCTATCCACTAACTCCTTACCCCCTAAACCAACAAGAACACGTTCTAATTCAAACATTTAAATCCAAGGACCTTTCTCTTGCTTCATCAAACATTACTCACTTGATCACCACACTCCCTAATATCACTAAGCTTCTAATGAGCCACACAAAATGGCTTAAGGCCTAAACATAAATCCACACCAAGCCTCACTCTTTTTATACTTTTAATTGTTTCAATAACACTCCAAATGCAATTCTAAGTAGATCCTAAACATAAAACAAATATGAGCAACCATTTTGGGCTCATACCATGCCATTTGGTTTGCAAACCATCACACATAATTTGTTGACAACCACCTTCCAAAGCATCTTGGGCGTAGAGATTTGTAAATAATCACATGTTTCAACTTGTCAGCGCATGTGGTGTGTACAACAAGAGCAAGAGTGAAGCGGTCCTTCTGAATTTTGCGCCCATGAACTTGTCCTTGTGCTTAGTGTCTTATTTGGTTGGACACAATAAAATAAACCAATCTCATCCATGTTGTAAGCATCTTCCGGTGCCATAACCAATGCGGAGGAGGTCAGTGCTTACAAAATTGTGTGCAAGCCCTTTTGTGTACAAACAAGGTCATCAACACTGAAATTGTTATAATTATAACCGAAATGAAAAGCACCACCACTCAAGATTGTCGTCACCTCCGGAGCCAAGAAATGAAGCATGGCATGGGCAATTCAAGAAGTATAAGTCTACAAGGTTTGAAATTTCCAATCAAAAGAAATGTGAGATTCAGGTATGAGGACAAATTGCAAATCAAGAAGAGAAATCAACAACTTCATATTAGTAGTATGCATGTCCAACAATCCCAAAACCGTTGAACATCCACCCAAACCCAAAGATTGAACACTGAAATGTTTGTTTTGAAACCAAGGTTTAAAACGGTTAACTTGAGTTAACTTAGGTTGACCGATTGATGAATTTGTTATGTACTCCCATATCCCAAGCCAAATCCTTAGTGTGGGTCCCACCTTTTGCTCACATTAGTTACCTATATTATATGACAAATCGGGCCTAAAAATGTCGTATTACAAGTGTCGTAGTCATAATATCGGTGAAAATTTAACACTAGAAAGTTTAGTGGATGGGAAATGCGTTGTATAATCGAGGTGCCGTATTATCGGGGTTCAACTGTATCTACATGATTCTAAATGTGTTGATTATTGTATATGGAGTGGAGTCTAGTTTGCACTATTCTAGCACATTAACAAACAGGATAATGACAATTATATGGCATCAAGACATCCTATTTGGCATTTACATTATTACTTATGTTAATTGAATAGTTTATTTTATATTCCAAGATGATTTGCAATTAATTTATCATTTGTGTGGCGAACTCAACATCATAAACAACACTTATAATGATAGTTCATTTGGTGGTCATATAGAAGCTCGTATGATGGACACTTTGAGCACTACAATCCTTATGTAACTTGGGAAAAACAACCTATCATTTGATATATTTATTTTAGCAATTAAATCATATTTAATTTATGTATAAATTTTCAAAGTCATAAAACTCATATGATTCTTACTAATGTAAATGGGGTGCATGTTGGAATGGAATTGTGAAGAGAGTGCCAAGTGGGGCCCAAGTGAACATGTTGTCTATAGGGGGGGCACACCTAGTGTAAAATGTTGTACATACATGTGATATTTGACATATTTTTGGCCTACATTTAGAGGACCCTTCAATTATGGTATAATGGAATTCAAGTCTTTTGATGGGGTGGTATCTTAATTGTAATTTTTTGGAGCATTCATATCCATAACTATATACTTATCTTAAGAAATTCAAAATAGCAAGACTAGCAGTAATAAAGACATTTTTCAAGATTCCAATACAATTGCACTCCTACAAATCCACCCAAAATATCCACCCTTATGTTGTCACCACCACAACACCTGAGTGAGACTTACCAAAAGATGTTTTCAAGGTCCTTGCCTCAAAAACATCGATACCCACCACCCAAAATGTGTGTTGTGTGACTCTTGAGTTCTTCGATCCTCCATGCGACCGCTACCCACCATACATAACTTGCATTGTGTGACCTTTGACTTCTTCAACCCCTCTCTTGTGTTCGACTCCCACCACCCAAAACTTGCGTTGTATGACTCTTGAGTTCTAGAATACATCTCTTGTGTGTCTCCTTGCTACATTTTCTCACAGGAAAAAATGTCAAATTAAAACCATGCTTGTAATGGAGCTTGTACACCCCTCTGAGCTTGACTCCACACACCCTTGTTTGCTGCATGACACATGAGAGAGAGAGAGAGAGAGAGAGAGGAGATCATAATGAGCTCCCCACCCCACCCCATTAGGGTTTAGGGAATGTTTTTCGTACTTCCCTAAGGGTTGCCTTCAAAGGATGAAATATGGATTCTCATGAATGAAATTCACCTCATTTCTTGAAATAGAGATTACTCTCATGGGATAGACATTGTTCTCACAAGGCAAAGATCATAAGGTCTCCCTAAGGTGTAGACAATAAATTGGCCTTTGTTCGTAAACTTGCAAAATATTATCTCAACCAACTTTTGATTTTTTGTTTGGAATATTTGTACATGTATGTTACTTGTAATATTCTCTTATAAGATCCTAATAGCTAGCAAGCTAAGTTTTTTAAACATAAGTATTAGGTACAGATACCATCCTTTGTTAAATTGACACTTTATTATAACTTTCACTTTTGAAAAATAAATGCCACCCTATGTTATATTCCACCATCTTTTAAAAAGTATTGGAAGTGTGCCCCCCCCCCCGATTGTTGTCTACATCAAATAGTCGCAACACGATCTACCAACACTTTCAAATGTAATTAAGATATACTTTGGTGCATCGTATGTTGTTGCAACTAGTGCTGCTAAAGATTAAATTTTGATTGATCCATTGATAACAACTATATTCATTATTGTCAGAGTGATAATCTCAACACCGTCTTCCTTATGTGAGAAATTGTGGGGTGGCTTATACCCAAGGCCCATATCCCTTGAGATCTATGAGGGTAAGCCGCCTAAGGCCAAAATTCGTGGGATGGGTGACCTTCTTAATACTTTATTTCAAGTGCACCCTACTCTTTATGATCCACCATGATCATAGTGAAGGTATCTAGGAGAGCTGAACATTTTCAAGCAACCAAATGTAAGCTTAAGGTATGTAGTCCTACTAGTATGGTTTGTGATGGTAAATAGTTTGTAGTACATAAATACATACCCAAGTCTAAAATGTATTACATATACGACAGAGCCCATTTACGAAAATCTTTGAGCACCACTTCAAAAATTTATAAGATCTTCACTTTGACCCCACAAATACAAGGTCCAATTCTTAATTTCCTCCTTTGGATTTGCTAATGTGTTCATGAATGATTTCTTGGTTTATCAATCCCCTATATATGTTGGAATGTTGGAAGTGTCCACTTGAGTGTATTTCACTCTATGTTGGTTGTGGAATTTTCATGGACACGTTGTGAGGTTAAAATAAGATTTATCCAAAGGATCTTGAAACATGGGAGATGATCAATCTTAAGGGAAAAGTTGGCCATGAATGATCCTTTGGATTTGTAGATTGCCCGTAGATTATAACAATTGAACAAAGGGATACATAAGAATATGCCATGTTTTATCCCCCCGAGAAGACATTTAACCAATCAAATGCACTTGGAAAATTGAGCATAATGCTTGTGTGGTCCACTAGATAGGAACAACTCAATAGTTGAGCACCTCCAGAAACTCTCATGCCAAAACGTGCAAGCCACAATAGGCTAGCCACCTTGCACATGGAATATGTAAACTGTTCTATATTCCTAACTAAATATATGCAGAATATACTTTGAAAATCAAAGTGTATCCATGAGTTAAGGTAAAACGGTTGATGTGAGCAAAAAAATACCACCTTTACATGAACATACTTTTTTTCCACTTTTATCAAATAAACATCATTGATATTCATGCAAAGTTTTGTGTTGGAGTGGCAACCATCGATTGGAGTCAACACCGTCACATGAGCTTCAAACACACCAAAAACATGATCACTCCCCACTTTGACAAATTTTCACACGTTCTAATCATCTCCACTTGCATGGGTCATGTGTCTATGGATAAGATTTCCTTGTTGGCTCGATGTTTATAGATATTTGGAGTGCGGATGAATGTAATAGGTGGGGTTAATATAGAGAAGAAATCATCCATCAGCCAAAAATGATTGTTTGAGAAATCTGGGGCTAAGGGCTTGCCCTTAGGAGAAATATGTGCACGACAACTTGTCTACCTTTAAAGGAGACGATACTCTTCATGGGCATGGTAATTCCTATGATGTTTGTTTTAGGACTGTATAGAGACTTTGACCAATTCAAAGACCAACACCATGATTTATGTCGGCGGCAACATCGGAGTCATCTTTCTTATGAGAATTTGTGCACCTCAAAACAAAACTTATGTCCTTTGGTTGACAACCTTATTAAGAGAAATTCAAGTAACCTTCTCATCCAACAACGTTATGATTACAACCACGTGTTCCATATATCTTAAGACCCCAAATGGCCTTTCGCTATATATGAGTATCTTGAGCGTATCTTGAGCATAACGCCTCCTTATTCCTTTTCAGAGTATGGGCTCTATACTTACGGAGGACATTGAGTGGAGGGGAAAGCTTTGCAAGGACGCCTACTTATGGAATGGTCAATCACATAATAACCCAAAACAATGTATCAAAGTCGAGGTCAAGCACTTCGGTCCTTTTAAAAGAGTCGGGGTAGGGACGTAACACTCTCCTTATTAGCACAAGCATGTGAGAATGATCGTATGTTGATAATATTTGAGAACTATCTCATGTCGTCATAAAAAAAATCTACGTACAATTATGATAAGATCCTTAACCTTGAGATTTTGGTTAAGTCATGTGATGATAAGTGGAAGTGATGTGTGTTTATGCGTAGGTTGCCGGATACTTGTATTCCAAAGAAAACCCAACTGAGATGTATAACATGTACTCCATGGTATAACGATAATAATACGAATTATTATTTATTTAAAGTATTATCTTAAGTATTGATCATAATCCTGACACTATGCTATTGGAATTTACGTATATGTAATCTATGATTTAATCATAAATTATATAGTTCTTAAGTTCATGTGGTTTGCTATTTTTTTTGATGTAGTTGAATAGTAATTGTTGCATTCAAAATTGTAATCATGCATATTTTGAAAGCATTGAATACAAACACTAGAAGAAAACGTGTCCATTTCAACCCTAGGCCATCGCGACTCGCACCAAGAAAATGCATAAACAATTCAATTGGTAGGCAACCGGAAGGTACCCGTGGTGTACCCATGGAAGGTGCCCCCTGATTCCCAACCGAATTGATTTGTTTATGCATTTTCTTGGTGGGAGTCGCGATGGCCTAGTCACAAGGAGGGTTGGAATGGACAAGTTTTCTTCTAGTGAAATGAATGCAAGTAACAAAACATGGCTATTGAACACATGATAAATACATGCTTGGAAACAAACATTCATGACTTCCCCTATCCACATGACCCCACTGAGACCAACTATGCTCAAACTTCAACCCAAACTTTGTCAACGGCACCTAAACAAGTAAACACCCCAACCTCTTGATGAACTAAATCACCCCTCTTCTCAACTATACACATGCGACAAGAAACGCATTGTCAACACCAAAAATATGCGAGATATCATAACAAACCCTAACCCCTCTCATTTCACTAGCCTACCTATACTCCTCGTCCCACGACACTTTTACAATGATCTAAACCTCCCCCCTCCCACACACACACATACCTTACCATCTACTGGAGGCTCCCAAGCAAATCAAACATCGTCCAATCCAAATTAATTGTTGTACTAACATCCTTCTAAAACACACAAAACAACACCTACACCTACTAGATCTTCACAGACAATCTCAATTCCCTCTACGTCATTGGTAACCAAAGTCATTGCCACTCACCCCAACCAAACCATCTTGATAAACTCCTCTTTACCCAAACCATCAACCTCCTCCTACACCAAAAAAGTTTAAATGGCCTCCTCAAAATTCAAGCCCAAACATGCATCTTTGGCAACAATAACAAATAAACAAGCCAATAATAGAACGTGAAAGCAAGAAAAACGTTGTGTGGGACAATAAATAAATAAAACTACGATTGATTGTGGCTAAATATGAATTAGGGCGACTGCAACATAAAGCCATTTCTCTCTCACCAAATTAGGATCTGCCCTACCCAAACCATAAACCTCCTTTGGCACTCACCGCGCTTTGACAGTCTGAACTCAACTCCACCCACCAATAAACCCATTTGTCACCGCACAACTTGAACACACATCCAAGATGATCACAACAAACAACTCATTGTCTGAGTCATCCCATATATCCATAAGTAACCCGAGTCTAGATAGGCTCTCTCCAACTATTTATGGACCACCCTTGCATGCAAAGACACTCAAATAACACAAAAATGTGAAGCTCAAATATGCACAACAAACGTGCAATCTTCTCAAACAAATATTCTTTGGCCCATACAAACAACCATCGTTGCATGTCACTTATGCCAACTAAACCAAGTAGACACATCGGCCCACCTTCTCATTATGTGCAACAACCCAATAATCAAAATTACCCAACAGAACTTGGGAGTCTTGATTACACAAATTAATCATACCATGTGCACTCACATGGAAGCATGCACATATAAGGTAAACCCACCATACAACACCATCCTCCACTAATTATAAGAGCATGTCTTGGGGAATTTGTTTTAAAAACACACACACACACACACCCAAGAATAATTTGAGGTGGCATTACATAAACTCCATTGAAGCCCTCCACAACCACCTAATAAAACGCTCTCAAACATTCCCCTCTAGTCCATACAATCCTACATACAAACAAATTTTTGTTCACACTCCAAAATTTTTTTTGATTACATCCATATGGTTGAAACAAAAATTTAGCATCTTCACATGGAATAAACCATAGATACATAAGATTTTGATTGTAAATTTTAGGAAAATACATATCAAGGTATCAAATAATAAATTTGTGTCCCAAGCTTTAAAATTATGATATGTACAACACGATTTGAAGGATTGGAAAACATTAAAAAAATGTGGAAATGATGACTTTTTGGATATTATATAGAAATGTCATTGCTAAGAAATAATGGCATTCTATGTACATTATGAGTTGTAATATTTAATGTATTTTGCCATATGTGCACCCCAATTTGAACTCCTTTTGTTGATTGGAGAATCTCACTGCAAAGATAAAGCTATTTCAAGAAGGATACATTTTCCAAATATTAACTAAAATTGAAGACAAAGACAAAAAATATTGTTAATTTGTCTCAAAAGTCTCATCAGGGCCTTGTTGATGTTTAAAGGTTGAATTCCTCACCACAACCATGCTTAGCAAATGCAACCTCAAAAACCACCAAATTCTTACATCAAAAACAACACCTAAGAACCAACCCAAACACAACTCGACAACCAGAGGGTCCGATGGTTTTTTCAAAGGTGACCACATCCAACAATGATGCAATAATGTTTGTCCCATGAGACTAACCTTGAATATTGGCAAGTGGTGGAAATTGCCATTTTATTTATGGGAGAGTGTGGTAGAGAGAGCCCACCTTGAATTTGGAAGGGTCTCACCAAGCTCTCCACTAACCACCTCATGCCCACATCAAAAGTTCCTCAAAGAATTGGCCCTCACCAGTGCCCATCATGATTGTCTAACTCATGCCCACAATTTGTTCATGGGTGTCCAACCTTTGTGCATAATTCATTCATGAATTGTCTAAGCCTTTTGCTTAACTTCTTAAGTTGCTTGATTCTATTCACCACCCACTCACATGCTAAGTACAACAAAGTATGGCTAGGCATCATTATTCATCAATTAACCAACCCATCTCTTACATCAAGGTACCACTAAGGTACATCACACTCTCCATCAACCGTTGTCAACAGTAGATGTGCATATCTTGGATGCTATGACAATATCAAGTGTATGATATGCTCCAAATATGATATGATATGTATAGATTTTGGGTCTATTCATGTCTGTGATGTTAATTACTTTCACTAGTTAATTTATATGGAGATGTCAATGTCGTCTTGCCTCCCATAACTTTTGGTATCCCTAGTTTATACACCCTAAACTCCGTAATATCAACCTCCATAATGTCACTCACTCTCTAATATCCTGAAACCCTAGGGAACGAATGTTCGTAGTTCAAATCTCACTCCTTATTGTCACCTTTCTCTCTTTTATATCACAAATTTTGTCATTAATGCAAACCACCAAAGAAGTCAACCCACACCCTTGCATTGCGCCATGCACGTCAATATGTGGAGTGTCACCTTCTTCTTCTTCTTCTTCTTCTTCTTCTTCTTCTTATGCCACTTGTTGAATGTTGGTGCATGCATCCACCACATCGCCCGGGAAGGCAAAGCAGAGTGGACCACACCACAACATTAAATATATTGCACTTTGTGTTATTCCATAGTGTCACATGCTACACTAATTCACTAGTATCACACATCCATGTTAACACTACATAACTCCGTAATATCACGTGCACTTTGGTTGCCATAGGTGTGATACTATGGAGTTTAGAGTGTATGAAAATGGAATCCTAACGACAACCATGCATGGTGCACCAAAGAAACAACAAATATGTAGAACAAATTTGGATTAACATGTCAAGGATCTTCATGTGCCGATCATCTTCAATGCTATATTGACTTATGTGGTTATCTACTTTGTAATAGTGGACTTTGCAATAACAACAAGCATAACATTATTCAGACCCATGCAGTGTTTTGTGGGACTAACAGTATTCCGGGGAATATTCCCCAGAATACTGTCACTGCATGGGTCTGAATAATGTTATGAGTGGAGCGGCATTACATTGACCCTTTCTTTAGTTGAGTTTGTACCCCATGATAAATAATAATTGCAATGCCATCTTTGCCACATCAATGATGTTTGCTTAGTTTTGCACATTGTTCACATCATATACATCCATTCCACACCCTCTAAAATGTTGCAAGTTGTTATTTTCTATCTAGGTATGTACAATCACCCGATAGAGTATCCATTGAGTCTATCAACATGGCTTACCAATGTATGGCAAACGAGGTCAAAAAAATTCCTCTTGCAAAAACTTTGCAAATATCATAGCAACTAGTAAGTAATTTATAGTTTATGACCTCTTTTAGACACTAACTTCTTGAGAAATGAACCACATCTATGATGCATCATTGGAGGTAGTAAGCAACAAATTCTCCACATTAACATCCTTTATTTAAATGAAAATTGTGCCAAGAATATTGTATGTTTCATTCATAGTAATATGTATACTATGGACAATATGACAATGCTAAAAAATCACCCATGTTCCAATTTTGTCCATGATAGATGATTTCATTGGCATTCAAAAGATAAGGTATTTGCCTTTAAGGTGTCCATGACCTGACATGTAGTGGTATGACTATGTTTTGGAATTGTTTTCATCACTCACCTCCAATCACAAGAATAAATTCACACTGCCGCCTAAGGTTCTTCTTCTCACTTATGGTTAGTAGCGTGGTCTCTTAGGATTTTATTTTTTATTTTTTATTTATTTAAAAAAAATAGTTGTGAAGGTTTTCTTTGCCCATGAGAACATTACCAGAGGAGAAGAGGTTGAATGCTATATAGCCATGTTGCAACATCAACGTATCACATGTGAAGTGTCAAAATTGTTGGGTATCTCTCAATCTACATGCTCTAGGATTCATAGAGAGTATGTTCCTCATGTGGAGCCTTCAAGAGGAGGACACCCAAAAAGCATCACCCCTACTCAACACCGAACGTGTGTAAAAGCCATCACAGTTGGTGGATTAGATACTATTGTAGACGTGAGAAATGCTTTGAGTGAGCACTTGAATGTGGTAGTGAGCACCAACACAATGAGGTGTGCACTTCATGAAGCAGGTTTTGGGTCATTAAAGAAGTAAAAGAAGCCGTTGCTCACAACCAAGAATGTGCGTTGTAGGTTGGAATTTGCTCAATGTCATCAAGATTGGACTATTCATGACTGGCATAGGGTGATATTTAGTGATGAGACTAAGATCAGTTGATTCCAATTTGATGATCGCACTCGGTGTTGGGGTGAGGGATGAAGAATCTCAATTTTAAGCTTAACATGTGAGTCAAAGAGTTAAACACGGAGGTGGTCCAACTTTGTGTGGGGTGCTATGACTGCCCATGGGATAGGTTATATGTGCAAGATAAAGGGAAAGTTGTATCTTAGCATTCTTCAAGATGGATCGTGAAGACAATTGAATGGTACCATTTCAACCCTTCTTGTATCATATTTCAACATGATAATGACCCTAAACATACTACAAAATTAGTCAAGCAGTGGTTGTCAATGCAAATTTTTGATGTACTTTCTTGGCCTCCTCAATCACCTGACCCAAATCCAATGGAGCATGTGTGGGCACTTGTGATACGGAAATTAAATGAGTATCCAACACTAGCCAAAGGAATATTGCAATTGTGCAAGGGTGTGAAAGTTTCTTTCCATTTTATTGACACTCTTGAGTAGTGTTAAAAGTTTTATCATAGCATGGCCACTCATATCCAAGATGTTTTAGCTTCTAAAGGAGGGTGGACAAATTATTGATCTTTAGGTGGATGTAGGTTACCAAATTGAGTCAATGTATATGGTTTTCTTCATATCATTGTTTCTCCATGTGTAGGTTTGCAATAGACATGAGACTTTGGAAATGATGTACTACATTTACTATTAGCTTACATAAGTGAAAGTTTGTATGATATTGTTTTTATTTGCCTAGCATTGTGTGAGAAAATTGTTGTACTGAGTCACTGACTCAGTTTTGAAAGTTAGTGTATGGTGGAATAATATAGTAATCTATTGGCTATTTCTATTTTTGGTGTATCATTGAATACTCCTACACCAACTATGTTTCCGTTGCCATCATTGTACGGAGGTGTAAATGAGCCGTCTATGTAATATGATTGGTGACGGGGATATCTTAGTGGGAGGAGGTTGGTAACTTGTGGTGGTAGTGGTGGTGTGTTTTGGGTGGTAAATTTAGGAGGTGGGGTGGGCTCTTAACCACGCCTTAGAAGTTTTGATGGTTGGTGGTGGTACTGGGTGGGATTGTGGGTGAATAAGTAGTATTGATTGTGAGCAGAGGATTACAAAAAGTTTGGAAAAATTTATGTATTTGTGATTGGATTGGCGTGTTTGAGACGATGAGGATGGAGGTGAAGAGAGGCTCTTTATCGTTGTAATATGCATGGAGGGTGGGGAGGTGTGTGTATTGAAAGTTAAGAGGGGGATTGTTATGACGAGGATGATATATGTTTGGTGGAGGAGGTTGGTTTGGTTGGGCAACCAATTGTCACATGTGATGACAATAATAGTTTCACTATCCAAGTTGTCTTTGGCTACCATTTTAGACAAATTGATAGTTTGGGAGATGAGATTGTTATTTGTAATGTAGGCATATCCATATCTGCCCATTTTGTCGCGACCCTTGCTAGCTCCCCTTAACTTATTTTTACCATTTCACAACTCTAGCAAGTGTCATGAGCGCTAACCTTGCACATCCCACACACACACATGGTTAGCTCCCCATACCAACCTCCAAGCTAATAGCTTGGTTACCAAATCCTCCTACACATGCATTCGGGACTCTCCCCTTAGTAGGTAGACAATGGTTAGGTGTAGACTTCCATTCATGGAAATCCAATCTTGAGTTGATCATCGCGTTGCCGGAGCAATAGTATAACAACCTGAAGCATATTTGGCAACTTTGCCCCCACGTTGGGCCAACGCTCGTGGAGGCCGTGATGTTCTGCAACGGGCGGGGTCCATCAGCAAAACCACCTCCCCATATTAGCCTCTAGGACTTTGGGTAAGGCCCCTACCCCAATGTTAAGTAACCTTTTGCCTCTCCTAAGAGTTGGGGCCAGGTAGAAGTTTTCCCTTAGCCGTTGGGGCTAAAGGCCCCAACAGTTTCAAACCTCCATAACTTTGTTGTCCAATCTCCTATTCTATCAAAGGACCAGTCCATCAACATCTACTCTTTGCGTAGATGCCGATAGACTCCTCACTTGCCCCATTCGAGCAAGTATTGTGGGAGTTATGCCTATCCTAACCTCAGTAGTCTTTGGCGCCACTCCTAGGCCATTTGTTGTCCAATCACAACGCCACTTGGAGTGTTGGGCATTGTCTTTAGGAAACGCCCCACTCAAATTGCCATATCTCCTAGCTCACACCTCCGATTGGGGAGTTCTTGAGCATTCTAAAATCCAGACGCCATGAGCTACCCAATGTTCATGGCCTTATCCTTGTGACTCCTAGTTTCCGTGGGTGGGAGGCGTTCTTAACGCCCAGTTCCCTCACCCACACTAGGATCACTTGGGCCCTCTCGCCTATGGCACCACAAGTCCCGGGTGTCACTCCGAGGGTCCCCTTTGTGCCCATGGGCACTGCTCATGGAGAGGTGCGCGACACATTGTATGGAGTAGGTTGGGCCTAGCAAACATAAGATTTTCTCACTTTCTTGTTGAGAGTGGTATTGTGTAAATGTGGTGGGCATGTATGGGGGCTTGAGAAATAGGAATGTGTGAGTTGGATGGTGGTTATTAGGGTGTCAAAGATTGGTGATGGAAAAACATGGTGGTTGTGTATGGGGGAATATAGTATTTGGTTGTTTTCTAGGTATTAGTTTGATATATATGTCAATAATTTATGTTGCAAAGTCCTTGCAAGGGGAGGGGGTTCAAGTTGAGTGTGGGCGTGTTTATATTTACCAAGTATCTTTCCCATAGCTAGAATCATCTTTTAAGTGATATGGTGGCTTCGTAGTTGCCATCATGGTCATGTATATATACTAGCTTGGTGATGGTGTTTACTCCAACATCTACCAAGTTTGAGTATTTCTTGCAAAGTGCTATGTTCATCTTTTGTAAATTTTCCATGCATGCTCCTCTTGTCTCCCTTCTACTAATGTTTTCAAATCCAATATTAAAACAAACAATGACATGAAATTCATCGGACAACCTGGTTTCTTGGTTTACCTTTTCTTGCCTTGGGAATTGAGTGAAGTGTAGGTGGCTACCCAAGATAGCATCCAGTCTTTCATTCGGGTAGAGTCCTTGTGGTATTCTTGGGAATGTGTTCCATATCGTCCACCTTGCTTAATGATGTGTCCGCCACGAGGGACTCTTAATCCCTACATCTCTATGTCTCAATCATTTTGCCTTGGTATGTTGTGTGAGCTTCATGAATTGGATATCCAATCCACATTTGAATGACCATTCTGTGCTTGGAAGTGTGATTTTACGTTGTGTAGGATTTTTGTGACCTCGAATTCGCGGAGAATGGTTGGTGAGGACGACACGGTGTGTGCTTCAGTGATGGACTTCCTTCTCTTGGCATTGTGTGGCATGTTTGCGTTTTCCTTCCTCGATTTTTGTAGGGTAGGGTGGATGGTGTGTTGGCGGCTAGGTGTATGATGTTGGATGTGTTGGCAGTTCGCGGTGGATTGGTGTTCATGAGAGAAGATTTGGAGTGAGTTGCCCCCATGCTTGGGGGAGATATCCTCCAACTCCAAATCAAGGTCGTAATCATGATAAGAGGTCATATTGGGCTCCTTGAATACTTATATTGGTTGATTTACTGCTTCATTATGGCCCTCCCCTCATGGTTGGCGATGAATGTGGCATGGGTGAACAATATATGTAGGTGCGAGTTCGGTTCAAAGGGTGAGCTGTTTCAGCTTGAGAGAGGTTTGAATCGGGTCTCTACTTGGCAATGTGTGGTTGTCCGCTTGTGCTAAAGGGGAGGTGGCCAATTTTGGCGAGGTGCTATATGATGTCAGAGGGGTGTGGACTTGGATTCGTGGCTTTGTGTGGCTATTTGCTTACTCCAGTAGAGAAGTGTCAAATTTTGGTGAAGAACTTCGGTTGGTAGGATAAGCACATTTAAAAAAAATTCAAAGTTGTATGATTGTTTTCTTGCATTTGGGGGAGGTGTGCAGGCTTGGCGAGGTATTGGGTGTAGTATGATAGGTTCATAGCTACTTATGCATCCCGGGGTGGTTGTGTGCTTGTACTATGGGAGATATGGCCAATTTTGGCAAGGTGTCATGTGTTCAAAGGTGTTGTACCTTCTATCTGGGTGAACAATTCATGGCGGCTATAGGCATGGTGTAATTTGGGGTGGATGGCGATTTGTGGATGTATGGCAAATGGTTTTTTTTTCAAAAAAAGAAGATTTAGAATAGTCAGTTGGTTTAATAATCATGTTGGTGTGCATGCGTGGATGCGGAGGAGTGTGTTGTTGGTATTGTCGTGGTTGATATTGTGTGCATGAAGTGGGCATGTTTAGTTTATTTGCGATGTTGGCTAGGTGGTGTGTTTTTTGATGTGGTTTGGGTGCATGCATGATGGTGGAATCTTTGTTGTTTTTTTAGGTAATGCCATAAGTTGCTAGCCATGGTTAAGGTGTTGGGTGTGTGTATTTGTGGCTGCAAGTGTCATTGGTGGGTGCAGGCTTAGTTGTTTGCTTTTGTGCGTACTGTTGTTTGTGTTTTTACATTGTGTACATCTATTCATGTTGGCTTAGCCCAGTTAGTGTTTTATGACCAACATTAACTTATTTTTACTGATCAATAACTTTTAGTTTATTGGGATATTTTTAGTAACTTCTAGTTAGGGTTAGGTTTAGGGTTTTGCTACATAAGGCAAGGAATATGACTTTGGAGTTGTTAGTTGTTAGTAGTAGTTTTTTGAGCTAATAGTTGGAGGTAGGTTATGTAGTAAAGTTAATAGTGTGAGTTAGGTAGTTTGAGCTAATAGTTTTTTGAGTAGTAGAGTTAGGTTCTTAGTTCTTAGTAGCGAAGATGTTAGAGGATGTTTGTGAGATAGGATTTGATATCCTTGTAAGAGGTTTTGAGTTGAATATGGATTCAGTATAGGTTTGAGACAACCATATTTGAGGCATTCTCATAGTGATAGTATTCTTGCAAGTATGGTTGATGCTTAGGATCAACAAACTCCTTTTTGGGATCTTTATGAGGGGGTGCAGGTTAGAACACTACACTAAAAATGATATTTAGTGTTTGAAACACTAAATATGAACATATACAATAAATATCAATAACCCTATGAAAGTAAATAACATTAAATGTAAACTCAAACACTAAATATCAACTTTGGTAATATGTGGAAGTTACATGTTTTAATTTAGTGTTAACAAGGACATGAAAAAAGGATATAATTAGGGAGGTGGCAGTAGGGAAGGTAACGACACATTTATGTCTAACACTAATTGTCAAGGAATTGAAAATAATGTTGAGCAGGGTAGGGTGGTAACAACATCAAATATAATCAAACACTGAATATCATTTTTAGTGTAGTAGAAAACTATGCCAAAAAGAACATCAAGTGAAATCCGCTGCAGTGATATGCAGTTGCCAAACGACTGCAGATTTGTTTTTTTGGTTAAGCGACTGAAATTTCAGGAAATGGGGGGCGTGTAATATACCATTGGAAAGGTCTTCAAAATACCTTTCCAGTGTATATTACACGCCTCGAAATTCCTAAATTTCAAATTTCAAAAAGAAAAAAAATTGTAGTTGTTTAACAACTGCAGATCATGCTCGTCAAAAGAACCGCAACTGATTTTGGCTACGACTTTTTTGGGCATAGTTTTCTACTAGTGGAATGATTGGTTGGGTTACATGGTGGTCGAAGAAGATGCCTAAGTAAGGTTGTGAGGTGTTAGAGCTAGGAATGTAGATCTAGGCCAAAATATAGCATATTCAAGACCAATGTTAGATTGGATGGTAGATTAGGACTAGGCATACCTTAAGGAAGAAAAATGACTTCCGATTCACCATCTAGGAAAAGTGGGGATGAATAAAAGAGATTCATGGTTAGGTGTAGTTCAAATTGGAAGACGTAGTTGTAGATCATGGCATATCATGTTGGGATCGCCATAGTAGCGGAACAACATGTTGATTTTGGCTAGGATTGGTCATGTTTTAGAAATTAGGTCACATCTCGGGAAACCAATGACTTGGATAGGGTGGTAAGAGGCCTAGACCACAATTTAGATGGAGAAAACCATGACCGGGAGGCTTGGGGCGAGAAACAACATTAGCATGCTTGCTTTGTGGTGGATGTGTGACGGATTGGCAAGGAGTTGTTTGTATTATGTAGGAGTTGAGATATGTTTTGTTAGTTTTTATGAGGTTTTCTTGGAGGTGTGTGAAGATATAGTTGTAGGTTGGGGTGCACTGGGGTGTGTGGATGGCGTTGGGCAATAGTGTGTGTTTCAACATTCCGTGTGGATTTTGAGTGTGAGTTTGTGTATAGCATATAGTATGTTGATATGTAGGGGAGGAACTTTGTATATGTATGAAAGTGTAGGGATTGAGGGTTGTGAGGAGTGATACTTGACGATTGGTAGTGCATTGGGGGTCGGAGGTTCGGTGCTAAGAGGGTTTGCGTGTAACTTGGATATGTTGTTGATGGGGGAGGTAGTGTATCCACTAAGGCAGAGGCAAGTGGGAGTTGTTGGAGTTCTTAGCGCTCCACTAGAGCAGGTGTTGGTTGGTGGTGTTCTTGGCATTCCATTGGTAGCGATACATGCTCGCTTGACTTGGTTGTTGATCCAGGATGGCCCTACTCCTTGGTTGGGTTGTGTTGAGTTGTGGTTGAGTTGAAGGGTAGGGTCGGGTTGAGAGAGCAAGTAACCGTGTGAGTGTTAGAAACATTTTTGTAGCTATAGGGCATTTGCTCTCATACAACAAGACCTAGCGGCATTTTGAAGTAGCACCTTTGTAGGAATGATGTGTTTGGCTTCAATCCAGGGGTCCTATGGTATGCGTGGCTTGTGTTGTTTAGATATGGGCTTGCAAGGCTCTTTCCAAAGCTCGTATATGGGATGTGTTTCGTTGTTTGTATCTTATTGTTTGTTGTATATTGGTTGTATGTGCTTGTTTGTTTCAGTTCCACCGATGTTATTTTGTGCATTATGGTTTGTTGTAAAGTAGACTTGTTTGTGCGGTTGCAGGGGAAAGTGTGCAATAGCAGGTCACTCTTCACTCCTCTCCAATCTCAATAAAGAATCATGCTTCAAATGATGCCCAACCATATTCCTCCATGGTGGTTATAAATGCAGTGCCATAGCAAGGCATGTGATGACATGCCCATGGAATCTTTGGGAAAGGAACGAAAGTCTATCTTGGAACATGGGTAAATAAGCCCGCAATATACCACATTCAATGTTATAATGTTTCAAGTCGAGCAAAATTTCAAAGGGCTATTTAAAATAATAATATAATTCATCATTTTCCTATGTAAAGAGTTGAAGTTGCTTAGGAGTGGGAAAATTTGTTAGTAAAATTTGAGACATCAATGTTTTGTGGGTGCATCTGATGAGGGTGGGATTCAAACCCACACCCTTTCCATCTCAAAGTCCATCCTGACTATGCTAACTACCTAATGTCGAGTGAGAATGTTGTGGGTAATATCAAAATACACTCTCATCTTGCTCTATATTATTGAGAACCACCAAGGGATTACCTCTGACTTGAGACAATAGCATTTGTCCAATAACCATGCTTACTTAACCCACTCCACATTCACATATGAGCTTGTGGCTATGATCAAGGTGAAGTGTCCCTCGTCCATGCCAACCTAGCAGCTAGCATCGTCTCTCTCTCATAACCATCATGAAGAAATGGAAGGAAAAAAACAAAGTATTGATATAGTATTAACATCTTAAAACTAAAACAATGTCAATATTACAACATTACTAAACAACTAGATGTTGGTCTCTCTCCAAAAAAGGAGGCTGCAATTTTTTTAAAAAAACTCTAAATTTATAGTTGTTTGTAGAGAATTCCACAATACACATCCTTACTACTCTCCATAAACATTTTCTCCCAAAATTAAAGAAAAATTACTCTCACCTGATACATGATCCCATTAAACACAACCAAGGAGTTGAGTGATGATGTTATGCAGAATGTTACACTTACCAGGAAGGTAATATTACTTGGGGTAACGCCTTACTCTAACCTCGAGGCGACATGGGACGGCATGTGGTGAAGCATTTATTTCTAGGTGGGCGCATTGATAACCATCATGGGCAACTATGATAGGGTGGGTGGAGTGGGATAGACGGCGGCACCACCATTGTGACCTCTTTCCCCTAGACTATAAGAGGATGCCACCTCGGTTGCCAACTAGGATCGGCACCTAAGTAAGTGCTACAATGTGAGCATGCAATAGCTAAAAATGATCGGCTCTCTTAAAACAATGAAGGTGAGAAAGGGCCTTAAGCACACTACCATAGTCTCCCGTGGTAGTATTTGATAGCATTAAGGTAGAAAACGAAAAACGGTGATTGGCTAACTGTAAAAATGGTGGTCCAAAAAGGATGCAGTGATATGCGCTTGATTGAATAGAACTTGTTTCACACCACTTGGGATCAATTTTAGGTGCTTTTTGAGTTAAGTGTTTTGTGTGCATCCGTATGCAGAGTATAATATTTTGATGCTCATATTAGGGAGACTTCATTGTACATGAAGGGGGTTGAATTACTTGCCTCTTTAGGAAAATGTAACTAATTAAGTACATGAAATCAAATTACAAAACAACTTGCACTCCTCATCATGTCTTGTACTTATCTCTGGAAAACATTGCACAAATTTCAAGCCACTATTTTTGGGCAAATCAACTTATTTTCACCATTTTCCGATTTTCTACCCTAGCATGCATGTTCGTAAGTCATTCATGGCAACCCAGGCCCATTTGGTCAAATAAACAACACGTGACATTCACCTTGGAAAAGTAATCAAACTAGTGATTGACCACATTGGACAAATGCAAATCTCGTATTAACTTATTAACTTAGTCATAGTTTTTCCGTAGATAGATTGATGCTGCATTTCTAGGTTTAAAATATGGTCTATTTATGTATATTAAGTTTCCATGATTCTATTTGATAAATGTTGATTTTATCTCCTAGTGTCGTTATAGCATATTTTTATAACTATTGTGTAAACCACAAAAGTTTTCATAATCTAGTGGTTGATGAGATGCATAATATCTAAATTTCTTTGGGACTATAATTTTAAAAACTCAAATAATTATATCCAAAAATGATGTAGTATTTCGATGTGACACTCAAATAATAATGCAATAATGCAATAATGCATCATGACCACGGGGCAAGCATGGTGTGTGATCCGAGGACTTTTCCTTCGTTTTCCATAAACTCTAAACCCTAACCCCGCCCCCCTCCCTAATACACACACTTGTCCAACACATCTTTGCACATAAACTAATGTTTCCAAATGGCATCACTTCCTCTAAAAAATTATTGAGTCTTTTTGTTTTATGTATTTTTAGACATCAAAATATGATATCTTCTCAGTTTACCGACAATGATTGTTAACATCTCGTTTGTTGTTGCATTCGCATGCCCAATTTAAAGATAACCGCAATAACATGTGCTTGGACATAATCCAAGTCTCCAGACAAAGTCAAAGTAAACTAGGATCCTCATAGGCCCTTTTGAAATGTGCCCAACATGCCTACTAATAAGATGGTCAATGCCAAGCCTACATTTGCAGAGACGGGTCCACCATGTTTTTAAAGTCCAAGGGTTGACAAAATCTCTGAAAAAGGGGTGGTCTAAGCAAAATGGACAGTCTACCCCACATTAAATGGCTTAGTTGTCAAGTGATCCTCATCTACTTTACCTTTCTCAATTCTTGTAAAGTAATGGCTGGCTAGGAGACAAGAATTGGAGGTTGATAACTTTAGTTGTTGCCATATGTTGACATGCATGTGATCTTTGCTTGCACTAGGCCTAGCCTCTTAAAGACCCTTGGGAACCAACATGGACTGGAATGGTGTTTCACAAGATAGACGAGGATGTTATTTTCATGCCAGCATTCCTAGAAACACCCTCCCACATTGTCGGTTGGGCCTTTGATGGACTTCCCACATCCTTCCTAAACTATATTTTGCCCAATCATATGTAACAAACATTTGAAGCACCCTTGCCACACCAACTTTTCATGTTGGTGCTTGCAGGCTTCCTTTGGGCATGCTCTCATAACTTTCCAATTTACATGAATGATTTGAAGTCATAGGAAACTCTTCCATACCCGGTGCTCGAGTTATGACGACCATTCATTGCATGGTTCAATGGCAATTATTGGACCCACTACAGTTATCCGTAAAGTTCCCCAAAGAGGGATGACAAAGTGGGTTTGATGCTTCTTTGAGAAACTATCTATTAATACACCAATGGCTTGTCAAGTATCGAATCTTATTTTGAAAGTTGGGTGAAATTTTGGGACCTCTTATTTCCATCTCTTAACTTGAAGAGGATAGTGGGATCTAAAATAGGGCGTGTGTACGGGACCCGCCTGTCCTAAATCTTGGATCAGCCTATGCAAGGTTAGCATGGCCCACCCATCCTAGCAGGTCAAACTAGAAGCCAACTTTTTAATAGCCCGACACCACTCTTTGTGTACGGTGATTTAAGAAAATCGGATGACTTTTTGTTGATTCTCAAAATCTCTAAGTTTGAGACTAAACCCATGGTTTCATCTGCTTTTACTTTACAAATAACTACACTTCCTCCCATATTTCTCTCATGACTTCAGATTTACCCTAACTAAGTTTATGTGGCATCCTTGTAGCATAAATGTTGTCAGTCCCAGTCCAAGAAAAATAATCCTCTCAGATTGTCAATCAGATCTTCAAAGGCACAACCGTGTGCTCCACACAATATAATATCATTTTCTAATGCGCTCTAGACATTCCATTTTGGGATAAAACTAAGTATGATTATTAGAGTCAATTAAAAAGTTCTCATTAAAGATTAGCATTTACTGTGATAATATAATTATTTCAAACTCAAACAACCATCCTGAGGGCCACTTCACACACGAGACTGAGAGCCCGTGACCATTACACTTCAAGCACTCTCATTGGTGGATTAGGCGGAGCCGGTCCAAGTTCGCTTCACACTACGCTTGAGGGACCAACGGAGTATGTGAATGCAAGATGGATGTAAAGTTTACATGCCATCAAATGGATCATGTTTCATGGTCACTTGGACTATTTTCCAAAACCACCTCTTGGAGGTAGGCCTAATACAAAACCGGGAGACCATGGCACTCCGAATGCTCACAATCGTTGATTTATTCTATTTTATCATGTGTGACGACCTGCATAAATAGACATTCATTGAAATAGCATTTGGTTGAGGGCCTGGTCACATATGTCTTCACAATACACTCGAGGATCCGTGACCACAGTACATGATTTTGAAGGTGTCTTGGGACGGCCTTGGGATGCTTTCTTTGGGGCTCTCACAGTTTCATGGTCACGGCTCTTGGCTATTGTGTGAAGTGACCCTGAGTGTATGGGGAGTTCAATATTCAGACTATGAATGAACACATTCAATATTAAATAAAATAATATTTTTTACTATTAATGTGACTTTTTGCCAAGTAGAGATGTTTATGTTCTACAATGTCCACACAACCCATTTGATCTTTGTTGGCATAAAATGACATCCACAATTAGTTATAGTATTGCGTAATTCCAAATAGTAAGTGAAACTAAATACAATAATTAGTGTAGTTGCCTATGAATTGTATTATAAGTATATCATGTGATATTTGAATGTAGTAAACCAACAACATCTATCGTGCATTTGACTATAACGTACATTTTATGCACATTAAGATTCACGGGGGGTTCACTCCACGGTCAAGTTGAACACCACGTGTGGCCAAAAAAAATCTACTTTTGGTAAGTTGCATCACCAAAATGGGTCAAAATTTTATCAATTTTTTTTCATGGGTAGATATAGACGGTATCTATTACATAGTAAAAAATGGTAACCAAGTTTGATGATCTGTTTTTTTAATAAAACATACCGTTTCTAACTAGAATGACACAAAATTGAACTAAAATAATTACTACAAAAAATGAAGATGACTAAAAATTTCAAAAAAATATACAAAAGATATTATCAATGGTTATGTATATGTAGAAAAAATCTCATAATTTTTAAATTGATCTATTCCATGTAATATAGGGGTAGCAAACTTTGGCCGCACGTGGTGTTCAACTTGACATGGAGTGAACCCCCCGTGTTAAGATTATAAGCACATTGTAGAGAGCTTCTTATTCCAATAGAGAAAATGTTTTTCTCTCGAGTGTTGCCACTTGTGAATCATGCGTTGGTTGAGACCCTCTTGAACCTCACATGGAAACCACACTCTAGCACTAATAAGATGAAGTAGAGCACCTTCTACAATATTCTCCTAGTATTGGTTTGGGACTATATAGGTGAAAGCATAGCATCAATAATCAACATCAATAGCGGTATCAAAGAACCTACCTACAAGTATCGACAAAGTCAAATATTGAATCTGGTGGGTAGCATGTCAAGATAGAAGAATCTCTTGTATACATGAGTTATTATTTGGGTCGATTCCATTCTAAATCATATTGATACAAGGGCCATTGTACATGGATATTAAGGTTCTTGCATGTCATATAGACCCGAATGTTATAGAAAATACGCATACCGTCATATATTGTACCCTAAATGGTGTCAAAGAAAACATCAAATCAACATTATTGACAGTACTCAAATGGTATCAAAAGAACACAATACCAAACCGATATTGGTCTCTACCATAAATTGAACCAATGTTTGGGGAGATTTTTGGGCATAACCGGTCAAGATTCTAGTTTTTCCAAGTCCAGCTAGTTACATGTTGACATCTTTCGGTTTTCCTTAATTAATTCGAGGCAAATAATATAGATTTCTCTAAAATGGTGGGTGATTTTCATGAAGTCTTGAACTTCAACCAGCTATTTTTCATACTCAATTGGTTAATTTGTAACTACACTAATTATCCCAATTAGGGAGGGAGGGCTAATAGTGAGTGTAGGAAATTAGTGAAGGTGATACTAAATTTCTTTACGCTATGAAATCAGTGCCATCAAAAGATTTAGGAAGCACTATACATTGCGGACCATTCACTAAAAGTACCGACACCGTTCATCTTGGCCCTATTCACTAACAAGCATGTGTGGGCCTCGGGGAGATCACTCCCTTGTAAAGTTGAACAACCACGTGCGAACACTTTACATCTAAAAAATCCTACTTTTGACATAAAGCATCACCAAAATGGGTCAAAATTTTATCAATTTTTTTTTCATGAGTAGATATACACGGTATCTATTATATAGTAAAAAATGGTAACTAAATTTTATGATTTGTTTTTTTTATAAAACATACCGTTTCTAACTAGAATGACGCAAAATTGAGCTAAAAAATTACTACAAAAAATGAAGATGACTAAAAATTCCAAAAATATATACAAAAGATACTATCAATGGTTATGTATATGCAGAAAAAATATCATAAATTTTAAAATTATCTATGGCATGTAATATAGGGTAGCAAACTTTGTTCGCACGTGGTATTCAACTTGACAATGGAGTGATCTCCCCGAGGTGTGGGCATATATATGTTTTTCTCACTCTACAATCACCTTGGATCGCACACTCATTTTCTTGAAATGTATGGTAAAGGAGCATGTATTCATGAATTTGGTATTGCTCAATATAAAAAAGAAAGTCCTCGCTCATTTTAAGACTTGGCAAATCAATGGGTGTCACAAAAAAAAATGGCAATTCAAACCAAGAAACCCTCCACATTTACCAAGACTAGCCAACAAACATCATGAAATGACCAAAGACTTTTAAATTAGATAAAAATGTTCATGGTGAACTGGATAGAAGCACTTTGTGCCCATAAAATAAATCTATGTAGATCCATATATTAGATTAGTTTGTGGATTGCATCAAAGATTGAAGTAACTTCATTCCAATATATGTTAACTCATAAGAGTTCTAGGTGAATACATGTTAGCTTATACAACTTGCCAACTCATACTTCATATGCAGGGGTGAAATGTTCATGTTTTCCACATACCAAACTAGTTTTTATATATATATAAGGTAAGTGTGCCAATGACCGCACGGTCAATCTTCAAATCCTTGTAAATAATAATTTACAAGCTTAAATCGTTTCAAATTTTGAAGGATTGCTAATTGTGAAGTGGGGATTCTCCTTCAAAAAATAAAAATAAAAGATATTATGATTTGTGAAAGCTATCACAAATTGAATCCATACATACACAGGTGGATCTCAAAAGCTTATTGAGCCCTTCACCGCACACCGTGCGGTACCTATAATAAAACACCTAATAGTGATGGTGCCGAAGTTCCCTCGGGAGTTCTCATGAATGAAATTTGTGCGGTGGGTGTGCGGTGGGTGTGCGGTCCTTGGGTTGCGTTCGGGCATTGGCACACTTACCTTATATATAATTAATTATTTATTTATTTTGTTTTGTTTTCTAGCACAAATTGAAAAATCATTTGCAAGAAGGAACCCAAGAACACCCACCAAGGGGAAACCAACACAAAATCAAGAAATAATGCCCATCCGGGGCCTAACCATCCAGGTGACAACTAAGTTGCTACGGTTCACAATAAGACTTTTGACCCTCCAAGTCGAGTCAAAGTTGGTACGGAACACACCAAACTGGCTATACAACGATATAATTAAATTTGCCTAGCCTTTGAACTCAAAGCCTTTGTAACACACGATGTTGAAAATAACATTCTAAGGAAGGATCACTATATTCGTTAATTTGAGACTTTCTCTTGTCTCAAATTAATATATGGATCACAACAACATGGTCTAATGTTTGGGTCATCCTACCTAAACCATCTTGATATGAGTTCTTAATTGGGTTCTTGATATGAACACCCGCTTCAAAGTATTTGCATCTTACAACATTCTCCAAAATCTGTGTGATTTTATCCATGTTCTTATATTTGTAACTGTCTCAAAATGCTGAAAAAGTCCCAAATTAACGAATATAGTGATAAGGGCTTCTTGGATCCCAACCATAGGGAGGTCACTCCATTATCAAGTTGAAAACCACGTGCAAACAAAGTTTGCTACCCCTATATTATATGCCATAAATAATCTTTAAAATTTATGATAAATTTTTCTACACATGCATAACCATTGATAATATCTTTTGTATATTTTTTGAAATTTGTAGTTATCTTTATTTTTGTAGTAATTGTTTTAGTCCTATTTTGCGTCATTCTAGTTAGAAACAATATTTTTTATTTAAAAAAATATCATCAAATTTGGTTATCATTTTCTACTATGTAATAGATACCGTGCATATCTACTCATGAAAAAATTTGATAAAATTTTGACCCATTTTGGTGATGCAACTTAGAAAAAGTATATATATTTTTTGTATGCACGTGGTTTTCAACTTGACAATGGAGCGACCTCCCCATGATCCCAACTTCATTGAAATTTAGACCCTAAAGGTCAAGTTCCATTCGGGTCGAGGGGGAAGCATTTTTTTATGCCTACAAATCCCTCCCCCCCCCCACAAGGTCTTGGGTGTCTCCATGAGGGTGGGCATATGTGCAATGTGCACTTTATTGTCATTTTCCCTTGTACACACAATGGGCCCACCATCATTTTCTAACATATCCTCAAATTGGAACTCTTCATTTCATGGTAACCCAGTGGTGTGGTCTACATACGATTTGGGCGAACCAACCCATACACTCGTTCCTTGTTGGATGCCTAAACCCTTGCCTCCAAGGAACCAGCGTGCCGTCTACATACCTACCTTGCATTTTGTGACCTTTGTATCCACACCGGGGGGAAGGGGGGGGGGTGGTTAAGCATTCTAACCTTAATGGTTATGTGTTCACCCGCGAAGCATGGTTTTCTCCATGGAAGTCATTAGGATGCATTTGCATCGAAAACCATGAACATGACGTTGGTGTCACCATGAACATATGGCACACATTTTCTCTTTTGGAAGAACAATTCTCGTTAAATATTTCACCCCTTTCACCTTTTGATAAAGTTTTACAAATGGGGAAGTTGGAGGTTCGTCTATGAATGCCCTTAACATACACTAGTACACTACCTATGTGAAGAAGGTGGGTTTATGTTTCTCAACGGAATTGCACCCTAACATGCCCCTACACTCAGCCAATACTTTGTAACAATATATAGGCTTCATGTCCTCACCCTTGTCAATCATACACCTGTATGTGAGCAGTAGATGACCATGATTGTAATTAAAAACGAACACCATAAGACATATGCAATGGAGATATTGGACTATGTGTTGAGTAAATATATAGAGAGATGTTGATTCGATAATGAAAAATAATTGAAGGTTATAAATGACGGTTTGAAGAGAAAAACGATCGTCACTTTGACCTCCTAAAACTTGACATTTCAACTCTACTTATGAATGTGAAATGACAATCACCATAATGCGCTAATTGGACGAGGCAATCCACTATTCAATCCTATGGCCAACATTGCGTGTGGAGTTAGAAGTGCCAAAATAGGGCCGCATCCCATAGTGCTAGTTTGCCCTAGTGACTACAAATTATTAAAATTTCTGATTGGTCGAGAAATGATTGGCGGTCTCGATTTACACTTGGTCACCTAAAATAAAAGTGACCCTAGGTGAGCATGTCAAAAAAATGGATGACAAAATGACATCACATCACACGTGTCCATAAATGAATAATGTCTGATAGTCACCCAATTTTTTGTGGCAAGACACCCAAATAGGTTGTCTCAAAGAAAATAAGGGCGACCCTGTTAGTGAAACCCTATTCTTAGCATAGTATGGTTCAACTATGTGTAACCATAGAAAAACGTGTTTTAGTTCTTCTTATGTTAAAGTTTTTTCATCAAAAACACTACATCCCAGTCTTAGTGCACTTCACAGTATGACGCGTGACCAAGGCTCTTAATTTGTGATGTGGACTTGTCGTAATCATGGACTTTGGACCACCGACCATGACCACCAACAATTTTCTCTAGTTACTTAGTTACTAGTTTCAAGTGTAAATAAACAACCCAAATATAGTACTACAAAGGACTCTCTATTTCATCTTCACATGTGCCCAAATATGATTTCTATGTGGAATACAAAACCGGTCTTGACAAATGGGAGCATGACATGTGGCAAAAATCGTTATTTTGGGGTCGGACTAGAGAGCCCTCTACGGAAGCATGCGGTGAGTGCATGACCCATCATTGATTGTGAGGGCATAGAACGCGTGATGAGGTTGCTATGGCCCAATAAATGAAAAGCAACTGCTTTGACTCTTGTATTATAGATGGCTCCATCCATCACTTATTAGATAGATACATGTATCATAGATGACTCAAACCATCAAACTGCAGTTTGCTTGAATTTGGTCACCTCGAGTGTTGCTTGCAAATACCGATATGATATATCAATCAAAATCATCAAACTCTATACAATTAGGGCCACTTCACACACGAGACTGAGAGCCCATGACCGTTACACTTCAAGCACTCTCATTGGTGGAAAAGGCGGAGCCAGTCCAAGTTTGCTTCACAGTACGCTTGAGGGACCAACGGAGTATGTGAATGCAAGATGGATGTAAAGTCTACATGGCATCCTACATGGCATCCAATGGATCATCTTTCATGGTTACTTGGATTGTTTTCAAAAACCATCTCTTGGAGGTACGCCTAACACAAAACTGGGAGACCATGGCACTCCGAAATCTCACAACCGTTGATTTATTCTATTTTATCATATGTGAGGACCCGCATGAATAGATATTCATTGAATCGCATTTGGTTGAGAGCCCAGTCACATATGGTTTCACACCACACTTGAGGGTCCTTGACCACACTAGATGATTATGGAGGTGTCTTGGGACGGCCTTTGGACACTTTCTTTTGGGCTCTCACAATTTCATGGTCACGGCTCTTGGCTCGTTTGTGAAGTGGCCCTTGACCACGTCAACAAACCATTGAGATAAGTAGGTTGAGTGGGTCCCCACCATATATCTTATCACAATACTAACTTAAAGTAGGTTCTATGTTCAGAAATGACGTCACTTTTGTACTCGAACCTTTAGCGATTTGTGGCTCAAAAAAGGCACCACATGATGCTCATTATGCAAATTTAAATGATGAAATATCAATCAAATTAGAATAATTGGGAGGAAAGCTCTTTCCTTTTTACAAGTGAAGTAGTGTATTCTCGGTGTTTGTGTGATATGGAATCTTGGGGTGAAGCCCTTATTTACTAGAGAGAGAGAGAGAGTATAAAGTATGACATTGTTTTTGTCTTCGAGTTGTTTAGGTCATATGTAATCCTGAAACATGCATCACAATAAATGGAGGGATTTCAAAGAATACCACTTCTGTTTAGAGGTGAACACCTTGAACATGAGCGATAAACCGACTTTCAAGCCATCCTCTAGTAGGTTCCCACTATGGTTCATCTGGATACTCCCCAATATGTTTGGGTGAACCATAATGGTAGGGTGCCTCAAATTTAAATGCCACCAATGTTACCAATCTTGACATTATTTTGGCACAAGGCAACTTAATGTCGTTGTTCACTCCAATACTCACTCCAGTAAAGATGGCACTTCACACCTCGAGATTAATTATAGAGGGGTACATTGTTTATTTTGCACAATTGAGCTTTGAAAATATGTTGAAAACACATTTACGTGTTTGGACCTCCCATAATGCAAAATATTGTTTCAAATCTTATTAAGAAAAACCACAAATCATAAAATTATATTACATAAATTATTATTATTTATTATTTGTTTTTATTACTCTCCTTGTATTCATACAAATTCAAAATTAAGTTCACCTCCCATGTGTAACTAAGCTCTAAAACATTTTGAGGACAACTAAGTCCCACAAAATTCTACCTACTCTCCCATAGTATCAATATGGTCTAGAATGGCAGTGGTCCAATCAATAACTTGAGTACACAAAGATTCTTTCACCTTGACCTAATCGTCAGATACCAATATGCAATTAGTATTACAGTTTTGATACCATTACAGTCTAACCTCGATAATGTCACCCTTGTTTATAGAACACCTTGATATTGTCACCCAAAACTTTGAAACCAAATTTTCTATTGTAAAACTCCCTCGTTATTATCCCTATCACCCTTGATAATGTCACTGTTTTTTCCCAAAATCTGTAGTGTAAGTGTGATGATAACAAGTAATATGGATGAAAAAAGGCCGGATGGACAACAAATTCTATGGATGACGTCGGCATCTCCGCCCGCTATGGCTAGTCAAGGTTCTCAAATTTTCAACACTATGGAGTTGTTAGGAATGGAAAAAATCCATGACAAGCTCATTAGAATTGGTGTTGCACATTTAACATCAATGTCAACAAAACAGTGTGACATTAGGAGCTTCTTTGTCTCTAGTGAGAGGTTTTTACTTGATCTCAATGACACATTATGATGTGCTATCTTTGTTATTCAAGCTTTTAAATTTGATTTTATATTTAAAAACATTGAATTCTCATCTTTGTTATTTTCTTTGGAACATTGTAGTTTTTATTTGGTTTTCTACCTATTTCTTTGATAATATCACATTATGCATAAATCTTCCAAATGTGACATTATCAAATATGTCACACGTTGTTTATATCACACCTTTTTGGTGAAACGGATGGTGTCACATTATCGAGGTTAGAGTGTATTGATGTTGGGTATTTATACCCATGCATTCACTTATGAAGGTCCAACATTGATTCACACATACACAAAATAAATACAATAATTTAGACGCCGAGAAATTTTGATGGAATTAGAACGTAGGGTTCTCTTATTTATAGAAGTACCATTTTGCTATATTATTATTATTATTATTATTATGATGTAGAAAAAGAACAACTTTATCATACGTTTCTTTAAAAGGGCTATTACTAAGTATTATTATTTTATTGTTTCAATGGGAAGAAAAACACGGTATTAGTTTTGTCATGTAATTTTCAAAGTGATAGATTTAATCAAACATTTCAAATTCCTATAGCATTATGCTCAATATTATGTATTCCATCATCTGTGGGATACTGTACATTAGACATACAAAATTAGCAACAACTGAATTTTCCTATTTCTATATTAACAGCTACTATAGGAGGAATGTATTTATGCGGTGCTAATGATTTAATTACTATTTTGGCTTTAGAATGTTCAAGTTTATGTTCATATTTATTGGACTCCTGATGTGTATAAAGGAGTGTGATTCGTTTCAAAAATTTATTAAATATATTTAAAAATATTTATTATGTTCATAAAATTATATAGACATAAAATAAATAAAAGTATTACCCTTACTAAAAATAAAACACAACTTTTATTTTAAAATTATTTATAAACTAAAATTAAAAACAAAATTTAAAATTATAGGTTTTTATTGATGGTAAATTTTTCATAATGAAATATATTAAATAAGTAAAAATTTTAGTATCAAATGCTATTTAGTAGTCTTGCATCCTTCAAAGACTATAAGCTTATGAAAATTTACTTAAAACATTCATTCTGAAAAAAACCTAAAATATTAAAAAATGATGACATGTAGGTGACCACCTGAATCCGAAGTTTACCTTACCTAATAGTGTTACCTTAGCCTAATTGTGTTGACACTTGCATGTAAGTGCACTAAATATGATATTTAGTGTCATCAATTCTACATAACATTATTCAGATCCATAACAATGTTTTGTGGGACTAACAGTATTCTGTAGAATATTCCCCATATTCATACTGAATGTGGGAATATTCCATGGAATATTGTCAGTCCCACATAACACTGTTATGGATCTGAATAATGTTATGTAGTTGTCTTGCTCACTACTAGATGTAAACTGCCCATGTAGTGTCACCAACATTAAATGTAAACCTAATGTTATTTCTCACCCCTTGTTCAAAATTTTGAGCATTGTAGATTTACAAAGTTGCAATCATTGGCACTTACTAAGTGATTTTCCATCCAAATTTATAGTCAATATATTCATTACATAAATATTATAGTTTAAAATATACCAAAAGTTGGATAATTGCAGTAAATTGAAATGACAATATTTGTGAACTTATTCATAAGAAGTGTCATTAGAAAAGTCACCATAGTGACATAAAATACCACCATATGACACTAAATTCAATATATAGTGTGGCATTAGATATTTACATGAAGCTCAAAGTGGAATTTACCCGTAGTTTACTGAAGGACACGTGTTGTGTCATCATGGATGAAGAAGAGTACGAAGAGGGATTTATAGCCCACCCACACTTATTGGTGCGGGCCACCAATGAACGGTTCCTACCAGCATTGGTTACATCCAGTGGCTCTCATTGGCTAAACCAACTCTAAAAGTGGCCCGTGTTGGTAGGAAACGTTCACCAGTGACCAACGCCAGTAAGTGTGGGTGGGCTATTATATGCATGCTATTTGTGTACTTATTCACACCTGCATGTAAAAATTAGGCCTAATCATGGCCCTGGTCCTTTGTTTTTAATGTCATATGTTAAACCATATAGAGGAGCCTAGTAATTTCCCCGGTGTTGTAGGTGTCTTGCTTTCGATGTGTTAACTTGCACTAAATGTACCTTACCTCTTGCCCAACTTTTAATCAATGTCGTTTACCTCCATCAAGTAGTTTTATTTATGTACAAGTGTGAATCTAACTTAATATTACCTAGCAATTGTGGGCCCTGGGAATATAACCATGGGATGCTTGGAGCTCGACCTAAATATGAGTCTCCCAACGCAAGGTATGTGCCCCATGGTTATAATCTTAAGGCCTGTGGACTGATTGCACATCGCTTAGTATTATTATTGACCCTTGGTAAGTGCAACTTTAGTTATAGAGAAAGTTAGCACTTGTTAATTTCAACTATGGCTAGCATTAGAATTGCACCGTATGTTGCATGTAGATTGTGAAGGATAATCAATGTTTTCTTTCATGTGCGTACTTAAGTTATTGAAGAGGTGTAAATTTGAGATGCCATGATTGGATAGAAAAGTGCACCAAGTGTCACCAAAAGAACCCAATGAGTTTTTATTTGGATTCAATTATGCATATTACAATTTGCACTACTTTCAAGCAAAGAGAAAAAATGTTGCATACAAGTGTACCTCTTCTCTCTCTCCCATCCGCGGGATCTTAAGAGCGACAAAAACATTTCTTAGGAGGCTTTGGGAAGCAAAATTCTAGATATACACGTGATCCATTGGAATTTTTATTCAAACCTCTTGTTCCACCCGATTTGCACATATCATGCCTCTAGGAGTGCCATGTTGCATCTAGAGACACGACTCCCATGTGATCAATTTCATGGACTATGACATTGCTTCACCTTTGAGGGTGTCACGTATCTCTCCATGAGGAGTGCCCGAAACATCATGGGCACAAGGGGGACCCCATAGTGACACCCAGGACTTGTGGCGCCGTTGGTGAGAGGGCCCAAGTGATCCTAGTGTGGGTGAGGGGCCCGGGCGTTGGGAATGCCTCCCACCCACGGAGACTAGGAGCACAAGGGTAAGGCCATAAGCTATGTGTAGCTTATGGCGTGCCAATTCTAGAATGCTCAAGAACACCTCAATCAAAGGTGTGAGCTAGGAGATATGGCAATTTGAGTGGGCCGTTGTCCCGAGACAACGCCCTGGTACAGCAATCGCCTGGGAGTGGCTCCCGGGACTGCCAAGCTTTGAACATGCATAACTTCCTGAATACTTGCCCGGATGGGGCAAGTGAATAGTTCATCGGTATCTACGTGAAACGTAGATGACGATGGAGTGGTCGATTGTTAGCTTCAGAGATCATATGAATAAGTTCTTGGGGTTTGAAGCTGCTCGGGGCTTCCAGCCCCAGCGGATAAAGGAAAATGTCTACTTGGCCTCAAGTGTTGGGAGAGAGACAAAGGGTTTCTTGACAATGCGGTAGGGGCCCTGCCTAGAGTCCTAGAGGCTTATATGGGTGAGGTGATGTGGCCGAACCCACCCGAGGCCCAACGGTACGGCCTCCATGGGCATTGGCCCAATGTGAGGGCATAGTTGCTTAGTATGACTTAGATTGTTGTAGTGTTGCTCTGGCAACACGATGATCAGCATAAGATTGAACTTCCATGGATGGAAGTCCACATCTAAGAATTGGTTACCGATTAAGGGGTGAGTCCCGAAAACAAAGTAGGAGGATTGGTTCCCCTCCTATGAATTATAAGGTCCGCGGTATGGGGAGCTAACCATTAACATGGCGGAATGCGAAGGGTTAGTGCTCGTAATCCTTGCTAGAGTTGGAAAAATAACCAAGATGATTAAGGGGAGCTAGCAAGGGTTGCGACAGAGGGGTCTGATTGTTTTGGATAATCTCAAAACGGGTTTCCCACAATTAGAATAAACTCAAAGAATATTGCCTCCTTTCAAAGATGAACACCTTGAACGTCCGACGATCTTCACTTAAAGGTAGGCATGTATTATTTGGATACTTTTCCCTCCACCTCCACTTCAACTAGTGTGAGATGGTTAGCAAAGCCAAATCGTGCCCTGAGCCACTTTCCTCATAGTTTTTGGAACACATACGAATATCTTATTCACTGTGAAAGTGAAGATTGTCATACCCATTAATGCGATCAATTTTAATTGCATCCGGTGCAAATAATGTTTTTAAAGCGTTTTTGTCGAGTCAGTTGGGGGTTGGGCCCACCCACACCCACACTATTTATGGGTGTTTTTGATGTCCTTATGGGGCCCTTGCTTATGTTGAGAAGTGTCTAAGAGGGTGAGGAGGCCTAGGGCAGTTGTGCACACTAGGCCAACCCCCTTCGGTCATGTGGCTCAGAGGAGGGTGCCCATACGTGGGAATGAATGAACTTGGATGGATGGATGGATGAATGGATGAATGAATACAACGGATGAAACGTTGGGCCCTACATACAAAGGGGCAGGGATGTGTGTTGCCTGAGCCCTGGTCCAAGATGGCGGACCCCGATTGGGTAAACATGTCCACGTGACAAGAGGCCAACTTGTGGGAGACCAATGGCATTGTTGGGTGAACATTGGGAGCTACAAGAGCAAACACTCGTGGCTACAAAAAATGTGGATTCATACGAAATTCACACGCCAACCCGTTGTGGTTTGACTAAGCGTATCCATTTACGAGGGGGGGGGAATGGATTTCAAAAACAATCCACAGTTGCCAAAAGAACTCACCATACAACAAGTCACACACAAAAACAAATCATATCAATTTACGTATGTTTCCATTTACAAATTGGGAGGTGCTCATCATGAGGGATTGTGGACTTAAACTCTAGTCGTGTTGAGAAGGGGGAGGGGGATGATAAACTTTGTGGGAAACTTACAAGATGGCAAATGTGGCTTCATTCCCATAATAAAATAAAAATAACGCCCGTAGCCATGTACCGGCATGACTATGAGCCCGTTAACCTAATGTTGATCATGGGTGTCCATGATGCAGCAGGAGGTGTTATGCCTCTTGTGCTTCATTCCCACAAGTAGTGAGCGTTTACTCAATGGAATTTGGGTGAGGGCATGTGTGAAGAGGTCCATACTCAATTTGTTGGATGCACCGCGGCTAGACGTTCGAGCGAGCCCCCCCCCAAAATCGGGGTGTGGGTGTCGGCCCCCTTTGACCAATTACCTTTGCAAATACTTTTGGCATTGAAACAACCCATATTTGCTCGACTAGGGTCCAAGGAAAAAATACCCAAAAAGGGTGTTGCCGATAGGCTCCGGATGTATTGGCCAAGGGGGGGAAGAAATTCTCTTCCTCCATGGCCGTGTGGAGGTTGTTGCTAGCAATGATGTTGAACCCCATTGCCAAATCGATCTTGTTGGGGATGTTGTCGGCAACCCCCCTTGTAGCACTCTTACCGTCCCCACAATTTCCACTCGCCATTCATCCCTTGTTGGCATAGCTACGATCGCCAAATCCACTTACGTTTGGATGTTAAAGACGGCACGAAGGTGCACACGGAACACCTTCACTCTTTTACAAGAAATAGCATATGTATTATTCTTTCTTTAAATATCCTATGGTGGGACTATGTTGGAAGGGTCATTCTTGAGCATAAAATGCTACAAATCAAGAGTAGTGAAAAGCATTTGTAAAAACGCCGGGATCCAACCCCGGTGCTTAGAGGTTAAGTTGTCATATAGGTCGCCTAGTCATGTTGACTTTTAAACCTAGAATGGTTGACATATTTTCAACATGTAGTCCAACCTCTTGTATGCATTTGTCATTTTGGTGTCAGTTCTTAGGTCCACAACTAACCATATACCATTCAAATTTAGGTGTCCTTATTATTGTTGTGTTGGAAGTAGGCACATTTACCTTGCCTTCCCCCAAGAACAAGCCGTTCGGCTACAACGTGGTTGCATGAAAGTATACGGTCTATAATAGAGGCACCTATTCCATATCGAAACCCCATTGACAATCTATAGGGTCCCACAATTTCGATTAGGCTAGGGCTGAATTTCGATGGGACCGGAACCAATAGTGCCATGACAACTGTCTTGGTTTTGAGTGTTGAAGTGAGGAGGAATGTGCATTATGACAAACTCTAGAGATTGGTAATATGTCCAGACCAACTTTTGGCTTCAAAAATTCATAGTAATTTCAATTCAAGGAATAAAACTACCAAACAAATTGTAGTCCTCCTTATCTCTATCTTCCTTATACAGGAAAAAATTACACCGCCTTGTACTTCTTCAAATTTAGCACAAAATCTCTAAAGTGATCGGTTATGGGCGCCTCTATTCTAATCATGTGTCCCCATTATGATGGGGAGGACCACGTCAAGAGGGTGCACAAAAAAATTAAAGTGCTAAAGATTACTCATCTAAGCACAAACAATTCCAAGATAGCTTGATGCAAATATTTATGGCTATTAATATTGAACATCGTGGCTTCGGTTCTCGAAAACTATTTTCCCTGGTTATTTAACTAGAGTTCATTCAACCTGAACTCTAGTTAAAGTTCATGCTATGGTTAGCTCTTTGAGCTGAGGTTGGTACAAAACATCGTAAAGGCGTCCTAGGGTAACAATTAGTCTAAGTCAAAAACTTAGTTTAAATTTCTTTGGTTAAGTTAGTAATAGCTATGGAATGATAGCCAACGTATATTCTCGGATATTCCCACTTGTAGGAATACTTGGGAATATTCTATGAAATATTATTAGTTCCACATAACATTGTTCTGAATCTAAATAATGTTATGAAATTGCACAATTATCATATTTACTTATAACCCATCCACACTTATTGGTGCGGGCCACTAGTGAACGGTTCCTACCAACACTGGTCACATCCAGTGGCTCTCATTGGCTAAACCAACTCTAAAAGTGGCCCGTGCTGGTAGGAACCGTTCACTAGTGGCCCCCACCAATAAGTGTGGGCGAGTTATTAGTGTTGACAACACCGATGCTACCTATCATTATTAACCTCTAGCACCACATGTAAGCGGAAAAAAATGGCATCATGTGGAAGGTTTTCAAATATCAACGTTAAAATGGATGTTAGTTTACAAATTTTTCTTAAACTGCATGGACACTTTAGATATATTTGTATTGAGAATTTATTATTATTAAAGGTTCCACAATGCCCCCCCCCAAATCCATTGATGATACATGCCATTTAGGTAGTAGAAAACAAAATCTAAACTATTTTGGTATATCTATTTAGCAGTTACAATTTGAGAAAGTTGGGATTAAGTCAATTAGGTTGAATTTTGGATATGAGATTTGGATACTCATAATTTTGCAAAAATCAATATCTCCTAATATATAAATTTCAATAAGTATTAATATTTGAAAATTTTATTCAAAGGATGACTATATATAAGATAAATCAATTATATACTATTGGAGGATTATGAAATGTAGCACTTTATAGACTATTTCGAGAATCTAATATATCCATGCGATGACCTATGGTTGAATGGAAGAGTCATTGTATAGTTGTTGTAATGAAAAGACATAGTTGAAGATTTTGAATAATCCAAAATAAAATAAGCATGGTACTAGTATACAACGAGAAAAATAAAAATAAAAAAATAAAAAATAAAAATCCCACGATTTTGCATGCTTCATTAGAACAATGTGTGCTATGCACGACCAACCAAAATATTAAATATTTACAACTGTTGTTTATCTCAATAACAACTTGTATACTAGCACACACAAGACAAACTAAAATACCAAAGAACTAAATTACAAACTAAAGAATCATTACTTACCATTATATCATACATGAATTATGTGAAGTCTCCAACTACCACATAACAGAGCGCCCGAAACTTACTTATACTCAATTAATGGAATACCATCAGCAATTCCAAACATCGGCTTCATCAAATCTTATTTTCATCTAATTCTTTACGCGAGCAATTATAATTATCGTAAATAGTACTTGCCATTATCATACATATATGAAGCCCCCAACTGCCACATCTATAAAGGCCCGAACATCAACTTCGTAAGATCTTATGATAATCTAAAGTATGAAATGCACCTACGCATAATATATTCAAAATTTATGTTGAGGTTGAAATTTTTTGTTCACCCAAAACGATCAAATCATCACCGACTTTAGGACATCAACGAAATAATTATACAATTTAAAGGCGCTTTCATTGTCATGATTAGGCCTCCGATGCAAATGGTGGAAGGGGGGGATTGAGCGGTGACATATGAGCAATGAGCAAGAAAACGTCCATAGTTTTACATGCACTAATATCCTATAACTGCAGTATTTTACCTTGAAAGTGTAGTTGGATGCACATAAGATGATATATTGTATGTTTTCTACCACCCAAAACTTGAGCTTACAATTCATTGAATCACTTTCTCCCATGACTGTGAAACCACCACCACAATCCAAAGGGAGAAGCTAGAACACCAAACATCGGTGGACATCCTTAAAGATGCTAGATGATATGTAACACTCGCCGTCCTCACAACAAGCATTTGAGGAGGCATACACGTGAACAACATCACCAACCTATTTGAACAATGCTACATCATGTAATGCCCATACCAGCATGATTGGAACAAATCCACCTAATAGCTATCAAATACCTCACCCTAGTTATGCTCAACAAACATAAGTTGGAATACCATCAACCACCATTACTACCCATCTAAGCAAACACCAACACCACATACATACAACAAAATCCCAATAACAAATTTTACAACATGATGCCTAAACCTAGTCAATTAGTTCATAGAAAGGGACAAAACAACCTTTAGAAGACACCCCCCCAATCAAACTCAATTTAGGCTACAACAAGTTAAAACACCATGCCCTTGCAACATCCACACCTAAGATGCAGAATATTGCTAGACAAAAACACATAATCCTGCTACTGGGCCTACAATGCCCCCCTGTCATTAGTTACTAATAGGGATCACTTATGGTACGAGGCAGTAGCATTGGTCCCATAGCCTTCCTCAATATACATGCTCCAAATTCACATACGAGCTCACGGCTATGATCAAGGTAAAGCGTCCCTCATTCACACCAACACTTGCGGTTGGCGTCGTCTCTTTTCTACTCCCTTTCCTCATGGTTTGCTATATTTACAACTTTTAAACATTTGTCTTTTATGTATGCAATTCCAAATGAAGTCATTATGTGAGAACTACATAACTAATGAGCCCCACAATATTGAACATTAACAATTGGAATTCCAACATGATTGGTTTCCCAAGAGGGTGTTATCAAGATTTTTTCTTCTTTTTATAAACAAATTTAGACTTTCAATGTGTCTTTGTGGGTCCCTTTATGGCCATCATAGTTGAGGATTGGCCATCACCCCAACCCTCCTCAACATATCCTCCTAGCCATTATAAGATCCTATTGCTAGTTGGGGGTGCATGCCATTAGCCCAGTCAACCCCCTTGCCTCCCAAATATACTACTGAACCCAACAACAAGGGCAACAAACACACCCTTTAAACTTGCAAGGACAGTCCCAAAAGAAATGAGGTCAAAAGCCTTTGCGGCTGGGGTGATGGGCAATTAAAAACAACACATATTAGGATTAAATGATGTCCAAAAAAGGGGCCACAAAGACGCACAAAACCAATTGTGGTGCGTCCAATATTTTGAAAAACACCCTCTCGGCAACAAGAGGGTGTTTTTCAAAATATTGGGCATTTTGTAGAAGCCTTGGAAAGGCCCCATGACGTGTTGCAGGTGTCATTTTTAAAGACTTATTGAAAAATTTAATAATATTTGGAACTACCAATAATGTCTCTCAAATGTTGGAAGACACCCTCTTGGCACCAAAAGGGTGTTTTACAAGCTTTTGGGCATTTTTCAAAAGCCCTAAGAAGGCCCATGGTATGTTGGGGGCATCATTTTTAAAGATTGTTTGGAAAAGTTAATCAAATTTGGAACCAACAACAATGTCTCCAAAATGTTGGAAAACACCTTCTTGGCACCATGTGAGCCCAAATTGATGCTCACATGTGTTGTTAACACTTGTAAAACATTACAAGTAGTGTTTTGTTGATTTATGATTATTCACAAAAATATAAAAAGAGTGAAGCTTGAAGAAAGCTAAGTTTGAAGCATTAGGCTTGTGTGGAGTGGATTTAAGTAGTATGAGGACATACCTTGGTAAAATGTGGTAAGTAGAAAGCCAAGGTTAGTTAAATGTTTGAATTAGGATCTTTGTTGATCAATTGAGGGAGGAAGGCTTAGGAGATAAGATGAGAGCCTACAAAGTAGGAGGAGAGTTCGAGGGCTTATCGTGAGCCTTGTGGATGGGATGAGTCCCTACTTAGAAGGAAAATGTTAAGGGGTTGTGATTGGAGGCTCTAATCCTCTCACCCTATTCTTACCTCATGCCCTCTCTCCCTCTCAACTCACTATATAATCCCTCATTCTTCCCTCACTCATCCTCTCTTTCCTTCGTGCTCCTTAAGCACCCCACGGGTTATAAGTGTGGGTGTGTGGGAAGCAAGATAGGAGCACATGTGTGTGTTTAGTTCTTAGGAGAAGAGCCAAGACTATTTAGCCTTGAAGAGGGATTGACCTCTTGTTAGAAGTAGATTGGCTTTAAGGAATTTGGAGTTTGATTGTAAACTTCAACTTGTTGCATTGAGATTCATATTGAAGTGAGAGAGTTCAAACTTGTTTAAACTTGTGGCATTTAGAGTGACTAGATTGTACTAGGTGCATTACTTGTAGTGTTTTATTAGTTATGAACTTGAGCAGAACTTTATAGTGAGAGATTTGTCAATTATGGATGATCAGAGTGTTCAATGGGTATGAAAATTTGAGGGATTGTTTATTATAAAGTATGGGAGTTGTGGTAAAAATTTAAGAGCTTCAATCATTAGGATGAAAGAGTTATTAAAAGTTGAAGGGGAGGGTGTCTAGGAACAAAGCAGCAAGGTTTGAAAATATGTATCTCTTAGAGGGTTATAGATATGGATACCAAAATTTGACACTACCTTTTAAACTTATATATCTATTTTGTGTCAAAATTTTAGATTGATTGGACGTAGGAGTTGGAAGTTATTAGAGTTTTAATGACCGGATGCTTTATCACAGCATTCATACTAAGTAGTTAGAGTTAGAATTTCATGCATAACTTTTGCATATGAACTCTAATTGTGCCAAAATTTGGTGTGGAGATTTTTGATAAGGTACTTAACAAGTGTACCAAATTTCACTTGAAGAACATAAGTTGGGTGGGAGTTATACTATTCTGAAGTTTAGTAGGAAGACATTGATAGAGATTTACATCAAGAAGAACTTAGAGAAGGAAGGGCAAGGATAAGTATATAAGTATTTTTTAATACTTGTATTTAAAGCCTATGTGCTCATGAAATCCACAAGCGAAGTGTCATGTACCAATACGGAATCAACCACGATGACATGTGATAGCACGGAATCAATAAGCGAGAACTCATGTAGTAGTGTGGAGTCGACGGCAAGGACTCGATTCACAAGAGGGATATCTTTGAAGGCATGCGTGGCCAAAGCGGCCGGGTGGACATTAGAAAAGGCTAAGGATATAACCTTGCCCGACATTAAAGAATGTAAAACTACATAATGTGGTGTTAATCAAGTTGTGTATATTCCAAGGGTAGATTGGAATTATATATTGGGTTACAAAGAGAAAAGTCTCTACATGTCATTATAAACTTTTCCACTCGGGCTAGGACGAAATCGAAGGGTGGAGGATTTTTGGTGACACACCAAGAAGGCGTTTTTGAGTTTTGAGAAATGTTTAGAAGCCCTAAGTGTTAGGGCGTCATTTTTAGTTTAAATTGAACCAAAAAAATAATAAAAAATCAACAACAATGTCTTCAAAATGTTGTAAAACACCCTCTCAACACCAAGAGCATGTCATCCTTCAAGTTTTGGGGGATTTTTCAAAAGCCCTAAGAAGGCCCTGGGAAGGGTCTAGTGTGTGTCCAAATCCCAATTTTGGTTTGTGTTGTTTTTTAATGGTTTAGGTTTTCCAAGGCAACATTTATGCGAGCTTGACCTTCATGCATGAGTTTAGCTCATATATCAAATAATGATAAATAAATAAATATTTATTTATTTATTGTGGTTCTATAGGAGTGCAAGCATGGTAAAGTGGACCAAAAAATGTTCTGGTATCTTAAAACCATAGTTTTTTTGGTCAAACACTTAAAACTAATAGCAAAATATTGTTTAAACTATATTTATTTCATGATGGCCTCTATTTTGTATCGAGTAATCATATGTAGAATACCAAGATTATTAAATGTAATGCTCAAAAGCAAATGGCTAGATATGGTTTTTGACATAAATTTCATGACCTTGACTATTTTGAATTTGATTTTTTTTTCACATTCCTTTAATTCATTATACACTTGAGGTCATCATCAAATATTTTGTTGGACATCATCAATTCAATGTATTGTTTTTTCTTCTTTTTTCTTCTTTTTCTTTACAATTACTTGTTCAATATCACCACTTGTACACATGTTAGCAGCATCTTCTATATTATGTAGGTTTTTTTATATCATTTTTGCCAACATAAATTGCTTGGCTTTGTAGATAAATATGTTTATTAAATGTCTATAACTTTTTTTCACAAAATTCAAAGTTGATCTAATGTGTTGAATCACTTTCACCTAAACTTGTGTAAGGATCAAGAGTTGTCCACTTTACCATGCTTGCACCTACATACACACTCTGGGCACATGTGATATGCAAATTGATTTAAAAAAATTATTCCAAAATTAAAAAAAACATTTTCCAAGTTCTCAAATCCAAGTGGTATATTACAATATACATATATTTATATATATAAAACTATGAATGTATTTCAAAATTTAGGTTTTAGTTCAATTCTAATAAAACCTGTGTACATTTATTTTCCTTGATACCAAATGGCATCCCCATCGTCCAAAAAAACATCAGATGTTGCCATCTTTAGATGCATAAAAAAAACCTTTAAAATTTCATCCAATGCTTCTGCAATTCAGCAACAAGTAAACTTCTTGAGCCCGGCCTCCCGATATTTACAAAGGTATAACTCGCTTCAAGCCTGACCATGACATTATTGAGCAGTGTGCATTCGTTCATGTGGACCCCGAGAAAATAACCATGGATGCCGTAGCTAGTGTAAATGTATACTAAATTTGCACTAGCTATGGCATCCATGGTTATATTCTCGGGGCCCACATGAACGAATGCACTCTGCTTAATAAGGGCCACTTCACACACGAGCCAAGAGCCGTGACCATGAAATTGTGAGAGCCCAAAAGAAAGTGTCCAAAGGCCGTCCCAACACACCTCCAAGATCATGTAGTGTGGTCACGGGCCCTCAAGTGTAGTATGAAGTCATATGTGACCAGACCCTCAACCAAATGCTATTTCAATGAATTTCTATTCATCCGGGTCCTCGCACATGGCAAAATAGAACAAATCAACAGTTGTGAGCGTTTGGAGTGCCATGGTCTCCTGGTTTTGTGTTAGGCCTACCTCCAAGAGGTGGTTTTTGAAAGTAGTTCAAGTGGCCATGAAACATGATCCATTCGATGCCATGTAGGAATCCATGTAGACTTAACATCCATCTTGCATTCACATACTCCGTTGGTCCCTTGAGCGTAGTGTGAAGCGAGCTTGGACCGGCTCCGCCTTTTCCACCAATGAGAGTGCTTGAAGTGTAATGGTCACGGGCTCTCAGTCTCGTGTGTGAAGTGGCCCCAATGTTATGACTACGTGAACCTAATGATAAATATACAAAATTTTGGATACATAACATTATTAAGCAATGTGCATTTGTTCATGTGGGCCCTGAGAATATAACCATGGGATGCCCCAACCTAGTGCGGATTCGAACTTAATATGAGTCTCCTTGCACTAGGTTGGGGCATCACATGGTTATATTCTCAAGTCCCACGTGAATGAATGCACACTACTCAATAATGTTTTGGTAGGCATTATGATCCTTTAGGGGTTCAACGTTTGGCTAACTTCAACTCAATGTGCAGACATGACAAACTAAGCTTTGGATAGAACAATTATAACTCAAGTGAGCTTGAGAAAATTTAATTTTATGTGTGGGATGATGTATTTACTCAATACCTGCGGGGTGGACTCTTCATACCATGTACAAACTAACATGAGTCTAAAAAAGGGTATTATTTGAGGCATTAGCGTACATAGTAAGATATTGTAAAATTTAAGAATTTTGAAGTAAAGGGCATGTGTACATAAGGGAGCCTTAGGGTGTAGAGAAGAAAAATGACAAAATATGTGTAAGTTTCATGTAATTTACATTTTCATCCACTGTTATCACATGGCAATAACCCCCAACGACTACCATGTCCATTATGGTTAAGATTTGCATTTGGGTTCTAGATTCTTCCAAACCAAAGGCTCCTAGAGCGCTCATCAGTTCCTTTGAGTTTTGCTCTCATGATTGTGGATTGGTGATATGTGTTTTGGGGTCAAATTATTATGAGTTACATCCTATGGATTAAAAGTGTTTAGTGACTCTCTCATTGGAAACTGAAAGTGGATTGTAGAGAGAGACAATGCCAACCTCTTGAGTTGACACGAATCGAGGGACGCTTTGCCTTGATCTTAGCTGTAAACTCATATGTGAACCCGGGACGGGTATATTGAGCAGGGCTATGAGACAAATGTAGGCATATTGTATATGTAGTAAAGGCTTATTTATTTCATGATTCATATATTTTTGTCCAGTGAAGGCTTTCACAACGTCGAATTGAAAAGCTTAGTAGAAATACATAGAGGGATAGATGGTTAATTGATATGTTTCCCCGTGTGTGGTGTGTTTGTGTGCAATTTTTGTTTTATTTTGCTTTTGGATAGTTTTTTCTTTCTTCATTTTAGAGTACATACGCAACATTGGAAGTTTACAATAATTTATTACAACATAATGTATACAATGGTAAGGGAAACATAAACAAATGCGCATAATAGGAGGGCAAGTTGCATGATGAAGGGAGGGAGGAAATGCACATGGGAGAGGGAAAAAGACAAACATGCAAAGGAAATGCTTGGTAGAGGAAAGTGGAGTGAGGACAAAGTAAGATGGTTGCCGACATGTGTCAAGAGACAAATAGAAGAGCGAATTAGGTCATTGTTTATCAATAGTGCAGATCGCCATATGAAATTATAAGATGCTATACTTTCTTGCAAATATCTTAATTTGTGAGAATGAGAGTTCTGAGTGTTATGTAAAGTTTAAGTGATCTATTTATGTTGATTATATGTCTCCAATGAAAAATTATAGAATCGTGTGATTCCAAATAAAACTCCACACAATTTGAGAAAAATGGCAATTACAACATGAAATCGAATTCATGCACGTGTGAGTGTATCACAAGGGTGTCGTTCCACCCGTTCGCAATTTCTTGCAAAGATAGCAAAAGAGAAAGATAAATTCGAGTGAAATGGGAGAAAGAGGTGTGTGCATGTAACTAGAGGGGAGTAGTTTGTGTAGGCCACTACAAATTGGATCGAGTGCATGTTGGTAGCTTTGTACTCAAAGATGTCATGTCAATGTCACATGTTCACATGTTCCTCCAAGCATGTACTAGACGGGTGCTTATTGGTGGGGGTATTAATGGCCATATTATGCATATTTTCAAAAACAACAAGTGTTTAAGTATCATATTTGTCATTCCAAGATTTTTTGGTGTGCTCTATTTTTATTGCTAGACACCGAGAAGTGGATAACTTGGTGGTACAACAAAGGTATGACTTTGCTTTTAATGCCCATGAGGAGTGAGGTTTGAACATTTGCATCTTGATATTTGTTTAATTCCAACATCCCATGTTTGAAAGATAACAAATCCTAAAAAAAATTTAGTTAATAATGGTAAACTTGTCCCAGTTTCACATGTGAGCTCGTGGCTATAATCAAAGTGAATCTCTCTCTCTCTCTCTCTCTATACTTAGTTCTTGACATGCCATTTAAAGACTGTATCGCTTTGAATAAAGACCCTATATAAGGTTCCACCTCAGGGGTCCAACAAAGGGAGGATAAAATAAAGGCTCAGCCGTGGATCCAGAACTTGCATCTACGGTCATAAAAGTTTACCTAATCTTATATTAAGAGGAAGCCAACCTCAGTACTTCCTTTCCAAGTGTAAACCGCTTTAGCAGTTTACACTAAGTAACTTCTGGGATTAGGGTAAACGTGACATGAGCTTGTAGGAAGTGGAAGTGACTGACTTCAAGCTTTGAACGTCAAAGGAAGCAAATGGCCAAAGAACAGGTAAAATACTCATTGAAAGTATTGAGTATTGTGTATGATGGGGATACTAAATGTATGATTATGCCGTATAAGTTTGTGTGACATAGATAACGATTGGGTTCTGCTGTAATTCACCTCGTGTACGTTACTAACCCTCTCCGTGGATTTGGTTGGTGGCATGGGCACAGGTGAGGCAGACCCTTCACAAATATAACGGCTACATTAGGTTTTGTATACCATCTGATTGCAAAATAGTGTGTGTGTAGATGAAGGTTACAAAAACATATGCAATGACCTGTTTTATTCTACATTGCAAGTCATTGAGCATATGATGAGGGTTACCACTTTACATTTGAATTACTGGATCTAAGTTGTAAAGAGACTCTGATAGGGTTTACATTGGAAAACCTTAGTAGTATGGAATACTCCAAGGTTTTACTAGTAACAAAAATCTTTGTAAGATGCTCCAAAGTGTTATGTTTTGACATTTGCATTGCAATGGGATGGGGGAATGATCCCACCCACCCTCCCGGTGTTTGATAGATACATAGATACATGGAAGAATGGTATGGCCTCTTGCTAAGAGGATGTTATTTGAAAAGAACTATGCTTGAAAGTAAGCTTAGCTTCTCTCAAGAAATGCCCAACTCTCTCTCTCGTGTCCCATTTGCCATCAAATAGTTTAAAATCTAATTTATTTAAACATTTTGTGAAAGAGAGCCCAATTTTGGGAGCCCAAACAAGCAAGCTACAGTACATGATAGATTTTTATGGCATTGGCTTTGATACCTTGGTAGAGACATAAAGAAAGAAATGGAAGAGGGGGACCATACATAAAAGGGACATACAAGAGGACATGCAAGGGTGGAAAGGACTAATCAAGGAGTAAAAAATGGTCTAATGCAGCAAGTAGGCAGATGTAAATTATTGCATAGGCATAAAAACAAGTGGTTGCAATAGTATTAGAGGAGTCAATAATGTAAAACACCACATACACGTAAACAATATGTTAAAGGATGTCATGACAATGTCACATGGTCATTTTTTTTAACAACATTTATTTATGCAACTGATGCCACCTACTTACTTGAAATCAAATATATATTTTGGGAATTTACCCCCTTTACAAGCAAAATCGACGCGTTGATTGGTTATTTGAAAGATGTGTTGCAACCATTCTTTTGAGGGGAGATGGATGACAAGTAGGATATGGTATTGTTTCCATCTCGAGCTGAGTTATAGGAGGACTTCTTTTAATGAATTGGGCAAGTGAGGATGTGGTACATGGTGTGTGATGGTTATTGAAGCACATTGGATTGAATGCCTAAAGTGGTCTTTAGGGTTGTGGGAGAAACGATGATGATGTTGATGAATCACATATGCATGTGAAAATAGAGTTGGACTTATGTTATACGAACATCAAACCTCACCCACATATCTATGGGTGCATATTTTGCACATCTATCTCAATATGATACCATAACTAAACCACTAACGCCACTTTTTATTATTATTATACACATAAGTTACGACTTTGCTTGTTTCTCAAATTTTGGTGTACTAGTTAAAGCCCGCCCTAGAAGGATATCAATATCATGATGGCAAAGAGGCCCTTCTTTTAAGTTTGTTTCAGTAAGAATTGGGTAGGTATATCAATGTGATGGCATTTTGTGTGAATTTGCATTGTAGTGTTTTTATGGGGTTCGTTATACAAATCCTAAACACATTGAAGTAAAAAAATTGGTAGCTAATGTGGTATTTAAGCTAGGGTGCTATGTTAACTCGTTGACATCATTACTATTTCGATAGGAAGGAAAGGTATGTGAATATACCCGCTCCCAAGTGCAAGGCATGAGCCATGCATGGTGTAGGTTTTCTTATGCTTATGGGGTGTGCATGGATGCAATACATGATGGGTGTTGGTGTTCTTAGAAATTTGGCATTGCTTGTTGCATTGAAGTGTGGGTGTGGTGGCACCGATATATGAAATTTTTTTGAGAACAATGAGCATGAACTCACATGTGGGTAAATATCAAGATAAAGGTTCAATTGATGCCATTTCATGTATAAACTTTGTCAATGTTATTTTTGAGGGGGGTATGTTCTATGAGTCCAAATGCAATAGAGTCGTCAATCAACTACACTCTTATTAACCCCGATTCCACGTGTAGTTTGGGTCAACATCCCCTTAGACCACCCATATATGGTAATTCAAGCCAAGCGCCCAACAACAAGTTTCATTGCGTGCATACACGGTTCACTTCTTGTTATTAGTGGTCGCTAGCAACCACATTAATGGAGTTATTAACAAACCCTTTGCAAGACATCCTCTACAACTCGTGTTAGTTCCAAGAGCTCGCCAACTTGTGCTGACTTCAATAACGCCAACTTGCGCTAGCTCCAACAACTCATCAACTCGTGCTTATTCCAAATGTCCATGTGAGCGGGTCCAACCTAAGGGCATGCTCACCTATTAGCAATATAGGGCCTCACAATGGGACTATGTCGAGTTTAGTCCAGGAGCTGGACCCATGCATCATGCCCAACCACTATTATATCTTTGGCCGGGGGGGGGTCTAGAAAGCTCTCCCCGGCCATAATAGCTTGGGTCTATTGCGGCTCAACTTCCAGCTCCTCTATAAAAGAATCAACTGTCAATATCTCATGATCTTTGACCGAGTATAATCTTAGCTTCAATTATTTCTACGTAAAGCCATGTGTATTGGAAGATATTAGTATTGATCATGGGACCCACAGTTTATGAAGCTCATATAGAGTCAACTTGTGGAACATATAATGAGACTACTCCCCTCTAAACGAATGTCATCCGATTGAGCATCCCTTTGTGTTTGCGTTTGGTGCACAATGTGTGAACATGCCCTAACACACACTTGGTCCAGCCTCAATCTTAGCCAGTGTTACTGTTGAGAGGTTCCCAATCTAAACATAGACCTTTCCGACCCGCATTGTCACTATTCCAAGCCATGTCTAAAAAAACTAACTGTGTTGGAACCCTAAGAAGGGTGAGTAACAAATAAGGGCCACTTCACACCAGTGTCCGAAAAGTTTTTGAAGTTTTTAAGGTTATTTGCCTACGTTTTTAAAAGGGCATAGGCTATTTTCCTCATGGCATAGGTTGCATCCTACAATATCAAATTTTTGTAAGTTGAAAACCTGTTGATTTTTTAAGTTACCCGCCAATTGCCTTCAAAACTAATTTTTAGTAGGTTAAAATCCTTCATATCTATTGATGTTGTAGGCTTTAAATTCAAAATTTAAGTACTAAAGTGGTATCCTTGGCAGGAATTGAACCTGGCTAAGCCCTTCACCACGTTTGAAGGCCAAGGATTAACCAACTCTTTTTCAAAGAGTTGATCATAAGTTTTGAAAGGTTGCTAAAATTCAAATGAGTTCAAGGGTGGAAGTCCTCACCATCTTCTGATTCAACCTCTAATCTTTCTGCAAGATATTTATCATGATTAGTAAACAAGAGTCGAAACTTTCTTGAATCCTTCCACAAAGATATAGCTTCCTGCAAAATAAACTCAAAGTTATTGGTTGGTCCTTCAATCGCAACCCGCATCACACTATCCAAGTGTGTTGTTGTCATTCGATTCCTCTTCTTCTGCTTGATGTTATTTTGCACAGAGAAAGCTCTCTCACAAGTAGCAGTACTAACACATTGGCATCTTGCAATGTCGGCAAGCGTTAGTAGGTTAGGAAATTTTAGTTTTAAAGAAGGACTCCAACTTATAGATGTCCATAAATCCTCAAAGGTACGATCACTCCATTCACCACTACCTTGCACTTTGAAAGCAAAGAATTCTTGCTTACAAGCTTCTCCATTTACCAATGGAGGATATGTTGTGTCCCCAATATGCTTTTCTTCTCCATATTGTTTCAAAAGCAAATCCAATTGCACAACTCCATAAGAACTCAAGCCAACTTGCCTTTGAGGCAAATTAGTAGGGCTCAAAATCTTAAAACAATCAATAATATCATTGTCAATAAATCTATTTTCTAATGCATCACAAACTGCTTGAGCATACAACCTCTGAAAAGACAAAGCAACTTCTAAATCAACCCCACTAGGATCCCGAATCATGTCTACACTATGAAATTGTGACCCTCTAATCTCGCTTGACAAACGCCTGAGAAATCCACCTGGAGGTCCAAATTCTGGAATAACATGAAATCCTAAAGAGGGATTGAAAGTTTCCTGATTCAAGTCACATTCATCAACTAGAAAACACATTCTAATAGTAGCTATTTCGCTTTTCACAATAGACCCCAAACAAGAAATGTCCACAAGTTTGCATTGAAAAATCTTAGACAATTTTCCAAGCATTTGTAAAATGTCTGCTAGAAAATAGAGAACATAAATGAACTTGAACTCTCTCAATTTGTCATACAAAACACGAGTCCCGTCAACACTAGGAGAGGAACAAGAATCACGCAAATATACCAATACAGACTCTAACGAGTCACATAATGTTGTTACAGCATGAAATCTGGAAAGCCAACGAATTTTGTGATATCTCTTTAATGTTTTTTGAGCATCGTTCAATTCATCTTGTAAAGCTTGCAAAGCCGATTTTCTTTTAGAAGATTTGTTAAAATGACCAGCCACTGCATTCAATACATGATCAACTTCCAACGACAATTCTTTACAACCGTCTGTTTTAGAAGCTTCCAAAGCAGCTAGATTTGTTTTGTGAGCTACGCAATGGGTAGAGGTAAGGAAAGGATTCACCTTTTTCAAAAGTGTAGCCACACCTGTGTTCTTACCCACCATGGTAGATGCACCATCAGATCCAAAACCTACACACTTACTCATATCTAAACCCCAACTCTTTAAAGCACCAATAAGTAAGTTAAAAATCACACTTGAGCTCTTTTGCCCATCAACAATCCACAATAAACCAAGGAAGCTAGTTGTAACAACACCACCTTCCAAAAAAGTAGCGAAAATTACAAGATGACCCAAAACTGAAATGTCAGTACTTTCATCAATCATTATGCCAAAAAATCTAGAATCTCGAATTCGGTCTAAGATTTGTCTTTGGAGTATAGTAGAAATTGCAAACATCATCTCTACACATGCTTTTTCATTATGGTACAACTTTTCGGTTATTGGAGTTTTACAAGACACAAGCAATTCACACAAAGATGCAAACTTTGCACAAGGAATGGATTCTTTGCCTAAAAAATAAACAGCCTTGAAAAGTGACATTACAGCCTCATCACATGCATTGTTAGCTTTAGCAACACATTTCTCTAAAGCTTTTTTGCCCACATGTTTAGCATATGACAATTTTTTGTGTTCATTGCATTTAGAATGGTATTGTAATGCTGAAATTTTCACATTGGTTGATCCCTCACTTGCATACACAAATTTCCCACCTCCTTCTCTACAGGTTTTGCAAAACACTCTTCCTGACTCTTTGTTAAACTCTACCCAATCATATAAATCATACCATGCATCTTTCCATTCTTCATTGGCCCTTTTAATGTAATTTTCCTCATTGTTGTTTATAATTGAAGTTGATGGGTTGATAACAACATGTTCAATTTCTGACACGGACTCTCTAGGATTTGTCACTCTAACTAGCATGTCTGTCATCGTTCGTTGACGCTTTGCCATAGCACCCCAAAGACCTACTCAATACTTATCAATCAACAAATTCAACACAATCAAATAAAAATAAATAAATAAAATATGTTGGTGAAAAAACCTTTTCAATGTTGACGAAAAACCTGCTAACAAGACAAAACATCACAAATATTAGCATATTAACTACAAAGTTAGTATCAACTCATGCCTCTGACCAAGCTAGGTGAACTAACCACAAAAGCATACTAACCACAAAATCACTTGGCTGACCTCTTTCAAACATCTCCATAAGAACATGGATAAAGTCACACAAACATTGGAGAATTTTGTAAGATGCAAAAACTTTGAAGCGTGTGTTCACATCAAGAACCCAATTAAGAACTCATATCTAGATGGTTTAGGTAGGACAACCCAAACATTCGACCATGTTGTTGTGGTCCCTATATTAATTTGAGACAAGAGGAAGTTTCAAATTAACGAATATGATGATATAGACAACTTAACCCTGGGGCTGCAATTACAGTAACAAATGGAGAGTTAAGAATTCACTTCACAGTTCTTCAAAGTTTCAAAATCCAGAAATGCAAACCTCAAACCGGATTAGTCTAAAATTCTGGTAGCTCCACGAAATGCAGATATAAGAAAAGAGAAAAATGAGAAATCCAAAATGTGGGAGGTCAACTTTTACAAGCCTAAACCCGTCAACATTCTTCCTTGTGCATCATATTGTAGTGTAAAAACGGGGGATTAGTGGTGTCCATAACCTGGTTACCATAAAAATACACTACATTTTAACATGCTACGGCCAGTAGTAGCGCCTTACCTCAACAAACAAGCAAACAAACATTCAACCCCAAATACAATCAATACCCAGAAATGGAAGCCAAAACCAGTACACATGAGCCATAAAATTCAGGTAGTTCCACAAAATGCTGCTACAAGAAACGAGAAACCCAAATTTGGGAGGATCTAATATCTTCTTTAAGCTTGCCATCCACACTCTTGCTTACGCTAGTAGACTAAAAACGGGGGATTAGCAACGTCCGTTCAAAGTTCGCATCCAATCTGATTGCCATTAATATACACTACAGTTTAGCCTGCTACGGACAAGTAGCAACACCTTACCCCAACAAGCAAACACAAACTTGATTATAGCGGCACCAATTTGTTTCTGAAGGCCCGAATCTTGAGGTAAGGTTCGAACAACTCGAGATTTTGGGCACCAAAAAATAGGAAGGTTACAAATCTGTGCTTATGAAATCTAGGTCGTTTCCACACTTCAGAGCTTTTCAAAATTGCAAATCAAAAGTGAAGCGGATCCCAAATTCTAACTCAGGTGAGTATTCCAATGGTGAAGCTCACTGGTTTCTTGGGTGGCGCCAAAAACAAGCTTCCCATCCACATTCTCCTTCCCAATGCTCTAAATTCAAGGAATTGATGCAGCTTCAATTGCCATGATATCCACTTCACTTCAAACATGCTACGGACAATAGGCACCTTACCTCAAGACACAAATACAAATCCAACCCAAAACACTTCAATGTTGATTTCCCCCTAAAAATGCTGCTACAAGAAAATTTTCGAAATGCAAATGTGTGAAGTCAAGTCAAGTGAAGTGGAACCCAGATTCTAACTCCGGTGGGTTTTTTCAGTGGTGAAGCACAATGGTTTCTGGGTATTCGTAAATTACAAGCTTCCCCTATCTACTGCATTCTTCCTCCCAATGATCTAAAAACAGGAGATTGAACAGCAGATTCAAATCCCATAAAAATGACCTACATTTTCACATGCTAAGGAAATGAGGCACCATACTTAGTAAAAACAATTCTACATCCAACCCAGAGCACAAAACACTTGAATGTCGACTCTAAGAACACTAACTCTTTTTCAACACCGAATCTCGAGCCAGACCCACATCAGAGTCATTTCCACTTGGAACAACCTAAGATTTCGGGCACCAAGGAATCCCAGCTCCTAACTTAGAACAATCTTCTCTAGAATACAGATCTCAATCACAACCATCTCAATCTCAATCACCATCTCCGCAGACAAAAGAATTTCCACTCACTCACTTGAAAAGCTGAAATTTCGGGAAATTTTTGGAACTCTCTGAGCTCCCAAAATCTCCGATCCACAGCAACCTGGGTCGCAAAAACTTCAAAGAAAGCAAGGTAGGGTTCAATGTCCGCTAGGGTGCTGCTTCTCGGGTGCAATATCGATGAGAGAGGAGTTGTGAACTTGTGATGAATGGTGCGGGGGGGGGAGGGAGTCATGGACTCATGGATATTATTGATACCCGCCTATGTGCCACCCAAAAGCCCCGGGTATTAGCCTAAAGCCCCGGGTATTAGCCTAAAGATGTGTTCTTAGGCCAGCTAATTTCCCAATTCGAATAAGGATGAATGGCTAAAATCCTCTCTTTATAAAAAATTGTAGGCAAAATTTCCTACATGTTTTTTATCACATAGGTTGATATCCTATGTTTTTAAATTGTCCATAGGCTCTTTGTCCTACACTTTCAAAATTTTATAGGCTAAGTCACAAATTTTGTAGGCTGATAATACACTAGCCTTAGGCTCGTCGCGGACATTGCTTCACACACGAGACTGAGAGCCCGTGACTATTACACTTCAAGCACTCTCATTGGTGGAAAAGGCGGAGCTGGTCCAAGTTCGCTTCACACTACGCTTGAGGGACCAATGGAGTATGTGAATGCAAGATGGATGTCAAGTCTACATGGATTTCTACATGGCATCGAATGGATTGTGTTTCATGGTCACTTGGACTATTTTCAAAAACCACCTCTTGGAGGTAGGCCTAACACCAAACCGGGAGACCATGGCACTCTAAACGCTCACAACCGTTGATTTATTCTATTTTATCATGTGTGAGGACCCGCATGAATAATAAATTCATTGAAATAGCATTTGGTTGAGGGCCCGGTCACATATGACTTCACACTACACTTGAGGATCCGTGACCACACTACATGATTTTGGAGGTGTGTTGGGACGGCTGTTGGACACTTTCTTTTGGGCTCTCACAATGTCATGGTCACGGCTCTTGGCTTGTGTGTGAAGTGGCCCTAAGTAACAAGTAACTCTTAACAAACAACATAAAAAAGAAGTCATGGCATGCCTAAGTATGACCTTGGTACTGCTTAAGATGACTAATTTGATAGGTAGGGCTAGGGCACCGAGTTAACCCGCCGTCGTGTCGGCTACTTGGACGGGAGGCCGGGCCGTTTGAATACACCCGTTCGCGGGTGAAAAACGCGGGCCGGGTCCTGCGAGCCCGCGCTTTTGGCCGGGTTAGCCGTGCTCTCCGCTCCAAGACCAGGGGTGGGTGCGCGCCCTTTCTTGCTTCTCTAAGTTAGCTTTCGCGCCACCGAGGGGCCGTGCCTCCGTCGCTCCCCCTTATTCTGCTTGCATTTTGTGCCGTTTTCGCTACAGAATCGTCTGCCATTGCCGCCGAACGTTCAACCTGCGACGCATGGCTACAGTGGACAACCCTCTCAACTTCAGTGAGCGACAACAGGCATCTAACGTGGTATGTTCTTTGTGGATTTACTTAACTTAGTTCGATTTATGTACTGTGCGTTGAATGTTGTGTGTCTTTGGGAAAAAATGTCAATGTTAGCTGTTGTTTGTTTTCTGGTTTTTGAACGTCTTAGTGTCTGCTGGACTAGATCAGTGTGAGCCTCTCCAAGATAGTGGGTCACTCCAGTTCATAGCACTGGATTTCGGGGCTACCTTTGTGTGTTAGTGTGTTAGTGTTAACGATTCTCGCAGTGCACTTTAAGTTGACTGAGATTCGTAGTGGAGGCTGGTTTGCGGGTTTTGTTGCTCGAACCGCTACTTAGAGAGGACTTGTGTGTTCACAGGATTGAGAATCTCAGGATGACCATTTAGCTTCTCGTGGTAGGAGCTCTGAGGACAAGAGGAGCTGCTTAAGGCATTTGCGAGAGTTTAGTGATTCTCCAGGTCGAGTGTCTGCCGTAATGTCGGCCACACCTCCTAGCAGGAAGGACAGGGAGAGGAGGCGCGTGACTTTGGAAGAGCCTACAAGGAAACAGCTTATGAAGAATTCGCAATGTGAGGTTGAGGAGGATTCGAAAACTATTGTGGATCTGGATCAGATGGAAGATTCAAAGCCAGGTTTCAAGCAGCAGCTGCGGACCCCAGGGCAGCGGAGTTCTAGTCGTATTGCCTCTCTTAATTCGCGCAAGACAGAAGTTATAGAGGTACCTAGCAGCCCCCTTGCTGTTAGGAAAACGGTTAAGACCTCCAGGAAGGTCACAGTGAAGGAGAAGAAAGTAGTGAAAGTGGAAATAGAGAAGAAAGAAGAAGACGTGAAGCAAGAGGTTGAGAAAGTAGTAGAAGATGAGAAGGTGAAGAAAGAAGTGAAAGGAGAAGCAGCTGTGGAGAAAGAAGAAATTAAGGACAAGAGGAAGCGAGCTAAGAAGGAAGGAAAGAATGAAGCGAAGAAACGAGTGGTGAAACAGGTGAAGGCAGAAGATGAAGCTGATGGCGGAGAAGTTTTGGATTCCAAGAGCGACGATGACCTGGAAGCCGTGGTAACCAGCGGGGCTGACCTTGCGCTGATGGCCAATCAGCTAGCGGAGAGGCAGAAATTGTCCGACGCTATGCAAGTGAAGGCAACGATTCGAATATTCAACTCGATGTATCTTTCAGCCATCCAGGTATGGAATATAAAAAGAGGTAGAGAGGAAAAAAAGAGTGTAGATGGTCTATAAGTAGATGTACGCCACCGAACAGGCCGTGTCTTCTATAACTCCGTATGATTTCTATAGTTGAAGCTATGTGCCTCTTTTCGCACATCGTTAAAATTGACCTCAGCATTTTTCAAACCATAGATTATGTGATCACTGGCTTGATAAGAATTAATTATGTCCGAGATATATGCCATCGAAAAGACTCTGTTTTTTATAGCTCTGTTTTTTTATTTGTTTAATTGAAGCTATGTACCGCTTTCTTACACCGTTGCAATTGACTCAAGCAATTTTTAAATGCATTTGTGGCCACTGGCATTGATCAGAATGAATGTGTTCGTTTCTTACATTTTTGATGGTTTCATGTAAACAATCAGCATGGTTTAGGGCAGTACATATTTTATTTAATCAATAATTTGAATAACTGGGATGAGTCGCGTGGAAATTGCAGGAGGAGGATAAGAGGGCTTTGGAACAAGCAAAAAAGAAGGACGAACCTGGCAAGAGGCCCTCCAAACGACCTGACTTGAAAGCCATATCCAAGGTACTGCAGTGAGGTTTTCAAATGGGAAAGGAGGTGGGACTTCGGTACTAGTCGAAGATAGGATGAAGGCTTTGAATGTGATTTGGCATGCTGTTCTTTGGAAGGACTGGCAGATTGTTCACTATAATTGACAGTAGAGCCTACTTGATCAGGAGACAAAGGGTTTTTTGTCATTTCAATAGAGGCTACACAGTCTTTTTGAAGTGAGGTGACTTTTATGAAGAACCTGTAAGTATTCATGTGAGAGTCATGTAGAGACTGTAAGAAATATCAGTGGAAAGGAACTGTGGTGTTGAGCATTGTCTCGTTTAATTAAGGTATTATGGAAGACCTAAGTTGAATGTAGTTGTTGATTCCATCCTGTTGGCAATGTGCAGATGATGAAGCTGAAAGCAACTCTCAATCCTGTGAAGCAGATTGGTGGAATTGCAGGTGACATTGTTCTCCTACCATTATCTGTGTGCATTAGCGGGCATCTCTTTTTTTACAGCGATTGCAGACCATGCTTAAATATCTCCCTGGAGCTGGCCAAGATTTGCAAGGTTTGAACTGACTAGGTTGTTGTGGTTTCCCCATTCTATATATGCAGGTGTTAGTGTTGGCCAACAGTTTCTTTCAAGAGCAGAAATGGTCGTTATAGGGCTACACAATCATTGGCTCAATGGCATTGATTATATTGGGACAGGAAGAGGCAAAGTAAGTTTCTCAATGTGCATAGTTCTGCACTACTGCTCAAGTTCTTGATTATCGGATGGTTAAGATACAAATACTTGACTGCTGTTTGTAATCTACATTGGGGGAACAACATTTCTGACTATTTGGGCATAGTGAGCATTCACATTATAATTCTTTCTGATATGTCTTTTTTTTTGGTACACAACCAGATGCAGGATTGGCCAGATGTGGTTTTGCCCATAACTGTGTCAATTGTCATGTCGGGAGGCTATGAAGACGATGTAGATAATTCAGAGGATGTGATTTACACTGGGCAAGGAGGAAACAATTTGACTGGTGACCGCCGCCAAATCAAAGACCAAAAAATGACAAAGGGCAACTTGGCACTCAAAGTATGCAATTTGATTTGTGGAGTACCGTCTTTTTTCAACCCATATTATCAGTCAAAACCTCTTCTTTTGGATTGGAGTTTTATTGCTCTTGATTTTTTTTGTTGAGTGCATCTTAGCATGGTCATGCCTTGTTTATGTTTCCTTCAAAAGGTTTTGCCCCATCATTTTCATCTCTTCCTCTATACAGGATTCTCATTCTAATCTTCAAATAATGTTATTGCTTTCTGTGACTGTAGTCCATTCCAAAAGTTACTTGAATGATAGTTTCCATACAAAAGGTAATGACATTTGAGTTTTTGCTTTTACAGAATAGCATGAATCATAAAACACCTGTGCGTGTTATTCGTGGCCATGTTGACAAGCTCAGCTACACTGGCAAGGTCTACACATTCGATGGTTTATATGAGGTTTGTCTCATAGTCGCAACCTCAAGATTGGTCAGACAAACCCATTAGTGATGCTAGCATGTACCGCTTCTCTTTCCATAATTTCTGTTCTAGGACATGAAGTAATCAGTTGCAAAGATTAGGCGAGCTGTCCTTCAAAATTCTAGATCTATTTGAACTGTGAAGTGTGAACCTTGTGGGGTACAGAATCCATGTGGTTAGATAATGTTGGTAAATGTTTTACGTTTCACTTTTGTGTTTCCTGTACATCAATGCACTTCATACCTGTGTGTGCACAATTTTCTACTCTGCAGTTCATTCCTAGTTTGTCCAAGTACAGATCCATCAGATTCCAAGTCAGTTCAATGGAAAGCACTTTCTCTTCAGCTACCGTCATCACGCAGTTACTGCAAGTATTTCAAACCAAGCGACATAGTCATGGGCTATGCACTATTTTCAATCATCAATCAGTCTTTGATTGGAAGTTAGTTGCTTTCTAACTACTAGAACTAGTAAGAAGAACTGGGATGTCGTCACATAGTTTTCGTGATTGTAACGATCTACTTCATGTTGACTGGTCTTCGATTAACCAGTGTAGCTTATAGGTGCGGGTTCTCTGATTCCGTACCTGCAGAAAAGGTATCATCATTCTGCGAGAGCGGTCACCATCTGTATCATGATTTCTTTTGGGAAAGTGCAGCCATGAGGGCGGTCAAATCAAAATTACCAAAATTACTATCTCTTACCAATGTGAATAGCATTCCATATGTTTAATTGGTTAAACATGATTTATTTAATTTAGAAAATAAAACTGAAATATCTTACCTGTGTTTTAGTTGACCCGGCAGATTGGATCAAATTTCTCACTATGAAGATTGATTATCTGTTGACGAAGTGGTCGTTGCTAAACATGTGGATTAATTTTTCAAGTTGGATGTGCATGACGTCCAGGTCTATGATCATTGGGCGGAGAAAGGTATTTCCGGGTTCACAGTGTTTAAATACAAACTGCGGCGGTTGCCAGGGCAGCCCATTCTCACAAGCAAACAAGTAAGTTATTTGTTATGTATGGGAATCATACATGGGGAAATGTTGCATCAAGGAAATAATGCTTTACTTAGCCTCTTTCCTTGATTTATCCCTGTGCTTGACATGGTATTAATGGTTACAATTCTTGCAGGTTGAATTCTCGAGGGGAAAAGTTCCGAACAGTGTCTCAGACTTGCGGGGGTACGTACTTCTGTGTGATCCCAGGCATATTAATATCTGTTAGCTGTTCCTTTTCTCGTCTTCGTTCCTAATCAAGCCATATGATTTACACCCTCTGCAGGCTTGTGTGCAAAGATATTTCAAATGGTCTTGAGCGTATTCCTGTACCTGCTTCAAATACTGTTGATGATCCTCCACTACCCCCAGTCGGTAAGTACATCTGCAATCCCTTTCACAAGTTTTCTTGCACGAGCAGTAGTTTGCATCACATTGCAATTCTGCCATGAGATTGTTGGAGCACTTTGTATCAATTCTCACATTCTAGCAGGATTCCTAAATCCAGTGCGAGTCCCTTTAAATCATGCCTCTTCACAGTCTTGATTTGATGCCGAGGTGCTATGTTGTCCACGATATTTGATATGGTCGATAAGAAATTTTCTGCTTGCTTGCTCTAATATGCAATTTTATTTGGGAAACTCGGGTTGTTGCAACAGATTACACTTACTTGGTAGAAACAATCGTACCAAAAGATATCAGCAAACCTGTACCCGCTAAAGGATGCAGTTGTAAGGGGTCCTGTACAGATGATCAGAAGTGTGCCTGTGCTCGCAAAAATGGATCGTCCATCCCCTATGTATTTAATCATGGAGGAAGGTGAGAGTTCTGTCTTGTCGGTTGAAGAGAAAGCGTTCTTAAAGTTGGGAGTGCTCGGATTTGTCGTTTGTATAGTACATATATCAGTTCTCTATCGAGCAATGTTGACTTTGAATGCCTTGATAAGATTTTCCTTGCTGTTGAAGGTGTCGTTGTTTCACCTCGGTAAAGTGTTTTCTCGTTGCTCTTATTTGATAGCCGACTCAGTATGCCCATTCACGTCCATTCATTCTGACTCCCCGTCACACTTGTATTGTGCAGGCTGGTGAAACCTATGGATGTTGTGTATGAATGCGGTGCAGGATGTGGATGTGGCCCTGAATGTATCAACAGAACATCTCAACAAGGCCTACAGTTTAGGCTTGAGGTGATACACTCACCTCTGGTGTTAAGTTCCACCGCAATCATTCTCTTGTTTAGTCTGCTTCTTTCCTCGAGACAGGTGGTCGGATCTTCAAACAAGATTCTTGTCCCTATGTTGTTAAGATGATGATTAGAATAGGAACATGACCACACATTCCAGAATGTAGTGATCTTTGTAGCAGAAATGACTCTGGGTGATGACACATTGTGCCAATCATTAAGCAATGAAGACTGTTTGCGACTTGACTCACAGGTTTATAAAACGGTCTCGAAAGGTTGGGCTTGCCGGTCGTGGGATTTCATTCCAGCAGGAGCTCCCATTTGTGAATATTTTGGAACACTAAGACGAAACGATGAGCATCTAGAAAGCATGCTGGACAACAGCTACATTTTTGAACTAGACTTGGTGCAAACCATGCAAGGCATGGAAGGAAGGCAGGTAAGATGTCTGGTTACTCCTATAAACTCTGGCATGTTAATATACTAACTGCCACCACCTGCCATACTCGTGATTTAGGATATCCTGATTGAACTTCCAAGAAGGTTGAAAAATCATTGTGGAGTTTGCGCTTCATCTAATCTCAAAGTGGAGTATTTTTTGAAATTAATATTTGGTTCGTGGCCCAGATCATCCTCCTTTCTTCTACCTGTTGCTTTGTCATGTAATGAAGCTACTGCATTCCCTTAGCTGGCTGGAGAGTTTCATTGTATCTCACAACGTATAATTGTCATCGTGCAGAAGCGATTTGGTGATGTAGTGCCTGAGTTGAACCATCAGGATGACCTGATGCAGGATGCTCCGATGTACGTCCTTGATGCTGGAAAGAGTGGAGGTGTATCAAGGTTTCTAAATCATAGTTGTGAGCCTAACGTGTTCATACAGTGTGTGTTGAGTGATCATAATGACGTCACCATGCCCCGAATTGTCATGTTTGCTGCCGATAACATACACCCTCTAGAGGTACGTTTTAATGTCTCCTTCTCTGCTTTCTTAGATTTCTGATCCTTGACTAAATAACTCTTGTTCACAGTATCATCGAAGAGTTGCTTTTGCTACCTACCACTGGTCCTTGGTCTGTGGTGATAGTCGTCTGGAGAAAAATAGGTGTCGTTTTATTTGTGAGGTTCCAAATTAGGGACTTTGCATTTTTAAAGTGGCAGCAAGTGTAATAATGAATATGAGTTGTTAAGCTATCTACCTCGGTTGTTGAAAGAGGGTATACTGTCAGGCTATCTAGCTCAGCGAAATGCTGTCGTAGTGGGAGGTACGGTGGTGTAATGAGCTACGGTTGTCCACCCCACTCATTGTTGTGTGTTTATAAGGTGACAAGATTGATTTTCTAGAATTTGCTTTATACTTCTAACTTTTGTCAGGAGTGTTGTTGGTGTGTTTATAGTAATTACACGTTGTGCACACAACCTCTGCAAACTTATATTGCTTATCCTGATGAATCACAGCTGAATAAATGATGTCAACCTTGTGAACTATTTCTCCATTTCAGTGTATTAGTTGCATAACATGCATAGGCTTATCGGAAAAAGGTTGCACCCCTGCTAAATGGCAAACAGAATCATGTTGCCTCTAAATATCACACCTCTGACCAGTCCTGGGATTTGTTTTGCAGGAATTATGTTACGACTATGGTTATGCTATGGACAGCGTGGTGCTAGCAGATGGATCCATCAAGGAAATGCCTTGTTACTGCGGAGCTGCATCATGTCGCAAACGCATGTATTAAAGGAAACTAGCTTCTGGAGACATCAGCTCTCTTTCTCCTTGGAGCTCTTGTGTACATCAGCTGACACTATGCCTGGTTATGCAAATCCTGCCAATCAAAGTTTGGGAATACCAGGAATGGCCTCATCGAGGTTGACATCATTACTCCAGGAACCTACTTTTCTCGAAACATTGAATCTTCGACCTCTTGGGAGTTTTGTTCTGAGTTTGGACTGAGCCTGTTGGCAAATGGGGTCCCCGATGCACGATCTTTACATTCGGTGACTTATACCGAAGTATCTTGGTACCATCTCTGTGCCGACAAGCGTGGCCTTGCAGGAACTTGTAATAAGTTCTCATTACCAAGTTAGGAATTTTGGTTATTCTTTTGAGCCCTCTTGTATGTAAAGATTGATGTGGTTCTCGTTCACCCTTGTTGAGGCTATTGTGATTTAATTGTGCCTGACTGATGTGTAACAACCATTCATTTCCTTACCTTCTGTGCCATTTGTTGAACATTTGGATTATCACCACATTTGGAGTCCAGGAATTTATCTGCAGGATTTGCAATGGCTTGCGTTTCTCAGTTGTCCAATGACTTCAGACTCCAATTTGTTGCATAGATTGGTATTCAGAAGCTCCACCAGAGGACCATAAAAGAACCTCACTGGGTGTGTTTGGACTAGGTCACTAGACATAACTGTTTGGGTGCCATCTCTTTTAGGCCTTCCTATCATGAAGACATACGGTTTAGATTGACGGTGGAGGAGGGCAAGGATTATGATAGAGGACTAAGCACTAGTCATCCTCTTCTCCAATCCCAAGCACTTAAGGTAAGCAGCTGTTAATGCGACACTTATAGGGTTATTGCGTTTCTTGCTAATTTTAATAAAATTTAAGAAAATAAACATAGGTTGCAAGTGGGTTAGAAACAACCCCATCAAGAATTGTTTTCATTGAGTGACTTCGTAAAATCGTGTGCACTGCAGCATTGGGTCTTTTGGTGTCACAAAAAGGGGTCCACTAATGTTGGAATATTCGGTAAAAACCACCTCAATGACCTATGTGGCTATTTTCCAATATCAGGTCTGAACCCATGTTGAACTGGCATACATGTGCATGTATGGCATTAATAATCAACATTAATAAATTGTATAACAGAATCTAGCCATGGATATCAATATTGTAGTACTAGTTAAATGTGCATATTTGTTGAGAATATTTCAAGGTGAGAGAATCCTTGTATACGTGAATGCTTTTTGGATCAGTATCACTCCAAGCCATATTGATAATAAGCCATTCTTGTATGTTGTATAGACCTGAATGGCATTGAATGCAAAAAATGCTGTCAAATTCCATATGGTAGTGGTATGAAAGCAACCATGAGGTGGAGAAGTTTGCTCCTGAGCTTGATGGGTCACTTTGCAGCCTTGAACTCCCTTGCGGTGTGGATGTCCGGCAGAGCAACTGGGCTAGACTTGTGGGCTTGCAATATCGTCATCATCAACGAGGCATATGTCTTTGATTGTAGTTGGCAACACAACCAGCTTTGCCGCGAAGCAAATCAGATACTACCTACAGTCTAACCTCCATATTACAACACTTGATTATATGATGCATTTCATGTCAACCAAATTTTCTAGTGTTGATTTGTCATGTTATAGAGGTAGTTGATGTGCATATGTGATGGCACCCACATACATCAAAGTTCATATGTGATTAGTACATGTGCTTTGGAACATGCAAGGGGTGCCTTGGGGACTCTTATAAATTAGGGTTTTGGTCACCATGATCATCATACTCATTTTATTATTGCAGGATGGAACCTTTGAAGAGAGAGATTAGACTTGACTGGAGGAGGGGTGTAGGTCTGATTTGAGTTAGACTTAACAATAACTTGGCCAATGAGTTTAACCAAAAGCATGTGGGAAAGGAGTTAAATAGAAATTGAGTTTTTCAAATTCTAAAAGACTATGAAGATTATGCAATCAAGTGATGATTTGAAAGCAGTTAGAGTGAGCCCTTTTAGCATGGATCAAGTAGCTGCATTTTTCTCCCACACACTTTCTAATTTAGATTGTGATGTGGCTCATAGCACTCATTTGTTTTGGCCTTCATTCAATGATGAATTAGTTTGGTTTATATTGGATTGTTCTCATATGAGGTATTTCAATCAAATGGTTTTCCATTTCCAGGTTCATAGCAGAGGTTGTTGTTTGAGTGACGAGATGATAACATCAAAAGCCAATCGATTTTGAGTTGATTGAAGAGCCAATGAAGGGGAATGATATGGATGACCAGTCAACACCAGTAGGCAAGCTTCCTCGAGCCCATGAGTGTACCCAATTGCTAAGAAATTTTGCACTGGAAAATTCTTTAGAGTTTTCAATTGTAGCTGTGACAAACATGCATAATTTTATGGATAAATTGAACAACATGTCAATTTCCAACATCACCAAACATCATTAATAGATGATAGATTCTCACTTTCGTAGTGTTGTCATATGGTGAAGACATCACCATGGGATTATATATATTTTCAATAACCATATCGTGTGATGTTGTGAGCATATTTCTTAACAGAAATGTTCTTTCATACTTATAATATGACACTCTCCAGTGCAACCAAATGTGTCTAAATAAAAAGGGAGAATATTACACTAAATAGTCCTACTACACAACATTATTGTGGTTGATCCATCTCAAATGACCTTGATGAGACTAATTTGAGGTCTTTGAAGCTAATTGTCAAATCAACTAAAAAAGCAACCTTTGGGCTATTTATTATTTCATGGATTTTATGTTAGGTGTGTATGATAATTGCTTCTACGATAATTGCTTCTCTCCAATGTGTTGTGCAAATTAACCAATTTCCAAACAAAAGATTATTTCAATTAAAAATTAACTTCAAAAAATAGAGTGTTGGCGTATTAAACCAACATTGGCAAATTATTTTATGAAGCTAATATTTTCTGATAATCCATATGAAATGAAATGGAATTGATTCTAGTGTTTGGGAAGCTAAAAGGCTTATGAGGCTAAAAGTATATCAACATGGTGTCAAACTGGCCAATCCCCTATTGTAGCAGAGTGTGGTAGCCTATGTGACATAGAGGCTAATATTAGCTTGATGGTCCAATTGAAAGAAAGACTTGAAATTCCCTAAAACTCCTTGTTAAAAAAGTCATTGGAACTTCTCTCTAATGAAGTTATATAGGGGACATTTCATCTTCAATTTCAACCACTTATAAGAGCAAAAGCGACATAATTTATTATCTTTAGAGACTTGAATAGTTGATCATTGTCCAATTTCAATGGCAAGTCTTTGATTTGAGGTGTGGAAACCAACAATGATCTTTCATTGTGGTGGTGTCATTGGTTGCTTCAAGTACTATTTACATTCTTATTTGAGAAAATCACTCGGGGCGATCACACCCCCTTACGTTTCGTAACCATGTGCAATAATGGGGTATTTAATAAGGGGATATTTATGCACCTCTCAATATTTTTTTCCTCCCTATTTGTAGATAACAAGCTACTTTGACATATTTTTTAGTACCCTATATTTATTTGTAATTTTTTAGAGAGGTTAATTTTTGGCATAATATTTTATTTATAAATCGTACACAATCATTACTTTGAATTGTGTCCATGAGTAGTATTCACCTCCAAGGTGTTGTCGTTTACATGCCAAATTTTCAACCTCCTCATAGAGGGCACGGATCATGAAAATCTTATTTTCAAGGTCATTGAGGATTTCAAGACTGGTTGCCACTCTACAATACTCATTTGGATCCCAATACTGGAATTCAAACTTTAAAACCTCCTTTTCTTCTAGGCGCTTTTTTAGGCCAGCTAAGGATTCTCCATCCTCCCCCTTCATAGTTCCAATGCACTTTAGAGATGCTCCTTCATTAGTGAGCATATGCACCTTGATCTTTATTCCCATGCCAAACTGTAACCCTAAACTCTAACCTTGCAAGAACATACCCAAAACCCCAAAAATTACTCATAATTACAAAACCAAAAATGAAGAGACAAACCATGAAAGCGAAACCTTAAACCAAATGCATACAAAAAACATTGCAAAGGAAGTGGTCACTCTACACCATCAATCTACATGAAAATAATCTTAGAAAATGATTAGAAAAAACATGAGCTTGATGATTGAGGATTGAGGTTTTGACAATACCAAAACTGATCATAGGAAGCAGTTGATGGTAACGGTGGAGGCTGTTAAGTTCTAAGCATCTAGCAAGGTTCCACATGTTTAGCACCGTTGCAAAACCCAACGGCCGTTGAGGAGCGCCAACACATTCCTTCCTCCAAAAAAATCCCACAATATTTTCCTCCATACTAACGCGCTTGATTCAAATTTGGACAGAAACTACACACTTCTTCATTCAAGTAGTCAAACCCATAATTATTCTATTGATCTTACTACACAGTTTTAAAGGGATCCTATGTCTATGACCCTATTTTTTTTTCTCTATTGATTACTAAAATGGAGAAATTATCCACCACTCTATTCTATATATAATGATATAGGGGACATATTTCCAATGCAATGGTAGATCTAACAAAATTATAAATTTTATCCTAAACGAATTAAATTGATCCTATTTTTTTTTTATCTCACGTGGTTTTCTAAAACTCCGATAGTCACCTCCTTGAGAGAAAATCTTATAACAAATGCATTGCACAAGCATATTCAACATTTATTTTAATTGGTCATTGCTGTATAGTAATTGGTGGTGGTGGGGGGAGGGGGAGGGGAGGTTATCGGGTGCCTAAAATATTCTTCTAAATTAAAATTTTAAAAAATATCACACTTGTAAAGTCTTATTCTAATCGATGAGGAAAACCCAAAGAAAAGCAAAGAGGGAGTGCAAAATTGGCAACCAATTGCAAATGAATAAATATAAGAAAAAAACAAAGTAAATAAACTGTACTTTCCTCCCTCCCTCCTTTTGATCCTCATTTTGTTGCACCTCTCACCCCATTCCTTCGTCTTCTTGCTTTCTTTGGGTCTTCCTTCCCCTCATGTACATTGTGTTTGTTAAGGCGCTACTAAGTTCCAAGATTATAATGCAAATCTATCCGGTTCTTCACATTGACCAATGCAGGTAACCTCAACAACAAACCACCTAACTCAACGGTCCCGGAATGGCTACTCAAATGCACATGCACACACACAACATGCAAATGCCAAGTAAAACTAAGATTGGACATCTTATGCATAATAGGAGCCCCAAACCAAATATAGACACCAATTTCATCCTTTCCTAGACTCACAATCCAACTCATAAAATTTACATATTGTCATGATAGATTCATTGAGCAAGCCCTCGAATGAAAACATACCAAATATGACCCACTAATTAACACCATACAAAATAACGGATGGAAAATCAACTTCCTCATTACCATCAGAGCCGGGGTGAGAGGAGCCATACACGAAACACTCTATTAAAAAACTCACCAACCTAAACATCCCAAAATCAAATATTAAACCCTCATGAAAAACATACACCAAAATGCTATCAAATATCTCACATATCTAGTCTTAAACAAAGAAAACTTGACAACAAACAAGCACCCGTCATCCCCCTAATGAACTTGGGATAACTACTCTACTACCAGAGCCCACCTCCCAAAGGATGCATAGCACCCTATGTCGCATCATGGTTAACTATGATCAACATACGACCCTGATACATGGCTACATGTACTTCTAAAGTACAAACAACACCACATATATGCCCTCCGAACCAAAAGACATTATAAAGCAGTATGAAAATTAAGAAAACTTTATAGTGACATCAAAAAAATCAAGATGCTATGTTCTCATGAATGCATACGCGTTCAATAATGACCCCCCCCCAGAAAATACCGTCCCCCCATGGCTATTACCTTACACGTGTGGCCAACAAAGATGCCACTGCAATGCCAAATTCAAACCAAACCTTCTATGTGTGAAAGGACTACCATATCAATCTCCACCACCAACAAAACCTAATGATAACCTAACAATACAATTCATTGAATTCACATACTGTAATGATAGAATACCAGATGAAACTATAATAAAAAAATAGAAAAATATAACCATTAATAGACAATATTATTAATAGAGAATGGAAGGTAGATCCACTAATAGTCATCACGGCAGGTGCTAGGGCAGCCACACATATTCCTTCTATGGAAAGCATTGAAACAACATTTAAAACCCCTAAGCTAAGCATCAAATACACATTTGAGGAAATCAACGTCATTGCCATACAATATGCTATGTTCATAATTCTACACAAAAGGAGGATAGAAAACAACGAACCACTACCAATAGACACACAACTACCATAGCAATCCCAAGTACCCAAAAACCAATAAATAATTAGGATTACAAAAGAATAAATGCCAACATTGGCTAAGGAATTGTCACATCTTATGGTAGGGGCTGGTGGCTATAGGATTCAACTTTCTTGCCAAGTAACTCACACAACATATGCCAAGTCACTTACATCACAATATAGTGCTTGTACAAGGCCATCAGGGATTGAACTTAGACCACTAAACATGTGATACTAACCTTCACATGCAATGAATCATTGGGAAGTCCTATGACTCGACAACCACCTCACAAAGAAAAATGATCATATACCCCTACAACACCACAACCACACTAACCCCACCAATACAAAGATCACCCAGTCACTCAGTTCCCATGGTCACTTTGGTTACCCTGGTTACTGTAGTGCCCACCCCGAGAGGGGTTAGTAGTCCTGCATCACTGATATTATGTCTAGTGGACATAATACCAAGGGTGGCTTGAACATACATTTCAATCACGCTGATCCCACTAAGGTTGGTGTTTCTTCTCTCTGATCACATACGTCTAACGGGCTCACATTCATGCCGGTACCTGGATACATGCGTTACTTTTATTTTATTTATTCCAAAATTATAAGTGTATCTTATAAAAAAATTGAAAGTAATTTAAAGGCGATGAAATAGCCAAAGAATGTACAACTTAAGTTGGTAACTACCAATTACTCGCTTTTATCTTTTATCTTTTTATTTTTACTTTTAAAAATCATGGTTATAGCTATCAACATTTCCACCCTCGCAGATATTGTTTTTTCAACTGCCACATTGAGGAAGGTCCAGGGTTTGAAACTATGACATGCTTCTGTTTTATCGTGGTTGCTAAGAAATATGTACTATGTACCAATTATACTGAAATTTGTATGAAGTCTCTCCTCCACCAATTTTCTGCACACTGTTTGTCCACCTAGATTAAAATCACGACTTTGATGTAGTTGAGAATACACATATGCATGTGAATTGGATGACTGATATGACAATATCAAATCAACGCAATTGCAATAAATAGAGAGCATGCAATTTCCACATACTGAAGTGTGAACAAGTTTGATCACTTTTGAGATGTTCTATTCTAAACCCTAAAGACCAACTAGGGTCTGAACCATGTTCCCTTTCAAGATGGGACATGATGCCTTGTTTCCTCATCTCTTGGCTTGAAGAGCTTTCTTAGAGAGAATTGCCTCGCAAGCAATCTTGCTTAGTACTAGATAGTGTCGTGACCAAGCACCTTTCTCCCTAATATTGGTCATATGGAACAAGAGAGGTAGGTACTCCTCCTGAAGGTTCTTGTGAAGGTGCTTCCAATGAGTGGAAACATCTTTGTTTTGGATTCTTAATACTATCGAGTGCACAAGCTTCTTCAGAGAAGTGTAGAGTCTGTTATTGAAGGTTGTATCACTTTGACTGTTAATTCCTTGTAACAAATCACACTCAACATCAAGCAAGAGAGGAGCCGATCTTGCAGGTCTCCTCGAGTCGCTTCAATTGGGCTCAAGAGCGTGTTGGGTCCCAACATTGATTGTACAATCTTGACTCAAACTGCAGAATATTCTCCTAAAAGGTTAGGCCACGTAACTCGTTCAATTCTCCCACAAACTTACTCGAATCAAAGAAACATTGGAGTCTATCTTGCCCTACTCTTCTAGAAGCTTCCAAGGACCTGAAGACCATGCTGTGATTCTTCATGTAGAGTTCGAGACCACATTCAAAGTGAAGTGTGAGTATCTTGTCGCGCTCGTTGGTGGCTCTTTTGGTGATTTCTTCCGGTTTCTCGATGGTTTTTTGTGGGTTGCATCTTGCTTACAGGTTCGTAGTTGCCAATGAAGGATCTGAGGGATTTGCAAGATTCTGCAGTTAATATCACAAGGGGATGTACTAGTGCCCATATTCGTTCTTATGTTGGCTATGTCTTACGTCAGGTAACCAGATACTTTCTTCCTATTTTCTGTGTACAGGATTATCAAGAAGCTGAATGCATTACTTGGAGCTTGGAGTTCAACTTTAGAAGCTTCTTTCAATTTATCTATAACACTGGTCTATTTATTACTCTTATTGTTGAGGTCGCTGTGGTTGCTGCCAAGTGAAGGCAAATGTGAAGGAAGTCGGCGCTTTATTGGAAGGAGGATTTTATGAAGCAATTTCAATTGGGCTGAGGAGGAAGGATAATTGAACACTTGGGACTAAACTTAGCCATGGCATCACCACATCGAACGCGAAAGAACTCCTTACGAATAGCTGTGATTAATTCACTCAAATCGGCGGAGCAAGAAGTCTTGCCACAATCTCGTCCTATTCTTGAGAGGATGGCAAAGAGATCGAGCGCGATGGGAGTAGTGGTGAAAGAGACAAAAAGAAAGTTTTGTAGGAGAGTTGCCCTTGTTGACGGTGAAGAGATTGTAGAGTCTAGGAAAAAGCACAACTCACAAGATTCTCACATGGATGTGAATGAGGATGCCAATGCTGCCACAAATGATGAGGATAGCGATGGAAATACGGATGGTGTTTTGCAGCTATTAGAAAAGCGGAGTAGAATGTCGGATGCTAAGCAAGTGCAAATTACGATCCGAATCTATAATAGGCTGCATCTCAGAGCCACTCAGGTAATGAAAATATATCTCTTTTTATCTACACAGGGATGTGCTAATAGCCAATTACTCTTCATGTGTTTGTTCTTTGTGTTGGTTATGTTGACATCATGAATCTAGATTTTTGTTTCTCCTTATAATGTGTATTGATGTGAAGACCAAACCAATAGTTTGAGTAGTTCGGGATTTATTTCCGTCTTGCAAGTGTTGAGGTTCCATTTTGCACTGAACCATGTTGTTGTTTATCCACTATGTTCCATCCACTCATGTCATTGGATTAGCCATTTATTCAAAGAGTTGTGGGCATTGGAGGTTTGACGAGTCTAGTAGAAAAAAAATCAATATGTGATCTGGTTGCTGTGTTAGAATTGTTAGATTTTACTTCATATAATCTATCCTCTTGAAATCGTTGATGAAGAGTGGAACTGGACGATATTGAAGCTACAGGAGACTCTATTCCTCTCTGTTTCTTTTTGCTTGCCTCCTGCAACCTTTGAATCTCACTACCTCCTACTTGTATACAAGAACTTGATTGGTATGTTATGACCATCTGATCCACCAACATTTCCTGTGTGTACTTACAGACTGAGAAGACACGTGCAGAAAAAATAGCTAAAAGGACATCTGGTTCTGGAAAGAGAGCTTCACAACGACCTGATTTGAAGGCCCTGACAATGGTGAGGAGCATGATATGCCTTCAGTTCAAGATTTATTTTTGGAAATGAACAAAAAGAGAGAAATATGAGATGGAGGTTTTCTTCGTTTACATAGAAAATTTTGTGGTTCATGATGCCAATGACACTATTCCTTCCATCAGACGAAGCCTTTACCAAAAGCTGAAATGTTCCAGTCTTGTGCTTGTATGCATTCCTAGTGCCACCTTGTTCAATTTCCAGGCAAAGAAAGGACTCCACTATTAGACAAAATTCAAAGAGAGGAACAAGAACTAGTCAAGGACATCATAATAAGTCCTTCCAACAATTGGGCAACAATTGGGCAACACTTGGGAGACATACCATAGTTCGATCAACTAAACATGTTTACTTTCTATTCTCAATAGAATTGATTTCCTTCTCCTTGAATCCTGGGGCGACAACACCCGTATAATAAGCAAGGGCCATTGGCAAAATAAGGCTCTGACAATTCATAATAAGTTCATGATAAAGCATGATAATATTGAATATAGAGTTTAAAATTCAAAAATAAGATATGATAAGATATAAGAAGGCATACGAAGATATAATAAGGAAGATTCTTATTTAGTAAGGTTTTTGAAAAGTCTTATTATATATATCCTATGACCCATGCATAATGAATTTCCTTATACTTCACTTATTTGCCATTGCATGTGGGCAATACAAAGATCAACCATATTTGATAAGTTACCATTGGATTCATTATCTTGAGTTCGTTGCATCAAAGACCATATTCATTGAGGGAATTAGAATTGTGAAAGAAAAATAATCATAAAGAACGAAAATAAATTTCTTATTACAAAATGCATATAGCCACTCTGGGCCTTGCATATTTCAAATTTAGATTGAGAGTTTGAGAGATGCCAACAACTTGCACTTCTATATTAGCCTTTAGCGATTATGATTCTCGAGGGAGTTAACATGTAGATTGGGCTGAATATTGTTATGCTAATAAGATTTTTTTTGTTTTTTTTTGTTTTTTCCAATTATGATCATGGTAGATATGTAGTTTGTGACCAATCTCTATTGCGGTCTTTAATGCTTTGGTTGGTTGTGTGTAGATGGCTGATCTCAAAGCGTTTCTCTATCTTGAGAAGGTCATTGGTGGCATTCCAGGTGCAACAAGAACTTTTTTTTTTTTTTTTTTTTTTCCATCCTTATAAAATTTTCTTATATGAAGGGAATTTGCTAAATGTTTGGTGCAATCCTTAACCCTCAAAGGACCGATGTGCTTTTTGACAAGTAAGATGAGAGGTTTAATTGAATCTAAAGTTGTTTGCACAAAAACAAGTATTATGCGAAGACTTAAATCACCTAAAATAATGTTTATAAGGTTGGAAGTTGCATTCGCATTTGTGATGTGGAGAAACCACATCTTATGATTTTTGAGGTTTATAATGTCTAATCAATTGACAAATAGTATTGAAAGAATCTGTATATATGTATATGAGCTTGAATGTATATTTGGCACACGAAGTTACAAGAAGCAAGAAAAAGTCAAATCTTATGTGACAATAATGAGTAAATATATTACATGTAGAAAAGAAACTAACATTAACGTGTCCATATATGTATTCACTTGTTGATATCTGATTCTTTATCCAAATTTGTGTATTGCTCTAGTTGAAAGAGTACAGTAGAAAGTATGCGTCATTTAAACTAGGATCATTGTTGAATTTAAAGAAGTGGATGTAAGTTACAGAAAACGCATTCAAGATGCCCAATCTTGGGAACTTGAGGGTTAAAGCTGACCCATGATGCATGGGGTTTCTGGTTTTTCTGCAGGTCTGGACGTGGGCCATAAGTTTGTTTCAAGAGCAGAGATGGTATCCATAGGTCTTCACCATCATTGGTTGAAAGGCATCGATTATCTTGACAAAGTCACAGACATAGTAAGTGGTGGTTTTGATTTCAAGTTGCCAAGAGTCTCCTTAAATAATCATGTGGTTGATGTACTTAAAGCCTAGGCAAATACCCTCCCATGAGCATACTTATGATTCCCACTGATGGAAAACTACACTGATTATCCCAATTAGTGTGTGTGGCTATTCGGAGTTACATAATGTGATAACTACTCATGAGAATGTAATATTTTACCAAGCAAAGTCATTTTTGTTCTAAAATGTTTCAACAACCTACTGAACTTTTGTTAGTAAAAATTGAACTCCTAATTAAGATGTTATTGCATTGGGTAATTCCAAATAGGAACACACACTAATTGGGATAATCAGTGTACTTGTCCCAAGTTTGTGTTCAATCCATCATATTGGGCACCATCAAATTAAAGTAGAGATCTTTGAAGGTAAATGTAGAATCGTACCCTGTTTTCACCCTTTTCTCCCTATCTTTTTTGTGCCACTCGAGGTGTGCAAAGATTCTCTCATCTCGTGCTATCCATTTAGTATGATATGTGACTGGTTTCACAATTTTGCTATTGGCTGGGAAGGCTCTTTGACATTATTATTGATATTTTGGATTGACACCACGCATTCACCTATATGATACTGGTCTGACCATGGTTTCAACTCCATTTCTCCTTAGATACAATGGGAACTCCCATTTCCAATTGAATCATTCAACCTTGGTGTGACCAGCCTCCTCATAAATCCTCACTTCTACAAACACAAGCATTTACAAGAACCTATTCCCTCCTTTCTTGGACTTGTTTACTTTAGTTTTTTCCGACAGTCAACTTTCCTTATTTTTTGTAAGGTAGTTCTTGTTTATGGCATGCCATGCATTGGCATCTTCATTCAATTATTTTAATACTATGGAGAGGTTTTTTTTCTAAGCTTCTTATTTTGGTAGAGGCTGGACGAAATAAAAAAGGAGTGGCCTCTTGCAAAGTTACCTGTCGCTGTGGCCATTGTCATGTCCGGAGGCTATGAAGATGATGTGGACAAACTAGAGGAAATGATCTACACTGGGCAAGGAGGGAATAATATGAAGGGCAATCAAAGACAGTATCGAGACCAACGAATGGAGAAGAGCAATTTGGCCCTCAAAGTAAGTCATTTATATGTTTATGGTAACTAAGTATAGATTGTGAGGATTATTGTTTGCTACCCCCCCCCCACCCACCTAGGAAAAGAGTCGGAGCCACTTGTTGAACCTTTATTAAACCCCCTATGCACAAAAGTTTCACGAGAAAAAAAAAGAGGTTGTACATGCAAATCATAGACCATGTAATGGTCTCATGTACGTATACCCAAATTTGGAATTTATAGAGTGAATTGTCTTTATTGTATACAAAATATAAGCACATGGAAAAAAACCTAACATTTCTTGGATATATCCTCATGAACCACTTTATATTGACAAAGTCATGAAAGCATGACGCAGTTGTTTGACACGTATTGCCTTGTGAATTAGCACAAATGAACTTTTGGGGTATAATATATATTTGGTTGAAATATACAATTCTTGTGAGAAACCTTGAGGGGGCCTTAGGGTATACATACCTCTCCCCCAAAATTCATAATACCCTATGTATTTTTGCATAACTAGGTGGAACAATACCCCTCCTAGATGTATACATTGTCAACCAAATGTAAATCAAATACTCTCTTGTACACTCATGTGGTACTGTATGGGCTACATTGAGTGCCCCCCTCATCCCTTCCTTGAGGATGTTTATCATCTATAAAAACACAATAGGCTCACCATCCGGATGGGAAGTGCAAAATTATGATTCTAGCCACGAGTAGGTGCATATATTTTGGACTAGTACATATATTTAAGACTATGTGGCTCTACATTGATATATATACGGTGCTTATTTTCTTGCAATTATTATTTGTATATAGTGATAATACTTTGAGAGTGATGCACGCAAATTATTGTTGATCCTAATGAAGAGTGCACCCCCCCTCCCCCCTCTTTAGCAACAAATTCAATTGAATCCTTTGCCCAAACAAAATCTTGACCTAGCATATAGTACTATATAGTAGTATACATTTGGGAGATGTTGATCTAGGGAGAGCATGCACCACACTAACCAAGAATGCTATGATGGTGTTCCTCATGGATGTTATGTTGCAATTTTCCCACTTGTAATATTCATCTGTACAAGGACATGTATGCGCGCTTACACAAAATGAAATGTTTCGTGATTTTGATGCTACAGAATAGCATGGAGTGTTCTACGCCTGTTCGTGTTATTCGCGGCCATGTGGACCAGCAGAATAAATATGGTGGCAAGTTTTATACATATGATGGGTTGTACAATGTAAGTTGTCAACTTTATTCCTCTTTTTTGTTGTTGGAAAATTTGACTTCTTTCAAGAGATTTGTACAAGTCTTCCGTGTTGTTGAGTTATATGGATAAGCATCAATGCTAATAAATGTGCATGTACTAAGCTTCAACCATCGGTCCTATGTATGTGTCAATCATTCATTGTCATAAAGACCTGGACCAAGTCTAGACACCCACCTCTTTGAGTTGGGCCTCCACCAACATTACCCAAGGTGACAATGCAATCAGTTATATCCTAGGCTATATTCATGTTTTCAAGATGATTCGACCTGTAACTAGCATGAGTAGGGCATAATTAGTGTAGAGGGACCCACTTGAGGTAAATTCATCACAAATCTATGAGGATTATGTTTTTACTAGACCCCCTTTATCTTGGTCATATAGATGGGGGCCCAACTCAAGGAGGTGGATGTCTACATTGTTGAGTTGTATGGACAAGCATCAATGCTAGTAAATGGAGTTGTACTCAGCCATTGGTCCCCTTTGTATGTCAGTTGTTCGCAATCATAAAATTTTGTCTCTAAATGAAGATGATAACCACACGCACATCCAAGTGGAGAGTGCTTCCGTTAACTTGTGCTTTTCTATCCATGCAAAAAGCATTTCATCTATACTCTTTGGTTTCAGTGCATGAACAAAGCATTTATGCTTCATAAACTATTGAGTTGATGGAGGTCTTGTTGCCACCGTAACTTGTCATCCACTCTCTTTTTGTTGGTTATGTAGTTCATAGTTGCTAAGATGAAGAGCCTCTCAATCACATCATGCTTTGCACGAAAAATTTTACTCATTCAGTAGATATCTTAACGTTCCAAGGCTAAATTTGCATGGGTTTCAGGTGACTGGTTTTTGGACAGAGAGAGGTCATTCTGGGTTCATAGTGTGCAAGTACAAACTCCAACGTTTAGCTGGGCAACCAAAGCTCACAATATCTAACAAGGTATGCCACTTATGATGTCCAATTGTGAGTACAATAGCAACCATTTTGACCATGACTTAAGGTATGGGGCCTTTTGTGGAAGCTTTTGACTCCATAGACCAAATTTAACCATTGATTCAAATTTTGACCACTGGTCTCATCCAATTAGCAATTGCAAATCACGCAAATTGCAATTTCAAGTTCCATAATCAGGGTTGATATGCAAAAGCTATATGGGGTTAAAGTGAAGAATCTTCTCTTTATCTTTGAATAATCACATGGGCCTTTCCAATTTTTTCGAGGATTGCATGATATATATATATGGAATATGAATTTGAACATTGCGATCAATTTGTCAAATACTATTGGCTATCATTTGAATATGTTGCTATACTAAATATCTGCGCTAGTGTGGCTTAAAATCTGTGTGATTTGTTAATTGGAGTGGCCTTCAGGGATGTACTTCGTCATCAAATGTCCTAGGGCTATTTTCTCTAGGTGTCACCTAGTGATTGCAAGATCTTTTATGTGAGCTAATGACGGCTAGTGTGGGCCACACTAATTCAAATGTATAGAGTAATAATATAATTGGTAGATGTAGTTTTGGTAGTTAGTTCATAATCATGAAGTAAGTTTGATTTTTGTAGAGTACATTGATTATCCCAATTAGTGCGTGTTATTATTCGGAGTTATGAAGGGCTAGAACTATTTAATGAGAATGTAATATTTTACCAAGAAAAGTCCGAACAACCTATTGAACTTACCTTAGTAAAAATTGAACTCTTGAGTAAGACATTATTGCATTGTGTAATTCTGAATAGTAACACACACTAAATAGCATAATCAATGTAGTTTGTAGGGATTGGTCTCGTTGGCAGTAATTTCAAGTTTGAGAGAGTGAACTCCAACTTTCATATAATGTGATGCATATAAAAAGTAATTCCAATAGAGTTGTCCCTTATAATGATTATAACAAGATTCTTATCTTTGGCAGGTAAAATTTGTTGGAGGGGGTGTGCTAGAAATTGACTCGGATATACCGTAAGTATTTTGGTTGCCTACTACCATCCTTTCTATTTGGAGAGCAGGATGTCTTGCAGATGTTGGGTTTTAAATTTTATTTGTTATTACCACCAACTCTGATATAAGTGACGGGGTTGAATGTCTCCAGGTTGATATGTCAAGATATTTCAAGTGGCCTGGAACAGATTCCCGTGCCTGCATCAAATACTATTGATAAACCTCCACAACCTCCTACAGGTATGTTTCAACTAGTAACCCCCGTTAATCAAGAAATATTTCTTTACTTTATCAATTCTTGTGAAGGAAATGGGGCAATAGCTTGTTTGGTTGGATTCATTTCCACCTTGCGAGTAGTGTTGATTTCATTTCGCATCAAACCATACTATGTCAAGAATGCTTGAGATGGTCATTCAACTACATAGACTGATCATCCAAAAGAGTGGCCAGTATCAAGGGACTCCATAAAATAGTGGATGACAAATACATGGACATCCCATCGACCTGGTTATAACCTATGGCTGTTGCAAAGTTTCCACCTCCTAATAGATATACTTGAGCGAAGACATCCCCAAATCATGCTAAGTGTTCACAGGCATTGGACTTATCTCTATCGTAGTAATTATTCATTTAAAGCCTAATGTGGAGATCCACTGGTTGACAACAGATTACACATACATTACCAAAACCATTGTGTCGAAGGATGTCCCCATACCTTCTCGAGCAAAGGGATGCAGTTGTGTGGGCTCATGTACAGATCATCAAAAGTGTGCTTGTGCCAAGAAGAATGGATCAAAGTTTCCTTATGTCTGCAATCGGGGTTTGAGGTAGGTGCATTTATTTCTACTTGTTCTAGCTACTAGTTGGTGACAGGTTCCACATACATGAGTGTAGGAAACTTCAAAATGTGTTGGTAACGAGAACAATATTCTAAGGTAGCTGGGCCTGATTGTAACACCAGCCAGCCTAAGGGAACACCTGGTTTTGGTCTCTAAACCGCTAGGGCATTGACTGTTAGCCCTGCAACTTAGGGCCGGTTCACACTATGGCCAAACTTCGAGAGGAGAAGCGTTTGGACCAATGAAAATGCAGAAATGTCCAAAGGCCGTCCTCTCGGCCTTCACACTAGAGGCCGAAGTCCAAAGGACGTCGCCTCCAAAAGAGCCTAGGTGGCAGCACTTTTAGGAAGTTTTGGCGCCAAGAGTTCGGCCTCTCGAGCAAAGTTTGGGTCGAGCAAAATGCTCAACCCAAACTTCCATCGAGAGGCCGAACTTTTTTTTCATTAAAATATTCAAAATCTGACAAGATCTTCAGAGTGGATTATTTTAATATACTTTTTCAGCCCAAAGGCTTCTCCTCTCGACATAGTTTGGTCCACAAAAGTGACGCTTCTCCTCTCGACTTGGCCATAGTGTGAACCGGCCCTTAGTTTGTCCATTCTATACACATAGAATAAATGGTAAAGGCATGCTCGTTGGTGGTCACATGGGAGCTTGGCACGTGTCTCGTGAGCAATGGCTACACAATACTCAGTACAGGGTATGCATTATTAAATAGGTTATGTAGGGGCCTTTTGTCAGGCAGGTCATGGCATGAAGTTGTGCCAGGGTTTTTTGGGAGATCATTGCACTTCACCCAGCTCATGTAAGGAAGGGAGAGAGGGAATTATTGTATATGAGCGTATCTCTCATTCATCCAACATGGATTGACACCGGAGTTAACTTGAAAGACACCAAAGTAGTCTAGCTCAAGACATTTTAGACGAATCGGCAACAAACCTCTATGTTGGATGGGTGAGAGGTACACTCGAATACAGTGATTCCCAAATATATGGTTCACAAGGAAGGGTCTAAATGTTGGGAAAAGGCTCATTTACGCAACCTCATTCATCAATGTGTCTCGGCCACACACATACTTGGAAGCTTGCTGGATATTGACATCAGTGTGTTTGTGTGGCATCCGCAAGCCGCTACAATTTTTCCGTGGAAACAATTTAGCCACACTTAAGAGAACATTGCTCTGGAAGTGGTGCTTTTAGGCCTGCTTACCTCAAAGGGTGGTCTATAATCTAAATATCAACTTAAATTTGTACCTAGCGTTATTTACCCCCGGACTCCGTATGATATTCTCGTGAGATGCAATCCCTGATTAGGCTTTTGAGATTTAACCTCTTGGTGCTCCATTAACATGTCAAATTTTGTAACTTATTTTTCCTGAGGTTCACTTGATGGGCAGGCTGGTGAAACCCATGGATGTTGTGTACGAATGTGGTCCACAATGTGGATGCGGCCCTGAATGCATCAATCGTGCATCCCAACAAGGCCTACAATATAAGCTTGAGGTTTGACACTAACCTTTGTGATAGGAATCATGCTCTTTGTCACTTTGGTATCTTACTCTATTGAAAGTTCTCAAATCTATCGAGGTTGTGTGGCTAAGTTCAACATGTGATGAAACAATTCTTGTACCATAAATTATACATTTACCAAGGAAAACTAAAGATGAAGATAATTACTATATGTTTGTCAAGATAATTAATACTAGCATAAATTACTGCGGTCTCTTTGCCCGTATGCTATTGCATTGATTACCACCCAATTCAAATTTGCAATCTTAAGTAAAATATACACCAAAAGGTCATAAGGGGAGTATTTTGTATTTCTTCTTAAAGCATAACCGATAGACTACTCCAAAAACTTGGTTTGCTTTGGAGGACTTAGGTCCACTGTACACTATGGCCAAGGGCCATGAGTATATAATTGTTGGTGCCCTTAATACCGTAACACCATAGCAGGTTCGCCACCTGGCGAACGAATATTTAATTTTTTTGAAAAAATAAGGTTCGCCTCTCAAAAACTGAATTTCTCAATTTTTGTTTTTTAGCAAAAAATAAGTAAAAATGACCCTAAATAGCTTAGAAATAGCAAAATATTTCAAAAACTAATTTATTCTATTTTCGTTTTTTTGTCTTCAGAATTTTCTAATTTTTACTTTTTTATTTTTAGAATTATTTTAGGACGAACCTGCTATGGTACTACGGTACTCATCCAAAGGCTGCACCATGGAACATTGAATTTGAATTTGGTGTGGTCCGGGCCTTTAATGTACTATACAAACATATGCAAGTTGGCTCTCAATTGCATGCTCTTTCATTACCATCCTAATCCCATTCATGTAAGCCTTTTTAATTATAATAAATCAAGGGTTTTAAGATTTTGAAGTGTCATGATCTCCCAATTTTGTGTCAAAGCCCACCTCAATATCTGTAAGATCATGAAACATTCTCCATATCATACCATGTAGGAATCCATGTAGTGGTTTCATCCAACTTCTTTGGTGCCTTAAACCTCCAAGTTCTAGCATATAAAGTGAAGTGGACAATCTTGGCATGTTCCACCAATGAAATTTTAATTCTCAATGGTCACATGCTCTCAAGGTCCAGTGTAAAGTGCCCCTTAGGACCTTAGTTGGTGCCTGTAAATTGCCCCCGTTACTTGGATGGACTCCCCCCCCCCCAACAACCACACCTAGGCAACTTGATCGCCCATTCTTTCTCCCCTACTAGGCTTACCGAATCCCTCAATATCCACAACTTTTAAGATGACCGGTTGATCTAATAACCCCCACAATGATGGGTGGACCATAACAACTAACACTTGGACAATTCATGAGATAATAAAACCCACACCACTTGAAAATGAATCCCAACCACTTAAGCTATTGGCTTGGAAGAGAGGGAATTATCTAGCTAAGGGGTCAAGTTAGGGGGTCCACTCTAGCTAGGGGATCAAGTTTTTATGTCGGATGAATGATAGGTATGCTCATATACAATGATTTCCTCTTTCCATTGGCTTGATGCTTTTGTATCAGGAACAGTCAAGCATATTATAAACTACAAAATTTTGAGCTCATTGTGCCACTTTTCGTTCCAATGATTGAGAGCTTGAGATTAATGCAGGTATTCAAAACAGATTCAAAGGGATGGGCTTGTAGGTCGTGGGATTATATTCCAGCCGGAGCTTTCATTTGTGAATATATTGGTACACTAAAGCGGAATGACCAAAGACTTGAACATTTGTTGGACAATAGTTACATCTTTGAGCTCGACTTGGTGGAAACTATGAAGGGTTTGGGAGGACGTGAGGTACGTTGTTTTGGTTGAATCCTAGAAATGCACTTACTACACCAATTTTATTTGTCTTGCTCATACTAATTGCCACCCGTGTAGTGTCACCAACACTAAAGTAAACCTAACATTATTTGTCATTTCCTGTAAATTACTTTCTGGTATTATAGATTTACAATGTTGCAAGTATTGTCAATTACTAAGTTATCTTTCATCCAAATTTCAATCATTTATGACAACACTTCATCGAAGAATTGTTAAGATGCAGACTATTTCTTCCAATAATTGGCATGGATTTCATCCAAGTTTCAATCATCCATAACAATATTTAAAAACTTATTCATAAGAATTGTCATTTGAAAAGTTACTACATTGACATAAATACCATTTGACAATAAATAGAATATTTAATGTAATGTTGGCGTGATATTACCTCTTTTTATTAGTATCACTTGGGTACATATTGCAAATATTTTACAAATTTTGATAACGGTGTGGTACAAGTATTTGAAGATATTTTTTGTTCCTTTCGTGTATATATACCATGCAATTCAACTGGTTTTAAGTGCTAATAATTCAAAGGATTACCCTTAAATTTTAACTTGTTTGTGCAGAAACGATTAGGCGATGTTGCGACTAAGTTAAATAAATACGAACTAAGACAAGATGTTCCAAAATATGTTATTGATGCTCAAAATTTTGGAAACGTTTCAAGGTTTCTCAATCATAGTTGCGATCCAAATGTATTCGTACAATGTGTGCTCAGTGGTCATGACAATTTTAATTTGCCTCGGATTGTCATGTTTGCTGCTGATCATATACATCCTTTAGAGGTACGTTTGCTTGCAACATCTCATTTCTCTTCAGATTGTGACTCTTTTTATATTAGTTATTATTTGATGCCCAATCAAAATATGGCTTATGATTGTTGGAAACTTTATGTTGTGAACTATGTTTGCACAAGTCTATGTTATAAAGTGGTCAAAGAGTGTTCAAATATCTAGACCTAAGGCTAGCCCGTGCTTGTGGTAGTCGGATATCTTATTTCTAGCTAGGTAGCTTAAGCTTGAACCATGCATAGGGATACTTCACACACGAGTCAAGAGCCGTGACCATGAAATTGTGAGAGCCAAAAGAAGTGTCCAAAAGCCGTCCTAAAACACTTCCAAAAACATGTATTGTGGTCACGGATCCTCAAGTGTGTCGAGAAATCATATGTGACTAGGCCCTCCACCAAATTCTATTTCAATGGATTTCTATTCATGCGGAGTCCTCAGACATGATAAAATAGAATAAATCAATGATTGTGAGAATTCAGAGTGCCATGATCTCCTAGTTTTGTGTTAGACCTACCTCCAAGAGGTGGTTTTTGAAAATAGTTCAAGTTATCATGAAACATGATCCAGTCACAGGCCCTCAGTCTCACTTGTGAAGTGGCCTGTAGACACTGATGTGATTTGATGAGATTCTACACACATCATGTGATTGGAGATTGACCTTACCAATTTCTGGAGATCTATAGTGACCGATTAAAATTTTGACCAGATCTATTGCATTCTTTTTCTCTTTTGGCAACTTAGGTTGGTTGAGATGACTTGGTTCAATTGTGCAAATGTTTTCTCCTACCTTGATATAGTTGTCGAGCATTGTGATTGGCTCTGTCAATATATTTTTAGATAAAACGTGATCGGGGCATGAAGTTTTTTTTTGTCACCTCTATTATGGTAATCTAGTCTTGAAATCACATATGACCTTCTAATTACTAAGGTTAGCACATTGGGCGTGGTAATTGTGTTTGTGGCATTAGGTAGGCCACATCAAAGTTACATAGTGGAATTGGTGGGAGAAAATGATGTCATTGATGGGGGTCCGGGGTTCATGGCGACTTGATTCAAGTTTTGATCTTATGTGTTTTATTTTATAGGAATTGTGCTATGATTATGGCTATGCCTTGGACAGTGTGGTGCAAGCGGATGGGACTGTCAAGAAAATGCCTTGTTATTGTGGAGTTGCAGAGTGTCGCAAACGGATGTTTTGACCAGCTACCTTCTTAAAAAGGTTCTCTTTTTTTTGAGGCTCAATCCACATCAACTTAATTTTATTCCTCTTCATGAAATAGAGCTTCTCAATATCATGCTTACTTTAAACCATGGGTTGGACCTCCCTATCGAGGCATACATGCATGTAACTTGTCGTCTTTGACAATTCCAACATGGCATGCTACTTCCTTCCTTTAATTTCCTAAACTACTACACTAAATATGATAATTAGTGTCACCAATTCTAATTGTCTTGCTCAATACTAATTGTAAACTGCAATGTAGTGTTACCAACACTAAATGTTAACATTATTTGTCATTTCCTGTAAAACAATTTGGGGATCTTAGATTTACAGTGTTGCAATTACTTTTACTTATTAAATGATTTTTCATCCAAATTTCAATTATCCATGATTATATTTAATTACGGAAATTATTGCAAATCATATCAAACTTTGTTTTGCTAATCGGCATGGATTGCGTGCAGTAGACTTCAGCCATATCATTTTGAACTCGGGCAGTTCTTTCAAGGGTTGTAAAGCAAAGGGCTTACATCACAAGCATATTGAAGAATTTTGGAGGGAAGACATTTGCGGCTTACTAATGCAAAACCCCAATCTACCCTTTGGGGGGGTTTATCAGTTTAGTTATTTCACAATACTTTGGGCTGCACATTTCGAAATACCTTGTCCAATTAATGTCCAAGTGCAAAAAAGCCATTCCTGCGCTATTGTTAAGAACAAGCACTTTGGGCAGAGAAGATTTTAAAACACAATGACAAGATAACAGAGGACATTGGTAGTTTGGCAACAACATTTGTGGGCAAGAGTTGCAACATAAGACTTCAAAAACATGATAGCATTGCTTTCATTCAAGGAAGAGTTGCTCATTGGAAATTAACCACCTCGGGAGCATCATTCTCATTCCTAGACCTATCGGCTAGGATCTTAAGTTTTGTCCTTTCTTTAGATTTTGAAGCTAGGTAGTGTGATAGGTTGAATTGGCTTGCACCTTATATACACATGAAAGAGAAAAAATGGCATGCACTGTGGAAAGAGTAAATATATCTCATGGCTTTGCTCTTCAAATACGTGCAAAAGCATTCTCCATGTCAACAAACAACATGATAGCAAACTTTCATTCAAATTTTCTTTACATGGTGGAGAGCGTAGCAGAGATTGAGAAGAGCAAAGTAAGGATCAAGTAGATTGAAATGGAGATCAAGAAGGGGCGAAGCACAGATCAAAATGAGTAAAGCAGAGACCGAAAAGAGCGAAGTAAAACGCGGTTGGGAAGCATCTCACATACCAACACTCACCCCGCTCCGACCCTTGATACAAAGCGGCAAGCAACATCTTAGATGAAATTAACTATAGACATCCAAAAACCATAAGAGAAACTTGGATGAATGCCTAACTTATTTTGATTGTATTTTGAAACTACTCGATTTTGATATATTATATTCCGGGTTGCCTAACTGTTTTGGTCAATTTAATTAATTATTAGGCTAAGACTTGCCCAAGTTGCTATGAAACTGTGGCATATGCCATAAAATTTGAGATATCATTGAAATATTATGAGTGGCATGGATTCATGTTCAAAGGCTAATTCAATGAGATAATTAGTGCATAAATAAGATTATTTGAAGTACCCAAACTCGCAAAGAGTTGGGAATAGGTGCAATCATGTCCCAAATAACGCGGTTGGGTACATTTGTGTGTCCTTGAGATCGGCCAAGACTAGATGCCACCTCTTTGAATTGGACCCCCACCGCTATTACCAAAGTAAAGAGGTCTAATAAAAACTTGACCCCTATAGGTTTGTGGTTGTTTCATTTAAAGTGTGTCCCTTTAAAATAGTTCGGGACCTCTGATGCTACTAACCTAAATAAGAAATATAATACAAACTATAATATAATGGACTTTGTTTTCAACTTGGGTAAATAATGGTAAGGACCTAGCTCAAAGAGGCCTTGAGATCAATATGTTGGCATGTGGTTCAAGGTAAGAGTGTGTTGATGGTTGAGAGGCGGGTACAGATGTGGGTTTAGGGTGGGTAATGGAATTAGCACCCTCTACCTTTAAGTATGATGACTTCTTGGTTTAGTAAGATCTCCGTTAGACATCACTCAAGGTGTGTTTACTCACAACCACCGTTTTGGTGGTTGATGGTTGTGGGTTTTTTTTCCTAGTTCTATTTTGAGGGATAAGGAGGGGAAAATGTGCATTACCGTACGTGATAGGCCAGTTCGACAGTAAGGTGTCGAATAATTAATTTAATTTTCACTTTTTACATTCGACGGATGAAACAATATTTTCATCAAAATTCGACGGATGTGAATAGTAATTTCTCATTCATTCGACTGTTCCTAACAAACTGTAACGGAATTGCACGTTTCATGATCATAATTGGTTTGTTACAAAATCTACTCAAGAAACTCTAAACTTTTGAGAGCATTTCTTGTATTTGCTTAGTGTTTAGAACATAACTCTCTATTGTAGTGTTTCTCCTCCTTTTGTTGTAGGAAGTCATAGCGTCATAGTCTTGTGTATGCCAAGTAGGAGCAATGACGCTTGGTGAGAAGAAGCAAACTATGTTGACTTCTATGTTTACTAAGATCTCTTATGAGGAGAGAGAGTGTGTTGTTGCAAAAGAATTTGATCAATTAAAAGCCATAGCTGCAGCTGAGAAGGAGATTCAAGGAGAAATTGTAGAGAAGCGTCAAGTTGGACGCCCAAGGAAAAACACTATGCTTATATGCCCAAACACAATCAAACAAGAGGAGAAGGAGCAAGATGCAAAGAAGAAGAAATCTCAACATTTACAAAAGAAGAGGCATTCATACAATATGTGGTTCACCAATGATCTCTTTCCACCAATTCAAGAGGCAGTTAAGAGGTATGGAAGGACACAAGCTACAATTCACTACTTGGAAATTGCTTTTAGAACACCTGGAGGTCTTAGTCCTTACAAAAAACTAGAAAGATCAAGCTTGTATGACTGGTTTGATGAAAAATAAGAATTACAAGCTAATTACAAGGAAGCAGCGAACCTAGGACATCACCCAAAGAAACAAAATCAAAACTTGCCAATTCTAGAGAATTACCCCCATGTTCGTGATCAACTTGTATCCAAGTTGCAAAAAATGAGAGAAGCTGGACAAACTCTCCTCATTTCCATTGTACAACCCATTCTTAGAGGAATGCTTGAGGCTCTTGCTCCTCAACTTCTTGATGATAGACCTGGAGGTTTCACAGTATCAAGACAATGGACAAATGAATTCATGAAAGTTTACATGAATTGGACAATTAGAAAAGGTACTACTGCTGCAAGTAAATTACCATTAGATTGGATGGAGCAAGGATGTTCCACACCACTTTCTCCAAGTTCACATCTGGCTTGTGAGGAATAGGAATCTCGCCTCTCTTCTCCAAAGGCAAGGTGAGCCTTCCAAGAACAGGGACATCAACAACCAATGCCACCTTCAATTCCCACTAGATATACATCACAGTCAGATTGGTCAGTTTCATGAAAACTTTTGTTTAGACTACTGCATCTTATCAAAGAAGAAACAACAAGTTTGGTGCTGTTTTCAAGAAACAAGATAATCTTCCTATATGTTCCTGAAAACAGGACAAACCAATGGAGAGAGAATCACAGATTTTCAACAACATGGTACTTAGAAAGTGTTTAAATACACAATGATATTATTATTACAAAAACTATCTTTTGTCATGGACTCATGAATGAGTGGATCTAATGTATAAGTGGAGAAGATGTAGGATGGCAGGAAAAATGAAACAACCAAAGCACTTTCAAGTCACCAACTCCTCCTATGAATTTATACGATTTCAAACCACAAGAATAAGACCACCTCCAAAATTTGTGAGTCACAAACCTTAACAAGATATGGAATAATTTGACCGGGCTCAATATCGTCAAAGGTATCCACAATGTCCTTGTAGATGAGTGTCAGAGGGATCTTGATGGTCTCTGATCCATGAGCATGAACTGTGCCAGCATCTGGAATGGTGCCTGAGCACAATTTGCGACCATCGCTGGATATGTCATAGATCATATCAAGTAGAGGAATGGGGATGGGGTTGGGGTTTGTGATGAAGACATCAATGATGACTTCGGCACGCTGTGTGTTGATGATAGGGAGATGGAAGCCTGAGATATCAGCATCAGGTTTTCCCCAGCTAAAAGCTCCACCGATAGCCTTGCCAACATCCTGCAGTTGAAGAACCAATTTGATAAGCACCTACCAAAACCACAATTAGTTATCATGCTGCATATTCTTCATTTCAACTTAGAGTGACATTGTGTTCTCAGAAGGATGCAAACTAATCCCTCTAACAGCACAATCATCTATAGATGTAGATCACTACTGTAAATAGAACTACTCTGCTGGAACAGACTAAGGTATTGGTCACATTTCTGCATCCAAACATGCCAGAAACATCGACAACCTCCAAACACATCAGGCATGAACTTCCCTGTTTGCGTTCAACAGCTACGGTCGAGAATGTAGTTAGAATAAACAATGGACAAAGCCAATGGAAACTCTCTAATTCACTTCAAGGGGATTTGAATTTTTTTTTTTACACACACAGGGTATACAGCTGGAGATGACTACATGCAACTATCAAACGCTACATAGTCTCCAAATAACTAAGGCGCAAGTTTGAATGAAGAATCACTTTTGTCAGGAACCAGATGATTATAAGGCAAATTTTGAAGAACTTCATGTCGCATGCCAGAGAATCTTACCAAAATCGCACTCGAACTCTTCTCGAGGGTTACGATGTCGTGTAGCCCTGCTCTGCTGCTTCTAAGCTCAAATAAGCTCTTAGTTTGAACTTGACCTAAATCAATGAACACACAGAGTAAGAAAGCAGCAACACCTCCTCCACATTTACTTTGAGAAATCAATGGTCCTAGAATTGATTCCACATTGTGTCAACAAGCAAGAGCTCTGCGCACGTTCCAAAGAGGTGTCGTCCGACAAAGCAAACTCTAATGCATCGCATTTAGCAGGGAGAGACTAGATTAAGAACCAAGTCGCGGGAGCATCATTCATCGACATCTGTCTTTGTAGATTGAGTACTTGCTCCTGATGTCATTGGGTGAGGCGAAACAGACATCGATTCACCAAGGTTTGTGACTACCAACTCATACCTCCACGGTGATGTCGCCCATGGTGGTGTGGAGGACCACCTGCGGAGCCTCGAGGTCTGCCAACTAGGGTTTCGGAAGGAAGGCGCCATGACGGAGGCGGGGACGAGAGAGGGTGGGAGCGGAAAGATGTGACAACGGACAGATTTCGACGAGTCCGTCAACAATTATTTCGCTTTTCGACAGCTGGGCCTTTTAATAATAATAAAATTCGACAATTATTTAAATAATTTAATTATCGTCGAACTGGCCTATCACGTACGGTAATGAAAATCACAACCACAACTAAGTCTCTTCACAACAAGTTGCCAACCAACCACATATTGGTGGCCTACTAGAATGCGGAGGGCCTTGGACATGGGCCGCTAGACTTCCATGGGCCCACATAAGTAATTTTCAACCTACAAGTGTTGGTCACCAAATGGTTTGAAGACCAATGGTCTAGAACTCCATCCCTGGTAACATGTAGGTGGAAGTTAGTAGGTTGGCCCGGATTTGAGAAGATGATAGTAGCTAGTTGGACATACAAACCCCTATCCCATAATATTCCATCTACATTTGGGCGAGTTTGTCTTTATTCCCACTAGAGTCTAGTGGGCAAGCAGCCTACATAGAAACTCACCCTTAGACAACCTTCCCATTGGAATTTCCACTCCACAGATTACACTAATGTGAGAGACGATCATTGAGGACAAATCCACTCTTCAACTATCGTAGTGATTGTGTGTAAACATAACAAAATATACAAGTGTTATTCGGTTGAAAATCTTAATTGAACACATATATTCAATTGGTGTGTGGTTCGGTGAGGATCATAGAACAAACAACATAACGACACATGCTTTAAAGAGATTGGACCTCATCTTCAAATATTATTAACTACTTCACACTTAATAGTGAACATAATTGAGAGGACCTATGTATTCAAATAAGGAATCAACAAGGTGCTACGCACATAAGGCTCTTCCCATTGGATGAATTGATGATTTGGTTGGAAATTGTTGTAGTATGTCTCATCTCCCCCGTGCATTCTCTTAAGAACAGGAGTTAACTTAGGTTCTTACATGGCTCTATCTACTAATTTCTTACATGAATTTGTAGTTATCTAAACCTAACTTAGTTGCATTCACATTAGTTATCTATCTAGTTTCCACATTCATTCGCATACAGTCATTCAGGGACAAACTTATGGGCGAGAAAAAAAAGAAGCAAGCCGATAGCTCTGATCTAGGGCAGAGCCAATAAACATACACTTGGATAACGGAATCAGGGGAGGTCAGACTTTCTGATCTAGGGCTGAGCCAATAAACATACACTTGGATAACTGAATCAAGGGAGGTTAGACTTTCGATTTGATTTTTGTTGATGCTTCATTGTAAATTTTGTTGATGCAACAAAAGCTTTTTCATGTAAATCTAATTGGTAGAAGTGGAGAACATGAAAAATGAACTGAATAACACCCACATATATATATATATATATATATATATATATACATATTTGTAGTTGTGGTTGAAAGTGGGCCCGAACCACAACTCAGCCATCGCAGTGGTTGTGTGTAGACACAACTTCAAACATATGTGCCAGTGTCATTTGTGAAGACCTTCGGTTTGCACAAACTAAGCTTGCTTACACATGATCTCCACAACGCCGGAGAAGTGGAAGAGTGGCTGCGACACCACTTGTTGAGTTAAGCTGATGTACTGTGCAGGTTTGGAAATGTAGGTGGACACATCACTTCAAAAGACTTCTACCACTAAAAACCAAAAGGAATCTTCTCTTTGACTTCTTCTGCACCCATCCCCCTCTCCAAGAAACCTTGTGCGTTACACTTCACTTCCATGACGCATCAATATCTATCATGTTTCGACAATAACTTATACACAGATAGAGCACTCAAGTCCACTTCCATCTTTCCTCATTTCCTTTGCAAGGATACTAACCCAAACCTGTCCATAAAAGTTTCAACTACCCTGCCACAATATTTGTTCTCCATTCCATTCTTTGATACTTCACATAAACATATGATGATCTCTGTAAACATTCAGCAACTCCCATAAGGGAAAAAGTGACGGGAAATTGGGTGGAATCGTGCTGGGTTATTAGGGCTTACCCGAAGCAACCTTCTCGGCCTCCAACTCGGCACTTTTGCCTGAATCTGAACTGGCAGGCCAACCCACCCAGGTAGAGGTTGCGTGATGCAACACTTCAACCTGATGACGCAATTGAGTTTCAACTTTTTGTCAACTTGAGTTTCTTTACTAAGTTGAAGAACTTGAGCCTCTGCTCTCCTTGAAACAAACAAAGTACTTTGGTGCAAACATTCTAGCTTATGGTGGAGGTGAAGACAGCAAAGAAAAGCTTCAACCTGATTAGGTAATGCAGCGTCAACTTAATGCTGATGAATCACCTTGAGGAAAGTGCTTGTAACTTCCCTTATAATCTCCTAGCCAAAAAGAAATGGGATTGTGCAGAGAAAAAAGCATTCTGAGTGACCTCAAGTTAAGTTACACCTTCCTGGCAACAAGAATTCTATGTTTCGCACACATTCTCGCTTTTGGTAATACGTAAATGCAAGCTGCAAAACAATTCCTAGAGCCCAAAACAAAGGAACCCCTCATTCACCGAGGGATATGAGTCGCCTTGGAGAGTGACAAATGCCTCCTCAACGAAAAATGGAAATGCATGCGAAGTGGAACAATTCTTGAACCCTCTTCTCCTCAGTCAACTCTATTCTTTGATTACAGGCACATTCATAAAAGATAACTTCAGCATCTCAAAATGCACACCCTCACATATCTCCAACGACAATGCAAGAAGTCTAGGTATATATGTGATTTGAACGCCTTCAAATATGATCCAATGCACATCCTTTGATTCCAGTCCCCTACAATTTGGAGCATAACTGCTTCTTTTAGAATGCAGAGGAACTGATCTAAACTGAAAGCATCTGCACAACAAGCTCTCTACTACATCTTACAACAATCCTTGGCTTGGAGTACATAGTGAACCTTTGGAGAGTGATCGCGGAAGATGGAACGTTAGGCAATCATCATATCCTCAATGCAAAATGTCACTCTCGAAAATACACTCAAGAAGCAAACCTTTTTTGTTTTCAGTCTCGTCTACCGCTGCGCTTTGTGCCTGATGATGACGAGACTCATATAACCAACCAACCAACTCCGTTTCGGAGGTTTCCGTAAACCCTTGGCAAGCCCAATTCACAAAACAAATCCAGATGCATCTACATGCACATCTGTCTGTCTGTCTTCAAAACAAAAATTAGCCATCACGGAGTGGGGGCGCTCAAATTCACAATTTCTGTTGTACAATGCGCTTGGAAGTGATTCTCGAAGGTCACTGTCTGAGATTCTCGTTTATGTACAGAAGAAACCCTCTTCGGAAATGTACAAAATCCCATGTTGCCAACAAACTCCTCGTGTATCCACCATTCTTGCACCGCTTCCGAGAATTTGCAGAGAAGGAGAGAAGAGAGGTAGGCTTCACTCACTCCATGTGATGGATGTTGCTGGATGGTTGTTGTTGTTGGTGCTTACATGCCACCGAGGGACAGACAAATAAGCCGGTGATCAAACTTTGATCCAAAAAGAATTCTTCGGTCTTTACTCGGCCTCATCGTCATCACTTGCCATACTTGTGCCATAGAAGGAGCATGGTGATGCACCGTCGAACGATGTAGAGCTTGGCCCGTTGTTGCTTGATGAAAGTTAGCGAGTTCTTGGTCCCGTTGGAGATGCAATTATTGTGCAGGGAATAGAAGCTCCCCGTAGAACTCGACTTCCCCGCGGTATTCTTCCACGTCTCCCCCCCGGTTGTGCACTCCCTCCCATAGCACTGACCCATCTCTTCAATAAAACTCTCAACAAAGTTTTGTCCGCGAATCTTTTACCTTACCCTCCACTCTCTCGCTCTCAACAACCAACTCCAAGGAGTTTTGTCAACAAATCTTTTACATCCACTTCGCCTCTCATCAACCAACTCCACCAAGTTTTGTCAACAAATATTTCCCTTACCCTCCACCTGGATCTCACAACAACCAACCAACCACGAGAATTCACGCCCAAACTCTCTCAAGTACGAAATTACGTTACCACGCTGCCAACTCGCAACTGCTACAGCCAGCAGACTCTTGCGAACTCGAGAAACAGAAACAGAAACAGAAACTGACGAAAGCGCTTAACCTCCAACCCCCCCAAACTCACAGACCTTTACAACCAACCTACCAATACCAAAACCAAAAATGCGACCAACCCGCACCCCTTAACCCCCACAGTCCAGACACCAATCCGCCCAATTCGGCAAGAGAGAAATCCAAAACAGCTCCCTCGTGCCTCTAACTCAATCACAACACAAATGCAAAAGAAAACCTTCTAAACCCTCTCTGCGCCTCCTCTTATAAAGCAAGAAAGAGATTAAAAGCCTCCAAGGCTAAACCTCCATCAATTGCTAAACCTCGGCCCAAATTCGGCAAGAGCGCCCACCGGACCTCCTAATCAGCAAACAACATACATAACCCCCTACAAAAACCAATGCAAACCTCTATAGCCTATATAAGACCTTTGTGAGCGTGACCACCGAGAACGATGGAGAGATTGATGAAAACCACCACGACCAAATTGCTCACACTCCTCGACCAAATTCGGCGAGAGAGGTCACGGAACCTCTCCTAGTCAACCGCAACGTACACACCCCTGCCTACAGAAACCAATGCAAACCTCTGTAAGCCTCTATAGAACCTTTGTAAGCTTCAATACCGATCGAGGGACACAAAGGCTGGAACGATGGAGAGATTGTTGATGTTGAAACAGAAGAAGAAGAGAAGAGATGAGAGAATCTTGTACGAAGTTCAATAGAGACACGTTGGAAGAAGAGTATAAGAAGGAAGAGAGAGAGATGGTGCGAGGAAGGAAGCGAAAGCGGCGACGCAGGCGGCCCTCCTTGCCTCGGGGGATGCGATGCTATGAGGCTACCCCTAGGGGAGAGAGAGAGGAGTGCAGGTAGGAAACCAGGTTGGTAGGTAGGAAACTAGGTTATGAGAGAGGTATCTAGGGTAGTTGGTTGGTAGGTAGGTAGCTGCCGACCTACCTACCAGATTGGTCACCTCCAACTTTCCATGGATAAGTGATAGTTTAGTGTGTGTGGAAGTTGGAGATTGATCCGGTTGGAAACAACAAGTTGTCCTCTCATGGTGCATGGGAAGCTTATAGGCTCTTCCTAATTTGATCATTTACGTAAGGGCATGTTATGTTTACATGAAACCCATTAGGCCACGGCTCTTGAGAATCCTCGAATTCTCATTGGTCGAGAGTGTGACGGGGTCCTGCTTCAGGTTACACAATGATAGTTTTGGACCACAGCCTGTAACATCTTCAGTGGATGGAAAATCTACATGGAATCCCTCATGGTAAGTATGGATTATGTTGGCTGGGATTGTAGGGAATTTTTCCCAAGACGGCTCTTGGAGGTAGGCCTGATGGAATTTGGGTTTACTCTATAGGCTTGTGCCCTCTAAAAGGCTTTGGGTTGTAGTTCATGAACTCCTTTGTGGTCTCATCCAAAAAGCGAGGTAGCATTGTCATTTAAGATGCATGGCCTGATGAGCTTTGGGGTAAACATGTTATAAACATAAAGGTTGCATGGGTAATTGGCCACTTTATTTTAGATTGGAGTGGGTGAACCGTACTTGGTTGGGGTAAGGTTGAGGCATCTATAACGGATTAAATAAGAGGGTATGCATCTAATTAGGAAGAGTAATTGCGGGAATTATTTTTCTTGCAAAGAGAAACGTATTCTAAGGAGAATGATATTTTATTTTATTTTTCATGAATATGGAAATTGCTGCAAAATTTGAAGCAGTGAAATTGCTGCAAAACACGTAAAGTTTGCAAGGGCAATTTGGCCACCTTTTTAAGATTTGAGAGGATGAATTGAGGTTGAGGTGATGAAACCCCCATATATAACTCATGGCCAAAAAAAAAGCTAAGGAAATAACAAAGCAACTCCCTAGTTGTTTGACAAAGATTATAGATGCTCCAAACTGACTATAGGCCACACTCATTTAAAATAAGTGGTGTAGTAACCACATAACAAATTTATGCAAACCTATGTTGTTGGTTACTCTCAAACTTTGTCTAGACTAATTCGGGTCTTTGAAACTAATTCCGGTGTCAATTAAACCTCTAGACTGCATACTTTTCATGTTTTTATTTTTATTCTTTATGTTGGATGAATGCGAAATACACTCATATGCAATAATTCCCTTTTGCCCTTGTGATGGGCAAGGTCCTCAAGCTTTGGCTACCTTTGGAACAGTGGACAGAGAGAACCGACCACTAGTTACAAATGAAAGAAAAAGAAAAAGAAAAACCAATGTCGGACAATCCGACGTGAATTTGAGCCCGTTGGCCCTACCCTGCTCAAGAATCCCATTGGTGTAGGGTGGGGTTTACTGCCTACCTTGCAGTGGGTGGGCAGATGAACCAGTTGAACTTGAGAAATAACCAATTGAAGTTCAAGACTTCATGAAACCTATAGAATATACCTAAAACTAATAAAGAAAACCAAACATTCACAACATGTAACTGGTTGGACCTGAAAACACTAGGATCTTGACTAATGATGCCCAAAATCTCCCCGGACACTATTTGAGATAGCCACATTTAAAAAATAAATTGTATCTTGATTGTATTGTAACATGTCAAAATTATTTAGCTATTCTAAAGCCTGCAAGTTTACCTGTAGTTCCTACACTTGCACAAAGTTGTGTTGGATTACTTCAGTCTTGGGTTCTTATATGGATTGACATTAAGTAGGTTCAAAGTAATCTTGCTAATGTCTTCATTCTTAAAACTTTTCATGGGCAGTCGGGAATTTGGCATGTATAAGTTTCCAGACGCTTTACTAAATTTTGGTGTGGATTGAAGCTTGAAGTTGATTTTAAACTCCAAGATGTCCAAAGGCTTATGGAACTAGAAGTGTATCGATTTGAGTCAATAAGTTGTTTATGTCCGTGTGAGCCAATGTGTTGCCATCTTGGTCGTTAGAATGTTGTTACAAGTCTTCAATTTGATCTTAGTATTGGTTTCATTCAATACCCAAAAACACATGTGTCCATTTTAGCCCGGCTACGTTGTGACCCTCCATACCTCACACACACTTATGCACAAAGTTTGAGGCATTGTATGTGTTGTATTCCTACATGTGAGGGAGAATGCGTTCAGGGAGCATGATAGCATTAGCCAATCGTGAGCAAACACTAACAAATTGAGCATTTTGGCAGCAATAGCTATAAAATTTAGGTGAACCTGTGGATTTGGATTCAGAATCTACCATCTTCCCTGATCATAAATCCATCTAGTGAAGACAACTAGTGGTGAGACCATGCGACTCTTGTAGTGACTCATTGAAGCCTCCAAACTGTTGTGGATGTTGAGTTCCCTTCTGATGATTCAAATAAGGGGACCGCGTCGAGTGTAGATCATTCACCCATTAACCGCCAAAAAGACCAAGTGTAGAATTTCTTGACTGCCCATGAACTGTGACAATTTTTTGAATTTTTTTGTATTTTTACAATTAATGTCGTGAGTGTCAGAAAAATCTAAGGTGTCATTATGTTTTTAATGGTTGATGAATACCAGACTTATCCTAAAATTGCTCAAATTTGGCACAGTGTGTACCCCTGCTTTTTACAAATCTCAAATTGCACATCACTCCAACTTTTCAAGACCTAATTGAAAAGCCCAAACAATCATATATGCTCTTATGATCCTTTAGAAGTTACATCGTTTTTAGAAACATTTAGAACTATTTCATTTTTTGATTTTTATTTGATTTTTTAAATTTTTTGAAAGCAAAGGGGGGGGGCACAAAATGAATGAGTTCGCTGTCTGCTAAAAATGTGTGATTGATGGAAAGAAAGCTGCAGGCAGAACTTACATCACTTTTGCTGACTACAGTACTATGATGAACCTGAAAGCTCCGAGTCATGTGCACATGTACTGCATATACTGTATGTATATATATGCCCCCGGGCTAGAGCACATCTTCATTCGGCTGGGCCCCGCCCCTCCCACGCCTCCTTCACTGCCCGGTCTTCCTGCCCGCACCTGCGTGGGAACTCTTCCCCGTTGGGAACCAATGTGATAATACCTAGACAAAATTATAGATATTCAAGTTGTCATCACTTTCATTATTCTCAAGTTAATTGATGGAGTTCCTTCACATGCCAAAGGAGCTTAATGGCTTAAGTGACCGGGTATTGTCACATTGGTCCCCAACGGGGAAGAGTTCCCACGCAGGTGCAGGCAAGAAGACCGGGCAGTGAAGGAGGGGTGGGGGGGGGTGGGGCCCAACCAAATGAAGATGTGATCTAGCCTGGGGCATATATATACACACACATATAAAGAGTAAGTTAAGTATACAGAGAATTGACACGGCCATTTATTTGTACTTCAACGGAATCCCTGACTGTAGTACGCCTATTCCTTCTCATCCCCACGAATTTAAAGCTCATCAGAACTCGGTCCAACTTCCAAGCCCACCCTCAGCCCCTTTCCACATCCTTTTCCACCTCAGCATTGAATCTCAACACTTTTTGTTGAACTCTTAGTTGGATCCATACGTACGTACTTGAGAAAGGGGGAAAGAGTTGTACATTGAGGTATATTATGATTTTTTTCATTTATTTATTTATTTATTGGTTGGTAAAAACTATAGAGAGAGAGACGATGCTAACGTTGTGTTGGTGTGAATGAGGAACACTTCATCCTTCACAATAGTCGTGAACTCATAGGTGAACTCAAGGCAAGTGTGCAGAGAGCATGGCTATGGGACAAGTGTATTGTTGGTAAATATTGTGGAGAGTAGAGAATAATTCAATGTGATATTGGTGATAGAGTATGTGATTTGGTTATAATGGTTTTGTGGTTTCTTATTTCATGTGAGCAAGACACACATGGCTCTTTTACGTAGTTGAATGAAACCCATAACATGCTTCTTTATTCTCTTTTCTTTTGGCATGTACAGTACAAGCTACACATGGAGCCGTAATAAGAACCAACACTTACCAAAGTTACATATTGCTCCATGTAATCTGTATTTCTATAAGAATCACAAGCGTTTGGTTCCTATCGAGACGAGTAAAACCCATAACATGTTTATCATATATACTACACACACATAGATAGGTGACCAACAATTTTTTTTGGGTAACATGATGGTGAACCAACATGATATTATTCAGTTGCATGGTTGTGATCGATTTTATAATTACCCTCTGGCATGGGCCTCCACTATCTTATTTTCACAGGAAGAATCTTAGATAACATGAAGAAATTGACGCCAATATGAATAGTGTCGGTATTGTCAATGAACAGTGTTGCTATGAATAGCATTTTTAGTGAATAATGCCCGGATGAACAATACTTCTTTAAAATAATGCCGGGATGAACAACGAGTTATGTGAATAGATTGGGAGTATAACTCACCCAAATTTCCAAGTGCGAGCCTGTATGTTTGAATAGTAAACGAATATTAACACTTTATTTGGGGGCTCCACGTAATATAATTGACATATATCCATGGTCAGTGGAACTAACCCACATGACTAAATAATGTTATGAAGTGACATGTCATGCACTTTGCTTTGGAAATTGTGAGATTCCTCTTCAAGAGTATAACAAACATCCGAATGGATTGAATTAAGCCACTCCTACCTTAAGTAAGCTGAACCCAGTCCGTGCACACAAACCAAAACTATTCTATATTTAGAATATATACTCCACTAGCCAGGTCCACCACTCTATGGTCCACAGCCCAATGAACGGGGGAGAACTGAGCCGCTCGTTACAAACGAACCGGTTGAGTTTATGAAATAACCGATTGAAGTTCAAGACTTCGCGAAAATCACCCATCATGTTAGAGGAATCTATGGAATATACCTCAAATTAGTAAAGAAAACCCGAAAGATCACAACATATGTACATAACATTATTTGGACCCATGATAGTGTGGAAAATACCGGGAATATTTTCTAGAATACTGTCAGTCCCACAGAACATTGTTATAGGTCTGAATAATGTTATGTAACCGGTTGGACTTGGAAATAACTAGGCTCTTGACTAATTATGCCCAAAGCCCCGGACATGGCCACAGCCGTCCATCCAACAAACTATAAGTTTAGCACCCGGAATCTTCAATGCCGAAGCTCTGGCCGCCATTGGTACATGTACTTTGGATATACCCACAAGGCCCTCCATATTGCACGTTGTTGCTAGTGCTTAGTACCATGCCCACACTAGGACCAACGACTACTGGCCCACACCGGTGGGAGAGTTTTCATCTTCATAGGAGTTTCATCTTTTATATTACATCCAACGAACATGCAATATGTTACATCCAACGAGGTTATTGTAAGTAGGACGAATGATCTCTATTGATCGTAGTAAATTTCGGAAAGAGATGCACTTTCCCTATCAAGAGAGAAGGATTCCTCATGCTAGCCAAGACCAACGATTGGCCCTAGTGGTGGCATAGTATTAGTATGAGCAAGGCCACCCAACCTCGACCCAATATTACAAGCATAGGAGTCTTGGGTAATCAACCCGCGCCATTGGAAAATTGTTCCGTGTCACTAGAAACTCTACAAATCTACAATACTGGTAGATTTTCATATTTCTTCTAGTGACGCATGACCACTATCAAGGACTCATATGCTAGTAGTGCAACCTCAATATTGGATGACAATGCAAGGTGAGTGTGTCGTAAATGGTCAATTTAAATGTTGTTTGCCATGAACCTCAACTTTGGTCTTGAAGTTGAGAACTTTCTTGGATTTGCAAATGTGATATGGGATATGGTGCCACATTCCCACCCCAACCTCAACCACATTACGGTTGATGTGTTAAAACTTAACGAGGTAGTTGGTGTTAGAAATTAACACACCGCCCAGAATTAACACCACAAAATCTTGCATGGTAAGTGCATTGATTACGAAAATGTCCATTATTTAAACATCAAGCTACCATGTTGGTTTTGGGTCATCTACCAATAAATTTTTTGATTCCTTATAACCCTTGCATATGGAAATCAAATAAGACTTATGATGGTGGGACTTTGATGTGTTGTAATTCCATGTTAATTACTAACAAGAATCTCTTAAAACTCGTCAAGTCTAATAACACGATTTAGGCTCAATGCTTGAAGTGACAATTTTTAGCTTCAGGAAGGGCACTCAATGTAGCCCGTATAGTACCACATGCTTTAGATTTGTTAACAATATAATTGGGGAGGGGAAACCTATGTGACCTTCTCAAGACTCCATGTCATTAACTTGTGACGATTCATAATAATTAACTCCAATATTTTGTGAGATCGATCTTGCCATCTCCATAGACATTTGTGGACGCACGAAGATTTCCACCTCGCGGATCCAAATACTGTAGAGGGCTCTCTATTTCATCTTCATTTGTGCCGGAATGTAGTTTTCACATGGGCTGCAAGTGGGTGTCAACGAATGTGAGCATGACACGTGACAAAATTTGAGGGAAAAAAACAATTATGTTATGTCAAAATAGAGAGCCCTCTACGTACAGTAGTATAAGGTAGCCAACAACCAAAATAGTAACCAAAAAAGGGCCGCCTGCCGGCCTTCCTTATACACCGTAAAAGAGGATGAGCTTCAAAAAGTCTCCAAAAGACTAAATCTGTCGACTGAATTGTAAGAAGCATTTAAGTAGTAGTACGACGTCCAGGCCGGCCCTTTTGGGGCGTGGCAGGAAACTTATGATACTGTCCAACAGAAATTTATTCTAAGTGGCTTGGCTCCAGAAAGGGAAGGGTCGATGCTGGCAAGTCCCACCAGGACCATCGAAACCCTGGTTCTCTGGGCAACATAAATATGATGCTTTACCCGCAATGAATGGGCCCAGTGTTCAAGATTGAAGCCCTCATATGAGTTTCATTTTGAAGGGCTCTCAAATTTCAGTCCTTCAGTTGAAGGGTTGGTTCAAATCCAAGACGTCAATCTAAGAGTATAGAAATAAAATACGAAACTCATATTAAACTTGTGCATGAATTATATGGTACATGTTTCCGGTACAATGTGAAGGATTAAGAATCCACCATCTAACTCCACTTCTTGTAGTGACAATGCCCTACGCTTGTTGGTTCTTGTGGTGGGTGGATTATATTGAGGACTTCAAGTGACGTCTTCGTTTTCAATTTGGGGTTGCATTTTGAAGGGTTGTTTTGAGAGAGGTATATTTCAAAGGGCCAAATCGCGTTTGAAGGGCATTGAAGACTTCCATCTTGAACACTGAATGGGCTGGGGAGAACCAAACCAACCACTAGTCACAGATGAACCGGTTGAGTTTGAGAAATGACCAGTTGACATTCAAGATTTTAGGGGAAATTAACAATTGTTTTAGAGGAATCTATAGAATATGCCTCAATTCATGCAGAAGACTTGAAAGATGTAAAACGCCGCCTCATACACCAAATGCTTAGGGATTATATATATAAAAATCAACATGTGTTCATGGGCCTCATGAATTTACTTACAGGTCATTATTGATATTCACCACACATAGAAAGTTTTGAAAGTTTCTTATGTTTATAATGTTTTAGCTTGTGCAAAAGTAAATGTCAATAGTAAACGCTCGGTAAACATCTCATCTCAAGTGTCAAAATAGTATTTGATATTATATGGTCATTTACATCATAACAATATATGAGTTTGGGATGAGAGTTTCTAACTCAATGACCCATAATATAATAGTGACAACCAAAGAAAAGAATAATGTGAGATAGATAACCGAGGTGGGGAACCACCAATTAGAGGTCCAATGAGGTTATCAAATAAATGTTTGTCCAACAAAATGCCTAACTTTCAACAATCTTGAAACGTGATTGGTATAGAAGGCTTCAAAACCCACCAACGTGAACAAACAAACTCTCAGTATTGGCATGCTTGAATGAAATTAGGGGGGATTCAACTCACTCTACATTTGCTTGAATTTCAGACTAAGTCTTTTTTTATTTTTTTCTTTTTTGGGACTTATTTTGTTTCTCCTTTCTCACTTGTAGTCGTTGTGAAATTAAGGTAGAAGCGCCTACATTAGACACTTTGAGCACTTGAGACCATTAACATGTATAAAAGAATTTACAATTTTTGTTTTGAAGAAAGCATGTGTCGTTCGGTTTTTTGTGTATATATATATATATATATATATATGTTAGATTTTTGAATTCCATTGATCATATTTAAACCTAAATCACATGATGTTAGGATTTGATGAACTCAAGTGCATAAACCTCCTTTTGGTGCCGAAATTGGGCCACAACTTGCACATATGATTATATTCTTTACGAAACCCATTTTCAGTACCATAGTGAGAGTAGAGTTTATCCGGAGAGTCCTCCAAACATGCGTGAAACTCACATGAATCTCTTTGGATCTGGACTTTGCTAGAACCACCGCTGCTGCAGCACACTATCCTGTCCCTAACCACAAAAGTGGAAGTCCTGACAAAAAAATTTATGCGAAGTCTCGGTAGGCCAACGAAATCCGACATACTATTCTTTGCTGCTGGGTGAATACGATTGGATGTAGAGATGAAGAATTGTAGCAGCAGCAGCTGCCACTTTTTAGCTCCAACCCTCCACTCATAGCACGCTCATGGGAATATTTTGTCTGGTGCTTTTGGACCAGTAAAAGTTAAACCTCCTCACAGCTGTCTGTCTGTCTGGACTCAAGTTCAATTGCCCACAAGTGTCAAGTCTACTGCTAATCCAATACTCGGTATACAATTCCCAGCTACACATGTGTTCAAGTAGGCATGTGCCTAAATGGATTGGAAAATGTAGGGACTCACACTATGCACTAAATTGCCTAATTAGTGTGGGTTACCATTTGGAGTTATGTGTTGCTATTAATTTGTATCGACACTATCGTTTTTTTACCAACTAAGTTATACCGTATTCTTTGGTGTGCATCCTAACTACTAATGTTATTTGGGGTGCAAAATGATACTATCGGTAAAATGTCATAGCAATGTGTAACTCAAAATGGTAATCCACACTAATTAGACGACCGAGAAAACATGGACTAGTGTCCGGAGCTATTTTTGGGCATAATCGGTAAAAATTGTAGTGTTTCCAAGTCCAACTGGTTACATGTTAGAATCTTCCGGTTTACCTTTATTAATTTGAGGTATAATTCCATAGGTTCCTCTAAAACGATCGGTAGTTTTCCTGAAGTCTTGAACTTCAACCGGTTAGTTCTCAAACTCAACCGGTTCATCTGTAACTAGCGGTCGGATCTCCCCGTTCATTGTGTACTACATTGATTATCCAAAGCAGTGCATGTTGCTATTTGGAGTTACACAGTGCTATAAGTATTTAACGAGAATGAAATTTTCTACTAAGAAAAATCATGTATGTTGTATAATATCCGAATAGCAACCTATTGAACTTTCGTTAGTAACAATTTGAACTCCCGAGAAAGACGTTATCGCACTCCATAACTCTGACTAGCAACACGCATTGATTGGGGTAATCAACAGTGTACCATGTAGTTAGCTCAAAAAGATGGTAAAGTTTGTAGGTCTCATTTATGGTTTATGGAATGTGTATGTGTTTGTATGTGCACTTTGCACCATCAACTTGTTCCTACCCGATTCAATCCGATCTCATGTAGGTAGTAGTCCACACAAATGCTCGACAAATCCAATTGCTGGTGTAAATACAGTATGTGGGGGGACATCAGAATCCGATTCCAGGGAGTCATTCCACCGACACCGAGTGGGATTCTGAAAAGAATGCATCGAGTCATCCGTGTAGCACTTTAGAAATTCTGTAGAATCTACAGCTTTGTAGCTTTGCAGTGGGCTTTGGGGATTATCAGAACATTACTCAGAGGTGTGCTGATGGCTATGTGGGGGCTGGGAAAATCGTTGAGGATTGTTACCCCATTATACTAGAGGAGTTGTGGGTTTTCTCTATGAATGTTTATCACGAGTGCTGGAACTCCGACTGCAAAAAACGCTGCAGCAAAAACCTTTGTATGTCAGGTCTATCTGTTTAAGGGGAGGCCTTGTATTGTAATCCCTCACGCCCTACAGTAGCTACACTAAATATGATATATAGTGTCATATGGTACCTTTTCGGATGACACTTCTTGAGAATAAGTGGACCAATATTGTCATGGGCGAAGGCTGAGTTCATCCATTGGCCAAAACCCTGCCTTCTCTTGTCAGCAACTTGTGATGAAATATTGTCATGGATGATGGAGACTTGGATGAAAAATGACTTGGTAAAGTGACAGTAACCGCAACATATTGTGAATCGATAGTCCCCCAAAAACATTTACAAGGAATGACATAGAATGTTGGGTTAACATTTATTGTTGGTGACACTATACCATGGTTTACACTTAGTATTGAGCGAGACAATTAGAATTGGTGACACTAAATATCATATTTAGTGTAGCTTGTTCAAATTTGGAACTCGCCTTGTAACACAATCGCCAAGGAACAATTAAATAAAACTATGAATAGCTCACTGGTCAGCTAGGTTCATAACATTACTCAGCTGATGAGTTCAGTTCAGTTACCCTGACTTCATGTTCAGTCTAGTTGCGGTGGATTCCGACATTTGGAGTCTATTGTCGAACCCACGAACAAGGCTCATTACCCAAGTAATGTTATGTTTCAAATATCCAACTAAGTAGGAATCTTCTTAGTTTTGCAAGTATCTCTCACCTTCCCCTCTTCTATTTAAAGAGGGAGCACAAGTGAGAGGCTGTGTGTAATTATGATTTAGGTCCATTTTAATTATTATTTTTTGAGGGAGGGAGGGATGGGGAGGGATGGGAGAATAGTGAGAATCAAACCCAATGATGTCTCATTTTTTTCCTCCTTTTATTTCTTCTGAAAGTTTCAATGTAAACAACCTACACAAGAAAGTGGTAACACTTTCTTGGCATATCACTAGTAGAAAACTATGCCAAAAAGAACCGCAGTTGAAATTGGTTGCGGTTCTTTTGACAAGTCCGATCTGCAGTCGTTAAACGATTGCAATTTTTTTGGGGGTTCAGTGACTGGAATTTTAGGAATTTGGGGGCGTGTAATATCCCATTGGAAAGGTCAAGTCTTGAAAATACCTCTCCAACAATATATTGCACGCCCCCAAAATTTTCAAAATTGCAGTCACAAAATGAAAAAGAAAAATTTGTAGTCGTTTAGCGGCTGCAGATCAAGCTTGTCAAAAGAACCGCCATTGATTTCGGCTGCAATTCTTTTGGACACAATTTTCCACTAGTGCATCCTCAACCTCCATGCCATTTGTCATGAGGTTCAATCTAATCCCATGATGACATGTGGCATTCTTGGGCAGAAAGTAATTGTTTTTCGCCTAATCTGACCCCTGCCCACCTCTCCCCCCCAAAATTGAGCTGCGGCGGATGTAGTGGGGGACGTATTGTAGACGACAGATGAACAAGTGCTGGGAATGTACTCAAAAGCCCAGGAGGGGTGATGACTAATAAAAGTAAAGGCAAGGCCTCTTACAGATAGAGCGGCATCTCTGGGGCTGACTCCACCTTGTCAGATAATATCGGTATTTGTGATTCAGAAGCAGAAGTATTTATTATTATACTACATTATACAATCGTACTTTACTCATCGTAGTATCCTAGCCCATCATCCTGAACATACCACTTATAACTACACATTCTATATGATATGATATGATATGTGGCCTTCTTTGTGGGCACTTCTGATCACAGACGATTTCAGCCATTGAATCAGATCGAGAGTTGTCTCACTTGGTTAGTAATTGCAAATCATGAAATTTGTCATATGTTCAAGTTCCAGAATCGAAGTTGTGATGCAAAACTCATGCCAATCCAAAGTGAAACTCTCCAGCTCTATCACAAACTAGGCACTCTCAATTGTGTTCACTACACTACCGTAACACCATAGCAGGTTCGCCACCTGGCGAACGAATATTTAATTTTTTTGAAAAAATAAGGTTCGCCTCTCAAAAACTAAATTTCTCAATTTTCGTTTTTTAGCAAAAAAAAAAGTAAAAATGCCCTAAATAGCTTAGAAATAGCAAAATATTTCAAAAACTAATTTATTCAATTTTCGTTTTTTTGTCTTTAGAATTTTCTAAATTTTACGTTTTTTATTTTTAGAATTATTTTAGGACGAACCTGCTATGGTACTACGGTATATATACCAATTAGTGAGTGTGGGAAATTAGTGAAGGTGATACTACATTCCTTTATGCTATGAATTAGTGCCACCAAAAGATTTTAGATCTAAGACTAGGAAGCGTTGTTCATCTCGGCACTTGGCACTAGTCACTAGTCACTTAAAGTACCAGCATTGGCATGAAAGCATTGGCACTTGGCACTAGTGATTGACAAGCATGTGGCACACACTAATCACAAGCACGCAGTCATTTTCTTGAAATCTATGGTAAATGAGCATGTAATTTATTGTTGTTATAAATTTAGTGTCACTCAGTAGCAACTTTAGCCATCGGTAACTTTGAGATTTGGTTAGATTGTGCATGTGACTTGAATTAGTACCACCCTCACTAATTGGTATATTTGGTCAACTGAGTATTGAACCTAGAATGATTTATATATGCCTTGAATGCATTGTCCAATCTCATCGCAACATGTGTCTTTTTGGTGTCCATTCTTAGTAACAAGCCTTGCCATAAGTTACTTATGCCACTAAAATTTGGAAGTCAATTAGGTCTGCTTTACATGAGGAGTCAAGGCCAATTTGGGGCTCCAACATGTGTAAATCCTTGTACGTAATTGGCCTAATCCACTAAAGAAACCCCGAGGCCTTTACAAGATGGAGTCAAGACTATTCCCTGGAATTTGTATTTTACTAAAACGAATGATATTTTTAAATGCACTCAAGACAAAATTTGATTCAGCCATTGGATTGGACAAAACTGAAAACCCAATTTGCTTCCTTGAGGTTGTGTAAAAGCTTCCCCCCTTCTTAGCTCAAGTCAATATTTGGAGTGAATTGGCTTCAGATTACCAAGGCCTCAATGCCCTCATGTAAAGGGTTCCTTAAAGCGACCAGTCACAACATAACTTGGCACACAAACCGTACTCGGAATAATTATCAAAAATATTTTTATAATTAATAATTAATAGGGTGCAAGCATAGTAAAGTGGACCAAAAAAGTGCTCCGGTATATGAAAGCCATGATTTTCTTGGTCAAACGCCTATAAGTAGTAGCAAAATGTTGTTTAAAATAGATTATTTTTCATGATGACCTCTATTGTTAAGTTAGGTACTCAAATATAGAATATCAATATGAGATCTTCAAAACCTATCATCAAAAGTGACGCGTAAAAACAACTGACTAAATATAGTTTTGAACGTAAATTCCATGACCTTAAATATTTTGAACTTGGAATTTCTTTTCATATTCCTTGAATTCATTATAAACTTGAGGTCATCGTAATTTTTTTTCAAAAATTCATCAATTTAATGTAATGTAATTGTATTTTAAACAAGTTTTTGACAATTATCTTTTCAATGACACCCACTTGCACCACCACTTGCACCGTCTTCTAAAATACATATACGTTGTTTGAAATTGTTTTTTGTGAACATAAATTTCTTGGCTTTGTAGATTCATATGTTTTCTAAATGTTTATGAATTTTTATTTCATAAAATTCAAAGTTAGTATATTGTTTTGGATATCTTTCACTTAAACCTGAGCAAGGATCAAGAGCTGTCCACTTTACCGTGCTTGCACCCAATAATTTATTATTAAATTTATTAAAATCATGAGGCCAGGGGAGCAATGTTTCCAAGAACATGCCTTAACATGGATGGAATGCTTAATTTGATGGTAGATTTATGAGAACATATTCCATCTATGCCAATGAATGGGGAAGAACTGGCTACTAGTTACAAATGAACCGGTTCAATTTCCCATATTACCGGTCCAAATCAAGCCTCGAGGAAACAAAGTGAACCCTAATTTATTTTTTACCATTTAAAGTAAAAATACAAGTAATAGTAAAAGTATCACTTCAATGAATAATTGGTTGATAGTAAAGAAGTAAGGATAGCGACCAAGTTGGCTCAAATTTTTTCCCCGTTCATTGATCCATGCTAATACATATATATAGGTGGTGTGTATTAATTTTTCTCTTGCATCTTTTTTTTTGAGTTTTGGAACAAATAGAATCACCCTATGAGTTTATTCATAGATTGTAATGAAAATTGATTTTAAAGCATAGGAAGTTGGAAAGGTTAATGGGAGTGAAAGTACATTATGATGGTTTCAAACCAACTAATTCTCTAGAATGGCGGAGTGCAGTAGCCTCCGTGAGATAGAGACTAATGTCAACTTCATGATCCAATTGAAGGAAGACTTGAGGCTCTCTAATACTACATTCTGAAATATTGATGGAAACTTATCTCTAATGGGGTTATATAAGAGACATTCCAACACAAAATGTGCCTTGTTTCAACTACATTTAGGAGCAAAAGTGGCATAGACTAGTACCTCTAGAGATAGGGATAGTCAACCATCGTCCAATTTCAATGGCAAGTTTATGGTTCGAGGTGTGGTAGGCAACAATGATTTTGCGTTGTGGTGGTGTCAATGGTTGCTTCAAGTACAATTCACATTTGTATTTGAGAAAATCCTTGCAGTGGAGGTAATCTAGTTTCTTCCCTAAGAGATGGAAAGAGTTCCACTCTTTAGCAAGAAAAACCTCCTTAATATCATCATATGCTATTTTTGATGTGGTTGCGATGTCATGAGTTCCCAAGTGAGATAGACCCATGATGTCTTCCACCTGGTTGTTGATTTGTGTCAGGTTTTAAATCCTTTTTTGGCCAAGTGTTAGGAAAGTGAGGTTGCTTTACTGGCTAACCTAGAGGGGAATAGGTGGGCAAGTCGTTGTTGAAAGCCCGTAGTGAGGTTGAGAGCTTATGATTCTATGGGAATTTCTCCAAATTCGGCTAGCAAAATATAATAGGTAGTCAAAGATCGCACTTTGACGTGAGACACCATGTGCATCTTCATGCTCTTCTCAAGAACCTTCCAATGAGAGTTTTCAAGTGGCCTCCCCAAATTTTTTGTGCCATATGGGAAGTTGGAAGCACCAAAGCCTTGAATAGATGGGATTTGAATTCCCAACATGTGACTCTGACTATTGCTTCTTACCTTAAAGTGCCCATCAAGACTTTCATACTTGTGATTCTTCGTCTTTTACTAGATGGCTCAAAGTACCACGTGAACAAAAATCTATTCCAAGGTATTTGTATTCATGGGTTATCCCAATTTGGTCCTTGTATAGGTAAAATGCCTTTTGGTTTAATTTCTTTTTGTTGCAACCAAATACAGTATCATAATTTTAGTTTTAGATAAATTGACTTCAAAGCTAGAAGAAGTGCAAAACTCTTACATGTTGTTGAAAAATCTTTGTAGGCTTGCTCTTGATTTATAGCCCACCCACACTTACTGGTGCGGGCCGCCAGTGAACGGTTCCTACCAGCGGGGGCCACTTTTAGAGTTGGTTTAGCTAATGAGAGCCATTGGATGCAACCAACGTTGGTACTCACCGTTCACTAGTGGCCCCCACCAGTAAGTGTGGGTGGGCTATTAGAGAGTAGAACAACATCGTCAGCATGAAGAAAAACGACAACCACTTTTCAACAAACACACAGAATCCCCGTCAATCCTGTCCAAATATGGCTCATGTTCATCAATGTACAAGCCGTATATAGTGTGATGAGAGAGAGGGGACATCCTTTGTTTAACACCAAGGAGAATATGATATCGTCTTTCAAGGTCCGGGGCCTTTTCCTTCCTCCTTCCGTGTCACCGTCCATCCGTCCGTCCGTCCTCGTCATGTGGTTGCTTCGGAGGTTGGCAAACAACGAGTTAATTTAGCTCCTTTTGGGCCCCGCACGCCCCCCTATTTACTCCACTACATTGTGATTGGGTTCCACATATTAAACATCCATGTCTCGAGCACAAAAGTTAGATGGCATGTTAAAATACAAAAGTTAGCTGATCTCCTACCACCGAGTTTCTCTCCCTCTCTCTCTCCCCGATCCTTCAAGGCTGTTGCTGCTTGTTGTTTTTATTAAGAACTGGATCATATATATTCGGGTGGCGGGCTGCAACTTGTGGACGGACAGTGGGCCACTTGATGGGGAGATCTGGTAAGTAAGGGGCACTTCACGCATGAGCCAAGAGCCGTGACCTTGTAATGGTGAGGACCCTTGACTCTCATCCAAAGGCCGTACCATGGGTGTTGGGAAAGCCGTTTTATGTAGTCACGGGCCCTCAAGCATAGTGTGAAGTGAGAATGGACCATGGTGCGGGACCATTGCATATTTTGTTGGCGGGAAAAGAGGGGAGGATTTGGTTGGATATAATATGTCTCAAACTTTATCAATTTAAGAGAATTACTTGGTGGTGTTTGTGTGTCATGGAATCTGTTCTGGAATCTGCCTTGCAATCTGGCTTGTTGAAAAAAATGTTAAAAAAGTCATGGTCTCCCGGAATTTGCGTCCTTATCCACAACTTGCCATGTAGGACTCCATGTAGACTTTTCATCCACGAACTTTTCTTTGGGCTTTTAGGCCTTCACCTCTTAGTGTGAAGTGAACTTGGACGGTCTCCGCCTTTTCGACCAATGAGAGCACTTACATTGCCATGGTCAGGGGCCTTCAGCCTTGTGTGTGAAGTGGCCCTAATTGGCTGGTCCTTGAACAAACAACGACGTGCAATTCTAGTAAGAGCACCCCCACAATGAACAGGGAGGACCAACCACTAGTTACAGATGAAACGGTTATAGTTCAAGACATCACGGAAATCACCGGCCATTTCAGAGGAATTTTAGAGAATATACCTCAATTTAATGAAGAAAAACCGAAAGATGTCAACATGTCAACTGGTTGGACTTGGAAACACTAGGATCTTGACCGGTTATGCCCAAAAATCTCCCTGGACATTGTCCTCCCCCCCACCAGAGATCTATCAAACTGGCCTCTACTAAGGTAGATGGGTCTTAACCCCCTAAAAGGTTGAAGTGAACGTTTTTGTCCAGGCAGTCATTGTTGTTCGACAATAACAAGTTAACAACGTACACATCTACAATGTAATCTTCTGATTTTGGACATGTAAATGGTTGGAAAATTGTGTGAACAATCTTAGTTGCATAAAAGATGCCATTATACAGTCAAATTTGTCATGAGAGTTGTCAATATTCTTTAATAAGTTGTTGAATTAGATTGAATTGTTTTAGACGATTTTGAAAATTGGGAGTTTTTTCCTTTGGTCTTCAGTGATATGGCTACTTTAATATTTGTTAGCCTACTTCTCTTAGGTTATGAACCACGTGATTAGTACAAGATGGTTAACAAATACAAATAGAGGCCATAGCCACTCTCCTCATAATGTTTGGAGCTTATATGAATATCATATTCTTTGTCAAGTGAAGATTCTTGTGCTCAAGTGATGATCATGTGGTCCCCCCAATTATATTGACCATTGAGCCTAGAATGGTCAACAAATTTTGAGCATGTAGTCCAACGTCTGAAAAACACATGTATATTTGGTGTAGTTCAAGATCAGATCCCCATATAACCACATACCATTTCATATAGGTGTCTGATTACGATAAGACTGAATTAGGCATGCCAACCTCTATGGTTTTTAAGACTTGATAGGCAAAACGGAAATGGTTGCCTCACCATATACATGTATGTATCCAAAACTTTTTTTGACCACTAATTATGGCATGTAGCAAAGCCTTATTGAATTTGATGAATCAAAGAGGTCTCAAGACCTCTCTACCATCATGCCATGCTTACCAAGCAATGCAAATTTTGGTTTGACATGCATTTTTCTCTCGCCCATTAGGCCTAAAAAACAAACTAAGGGTGGAAATGCCCTTAAGAGGCCTAAAAGTAGCCCCAATCTCTCTCCACCCCCCCCCTTTCCAGATGGGGCTACTTTAGGGGCATCTCCACCTTCAGTTGCAATTGCCATTGTTGGCATGTCCCTAGGAATGTGAATTAAGTGAAGGATATGCGTCTCCCAATTTCCAACCCATCCCAAGAGGGGTCTAGGTTGTATTCAGAGAGATGTATGCCAAGAAATGTATCTCTTAGCACATAAGACATTGTTGAAGGCTAACTCTCGCGTGGTCTTGGATTGTTTATGGTTGGTGGCATCACAAACCCGTGCGTATATGATGTTGGCCCCGCCCAAATTGGGTATGAGCCACTGAATCCCTACTACATCACAACTCTCTATATGAGTTTCACGGTAACCTATCCTCCGGCGCTACACGGTTCATGGTATTTAGTGTCACTTACTATTCAAACTTACACAATGCTATAACTTCTTACTCAAGATTTCATTTCCTATCAACAAAGGTCGAATTGATTGTTTAGATATTATAGAACTTAGATGGCTTCACTTGTTTTCCAAAAACTACATTCTCAATAAGTAAAAAGTTATAGCTTTGTGTAGTTCCAAATAGAAAGCGACATTAAATACCGTAAACAATGTACACAGGTTGCATGATTCCTCACAAAATGGACATGATAGTCAAGCATTCAAAGCGACTCTCATTGCGCTTCCAAGTTATGTTGAGTGAGCTCTTGTTCCGAACAATTCCTCGATGATCCTTGGAACAATCCCAAGTGAAAGCTGATATCATTTATGCATTTCCAAACATTTGTTGACTTTTGTGTCCAACTATTCTAGAATTTTTGATGTGGACACAGTCCAATGTCCTTTTGCAACCATCACAAATGATGTAACCAACTTATATCCATCAAACCTAATTTACTAGAAATTGTACACACAAAACACATAGTACAGCTATATACCGTGAGCACCTCGTTCTCTGCAAGACATGATACTCGGACCAGAAAGAAGGAAATATTGGAGAATATGACTTGAATATTGCTCTTTCTCCTTTGATTTGGGAGACCAAATTTATCCCAAGTGTGGAGGTCTTCCAAGCCAATTGATTTCATCACTGGTGACGCATAAGTTAAGAAATTGCAAGACGCAACTGCAAAAGATGTTGATGTTGACATATCAGTAGTGAACAATTTTTTATTAATGGACTCTCCAACCACATAACATTACTCAGTCGATGAGTTGTGTTCAGCTGCCTTGACTTCAAATTCAATATGAAGCAGTGGGATTTTTGGCATCCAAAGTCTTTATTCTCAAATCTATTGCTAAGCCCACGAATACAACTCATCAACTGAGCAATGTTATGCACAATGCACACATTCTCAAATCATTTATATGCCATGTTCAATGTCATCAGTATCAACACAAAGCACCTGGAAAACAAAGAACTTGGTCATAATTCATGTAGTCAATTGCCACACCTTGCTATGAATTCAGAAACTTTTCTTGAGCTAATTCGTTTGCATTCAAGTCTAAATACACTCTAAACTCCGTAGTATCACACCTGTGGCAACCAAAGTGCATGTGATATTATGGAGTTCTGTAGTGTTAACATAGATGCGTGATACTAGTGAATTAGTGTAGCATGTGACACTATGGAATAACACCAAGTGCAACATATTAAATGGTGTGGTGTGGTCCACTCCGCTTCGCCTTCCCAGGCGATGTGGCGGATGCATGCACCAACATTCAACAAGTGGCATAAGAAGAAGAAGAATACGAACAAGGACAAGAAGGTGACACTCCACATATTGACACATGGCGCAATGCAAGGGTGTGGGTTGACTTCTTTGGTGGTTTGCATTAATGACAAATTTTGTGATATAAGGGAGGGAAATGTGACAATAAGGAGTGAGGTTTGAACTACAAACATCCGTTCCCTAGGGTTTCGGGATATTAGAGAATGAGTGACATTATGGAGGTTGATATTACGGAGTTTAGGGTGTAGCCACCAATCCCTTGTTTATGTAAGGTATGTGGGTCTTTGTTGTCACTTTTCTTGATAGAACACCTATATTTGAGTGGTACTATAGAGTGCTATCTTGTTTAAAACTTTGTGTGCCATACTCTATGCTAATAGCATGCCCGCACTTACTGGCATGGGCGACCAACGAATGGCTCCTACCAGCATGGGCCATTTTTAGCTCCATTTGGCCAGAGAGAACCACTGGGTGTAACCAGTGCTAGTAGAACATGTTCACTGGTGGCCCACACCAATAGGTGTGGGTGGACTATAATTTTGAATTGGATTTAACATTGTCTTGACCAATGTGGATACGACAGGTGGCAAAATTATACCATAAAATAATTATCTTGCGTCAAACTAGACATCACTCTATGCTATATGACAAGGCCTCTAGTTAAGAACATACACCACAAGGACAGATGTCATGATGAGTTGGGCTATAAAATGCAGACACCATTCTAGGTTCTACAGCTGAATCACACAATTGAGGTGGTCATTCAGAGAGGAGAATTTTCATTTTGAACTCTCAGTTCCGATTATGATAGTTGATATCACAATCTTTACGATTCTCAATTGCTAACTGGATGAAATGTGTTTCAGTCCAATCCAACGACCACAATTATCTGGAGTTGGAAGGGCTTACAATAGAGCCACATACATTATGGAATTTACCAATTTGTTTTAAAACTCTCATTTGAGCAGATTAATTTTATGTTGACAGTAAGGTCGCATGCTTATTGATTATGAAGATTTTCTGTACATGTTTTGTAGCTTACTGCCAATCACACACTGGAGCTCGCTTCCGAAGTCTGCTTGACATTCACCAACGCTCGAACATTGGAGGCTAGACTTGTCATGAAAGAAGTTCTCGTGACAATTCTTCGCGGAGGCTTATTAGATTGCAACACTGGCGATGATGGGCCCCTACTCACGGAAACGAGCTCTCAATGACATGGAATTTAAGCATTGCATACAATGAGTATCGATTATGAATAATAATAATGATAATGATAATAATAATCATCCAGTAGTTACCATGAATATATTGTATTAGGTCAGACCATGTGGGATACAATCATATTGTTCTCTCCAATTGAATACCGTTACAAGTAACAAAATGATTCACAAGCCTTTTAAGGTAAATATTACGTACTTGTTTCCAAGATTCATCTCAATTTGCTGATTGTTTGGAGGATCAGCAATTGACAACTGCAACTGGCCACTCTCTAATTCCTACATTTGGCCACCATCACAATTCAAGTAAATATAGGTATAAATGTTGATACATAGATAGTCTACAAATTGAACAGAGCTTTCATAGAAAATGTGGTAGACACGCCTAATTCCAACTTAGCGACAATCTGGACACCTATATCTCATTGGTGTGTGGCTCAATAGTCAACATAATTGTGGGGACCTATATGACCACTTAATGAGCAGAGAATCTTCACTATGATAAATGAATAAGATATGCATATGAGCTCCAAAATCTTGAGACAAATGGTTGCAGGCATGATTTGGATTTGCTAATGCATTTTGCACTAATTGCATACTTCTATTTCGTACGAGAAGTGGGTGCAGAGAGAAAGTATCCATCTAAGGCACGTCTTACTTTAGTGTAAACATATAGACTTACCGAGTCGTCAATATGTGAGGGTTGAAAACATGTGTGATCGATACTTTCATGGTTCACGCGATCTGAACATTCGATCTGTCCGAAATTGGTCATTGGTTTGTCCACCACATTATCTTCGCTACTTGCCATTGATATCCATTCCAACCTGTTAAACGTCACCAAAAGATCATTAATATCTCAAGTTAATAATTTCAAGATCTATGCTCCCAAAACTGGAAAGTTGCATTTTATGTGATGCATCCTAATGTACCTTGAAGAGGGATTGTGGTCAAAGTCTCCATCAATTTGTTTTAGAGGTGCTTCGTCATGAATAGAATCTTGTGGAATTGCATTGCTGGATGAATCAATAACATGCGAGTCAACACCATTCTGCAGTATGGTGCAAGCGAAAATTGTGAATTTCTTGGCTCTCCGGAAATTAGGTGGCCTTCAAACGGACGCTTTTCTTATAAGCAGCTCATCTGAAGATTCTATTTTTTAATCAAAGTATATATATATATATAAAACTCATAGGTCCCCTTCAAACCTGTTGATTATTGAACTTAAAAGAGTTAACAGCACATAATCCAATCTCTTTCAAACACAATTTTCTTTGGTGTCTATTCTTAGATCTGCATCTAACCACTTATCACTCACATATAGGTGTTTGAATCTTAAGATAAGTAACCGAATCACGCTAACTTACCTTACATAACATTCCTTTGAGATGAGTAGAAGTAAGAAGTGATGTCACAAACTAGAGACCTAGAGGGACTAGGCTTCTACAAACGTGTAAATCATCAAAATCTCATATATTCAACTTTCGAGTGACTACCTCATGAAAGTTTGAGGTCATCGCTTCAGAAGATTTGTCATCGATGATTGGTTGAGAAGTTAGTTTTGTTTGTGATGGAGTGCTCAATTTCCTCTTCTTTGTGAACATGGATTGTTTTGAAGCAATATCTTCTTGTGACTCCCTATTCAAAAATTGAAACATATGTTACTGAGAAATTCCACAATAACTTGTGAATTGTAAAATATACAATAAAAATCCACCACAACACATTAAATTATAGCTTACTCTAGCCTACCTCATGATGCTCAATGAGAATGGCGGTTCAAGGGAAGCGTTGTTAGAGCTCTTCTGCATAAGTTTGGCTTCACCTCCAACCTACATAGAGAATAAATTGTTTATACGAAGCACTCGAGTTGGAACATGTGCTTTGGGGAAAATTATATGCTAGGAATTGAGCATGATGAGTTTTAGAGCTTTCAATTTTGTCACAAATGATATGCCTCGTTTAGGAAGATGGGGAGTTTATATGTTAGAAATTTTCGAACATGTGTGTTCTGGAGAATGTTTTGAAGTAATTCTGGGGACACATACGACAGCTTATAATTTACACCGTCAATCCCTGGAACTACCCCAATTATATTTGCATGTCCATCTTCCATCTCCAAAGCCCTGCAAAAGGTGTTGCAAACATTCAGATTCTGGAATGCACTTCAATGTTCTGTCTATGTGGCTGCACAAGAATACCAAAAAAACACAAAGTAATTTGACTTCATGGGTACTTAGAAAAACAGACATTCTACTTAAATTTGACAATGAAAGTCAATGGTAGTAATATAGAGAGTGAGTAGGTGATAGTTGAATCCTGAAAGGTTTTATACATATTAACTGGCAAGTATCTGACAAGTCCTTCAAACATTTGGATGCCATAAAAGTTCATGGTTGAACAAAATTCTTACCCCATATTGGATGATGTGCAGCTCGAAGCCATGGCTAGCCTCTTCAGAAGTGTTAAATCCTGAGGATCATTTATGAGGTCAAACCTAGTCTTGAACTCAAACAAAACAACGACCCTTTTGGTCGTGCTTACAAAAACAATCTTTCTCAAAAGTGGTACCCAACATTATTTACTTGTTTCAGCATCAAAATGAAGTGCATTGATTCATAGCAATATTGAAATATAAGGTGTGCGGGCCTTACGTGGTCACACTTCTTAATCAGACACCTATTTGTAAGTGCTATATGGCAAGGCTTGCAGTTAAGGAAACCACACCAGAACGACACGTGTTACGATGCGATTGGAGTATGTGCACAATATAGACATCATTCTAGGTTCAATAGTTAACACAATTGGAAAGACCTATATGATCACTTAGAGAATGAGAATTTTCACTTTGACCTCTTATAACTTGTGCATTAGTGCACAAGGTTCATGTGGTCATCTCATTGGACCATGTCATTGGGTTCAATATTTTCACACAAAAGTGGGAGAAAGTCATGATTGCAATTATCTAGATTGTATGCAAACTTCCCCAACTTATTGTTGCATTGTGGTGGACGACATCAACGATTTCGTCCCACTGCGCTATACTAGAAATTACTACATGATTAGACTAGTGATAGGCATCTTTTCCATCTTCTAAATTGGTCGATTTGCCAGTGACTGGATGATGTTATAGTGAATTCATCTCCTATTTTGAAAATCGAAATTTCAATCTTTGCGATTTACAATTGCTAATTGGATGAGTCAATCCCATGGCCATAAGTTGTATGAGTAGTTGGAATAGCCCACTATAGGGCCGCACACCTTATATGGAATTTATTTACTTAGGATGCATGGGAAATACATTGAAGATATGCACCTCAATCTTTGATGCTTGTGAGATTTTGGACACTTGTTTCCCTTGCTTCATTGGAGGAGCTTTTGAAGGTTGATGGGAGGAGGCCAAAGTAGTACACCTTCCAAAGCAATTCGGTTGGAGATTCTTGACATCTTTCTTGCCTAAATATGGTAGTCTATGTTGATGCAATACACCAATAAGCTAACATTAGTTGCAAAGTGTCATGAATATAAGATTATATTTGTACTTTGTGTGCGGTGACTTGAAGGAGAATTAATAGAGTATAAAATGATGATGAACTTATACTAAGTTTGTAGCTTTGACTATGTTACAAATAAATTTTGCAATATTCACTTACTTACGATTGGATCTCTCACTATTGTTGTCAGTTGATGATGATGTTGCATTGTTATCATCACTAGGAAGTCTTGCATTCTCACTTGGTCCCTCACATTGTTCACACTGAGCATGGAAATCAAAAGGCTTACAATTGAATACAATCCAACCGCAATATGAAACAACATTGGTGAGTAGGCTTTAAATAAGAATTACACCATTTATTTCAACTTCGAAATAGTGTGGATAATGAATAGAGTGCAAATGTCTTAGAATTAGAGTGGAGCAAGTCTAAGAGTGCCGAATCTACAAAATCACAAGCGGAATGATGTGTTGCATGGCTTGGGATGATTCATGTATTAATGAAGGTGTGACATGATATATGACATGTTGTGATGCACACCAAAAACAACGGTGATGCCACATGACACATACACAAGTGTTTTTATATCGATCGGCTTCAAAATACATCCAATTGTGCACACCTAAAATTAAGGGTATTGTGGTCACAAAGCATATGCTAAATGGTCTCCAAAAACACATGAACCAAGTGAAGGCATAGCATAACCCATGTGCAACACATGGCAATTTCATCAAGTACCTATCGTGTGGCACACTGTGAACACAAATAAGTGAGTGAAGGCTCCAACATAGGTACTATTTGGCCATGGATTTACCAATTGAAAACTTCAATGACCTTCAGGTATATAAGACATTGCGAGCTAATGTGGCATGCAACTAATGGCCTTGCATTCTTACAATCTTAAGGTGCTAGGCAGGATCATATACCAGTCGCTCTCCAAGAGCAAAATGGTTTTTAGATGTTGTCATGTTTTCTCCATCCAAGGAGGCATGATAGCATCCATAATTTCTAGATTTTGTCCACGATCTGATTGGTTATGACCGATAACCAACTCGAGTAGGTGGATGACTCACCGCATTTGTGGCTCGTCATCCACTCTCCTCATGTTGGTAAACTAGTATGTAATAAGTCATTCAAGAAGCGCTTTATCCCATGCAAAAGGTGGGGGTGCATGACCAAGATGGGTAACACAATGGATGCCCCTATGTAACCACAATGGGTCACATGGGTGAACTCTTCACTTAGAAATACCCTAAGAACTCAAGATACTTATGGTTCAAGTATGTTGAGTTGCATGGCTTCCATATCCACCTTGAATTGCTAATCTAACGAGATGATCAACATATAAATTCGATCGCTCTAATAAGTATGCAAACATTGCAAAATGTCCACGATAGGTGGGCTTATCTTACCTATTTGCATTGATTATGCAAACTTATTGGGATTCCTGAATTTGATGAATCACTCACCTGGTTGTTTGTTGGGATGTTGGATCCTACTCGACCAATTGTCTGCACATCCCTCGTCACCGACTCCCTCTTCATCCCTCCTATTGCGTCCATGCTTATTTTGCGACTTCCAAACTCCCTTTTCAACTGTGGTGGTGAGGTGCCCAAAATGTAAGGATTCCAACCAAGGTTTGTTTCCAGGGCTTTGTCTAATGTCTCTGGTTTCACCTTTGTTGTTGAAGAATTCTTCCTTGCAATCCGAGAATTGTTGTTTTCAATTATTTGGTTTTGTGTTGTTGTTCCAGATAAGATCCTAATTTTTTCAGTAGACGGAGGGTTGCTTTGAGGTTTTTCTACTATTGACCTCTCAACATGAGGATTTTCTTCTATTGGTAGAAACGCCCTTCTTGCAACTTGAGGAGGATTTTCTACTCCTGTTGGTAAAGGTATGTTTTTTTCAACATCAGGAGGATTTTGTGATGTTGTTAGAGATATCATTCTTTTAGTATGAGGAGTTTCTTTTGTTGGTACTACTATTGGTAGAGACATCCTTCTCTCAGCATTAAGAGGATTTTCTACTATTGTTAGAGACATCCTTCTTTCAGTTTGAGGACTTTCTCCTGTTGGTAGAGACATCCTTCTCTCAACATTAGGAGGATTTTCTCCTATTGGTAGAGATATCCTTCTTTCAGCATTAGGAGGATTTTCTCCCATTGGCAGAGATATCCTTCTCTCTGCATTTGGAGGATTTTCTACCGTTGTTAGAGACATCCTTCTTTCAGTCTCAGGTTTTTTTCTTGTTGGTAGAGACATCTTTTTCCCAGCATTAGGAGGATTTTCTACTGTTGTTAGAGAGATCTTTCTTTCAGTCTGAGAATTTTCTCCTATTGGTAGAGACAACATTTTCTCAACATTAGGAGGATTTTCTACTGTTGGTAGAGACATCCTTCTCTCATCATTTAAAGGATTTTCTGTTGCTGTTAGAGACATCCTTCTTGCAGTATGAGGATTTTGTTCTATCGGTAGAGATATCTTTCTTACATCATGAGGATGATTGGTATCTGTTGGTAGAGGAATGATTTCAAGATGCTCATCTGTTCTTGAAAAATTTCTTTCAATCTGAGGATTGTTTTCAGGTTGGTCTTGTGTTGTTACAAACATATTTCTTTCAGGTTGAAGATCACTATCACCTTGGATTTCTGTGGTGAAAAATGGAGTTCCTTCAGGATGAATGTTACCACTTTCAGGCAAGGTTTTTGTTGTGAAAGACTTCTTACTTTCAATCTGAGGAGGACTTCCCTGAGACTGAGTAAGGATTTCTTCATAGAAGGAATTGAGGATCGACTTTCGCTGCTCAAATATGCTTGATACAGTCTCAATAGGCTCAAATTTGAATTGGTCGATGACTGTAGCTTGTAAGGATGTAAATGGATTGATCCGCCATGCACTTTGTGCTGCATTTTGAGATGTGTCCACATGTTCTTGTTGTTGTTCAGCATCATCAATAGTTTTTGATCTTTCATCCATTTGAGTTTGAACACTTACACCCATCCTCGGCCACCACGAATATTCCTCCTCCGATTCACGGGGTGAGGTTTGTGATGCATTCGATGTCACATCGATTCCTATGGTCCTTGCTAGCCAACCTAAAAATGTCTCATCCTCAATTACAATTGATGTCTGTACGCCAATCTCTGATGGTTGTTGAGCAATGCTACTACTTTCTTTTGACACTTTGGAGTCATCTTGTGTTGACGAGTTTTGATTGTCTACATTATTACTTTGGTTGGATTCGTCGTTACCGAAATGCAGACCCATCGCAGAAGGTAGGAGGCAAACACTCGGACCACATAAATCGTGAGTATCACTCATTGCATCAATGTTCGTGGGGGCGTTGGCGATGATGTTTGCAATTTGCTGTCCGATATTTGCACTTGATGCAAATGTTGGAAAATCTTCATGATGAGTATCACTTGATGGAGAACTTGGTGGTAAGTATGGATGGGCATCATCATCACATGAGAAAATGTCTGCAATTTGGTTATTAATGTCTGGTTTTGATGCACTACTTAACATCATCACCTTTCCCATTGCAACGGCATTTGAAATTACTATGACATCGTCACTTTGGGTCTCACTATCTACAATACGTGGAACATCAATTGCAGTAGTTGTGACATTTAGAGTTTGAGGGCTCTCAACATCTTCTGTAGTCGTTGTTGCAACAGTTATAGATTCAACTTGGATTGTTGGAGCCACTTCATTTATTGTTGATGAACATTGAGATATTTTTTTTGGAGGCACATTCACTGCTAGGGAGGATGTTGAGGGGCGGCAGTATGGGTCTTCAAGTGCAACAAAGTACTCAGGGTTACAACTTGGTCTCTGGATGTATGGTGACATCATATTGGGAGCTATGGCTTGATGATGATTTTTGTCTTCTTTGTGTAATTGATCATCACGAGGTTGAGTTGCCTCCAAATTGTTTTTGACTTGGATGTATGGCAACATCATCTCGGGAGCCATAGCTTGAAGAAGATTCTTGTCTTCTTTGAGTAATTGATCATCACGAGGTTGAATTCCCTCCAAATTGTCTTTGGCTTGGATGTATGGCAACATCATCTCTGGAGCTATAGCTTGAAGATGATTCTTGTCTTCTTTGAGTAATTGATCATCACGAGGTTGAATTCGCTCCAAATTGTCTTTGGCTTTGGCTTTGGTTGGCACTTGCAAGCATTTAGGAAACTTGATATGACGCTCTTTGCATTGTGCTTGAGAAACTTCTTCACATTGTGAAAACAAACTCTCAAGCATGCTGAGTTCGTCAAACAATTGCCTTGACAATTGCCTTCTCTTACCACAACTAGCAAGCTTATTCATTGACTCATCCACATGATCACACCAACTCGAGATTGCATTTTCTCCAATTCCACCCAAGTTCAAGCAATTTTCCGAATTAACCTTGAACCTGTCATTGATATCTTTAGAGGGTAAGGTTACCAAGTTATTATTCTCTTGTTGTCCCACCACACAAGTCGATTTTCTCATCTCATTCCACCAATGCGAACCAATGCCTTTTGGTGCAACTTCTTTGCAAGGCCAACTTAGGTGTGTTTGTAGATGATCTCTTTGATCTTCTGTGGGTGTCAGGGAGGGCGGTCCACATCGTGCATGATTTGAAGAAGATGATGATCCTCGATGGTTGGGAATGTTTATCATCTCTACTGGCTCAACAATATTCTTCGTTCTTGAGAATGGAACACACTCATTCCCTTTTGATGAATACACACATGAGTTTAAGACAATTGAGCTTTCCAACAATGCCCCGTAGATTGTTTTGATTTGTGTAGGATCACTGCACTTCAACATAAGTTTGTAGAGCAGGATAGGCCGGCTCGGGGATTTCTTCGGGTAAGATGAATGTCTTTTGACATGGTTTTCTTGCATCTTGTTCAACTTTTTGGGAGGTTGGATAATGCTCTCATTGAGAATTTTGGAGCTTTTGAGTATGGCAGCCTGCAATCGATTGACTTGCTGTGAGTCATAGCATTCAACTAGAATCTCGTACTCAAAAGTGGGCTCTGGTCTTGACGAGGATGATGATAACCTAGGCTTAAGATTCTTGTCCTCTAGATTGATGAAATTGGAGTCTACATGGTCCTCCAATATCTTGTTGTTAGGGAATAGTCCATCATAATTCATACTTGGTTGAAACTCCTCCTTTGCCTCTTGATGATCAACACCAAACTCCATGTTCTTTGTTTTCGATGCTCTTCCAGGTCTCCTAGTTGTGAAAGATTCACGCTTCAAACCTTGTTGCTTTGACATATCCTTATCCTGATCCCTTCCCTTCGGATCCATCCCTTCCGGTTGCATCATCCCCCGATTGCTTGAATAGGTTGTAGTTTCACAATTAAATTGATCTTGTCCATCCCAAGAATTATGTCCACTTCTATCCATTTCAATTGTGTTCTCCAGAGCCTTTGCGCATTCTGGCCACCGTCCTCCTTCAAGCTTTTCTAGGTTCCGTTTCAATGGAAAATCTCTTGTCTTCAAGCAGCTGGCCATGACATCTTTGTAAACATGACCACCATTGCCCGAGGGGTCTCTATCAAAACATTGAACAAAATAAGGTGAAACCCCTAATCATGTAGCTTCTTAACACCTTGCAATAATAGGTATACACATCTTTCTGGTGGGTAAGAGGATACATAGATATCCATGTTGATTATTGAACATGCTTATTACAACAACATCAAAAACATCAAGGAACAACCCATATTTGAGAAGAATTCTAGGTCTTGACGGCATGCCCTTGCACGGAACTTAGTTTGGAATTGAAAAAATTGAATGTTTGCAGGGGGAAACGCGTTTTCTAGTACAATGTTAACATTATGTTCTATTTGCACCATCAACATTAGGTCGAGTTGTACATCGAGGGTTGGAAACAACCATTCGTTTCTTTAAATAATCTTCAAAAATCAACAAGAAACAACAAACAGATAGAAATACAAGCAATAATTTTTTGTTGACCAAACCTGCTAATGTCTTGGTGCATAAAAATTGCATACTTATCAATATCTTCCCCTGACTCGGTGAGTTGCATGGGATTTGTATCGCGCAATTTGTTGTTCTTGGAATCTTTGTAAGGCCCTCTGTTCAAGCTACCACGTGTGCTGCTCAAGTAAGGAAAAGGGGGAGGGTGTGAAGGAGGTTGTGATGATGATGATCCTATACCATGTGCACCACTGCCAACTTCCCTCAAAGCATTCAACCTTTGTTGCACATTATCACTCTTGGTTTGTTGTTGTTGTTGTTGTTGTTGTTGTACCTCCTTGTCAGGATGACCATATCCAAAACCCTCATCCACCACTCTATCCTTGCTCGGTGGCCTCTTCACAAGGTCGGAGGCAAATTGCAATGTCCGTTTTGATGGCACTCTTTGCACTGCGATGTGGACCTGTGGTTGATTCATGTTGTTGTCCATGTACTTCTTTGTGTCATACAATTGCTCCATGTTGCTATTGCTCTTATTACTCGTCATGCCCGCACACCCATTAGCAAGATCCGGAGCAAACGTGCCCACTTTGTAAAGTTGCACGGAGTTATTTGGTGCCAACAAACTCAAGTTCATGTCTATGGAATATGTGCCTTGTTCATCTGCCTTTTTTGCTTCGAATTTCCTTGCTAACTCGATCATGTCGAATTTATCCCACTTCTTTTGCCATGGGGTTATGTTTTTCTGCATCTTCCGCAACGTGTTGGTCCTGAACCTCTGCAATGCGCAAGAATCATGATCAAATTTGTCTTTCAACATTGACCCTAACCTTTCCTCCTGCACCTCAGTTGCAAACCTGGACCTCTCTGGTGTCGGAGTTGTGTGTTGATGCCTTCTATCTCCACCTCTTGGTCGGGTGGCCGACGATCGCTCCTCTATCATGTTTTGGTATCCTGGACTAGCACCACAGAAGTTCACATGGACGTCACCGAGACGCTCTCGTCTATGCTGGGATAGCTCTGCCTTTAGGTTGTCAATCTTGTGGTTATCCATTCTATATATGATTGCAAATTGTGCAAAAACAATCACATGAGCCACATATCAACTGCCCTTGGACACCTTCATGGGAAGCATGGTGCCATTGATTATAATTGTTGCCCTTGTTGCATTATTTTGTGTCTCAAACACTAGGAAATGAAAGTTGTCCAAATTTTAGAGATAGTCACTATACTATATATCTGATTTTGTATAACATCAAGAATTGATGCGCCATGTTGAAATTGATGTGCCAACAAAAGTTCACATGCGTGTCACCGAGACGCTCTCCTCTCTGTTGCAACAACTCGGCCTTCAAGTTGTTGATACTCTTGTGGTGGTTATCTATTTAATCTAATTGCAAACTGTGCAGTTGCAATCACATGAGTCGCACATCAACCGCCCTTGTACACTGTCATTGGAAGCACAGTGCCATTGATCATAATTGTTGCGTTTGTTGCATTCTTGTGTCTCAAACACTAGGAATTGAATGTGTCCAAATTTCAAAAAGGGGCTCACTACATTGAATACTTGATTTTGTGTAACATCAAGAAATGATGTGCCCTGTTGAATTTGATATGCCAACAGAAGCTCACATGCACGTCACCAATCTCGTCTCTCATATGACAACTCAGCCTTCAAGTTGTCGATACTCTTGCGGTTGTTATCTATATAATCTCTCATTGCAAATTGAGCAGAAAACAAAAATTACATAAGTCACATATCAATCACGCATGCAAAGTCTAACTCTTTCCACACCTTCATTGGAAGCATAGTGCTATTGATTACAATTCTTGCGCCTCTTGCTCCATCCTTTGTCTCTCAAATCATTCAATTCATTGTGAGGTGAATGTGTCCAAATTTTGAAGATGGAGCCACTATGTTGTACATCTGATTTTGTGTAGCATCAAGAATTGATGAGCCCGCTCTTGTCTCTGCCAGGACAACAATCCAACCATCAGGTGGTCGATCTTGCGGTTGTTATCCATTTTCTCTCTGATTGCAAATTGTTTAAAAGTAGCAATCACGTGAGTCACATAGCAACCACCCCTTGCAAAGTCTAACTCTTCTCACCACCTTCATTGGAGCCATGGTGCCATTTGGTTACAACTCTTGCGCATGCTCCATCCTTTGTGTCTCAAATTCCTTGAATTCACTGGAGGTGAATGTTGTCCAACTTTTAGCCTTAGATTTTGGCTAGCTTTGCTTGATTTCTGATTCATTTTCTTAAGCCATATGGAACCCACAACAAGGTCACCTTCCTCTCTCAACCCTCCACGTAACAAGACATCTCTTTCACACATAATTTGCACACCTACAATGCTTCTAGTGCGGACATCATGGTGACTACATTGACTTCAATATCATATCAATTAATTGGCTTCCTAAGGAAGCAAGCATAAATGAAGAGCCTCATTGCTTGCAAAATTTTGTCACCTTTTGGTGGAGGTGGAGATTTTTGGTTTATTTCTTAAGCCCTATGTAACCCACAACAAGGTCACCTTCCTCTTTGAGCACTCTTGGTTGTAAGACGTCCCTTTCAAACACATGTTGTACACATACATTGCGATTGGTGACCACATTGATTGCAATATCAAATAGATACATAGATTGGCTTCTTGAGGAAACAAGCCTAAATGACGAGCCTCTTCACTCGCAAGCTACTGTCACCTATCGGCAGAGACTTATGGTTCAATAGGCCTTGTGTAACCCACAACAAGGTCACCTTCCTCTCTTAGCACTCCAGGTTGTAAGACATTCCTTTCACACAAACTTGCTACATGCATTGCTATTGTTGTAAACAAGGTGACCACATTGAGTGCAATGGCAAATAGATAGATAGATGTGTTGATTTCCTAAGGAAGCAAGCATAAATGAAGAGCCTCTGCACATGTTGGCTATTGTTCACCTTTCAGTGGAGGGTACGACTCCAGGAGACGCACACTGAGTTGACAAATCCAATATCTAAAAATTTAAGAATGGAATGCTCTGAAGTTGAGAGCATATTCCATCCAACTCATAAATTATACTGGTCAAAATTAACACATACTGCAAAGATGAGCATGAATTGATTTTTGGCTCCTGACCACAAGATCATAACCCTAATAACAGTCTGTAGTCCTGAGGTGGACTCCTATAATCTTCACACCATATATTGATAGGTAGCTCTGTTCTCTGCTTGTTCAGAAAAAAAGCTGCTGACTGGTGTTCAAATCTTGAAAGGGCACAACGCGACTCTCTAGATCACGTCCGATCATTAACTTCATTTCCCTAGTAACAGTTTGTTGTATCCATATAACCATCTCTTTTTGTCGTCTGCTGTCCACAAATGGATGCCATCACATGAGATAGAACACAAATCCAAATGGAGGATGTAGACTAAGCTGAAGCACTTTCATACAAATTAAGTAAAAACTTCAACTATTGTATGGATTGATTGCTAAGCAACCTTTCAAGAGTTTTTCAATAATAGCATGCCTTTGTCACTTTATGTGCTTCATGTGTCAAGAATTTTAACATGATGGGATTTGAGTCCTTCAACACCCAATGGCATCAAAATTTACCCAAAACCCACTCATTTGATAGTTGCAAGGATTTGAAGGTCCATGTTCAATATACGAGATTAGGTATCTCTCTGTTCATATTACAATTTCATACAACTTCTGTCAATGTTTATGTGTAGCAACCTAGCCTGCCAAGCTGGCAAACCCTATCCACGTACATCCATGTATTTTACAAAAAGAGAAGCCCATCCTCATCAACTTAGTTTTTTTCTCAGAGACCCCTATGCCTGAAGTAGCAATTTTATAATGGCCTCCACGTCCCTTGCTGACGTCCACGTATGAACAGTAGCTTTTACAGTACTGCTTTCTTTCAATTTTTTCAGAAGAGGGAACCTGCATATCGACACAGAGTAAGATACATGCCCCTTCACAGCATGTAAGGCAAGCAGGCCTAATTCAATTATATCTTAATCGGACAAACTATATTTGAGTGGTGATGTGGTGAGGTGTGGATCTAAGTACGGAGACCAGAAAGGCATCAAGTGTTTACAAGAGATTGGACTACGTGCTCAAAATTTGTTAACTATCCTAGGTTCCATATTCAACATATTTGGGCAGACATAGGTCCTATAGACAATCATTCAAAGAAGAAAGAGTATTTTCTTGATAATAAAGATAATATTGATATGGGCTCAGAGTATTGTGAGAAAAATGGCTATGGCCACAATTTGGAATTGTGAATCATCTCATGCTAATCGCATGTTTGATACCTTATCAGAAGTGGGCGCATAGTAAAAAAGTGTTCATTCCAGGCCCACTTACCTTATGCTTAGACTCAACGAGCTTCACAAAAACATCAAAGGAATGTGAATACCTGTTTCTGGCTAGAACATGGTCGCCATCCAAAAGTCGCAAGGAAGGACAGAAGTCTCCACCGCCATCTCCAACATAAATCACACGCCTTCTTGCAGTGCCTTCAGCTTCAAGTATGCTATCTAAAATGGATCCCTACAGAACATGATTAAAAATGTTCCAACAATAAGCTACAGACAGTAGGAACATCAATACTCAACAAACCTCATACATCAATAGGGTTATGCTCTCTACCTCAACATGACTTTTGGCTGGGAATTCATTGTTTTGCATACAAAAGCTTCCATGTTTGGTAAGTTTTCAGTGCATGCTCGGAGGTAGTGTGGAGGTTTGAACAGGAACACTCCATTTCGGTTCATTGAGGGTCAAACTCATTTTGCCATGCCAAGAGGTGCTAAAATGAGTTTGGCCCTCAATAAACCCAAATAGGTTGCTCTTCATTCAGATTCAAGCTCTACCTCCAAGCATGCACCACAAGTGGAAAGAAATTATTGATAATATGTGCAATACAACCAATGGAAAATTACAGGGGACCAACTTCAGACGAAGAGTCCCATTAAGTTAAAGGACAACTCTAATGATGGTTTTGTATTTCACAATGCAAAGACATCACAAAAGCTGGAAGAGATTGGGGTGCTTGGATAGAAGCACAAAAAAAATTTGGAATAAAAAACCAGAACACCTTCTCCAGCCTGGAAAACATTTGGCACCATACCTTACACATATTAGGTGGACATAGAGGGCACCCATGAGGCAACTTGTCGTCCAGATGGAAAGGGAGAACCCGTAGAGCTCCACTTTCAGCCAAGTGCGCTGGGTTTGTGTGTACTTTTGTGAAATGGTGCTGAAGGCCGTGCTTGTCCAGAATTACTTTGATAAAATGTGAGTTCGCATCACTCACAATGTGAAGTTCACATCTGGGAGAAAGTAGAAGATGATGTCACTAAGGGCATTTTGGGCATGTGTGCAAGCGCAGGTTCTTGAACCTAGGGCTTTAGCAAGGAGCATAATGAGACACATTGTTATACTTGAGAATTAACCCAACCAAACCTCCAAACAAGTTTTGGTTACATACCCAAGTTTTGCCGCCCATTGAATTGTTGCTATCATTTCGGGCTCAATGGGAGCCAATTGTAAACACTGATTAATGTCATCTAGGGAGCAACCAGAGGTATGTAGCTGTGTCATCATTGTGTCCTATACATGACAAATTTGCCATGGTCAGCTGCAAGAAATAAATCTATATGCATAACAGAGGTGGAGGGGGGGAAATGGTAAAGTAAATTAGGTCTGCGGGCCTTTCATGGTCACTTCTTTATCAGACAGCTATATTTGAGTGGCATGTGGTTAGATGTAGATCTAAGAACGGACACCAAAAAGAAAGAGATTGGACTACGTGGTCAAAATTTGTTGATCATACTAGGCTCAATGGTCCACATAACTGGGGGGACCTATATGACCAGTCAATGAACTCAAGAATCTTCTCTTTGATAAGATATTCATATGGGCTCCGAAACTTATGAAGCAAACGGCCACAGACACAAATTGGAATTGGTAATCGTCTCGCACTAATTGCGTACTACACATCCTAGGAGATGTGGGTGCAGAGCTAAAAGTGTCCATTTCAGGCCTGCTTACCTTAGGAACAACAAAGGTTCTGAGTTTCAGAACTGAACATAACACAGCAAAACCATAAAGAAAGGATGGAGAGACCAGGCATGAGCCAGTGGCACAAACAAAAAAACCACAACTTTAGTTTGGCACAATAGAAATACAAACCATAAGTTGATTGAAGGAAGCGCGACACTAAACCCAACACTAAAACCCATACACAATCTTTCTCTCCTTTTTTCTTGAAAATGACACCAACGAAAGCAAGAGCAAGGCAGAGTGAAAATACAAACCATAAGTTGTGTCCAAGGCAGGGTGTGGAGGAGCGATTTCATGGTATCCCCTCCTCCCAGCTTTTCGACCACCCAAGTGTCACTGTTGCAGTCTATCAAGCTCCAGTCAAAATCAAACACTATGACCGTGTTTGTATTAGTGTTTATAGTGAGCTCCCCCACAAATTCTTCGGATTTTTTGACTCTTGTGTTCTTGGTGAAATCTTCCGGCACCCCCAATGCTTCTTCAGATCCTCCAATTCCTTTCTGCTCTGAGATCCCATTTTGCACCACCAATCCTTCTTCAAATCCTTCATGACCGAAGTTCATGGTGACCCCTCCTTCAAGGCTCTCTTTCTAGACATAACCATGAGAGCTACATACAAATGTTGCAGATAAGAATTCCTCTCCCATAGCATTCCTAAGCATGTGGATGTACTCTTTCTATTCTAATTTATTAATTGTCAAGAATCAAGGTCCTTGAATATGTGCATGAATGCCAAGGATAGTCAAGTGGCAAGCCCTCATTAGTCGTCACCAACCTCATTGTTGTTGCCTATCTTTAGACACAAAGCCTTCTTCCATCTACCAAGATTTTGATTGAAGAGGTGTGTCCAAGTGGAACATTGTTTAGGTTATCCAGTTTACCTCACAGCAAAAACTTCTATTTCACCCTCATGTAACATGGTAAATGTTGGTAATTTTGAAGGACCTCTTGTAACTTGCAAATCCATACCCATTGAATTGAAGAGAACTACTACTTGCAAAGTGGTACAAATGGAACTCAAAGTGGGCATACCATCATGACAATCGTGGCAGTCTAGAGTATGGTTGACTCGTTTGAAGCCTCTCAAGTCCAAAGACTAAACTTCATATTATTTAAAGTCATTGAATGAGCCTTACTTTGCAAGAAAGTTTGAATGAACAGATGTGCTAACTACACCGCTCGATGAGGGCAGTTCTCATTGGTTGAATCTGTACTCCAATATCTGCAGAAGGAAACAAACAAACATATAGAGATTGCATTAAGGACTGCTTATATATGCACCTCTTGGATTGAGTGGTCATACAAAAGTTGAGAAGCATTCATGGGACATGACTAAGAGGAAAGGCAGCCCTATCACACCTCTGACAACAACTCAAATTAGTCAGAGAGATGTACTTTGGATTTGGTGTTGTTAAGTGCACTTGAATTGAAGGCAGTTTGAGTAAACCTAATGCCATGAAGACAGCTGATGTGCAAAACGTCATGTCTATTTTGAAGCTTTGTGGTGCATTTGAGGTTGGCTATAACTTGGGTGGTTGCTATATGCACTTGGATTGAAATTTGGATATTCAAATCCAGCCCTCTTCATGACCTCGGATTTACTCAATTTTCTTGAAAATATTCAATTCGAATGGATGTACCAACATCCAAGGCATCGCCAACCTCAAATCCAAATCATGTGCACAAGAAAGCTTAAAATGGAAGTAGCCTGGTGCACATCGGCCCTCATCATGGAGTTGGGTTAACTCAAACTTCTTGAAGATCTACAATTTACGTGCACGTAGCAACACCGAATCCATAGGCAACCTCAAATCCACCTCAAATCCACAACAAAGCTTCACAAGAGGACATGACATTGTGCACATCAGCCCTCTTCATGGTGTTGGATTTAGTCAACCTGCTTCCAGAATCTCGATTACATTTCACATAGAAACAATGAGTCCACCTCTCACACACAACTAAGCTTCAGAAAAGGACATGACAATGTGCACATCAGCCCTATTCATGATGTTGAATTGCTCAACCTACTTCATTAATTGTAATTTGGGCGTACATAGCGGCACCCAAGCCATAGCCAACCTCAAATCCACCTCAAATGCACAACAAAGCTTCAAAAATGGACAAGGCATTGTGCACATCAGCCCAGTTCACGGCCTTGGGTTTAGTCAACCTACTTCCAAATTTTCAAATACAGTGCACAAAAATACAACGCATCCACCTCTAATGCACAACAAAGCTTCCGAAAAGGACAAAAAATGTGCACAAAGCACCACCCAATCCATAGCCAACCTCAAGTCCACCTCAAATGCACAACAAAGCTTCAAAATGGACACGACATTGTGCACATCAGCCCTCTTCATGGCCTTGAGTTTTACTCAAACTTCTTTAGTAAAAGTAAGAGAAGATAGCACCCCTGAAGCCATAGCCAATCTCGAACCCCCAACAATTGCACAAGAAATCCTCAAAGAAAGGTTCCGGAGGGCACTCACTCACCATAGCCCAGATCACTCTAACATCACCACAGCTCCAGGCCTCCCCTCCAACACTACGTATCCGTGCTCAACATCAACCGGAGCTTCCACCGAATTATTCTGATATCCGGCCTCTACATGGTATAAGAATCATATACCCGCCGGAGCTTCGGTTATATCATCCTATACCCTGGTCGCCTTTAACACGTCAGGGACCTATCCATTACTTACCCTGCCAGTCCTCGTCGGTTTCGTTCATGATTAAATCTAACTAGGTCTCCCTATGTAGATTTTCTAAGTGTCACATGGCGTGTTGTCATTGGTTGATCACATTATTAAATATTATGTAGCATTTTGAAATTTGAGAATTCTTTTTTAGAATATTCTCATAATCATTTTCAAATCATTTTCTTTGTGGCCCCTATAATTCATCAAAGTGCACTTGCATTGAGTCTTTGAGCATCACATAGGGTGGTGGTCCACTAAAGTTAATAATTTGTTAGGTGAAAACCACCACAAAACCACACTTATAACTCGTGAGAGTCTTGTATGAAATAAGGGTATTGTTTGACATTTTGTTGAACACTTCTTACACCCACTCATTGAGCAAGTACATCCCAAATTAGTCTTTATGATTGATCAAAGTTGGTTTGTTTCTTAAATTGTTCGTGTATTCTTCTTGCTCTGCCACTATAATTAGGCAATGTGGTTCTATTTTGTACTTTAATGCCACATGTGATTAGTGATTTTTTTATTTATTATTTCTATTTTATGCACACTTGCACGTCCTGCAGGAATGAATATACGTGTTAGAATCATATAAGTGACACAATACAGACCGCTTGCCTTTTGTAAGTATGTTAACCAAAGAGGTGAGCCTTTGTGAAAGTCCAAACAAGAGCAATCTCATGTTCTAACATTTGTGAACATCCTTTGCATGGAAGTCCATGAAATCACTTGCAAACATAGTATTCATGAAAACATCACATTCACATGTGACATTTTTTTTTCTTCAAGGCCAACTTAGTTTCCAGTCTTGTAGAATGCACTTGAACTTTGGAAAAAGCTATAGTTGGCAAAAAGCTACCTCCAAAGACCAATTCAAGCCGGGCTTCCTTGCATTTGAGAAAACAACATATATGATATTTTTACGTGCCATGTGAAGTTTTCATGAATACCATGTTTGCGTTGTGTAGCCAACTCCAATACTTATCTATGACAAAGAGGAATACATACACATGTTACATTGTATATTGGCTAAGTGTCAACAATCTTATCAAAAATTACTAATTGTGGGAACCCCATTAAACTCTAAGAATTCATAGTAATTTAAATTTTTTTGAGATAATAGGCGCTCCCTAATTCGTTATTCATATCTTTTAAGTCCATAGTGCAATATGTAGTGGTTAGGGTCAAGCGATCTTTTTAATATGTTTAATCATGATTGGATACAAGGAGGCACATTGCCGCTTGTAGTTGATGACTATGTCATGAGCCCACCACCACAATCAATAATGAACATGTGCCACCCTATCATTGGTGTTCATAAACATCCAACAACATTCCCATCTCTATCACTACTTGAGTAGATTGGACTCCTATTACAACTTGTGCAGGGCTCCTTGCATACATTACCCAATACATATTAGTTAAACATATATTGTGAATTATGTGTGTGAACAAATATGTATGAATCTGGTTTGGGTTCGTGTCATCCTGGCCAATTGCACTAATGCATAATAACTAATGGGCCGGGGCATCCTGTACCATCTACCCAACATGCTGACATATGAGACAACCAACCATTTTGGAACTTTAGAACAACATTATGCGCCCTCACCGTTGCCCAAGCCCACTTGTTTATTAGAATGCACCACCAAGTCTCATGGCCACTTTTCAACTAGAGCTTGAGGGCCCTTGACCGTGATAATCAAATTATGTGATTGGTCAAGAAGCTAGAGACGATCCAAGTTTACTTTACATTGGACCTTGAAGGCCTAAGGGGCTAAGAAAATTTGAATGGATGAAATGCTTACATGGCATCCTACATGAAAACAAGTACATTATGTTTTGTGGTTTATCGAATATTTGCATAAGGCCCATCAAAAAGACGTGTGTTTATTGCAAAACTAGAGGACGTGATCATCAATCAAGTTGCCATTGGCTCTTAGAATATTATGATATCATTATAGGGACCCAAACCCAAACGTATGTTGCAGTCCCTCAACATGATCCACTTTCACTTTACACCAAGCTTGAGGGCCCATCAATTGCAAAATTGGATTTCTATTGCCTACGGTACGCCTTTGGATAATTTTCAAGGGCCCTTAGATTTCCATGGTCGAGGCTCGTGGTTTGCGTGTAATGCGGGTCCTCAGTGAAAGATGAGTGTGCATTACGGGGAGGAGGGGGTCGGGAAGGGGACGGGTGACCCGGCCAAACGACGGGTGAACCTTGCGGGGGAGATTCAGAAACCCTAAATGCGGGGCTAGGGTAAAGCCCAAGAGAGCGTCGGCTGACACCCTCTTTCTCTTTGCGCTCGCGCTTTCGCTTGCCGCTCTGAGTGCCTCGCACCACTCCTTCTCGCGTTCCTGCCGCGCCAGCATCATGGTATGTGTTTCATTCTTCCCATCGGCCGTCTTCTCCAGCTTTTCCTTGTCTCTTGCACCCTAACCTTGCTCAAAACAGACCTACCTAGGTCTTGCTCTCACTATCTAGGGTTTTGGTTTTCTGCATCTGGTTGCAGGTGCTCTCCAACGACATCGACCTGTTGCACCCTCCAGCTGAGCTGGAAAAGAGGAAGCACAAGCTGAAACGGCTCGTGCAGTCTCCCAACTCTTTCTTCATGGTACGATAATTCCACTTAGCTGCTTTGAGTCAATCAGTGCATGTAGCCCTAAGTGGCAGGCCTCAACGGCAGTATCGGTTGTTTGCAGTAGAAAGTTGGTTGTGGTTATGGTTGGCCACAATAATAAACCAACACTACGTCTTCGTAAAATCCACACTCGTCTAGTGCGAAATTTTGAGGTTGTGGTTGATAGTAGGGTCGATCTTTTAAATCGCCATCTATCACGGGTTTAGGTCTCGAACTTAGAGAATAAATCAAATTCATTATCATCCTTGTTGGATTCGGATTGTGTTGTTGAAGTGGTTTTCTCAACTTTTTCCCAGACCTTGGTCTTACCTCTCTAGAATCATCTCGTGCTGCCAGGTTCTAGAAGCCACATGAGCATGAACACAGTCGCCCTAATTTGGTAAACTTGGCAGAGTAGTGGGGTTGATGGAGGTAGAGGGTAGTTGTGGTTGTGGTTAGCATTTATTACGCCTTTTCATGGTAGCAGAACCAAAGTAATGAAATCACGACTACAACCACCTCTAGTATGATCGTCCCTTGTATTGCTGATCATGCTATGTGGTTTTAGGTTAAATGATTTTTTAGGGTTTTGTAAGATCTTTCGCCTTCTTATTGTTTGGTGGAGATGACAATGCAATTCCAATGATGGTGACAGCTTCTCAGGATGAGGGTCGCCGAGACCTGTTAAATTGACGCGATTATGTTAGGTTTTATGTCTCTGTCTGATGGTATGCCTCAACTCATACTAGTGCCTGTTGTGTTTTGTAATATTGCAGGATGTGAAGTGTCAGGGATGCTTCACCATGTAAGCCTATATATTTCCGTCATCTTATTTACAAGTTGTTGTGTTTGGAATATAATTTCTCTTCCGAACCACATGTTTCAAGTCTATTCTCATAGTGGCTTTTTCTTGGCGGCTGTAAATATTACTCCAATGGAAGTGCATGGGATTGAGTTCGTCCCTGTTTTGAATGTGCAGCACAACAGTGTTCAGTCACTCGCAGACAGTCGTGCTGTGCGGGAGCTGCGCCACAGTTCTCTGCCAGCCCACCGGAGGAAGGGCTCGCTTGACTGAAGGTTGCTCCTTTAGGAAGAAGGGCGATTAGATCGTAGTTGTGGAAATGGGTCCTGCGAGGACTAATCCACACTCCAAATGAGTTCTAGGGCTGCAAGGTTTGTCGTCAGGATCAGTTACAGTGGCTGCAAGCATTGTATGGATCAGTGATTGTCCACGTTTCTGGCTCTCACCCAAAGGTTTCAATTGATCAACGATACTTTTGGTTACTACTTTATTTTGTTGACCATATTAAAGTCTGGGTTTTGATTGTGGTACTCGATAAATTTTATTGTTGCAGCCTCTTGTGCTCTTCGATGGAAGTATCAATAGTGGCCCTGATGAACGTATTACTAGTTTGCTTAAAAAAAATTGTATTTCCTGAATTATTTGAAGTCGTGATGAGGTCTTATGTAGACGATGTGTTGGGCTGATGCCTGCGGTATTGTTGTAAAATATTCATTTGTAGGATGAAGGATTGCAAGGAGATGTTGGAAAGCGTGTAAGGTCATACATCTGGCTTTTAGGTGTGCTTAAATTAAAGGTTTCTAGTTACAAGATGTCACGACAAGGTAAATACGGTAAACTGCTTAATCCCTCAGAACGCTTCAGGTTCTTAGAATCAACTACATAGTATTTTCGAATGAAGTTCTTTCCATATCTGAACCTTGTGGAGATGGGCTGGTTTGCACAGGTTTTGTGGCCTTGCAACGATGACTTTTTTTTCAAAGTATTCATAAGATCTGGAGCTGCATTATTCTAAGCCTCTAGGTTGATAGCTGTAAACCTGATCCAGAATCAAGTTTGTTGGTGCGAATTGTTGTAGCATCGGGAGTAGCCGTGTCGCATTATTACCCAGTGTGGATCCGCGGAATTGGGATCATTACGCTAATACTATGAAGTACATCTGTGTCCCATGAAGTCAATTCATGTGTCCCATGAAACTCGAGAATGTTTGACTAGATCAACCCTAACTGATAAATTCGTGACTGAAACGCCAATCAATTCCTAGATTATAGATGTTCAGCTAAATGTATCATGTCATCCCTCTTACAGTTGCTTCGTACTAATTTACTGTTGCAGTGATAATTTAGGGGCATTGAAGTCAGACCTACCGTGAACTCGTAATAAGACACTGCATCTCGGTCAACATGTGTTGGAATTTGCGACCCTTTTAGTTCTATGCTGAATTTACTGGGGATGTTTTGCTGTCTAATCCTCGTGTACTTATATCTAAAAAGGGCGCATGTGCCTAATTGAAGGGGAGGACACTTGTTTAAGCTCCAGCTCTACAATGTGCAGGACTTGCTTTTGAAATAGAGCAAGGTTTTAGTAAATATGTTTTATAGTAGTTTCTGAGGCGTACCGTGGAAGTTGGTTCTTTTAGGGTGCAACTGATCTATGCGAGCCAATCACAAAGCTATTTAATTTAGTGGCTAGAGAAGGATTTCCAAGCTTTATGGACTACCAACAAAATTTAAATGATTGTCAAATCTGATGAAAGAAGCTCCTTGGGGAACTATAGGACCATAATGCTTGGCACAATCTTTAGCAAGCTCTATGGCTCCGCTTTAGAAAAAGTAATTATTCCATAGGCATAATTGAAAGGGGTCAAAGCGAGAGGCCAAGCATGTTTTAGGGAAGGTAGATCTACTGTGGACCACATCCTTACATTATGTACTTTAATTGAACAAGAAATATTTGCAGGTTGATGTCTCTATTCCTCTTTTGTTGGCTTCATAAAAACTTTCGACATAGTTCCATGTGACAAGCTTTGGGAACACCTTTGATGATTAGGTGTAAAAGCCACTTCATTTGCAACAAGTTGTAAAAGCCACGTATACCGTAGTTTATGCAAAAGTATGAATCAATGGTGATAGACATTGCAAAGTAATGTTTGACATCATAGTTATACAAGGATGCCCCCTTTTCCACATCCTATTCAACTTGTATATTGATGGACTTGAAAAATATTTAGACGAGATTGATGGGGATTCTCCATGTTTATTTGATACAATGGTTGCCATTCTTCTTTATGTTGATGATGTTGTTCTGCTCTCTAAATTAGGAGCATGCCTACAAAGATTTTGAAAAAACTACATGAGTTTTGCACTTCTTCTAACCTTGACGTCAATTTGTCTCAAACTAAAAATCATAATCTTTGGCTGTAACAAAAGGAAATTAAACCAAGAGGCATTTTACCTATACAAGGACCAAATTGAGATGACCCAAGAATATAAATACCTTGGGATTGATTTCTATTCACATGATTACTTTGAGCCATCAAGTAAAACATGCGAAGAATCATAGGTATGAAAGCATTGATGGACACTTTAAGGAAAGAAATAATAATCGGCATCACATGTTGGGAACTCTAATCCCATCTATTCAAGGCTTTGGTGCTTTGAACTTTCACATGTGGTATTGGAGACTTGAAAACTCTCATGGGAAAATTTTTAGAAGGGCATGAGATACATGATGTCTCATGTCAGAGTATGTTCTTCAACAACCCATCATATTTTGTTGACGAATTTGGAGAACTCCTCATAGAATTATGTGCTCTTAAGCACACCATGGGTTTTCAACAATGACTTGCTCACTCACCTATTCTCCTCTTGGTTGGTCAGTCAAGCAACCTCACTTTCCTGACACCCGGCCGAACAAGGATTTAGTACTTGGCACAGATCGACAACCATGTGGAAGGCATCATGGGGTCTACCTCATTGGGAAACCCACGACAACCCAACAACATCAAAAAATCACATTAGATGATATAAAGGAGGCTTTTCTTGCTAAAGTGTGGAATTCTTTCCATCTCTCAGGGAAGAAACTAGATTATCTCAACCTCAAGGATTTTCTCAAATACAAATGTGAATTGTACTTGAAGCAACCATTGACACCACCCACGATGCAAGATCATTGTTGCTTATTGCACCACGAACCATAGACTTGCAATTGACACTAGATGGTGGTCGACTAATTTTATCTCTAGAGATAATAGAGTATGCCACTTTTGCTCTTACAATGTAGTTGAAAATGAGGCACACTTTATATTGGAGTGCCCCTTATACAAGCCCATTAGATATTTTTTCCATCAATATTTAAGAATGTAATACTAGAGAGGCTCAAGTCTTTCTTCAATGAGATCATGTAAGTTGACATTAGTCTCTATCTCACGGAGGCTACTGTACTCCGCCACTCTAAAAAATTAATTGGTTTGAAACCATCCTGATGTACTTTCAGTCCCATTAGCCTTTTGACTTCCCCGACTCTCAAATCGTTTTCATTTCATTTCAGTTCTTTATGGAGATTGAGTTTCATGATTGAATGCAAATGTCTCCAAAACATTTTACTTAGTTCAACAATGTGAAGAGCCTCAAAGGCCACTTTAAAGCCAGCATTTTGAACTATTCCCTGTCTGGTTTGACATAAACTATTACTGTTTCTGGATATATTTGCCACATGTCATCTCCCCATTGATTGGGACCCTACAAATTCTTATGGGGAAGTTGTAATTTGGTGTAGCCAACTCTCTACAACATGACCCCAACCTGAGTCCGGGAAGATTTTGAACAAAATCGGTCGAGATCCAAGTGGTTTCCAAGTCCCAGTGGTTACATGTTAATTATCTTTCGGTTTTTCTTTATCAATTAAAGACACATTCTATAGATTACCCCAAAATGAGCGACAATTTGCTTAAAGTCTTGAACTTGAAGTGGTCATTTCTCAAATTCAACCGACTCGCCTATAACTAGCAGTCACAAAAAAATGGTTCCACCAAAATACACACCAAACACTGGTCACAAACAATGATGGCTTTCTTATCCCATCCAAAAAGCAATGACTTCTACCACATTCATCATTCAGATGACATTCATCCAGAAAGTGGAAGCATGGCACAATGTATATAAATTTGGTTGTCAGCTGGAAAGTTTGAGTTATATTTTTTGGAGCTCACACACCAAATTGATTGATTAACTAGTTGTAATGAACATGTCGCAACATTCGATGCAATATATAAGACTTCTTATAGTGATACTACACCGTTTTTGGTATTTAGTGTCACATTTGTAATATTGTCACTCACCCTATTTTGAGGTGTATGCTAGGTTACACTAATGACCAACAAGTTCATCATTAGTGTCACCTCATGATATTTGGCGTTCAATTGTGCTTACTAATATCTTGGCATGAGTATGTTTAACAGTGTTAGGAGATGTATGCCTATATTACACACTGGTTTACAAGTTGACTAAACTGTACACAAATGACACTTGGCATCAATATGCTCAAGAATATCTTCCTCTTGCATACTAAAATGTAAACACATGGCACTTGCCACTAGTATGCTCAATAATATTTTCCCCTTGTATGCTAGAATGCAAATTGTCATCTCAAGTACCCCAATTGCTACGCTAAATGTCATAATGTAGATAGCATTTCACTCAAAAAAATTACTTATGTTGACAAATAATATCACATTGGCAATTAGCGGACGTGACACTTTGAGACCTCTAGGCATCTAGTTTAGGCCCTTCACAAATAGTGTATGTGACACTAGACACTATAAACGTTGTAGTTTGGTTCTTAATTCTTCAAAAGATGACATTAGGGTCTCACAATTGATATAACAAACCCTTGTGTAAGGGTCTTGGGTCTTACTTTAACCCCTAACTTACCAAGCAATCCATTTTTGGTTGATGGATGGTCTCTTCCCTACATTAACGGTTGACCTCACTCATTCATCCGCAATCAAAATAATTGCAAACATCAAGCCAACATGGATATCTACACATAGACACATGAGCAATGCAATTTGAGATGATTAGAATGTGGAAAAATATGTCAAAGTAGGAAATGGTCATGTTTTTGTTGTGTTGGAAGCTCATGTGAGGGTGTTGACTCCAATCAACGGTTGCCATTCCAATGCAAACTTTGCATGAACATCAAAGATGTTTATTTTGGTAAAGTGAATTAATTTTAATTTTAATTTTTATGTTCATGTAGAAATGGCCTTTGTGCTCACATCAAAAGTTCAACATTTGGACACTCTTTGATTTTTAGGGAATTCTTTGCATATATGTGGTTAGAAATATGGACACTTGGAAAATGTAAATTGTGGTTTGCACATTTATATGTTAGAAATATGGGACATGAGAATTTGTGGAGGAGCTCAACTTTTGAGTTGTTCCCATCTAGTGGATCACACAAGCAATCCGCTCATTTTCTAGGTGAATTTGATTGGTCAAAGGTCTTGTTTGGGGAATAAAACATGGCATTTTCTTGTGCATCCCTTCCTTTAATTGTTATAATCTAAGAAGAAAAGATCATTCATGCCGATTTTTTCCCAGGAAGTAGCTCATCTCCCATGTTTCAAAATCTATGAATAAATCCCATTTTGACCTCAAAACTTGCCATGAAAAATCCACAACCAACATTGAATGAAATGCACTCAAAACAACCCCTTCATAGGCTTCGAAAGTTAGGGGTTACACACTCGGTTGTCAATGATACATGCCATGTCTATTGGCTCGAGGGTGGTGAGTTGTTTGATAAACGAGATTGTCATGTTTTATTGAACCCATGTCACGAGATTCCCATCTACAGTAGTCCTAAGCAAACACTAAGTTGGCCTACATTCTTGCTAGAAAATAGTTGAAATTTATTTATTTTTATTCTTCACATGTGTCTAGTAATTTTTTCTAATCAAAAACATTCTTAATTCTGACCTGCATGGATGTGGTATTTTGATGCCAGTGTCTCAGGTCAACTTTCTTTTTTTGACAAACTTCAAAAGACCCTTACAAGAAAGAAAAAGGAAAAGGAACGTCAGAGTGTTTTACCCTGACATGAGATGTCTATTCACCACATGTCTGTTCATTTTGGAGTTGGGCATTTGTAGGTCTTTGAGGAGTTTAATAGTTGTTGCATGTCTAGTGCCTTTCTTTCTGCCATGATTATAATGGGAGGTAGTACTATCCACCTTAGTTGGGATAGGAGTGGGTGGAGAATGGGGTATTTATCAAGTTTTCGATTGGTGGCTTCTGTGGGGAATCTATCGTTGTAGTAAGTGAAGTCAAATATTTGTACTTTGAGGTTTGGGTTGGGGAAACTTAGTAGTGTGAGCGTAGAGTGGAGTTTGGAGAGCGAAGAATTTGAATTGTAGTGGCCGATTTTGATAAAAAAGAGTGCTTATGACAGTGGAATTTGGAGATATTGTGAGATGATTTTGTTTAGAAGGTATCCCAATTCCGTGGAGATGATAACTCTATCTAAACCCAACAGCAAGTAGAACGTAAAGGCGTGGAAGAATGTATTTATGATGAAAGATCTTGTAGTATAGTTCCTAAATGGGTTTGTCTATCCTAGTCACTATTTACTGAAGGCAATGAACTATAATATATTGGTGTAAGTAAGGAATGATATGAATTTGTCGAAGTTTTTGGCTTACGTAATACATTGGTGTAGGCATTAGAATTGAATAGAGACTCGTGCCAAGATGAGATAGAGGTTGAACTTGGTAGGGATAAAGGCACAACACGGTCAAAAGGTGGCCGTCCAACACCTTCCACTTTATCAAAGGGGGGGGGGGTAATTGATGCTCAATGTGGTTTCGGGTTACCTCCTCATCTAAGTAGAATGAACAATGTAGGATTTGATGTCGCGCACCTCTACATGAGGAGTGCCCGAAACACCATGGGCACAAGGGGGACCCTGGAGTGACACCCGGGACTTGTGGCGCCGTTGGTGAAAGGGCCCAAGTGATCATAGTGTGGGTGAAGGCCCCGGGCGTTGGGAACGCCTCCCACCCATGGAGACTAGGAGGCACAAGGGTAAGGCATGAGCTATGCGTAGCTCATGGCGTGTCAATTCTAGAATGCTCAAGAACACCTCAATTGGAGGTGTGAGCTAGGAGATATGGCAATTTGAGTGGGGTGCTATCCCGGGACAGCGCCTTGGTACATCAGTGGCCTGGGAGTGACTCCCGGGACTGCCAAGCTTTGAACAGGCATAACTTCATCAATACTTGCCTGAATGGAGCAAGTAAGTAGTCCATCGTCATCTACGTGAAACGTAGATGACGATGGAGTGGTCAATTGTTAGCATTAGAAATATATGAAGAAGTTATGAGGTTCTAAAGCTGTTGGGGGCTTCCAACCCCCAGCGGCTAAGAGAAAATGTCTACTTGGCCCCAAGTGTTGGGAGAGAGACAAAAGGTTACTTGACGGTGGGATAGGGGCCCTGCCTAGAGTCCTAGAGGCTTATATGGGTGAGGTGGTGTGGCCGAACCCACCTGAGGCCGAATGGCAAGGCCTCCATGGGCATTGGCCCAATGTGAGGGCATAGTTGTCTAGTATGATTCAGGTTGTTGTAGTGTTGCTCCGGCAACGCGATGATCAACATAAGATTGGACTTCCATGGATGGAAGTCCACATGTTAGCAATGGTTACCAATTAAAGGGTGAATCCTGAATGAAAGAGTAGGAGGATTGGTCCCCCTCCTATGGACCAAGAAGGTCCGCGGTATAGGGAGCTAAGCATTCGCATGGCGGAATGCGAAGGGTTAGCGCTCGTGATCCTTGCTAGAAATGAAAAATGGCCAAGCTAGTTAAGGGGAGCTAGCGAGGGTTGCGACACTTGAGGAGGTAAGGGCAGAGGTAAGATAACTAGATTTAAAGTTCAACACACTTCAAAGCTTGCTAAATGTGGTGATGGCTAAGCTTGGCATCCCAGTGGAAACAATGGCTACCACACCATCCCGTGGCGAACCTCCTTCCAATTATTGAGAAAGAAAAATCAAACTCTCGTAGAAGTTTGTCTCCCTTTGCACGCTCAAGGCTTTGGAGTTTGGCGGTGTAGTTGAAAAACCAATTGTGGCGGGAACACAAAACCCTTCCAGGTCCCAAAAAGCTTCATCAGGGCATGAAGATTGTGAACATGTATGAAATGTGCTTAGCCATATGTGGTAGTATGAAGCTTTGTGGCTTATTTAAAAATTAATGTATGTATTTTTTTTTTGTATTGTCAGAGCTAATGTATGTCTCCAAATAAATGATGACATATTTGATAGTGTTTAATGCGTATATTGAAAACGTTGTTATGAATAGGTACAAGAGATTTCTAGCAGTGCTATTCGCACGTCTGCAAGGCTTTCGTCAAACAAAGGTATGAAAAAACATGTTGGGGATGCAAAAGTAGAGAAATGATCTAACCCTAAGCGGATGCGATTGAGTGAAGGCGAGAAATTGACTTTGGAGGCATTGCCAATATTGAAGAAAGGTGACCCAAAGACAAAGGGGGATAAAGGTGCACAATATTTATGCTAAGTTATATTGCCTATGTTTTGAGGTCAAATTCATTTCATACTAAAATGGTTGAGTAGACATGGTAAATAACTATCACTGGTGGTAGTTGTGGTATTAATTGGAGCATACTAACAAATGTGTACATTTGATGTCATGTAGGTAAACAAGTCAAAGAGGAAGGAGACACTTTAGAGGCAAAGAGGTGTAGCCCAACAAAGAAGGATGAAACAAAAATGGAGAAGGAAGGTGACAAACTGAATGTTAATAAACGTCGGGCTGGAAAACATCCCTTTGCTACTAAGGCCTCAAGGAAGATTGGACCCCTTCAAGATTTGGTGAGGTTTTTTTATTAAACTCAACATGGAGTATGATTCAATTGCAAAACACCCAAGGCAAAATAATACATTCTTGAGACCAACATATGGCAATTACAATGTGCAAAAAGTGGGGGATGTGGTACAAATGTGTGGTTACAACGAGGAAGACTCCAAGACGTTGTTCATTGAAAAGGGTGTTATTCAGAATGTAGCAAGTGAGATGTTGCATTCAAGGGTGATAAGTAAGGGCTATGTTTCTATTGGGATCACTGAGTCATATAAAGATGACTATCCCCTATTTGATCCCCTTAATGAAGACGACTCTCCAATTACTACATTTGGCAAGGCAAAAAAATATTATGTTGTTTGGCCAGCTGATTGTCTAAGGTTGTATGAAGCTGCATGAGTGTACAGTGGACTTGTAGACCAATATTGATTTCGAGACATATAACTCTATGGAGTTTTGTAATTGTCACTGCAAATAGCGAATCTTGAAACATGAATGACATACTATTTGTATAATTATGATTTGATTTTGAGTGTTGCAAGTGTTTTTCTGTGATTGCTCTTGGTAGATAATTGTGTTATCTACTTCACTCTATCTCTCAAATGAATCAAGAAAATGATTCATAAAAGTTGTGGCATGCAAGACCAATTTAAATAACATCCCAATACCAATAATTCACTTCATGTAGTAAAGACAATAACTCCCATCTTACTTTTCCGAGTGATATCAACAGAAATTAGGTGACTCCACATAGTAATGCACGTATGACCAATGAGAATATATTGTCCATTAAATAAACATATGATTTTGTTGAGTCATACACATTTTATTCCTGGGTGCAAGCACGGTAAAGTGGACAACTCTTGATCCTTGCTCAGGTTTAAGTGAAAGTGATTCAAAACAATATACTAACTTTGAATTTTATGAAATAAAAATTCATAAACATTTAGAAAACATATGAATCTACAAAGCTAAGCAATTTATGTTCACAAAAAACAATTTCAAACAACGTATATGTATTTTAGAAGACGGTGCAAGTGGTGGTGCAAGTGGGTGTCATTGAAAAGATAATTGTCAAAAACTTGTTTAAAATACAATTACATTACATTAAATTGATGAATTTTTGAAAAAAAAATTACGATGACCTCAAGTTTATAATGAATTCAAGGAATATGAAAAGAAATTCCAAGTTCAAAATATTTAAGGTCATGAAATTTACGTTCAAAACTATATTTAGTTAGTTGCTTTTACGCGTCACTTTTGATGATAGGTTTTGAAGATCTCATATTGATATTCTATATTTGAGTACCTAACTTAACAATAGAGGTCATCATGAAAAATAATCTATTTTAAACAATATTTTGCTACTACTTATAGGCGTTTGACCAAGAAAATCATGGCTTTCATATACCGGAGCACTTTTTTGGTCCACTTTACTATGTTTTTTTTTTTTTTTTTTTTTTTTTTTTTTTGAGACAGAAGGCTGACAAGCCAACGCCAAAGCACAGGAGGCAGCACGGGGAGGTCACTGGCGAAAATCGTAGAAATAACGTGCGATAAAAAATAGGGTCTAATATATTCATTGTAGGTAAATTTTGCAAAAAACGTACATATAATATAGGGGGTTTTAAAATAGTGAAACATGTTTACATGTAAAATACCATCACATGTAATGGCCTCTTTTATTTAGTCAGTACATGTAAAATAGCATGGAAACAATTACTAGGGGTAGCGGGTCTAGGGTAGGGTCTGTGCTAGTGGATGAAAAGAGGTAATTTTCTATTGAAAATGCTTGGATGGATGACTTCGCAAGCTAGCTTGCTTGAATGTTATTGAACCAACGGTTTCAATGTGGAATTAATGGTCTCTACCCACGTACCGGGAAGGAAAAAAATGCAGTATAAGTAAAATAGGGCATTTTTAAATGATTCCCCCCAAAAATTATAATTACTGATAGGGTGTATTAAAATACAAGAATTTACCTTTATTTTAAAAATACCATGCCTTATAATCTTTTTTGCAAGGTAAATAGCCCCTCAATAAATAGGTCCTGAGCGCACGTGTATGCATTAATTAAAGAGGGAGTGACCTCCCCGTGGGAGGCAGTTGACCACCTGGCAAGTTTTCCGTTTTACTATGCTTGCACCCTCCTTTTAGTCAACAAAATCTTACTTATCCAAAATATGGCATTTAACAAAGTGATACAAACTTCACTACTAGTAACATATAATTGAGTCGTATACGTACCACATGACTTCACAAAGTAAGCCAAATACTACTGATTAAAGCAACCTTTATTCCACATAGTAAAGTATATATCACTACGTATAGTAAGTAATATATGATGTTGTCTTATTTGTTTACTATGTCCAATCACTCATGTTTACTACGTACTAGAGTTATTAACAAGTTTCATTGTTGTCCGAGTTCACTAGGGGTAGTAATGTGTAGAATAAAAATTGACTAATGTTAGTTAGCTTGAACCATCTTTGTATTAACCATATTGTTCTTATTGACTAGTTATTTGGTTCGTATGTCTATGCATTGCACATGATGTGACTTTGTGTGTGAAGTGCAAATTTTCTTGGATACCATTTATGACTAATGCTAGTGCCAGGATATCACTAGGCTTAGTCATATGGAGGTGTGTCTTATTTTATTTATATTAACAAGGTGTAGTGATGATAGACATTGCTTTATGAAGTAATGTAGGTTTAGTGAAGACATACATTACTTTATGAAGCAATGTAGGCATAGTAAATTGAACTTCAGTACCATTGGGAACGTGTCTATTGGAAACGTCATATTTGACATGACTAGGCCCATACTTCACTGCTTATCTGAAGTGACTGATCGTCTTTAATAGCAGCAAAGTCCGTGTTTTCTCACTTGTAGAATATGAATCCCCAGAGTGGTCCATCACTCCGTAGGGTAACTTTTAGTTAGGATTTTAGCATTAGAAGTTAGAATTGATAATAAATTGAGAAAAAATTAGTTCATTTGACATTTGGTCCAAAAGAGGAAGGTAAATTACCGAGGACCTCGGGCCTTCACCCGTGAAGGAAAAAAATCTAATTTAGGTAGAATTAGTCAAAATAAAAATTAAATAGTAGTAGAAAACTAGATAAGTTAGGAAAAATAGTTAACTAGGCAAGACCTAGATTAGTGGGAAGAAATGCTAGCTAGTAAAGTAACTAGCTAAGAAGATTAAATTAGTAGAGGCTAGCTAAACAAGGGTTAGTTTATTAGTTAGTGTGGGTCACATAAGACAAGTGGAGGTGCTCGGCGTGAGAAGACAAATTAGCGTGAAGACTTTGAAGAAAAAATAGCAAAGGGGTCACTTGTTCCCTTGCTTTAAAAATCCTTTCTTTCCACCTCGAAAATCCCCTTCCCTTTTTGATAGTTGGACGAAGTCCTACCTCAATGTAGTTAGACAAAACTCTCTTAGTATTGAATAGTGGGTGAAGCAATACATTTATGTAGTTAGAAGAAATTGTTTTTTCGACTAGTGGGCGAAATTCTACCTCTATGTAGTTAGGAATAATTTTTTTTTTGCATGTCTCTAGTGATAAGGCTTAAAAAAACTCCTTCCTACCTTCTAGTTAGAATGTATGTTTATGAACACACAAAATTTCCTTCTTCCGTAAAGGTGGATTAAAATGCAAGTCAAATATTAAGGCATTGCAGACCTTGGCCGTTGATGGCCTGAATGCTTAGGTTAATATTTGGAACCAGAATTTAGTATTTTTCTTCTTGAGAGTTTCTATAGCTATCCATAGCCAGTTTTCATTTGCAAATTGGTTGAGATAGCAATTAGTTATGATTTTCCAAAGTTAAGGCAAAAGCTAGGATGTTCATTTAGACAACGGCTACTGGATCAGACCTACTGACCTTATCAAAATGTCAATCTAAAAAAAAATATTTTGTCGAAGTAGAGCTTTTATTTTGCTTTCCAAGGCTATATAGAACATGTGATTTGAATGAATATTGAATTAGATATGGATTTGCAAAGGTGCAATACATAATCTAAACACTTCTACTTGATTGCTGCATTATAGAGAGGGTGCTAGATCCATCTCATCTTACCTTGTTGATCTCATATTTTTTTATAGATATTTTTGATAGTTTTTTCAAGATTGCTTAGAACATGTAATTTCAGTGAGTTATGAATTAGATATGAATTTTCAAAGGTGCAATATATAGTTTGAGCAATTCTAGTGGACTGCTGCATTATAAGGAGGTTGCTAGATCCATCTCAACTTACCGTGCTGATCTCATATATTTTTCTTACCGATCTTTTTGATAGTTTTCTAGTGATATATGGCGAGTCCCAATCGAAATAATAAAGAATTGACCATGGATTTTTGAAGTTGAATGATCAATTGAATAGACACCATGCTTCCAAACCTTGTAACTTTTAGAAATCTTATCCAATTAAAGTGAAATTTAGGTCTTTAAAAAACTAATAATGCATACTAAGTGAATTAATTATGATGAGGCTAAAATTATAGTGCACAAAAGTGAGGGTTTAACCACAATCAAGTTAGCTTCAAAGACGGAGATTAGGTCAACGTTCGAGAAGTGGAGCAAGGCGAAAATGTGGCGGTTCGGCATACACCGAGTCCAATCGAAAGAGGAGCATTGAGATAAGCCATCTAATCCTAGCCTTCCATTTAGGATTGGAGGGAGTGCGACTAAGGTACACAATTCTAAACCTAGTCATTTATCTCGTAAGGTGAAGTGGTTTGATCACTTGACCACCAAAGGGGGTACCCAACTCCATTGTTTTTGGGTGTCCTTGGTTTGTTTGTGATAGTAGCTTTGATTATTAGAAAGTTTCGTATGTGGTGAAGTCGGTTTAATCACTGACTTCACTACATATGTTATTGATGTTGTTGATTTTACCACATCACGACTGAATATTGTTGATGGAAATGTGGGTTAATGACCCATAAATTCAATATTTTGTTGTTCGTCCCATGGATTGGGAGTTATGGTCCCAATCCATGAAGATTGTGCAACAGGTTGAACCTACATTTCGTCCTTAATCTCGTTCCCATTAAGTTGCATTTTTATAGTCTATCCAATATAAACACACTTAACAATAAAAGAAACCTAAAAACAAACCGTGAACCCTTCTTGGCAAGAAGCCCGAATCGAGAACTTAACTCTGTAGGGTGGTACTACTGTTCGGATTGTTGAAGTCTGAAGGGTTTGAGCTGTCAATCGATCTTATAGGGTCTTACATGAGGGCCTAGAAGGTTCTGAGCTAAGGAGTACACCAACTGGATAAATGTTGATGCCTAATGTATGAACATAGTAATTAGAATGTGTGAACAAAATTAATTAAGTAAAAAATAAGCTTTGTAAAGGGTGGAACTTAAGCCAAGTTCCCCCGCTTAGAAAATTTAAATACAACTAAGTAAAGAAGTAAGAAGGAGTGAATGGTCGATTAAACTGTCGCTATGTCATTTTATTTCATAAGTTAGGATTGCCTTGGTTCCAAGGCTGGTGCGTCTGCGCTTAGACTAGGTTGTAGGTCTAGGCTAAAATTAGGTAGAAAATCGATTAGTAGAGTTTAGAGCCATAATATTAAAAAACTAAGGCCAACCTCCGGAGGTACTACAACGCAAATTCAATTCCCTCCAAAATCTAAGTACTCAAGTCATACACCTACCATCCGAATTCGGCTTGGGCACCTGCAAATGCAGGCCACCCTCACCGAAAGGCTTGTGAAACACTTTTAGGCTCCTTAAAAGGGAGGCGCCCAAAAACGCCACATAGAAGTAAAAAACCCAGTCAGAAAAGATGTGTTCCATTGGAGTGTCATCATGCATGAGAAGCTTCTACTCAAACACCGAGTTTGCCTCTTTTCACAAGTTGTCCCGAAATGTAGACATTACTGCATCTTTTTACAAGAGGCAATAATGTCTTCCGAAATATCAAGGACATAGTCGGTGTCGTGCACCTTTCCATGAGGAGTGCCCAAAACACCATGGGCACAAGAGGGACCCTGGAGTGACACCATGGACTTGTGTTGCCATTGGTGAAAGGGCCCAAGTGATCCTCGTGTGGGTAAGGGCACAAAAGGTTACTTGACGGTGGGGCATGGGCCCTGTCCAAAGTCCTAGAGGCGGCGTGGTCGACCAAATCCACCCGAGGCCGAACGGCATGGCCTCCATGGACGTTGGGCTAACGTGGGGGCATAGTTGCATAGTATGGTTCGGGTTGTTGTAGTGTTGCTCCGTCAACGCAATGATCAGCTAAAGTTTGGATTTCCATGGATGGAAGTCCACATCTAACTATTGGCTACCGACTAAGGGGAGAGTCCCGAGTGCAAGTGTAGGAGGGTTGGTCCCCCACCTATGAACTAAGTGGTCCGCAGTATTGGGAGCAAACCATTCACATGGGTGGAATGTGAAGGGTGAACGCTAATGACCCTTGCTAGAATTGAAAAATGACCAAGATAGTTAAGGGGAGCTAGCAAGGGTTGCGACAATCGGCGTCATTGTAGATGGAGACATACATGGCCCGGTCTCCTTTCTTGTAGCCATTCACAAACTCGTTCTCTAGCCTCAGAACATCCACCCCGTTGATCGGCCAAACAAGAGGCAGAGAGCGCAATCGGCAGAGATGGATTGTAAACTGGGATTTAGAAAGAGGCTTGATCTGGAGCCTTTAGATCACCGAGTTCGAGTCCTCCTATTGGGACTTGCGCAAGGTGTACTCGGTCTGAATGGGGTCCGTCTCCCGAAGTGGGCACAGGTTGTCTGCCAGAAGTTGAAGTAAACACTAAAAAAAACAACAACTAATCAATCCAAGCCATGAATTAGCAAAATTTATCGACATTTAAAATTCAAAAAACATGGTCCCCACATTAAAAAAGCAAAAAATTCAACCCAAGATTCGACATGGCCTCGGAATCGAGGGCCTCCTCTGGCCCACCTACCTAGCCACAACTTCGATTCATAAAATACAACCTGCCCCCCCCTCTAACCCAATCACAACTTTCATTCAGAAATACAACCAGCCCCCCCCCCCACCATTCAGAAATCAAAAACTTCAACCTAAAATTCGACATGGCCTCAGAACGGAGGGCCTCCCCTAGTCTAGCTACCTAACCACAACTTTTGATTCATAAAATATAACATGGCCGCCACCCTCTAACCCAACCACAACTTTGATTCAGAAATACAACCTGCAACCACCCCCCCCCAAACATTCAGACCGCAAAAACTTCAAACCAAATTTCGACATGGCCTTGGATTCGAGGGCCTCTTCTAGCCCATCTACCTAGCTACAACTTTGATTGAGAAATACAACCAGGGATGTGCAAATGGACGTGATGCGGCCTTTTGTGTCACATTGCGTCACGTCGGGGCGTGACGCGCACTGACGTGGTAAAAAAAAGTTACTGTACCAAATTTTTGTAACTTTTTTGGACGACTGCTCTAGTCGACTGCTACGAGTAGTCGACTTCAGAAAACAAAAATTAAAAAAATTAAAAAAATCTATTAAAAAATCTAAACCGTTAGATCTTCTTGGATTGAAGATCTAACGGTCCATGATTTTTTTTAGAATTTTTTGATTTTTTTTGGAATTTTTTGATTTTTTTTAAGGTTTTCCTTGAAGTCGACTGCTTTTAGCAGTCGACCTGCTAGCCGACTGCTAATTACAGTCGACTGGTCTTGGTCGACTGCAAAAGTAATTTTTTGCAGTCGACCTAGCAGTCGACTGCAATTTTTTTTTTAAAATTCCAAAAAAATTCTGGACCGTCAGATCTTCTTGCCAAGAAGATCTGACGGTCTAGAATTTTTTTTGGAATTAATTTTTTTTTTGCAGTCGACTTAGCAGTCGACCAGGGGGTTGACCAGGGGGTTGACCGCGTCAGTTTACCCCTGGGGTAACTGCCGGATTTACCCCCCCTCCGACGTGATGTTTTTGGGTCAGCCGTCACGTCGCTGTCACAAAATGTGACGTGACGTGACGTGCAATCCCTGAATACAACGTGGCCCCCCTCTAACCCAACCACAACTTTGATTATGAAATTCAACCTCGCCCCCCCCCTCAACAATCAGAAATGAAAACTTCAACCCAAGATTCGACTTGGCCTCGGAATTGAGGGCGTCCCCTGGCTCATCTACCCAGCCCCCGGGTATGCAACTCCCATATTATATGGCTCTGATTATAATCATTTATAATGCATTTTAGTCCAATCTCAAGTGATATAATTTTTTTTCATGTAGGAAACTCTTGTAGCATTTCTAACAAGGAATCAAAAATGTAATTATATATAGGAAATGAATATTCCTTGAAGCATGAAATTGCATTAAAAACCTAATTATATGAATTTTTTAATACATATACCATAGGTCAAACTACCCAAATTTTGGATTTTTAAAATAATAATTTAATATTTGTTTATTATAAATAAAACATTTCCAATGACTTTTAATTTTAATTGGAGGCAACTACTCGTGAGGATCCTTTAAAATTATGCATAGGCCTAGGTTAAAAAATAGGTGTCTCAATGTTTTATATATGTTGTGGAGTTTTAAATTAATTAATTAATATGCAACCCAAATTTTTCTACATCTCATTTAATTTAATTTGGTCTTCACCCAACTTTTTGGTCCTTTTAATTTTTTATAATTTGATATAATTTTTATAAAAGCCATCCTCTAAGCCATTTTTAATACGATGCCCCATGCATATAATATGGGAGTTGCGTACCCGGGACCCAACCACAACTTCGATTTGGAAATTCAACCTCGCACCCCCCCCCCAAAACATTCAAAAATAAAATACGTCAACCCAAGATTTGACTTGGCCTCGGAACCGAGGGTGTCCCCTAGCCCATATACCCAGCCACAACTTCGATTCAGAAATTCAACCTTGCCCCCCCCCCAAACATTCAGAAATCAAAAACTTCAACCCAAGATACAGTTGCAAATCCAACACGCTAGATTACAAACATCAACCGAAATTATTTGTATTCCTAAGTCTAGGCATCAACAACAAGTGAAAGGCATAGAACCATAAGGCTTATAGTGAGAGTCTAGTCAACCACTATACTGTTTTTTGCATTTAGTGTTGTGTGGCATTTAATGTTGTTACTATTCATTTACCTGCAACACTATCTACCAAACACTTGACAAATAGTGTTCAAGTAGTGGTGGTAGAGATGGTGGTGGTGCAACCATGCGGCAACAAAACACAAAACATAAAAAATATTATAACACTAATTGTGGAGATGTAAACATTAAGGGCGTCACTGGCATTTAGTGTTGTGGTTCGTAATTACTGTTGACAACACTAAATGCAAAAAACAGTGTACCTTTTGCAAGATAGATTATCAATATAATGCCCCCTCCCCACCTGACTTTAGGTAAGCCTAAAAGTTGGTTTTAAAAACACGGCCTTCACACCATTGACATTATCTAGTGCCAGCCTAGTTGGCAAATGATGTGGCATCCCTCCCATCAGTACCTAGACATGAGGCAAGAATGTAGGACCTTTAAAAGTGTTGCCTCCTGCCCTTGTGATTGGTTGCTTTTAGTCTTAGCTGTGAGCGCACGAGGAGCTTCATTAACAAAAACTGATGGTAAGAGAGATGAGTAGAAAAGCATTTGGGGATGGGACAAAAACTATCCAACATTCATTGCTTGGTGGATAAACTAATGACCGTGTGTGAAAGCTACTTAATTAAAACCTACTCGACAATCTCTGCAGCAAGTTCTTGTAGGTGCATTGGGAATTTGGGATAGCCGGATGCCTCCGCTATAAATGAGGGAGCTTTACATGGTTTTTAGGAAAGACTTTGGTTATTTGGTAGTCAGGTGGGGAGGGGGCATAATCTGAGTAGTCGGGAGCTGAGAAGTAACCGAGAAGTTCGAGAAATAGTATATATCGGATGATGATGAGTGGACACTTTTGGCTCAAGTGCCGACTGTGATGTTGCACGGAGAAGCTGCATTAGAGCATGACGCGGTTTCACAACCTTAAGCTCACTCATAAGATAGACCATCAACCTTATACAGATTCCTGGCCTATGCAGATCCAGAGTTGGAACTGATCACCTAGTCTGCCAGTTCACTGCAATTCAACGATCATCGTGGGGTGCAGGGAAGCTGAATTCGGCTTGCATCTTCGCCGTCAAAATGGTGGTGCCCCTCATAGGAGTTGTGGTCGGTGTGGTTCTGTTTGAAGCTGCAGCCGTCCTTACTTCGACAGCCGTGTGCGCCGGGCACTCGACAAAGAAATCCGGGCACGGTCGTAAAGGCCGTAGCCGTGGTGGTCGCGGCGGCATGTTCGGTGCGGGTGTGGTCGTTGGTGGCACCGCTGGGACTGGCGGAGGTGGAGGTGGCGGGTGTGGCGGAGGTGGCGGAGGTGGTGGAGGTGGAGGCTGCGGCGGAGGTGGCGGAGGCGGAGGCTGTGGTGGTGGACATTGATTGGTTAATCATTTGATCACTTACAATGTCTTCATCTCCATTCTACAACGTAGACTAGGATTCGACCTGCTTTCACTCACAAGAAGCTTATGTGAGATCCCCCTCTGTTCTAGAGTTAAGAAGAAAATGTCCAATTTTCCTGTGAGAATGAGGATATTTTGTGTAGTGAAAGTACCTTACAAACAAAAATAATAGGCAGATTTCCTTCCAGCATGGTCAGCTGCATGGTGGAGGTGAATTGATCACCATCACATTATAATAGTCTTAACCATTGGTGCCGGCTCTTCATGCAATCTAGTCTAAAATTCAACTTCTTTCACTCAGATGAAGCATATGCGAGAAATCGTGTATTCTAGACTTAAGAAGAAAAGTCCAAATCCCATTTGAGAATGAGGAAGTTTTGTGTAATAAAATTACCTTGAACATGGAAACAATTCCTTCAAGCATGCTGAGCTGCAAGGTGGAGGTGATTGATAGATCAATTGATCACCATAACCGTATTGTCTTGATCATTGGTGCCTCTACAGAGTCCATTATGCAACGTAGAATTTGACCTACTTTCATCGACGAGGAGGTTATGGGAGATTCCATGTGTAGTTATGAAAGAAAAAAAGTCCAATACGCGTGCACATGTCAGACTGAAGTAGTTTGTGTAATGATTAGTACCTTGTACATGAAAACCAGTGCATAGATTTCCTTCAAGCATGCTGAGCTGGAAGGTGGAGGTGGTTGATCACCATAACAGTATAATTGTCTTCATCATCGGTGCCAAGTCTCCATGCAATCAGTGGGTACAATTCTGCCTCCACGGGATCAATGGATACATTTCCTTCAAGCATGTTATGCGGCCAGGGCGAACCGACCCATACATTGGTACCTTACCGGATGTCTAGTGATGTCACATTCGAATGAATTGGCCCTCAACCCTATAGGGGGTCTTTTTGTATTGGAGCCACTTCATCCACGATATGTAGGATGGTTGATTTTAAGTGAGTGCCACGAATCCCCAGCCGTTCGCCCTCCCCGGTAAGGTACCAATATATGGGTTGGTTCGCCCCAGCCCATGTTATGCTGAGCTGCAAGACCACTGCCATTAACGTGGCTGCTGTTTCATTAGCTATAAGGGATTGTTAAATTGACCACACAGTTAAAATGACTACAGAGGCGCGTCGCGTGGCTACAAAACCTGTCAAAATATGAACGATTCTAGTTGTAAGCTGTGTTGGAACAATCTAACACATCTTGGTGCAACGGTGTGCAATGAAAAGTAGTTGACTGTTTTCATTGTGATGTGTACCAGTGTGGTGTGTATTTACATGAGACCATCACTTGTGCTTGCTGCCATAGCTTTCTCCTAAGTTACAATTTACAGATTACACTTTAGCAAGTGTAGATACGGTGCTCCTTTTCTGGTGGAGTAGGCGTCATACTTGCCAACTTGTGAGTCCTTCCTAAACCTATATGAGTAGACCCATTAGCCTTTTCGGCTTCCTGGACTTTAAATTAATTTCATTTCATTGTAGGTGCAGGGTTGTCTATTGTGTCGTGACGGAGGCCAATCTCGGCATAATGTCGTGCCGTCACGACACGTATCCGTCACGACATTATGCCGGATGCTATCTTTATCCTGACGGACTTGAATTTTACCGAATTCTGTGTGTAATTACATTACCCCATTTCGGACACGTAGGATGTAAGATGTCCATGTGTGATGACATGTCAGCAAAGTAGAGGTAAAGTGGGGAAAAAATTACTAGCCCTTGTCTGCCCCCCCGTCCGCCCCTTTGTTCCCAGCATCCGCCCCCATTCCCCCCCCGTCCGCCCCTTTGTTCCCAGCATCCGCCCCCATTCCCCCCCCGTCCGCCCCTTTGTTCCCAGCATCCGCCCCCATTCCCCCCCCGTCCGCCCCCCGTTCCCAACCATCAGGAACACGTTCCCCATCGTCCGCTCCCGTTCCCTCCCGTCCGCCCCCCGTTCCCAACCATCGGGAACGTGTTCCCCGTCGTCCGCCCCAATTTGACCCCTTCACCTTTGAAGGGCCCTAGCAGCCTCATTTTTCATCCGTTTGTTGCGTTTGAGGACATTTTCGGCATCTACATTTCATGAGGATATCGAAAATGTCCTCAAAATCAACATTTGGATCAAAAATGAGGCTGCTAGAGCCTCCCAAACCTCCCGTCCGCCCCCGCGTCCGCCCCCCCCCCCGTCCGCCCCCGTCCGCCTCCAAGTTTGGGAGGCTCTAGCAGCCTCATTTTTCATCTGTTTATTGCGTTTGAGGACATTTTCGGCATCTACATTTCATGAGGATGTCGAAAATGTCCTCAAAATCAACATTTGGATCCAAAATGAGGCTGCTAGAGCCTCCCAAACCTCCCGTCCGCCCCCCGTCCGCCCCCCCCCGTCCGCCCCCGTCCGCCTCCAAGTTTGGGAGGCTCTAGCAGCCTCATTTTTCATCTGTTTATTGCGTTTGAGGACATTTTCAACATCTACATTTTATGAGGATGTCGAAAATGTCCTCAAAATCAACATTTGGATCCAAAATGAGGCTGCTAGGGCCCTTCAAAGGTGAAGGGGTCAAATTGGGGCGGACGACGGGGAACACGTTCCCGATGGTTGGGAACGGGGGGCGGACGGGGGGGAACGGGGAGCGGACCGGGGGGGGGGGAACGGGGGCGGATGGGGTGGGAACGGGGGCGGATGGGGGGGAACGGGGGGGCGGACGGGGGGGGGGGGGGAACGGGGGCGGACGGGGGGGAACGGGGGGGTGGACATGGGGGGAACGGGGGCGGACAGTGGGAACAAAGGGGCGGATGGGGTGGGCGGACGAGGGCTAGTAATTGTTTCCCCACATTCCCCGTCCGCCCCACCCTCATCCCCCGTCCGCCCCACATCCTCCTTACTCAGATTTTACTACTTTGATTTTAACAGAATGATAAACATAATGGTAAAATGGTTTACCTGGCGCTAGGCATATCCACATCCACGTCAGCCTTTTCTGCCACATAGGACGCCACCTTGGCAAGAAGGTAAGTATTTTACCCACCCTACTAGCTTCCCCCTAGGTTGACCCTACGTGGACCCTATTGTGTCGTGACGGAGGGGTCCGTCACGACACGACACCGTCATGACGTCGGGATAGACAACCCTGTGTAGGTGATTACATTGCCAGATGTTGATGTGCTAACTGTTGAAGTGGCAACCCTACTCATGTGGGTGATACTTGTTTTATGATGTGCTCCAACAAGCTAAATTGTAAGGAAGAGGAAGCATAGTTGATACCGTGCTCCTCTTCATGTGTGTGATGAAAAATCAAATTTTGGCAGGTCATTAGATGCACAACACGTCTATGTGGTTGTTTTAACGAACTACGTGGTTGATTTAACAATCCCCTAAGTATATATCTCAACTTGGATCTCATGCATGTTAATTTCACGCACACATAGGATCTGCAACTTGTGAGCTACCAGGTTCAGTAGCTCTATTTGTGGATTTATGAACTGAATGTATCAAAATGGCTTGTTAACCTGCCATATTCCCGGCATGTAATCCTTTTTGGGAAATCAGAAAAACACAAAACCAAAAAAACAAACATTGGTGGTTTCCGGGCCATTGATGTGAATGTGGGGCTTGTTAATCTTACTTGGTTCAAGAGTTGTCTTGGTGGAGGATAAGATTTGGAAATCCTTATTACTACCACTTTGATCTCTTTGGAGATACACTAGAAGAAAACGTGTCCATTTCAACCTTAGGCCATTGCGACTCGCACCAAGAAAATGCACAAACAATTCAATTGGTAGGCAACCGGAAGGTACCCATGGTGTACCCATGGAAGGTGCCCCCCGATTCCCAACCGAATTGATTTGTTTATACATTTTCTTGGTGGAAGGTGCCCCCCAATTCCCAACCGAATTGATTTGTTTATGCATTTTCTTGGTGGGAGTCGCGATGGCCTAGTCACAAGGAGGGTTGGAATGGACAAGTTTTCTCCTAGTGATAGTTGGGTTTGTGAATCAAGGGGGCCATCTCTTCAACGCTACGCCATTTATGGTATTTAGTGTCGCATGCGTAGTAGTCTCACTTACCCTATTTTGAGAAATATCCTAGGTTATACTAATGATCAACAACTTCACCATAAGTGTCACCTGATGACACTTGACGTTCAAGTGCGCTTACTAATATCTTGGCATGAGTATGTTCAATAGTGTTATGAAGTGTATGCTTACGTTTCACAATGGTCTACAAGTTGACCGCGCTGAATTTTAACCAACTATGCCCAAAAATCTCCCGGGACACTGCCCATTGCATTGAGAAATACAAATAAACAAAAGGCACCAAAACAACCCCAGCAGATAGACTTGCAGGAAGAAGATCTCAAGTGATGTGTGGTTCCAGAAAATCACCTAGAGCTCAAAAGCCTAAGATATACTGTCTCCAAACATAACATAGTAAGAGGTGTGGCAGTGACAGTCAACTCTGACGGACTTAAATGAGATTGCAACTCTAGATTCATATATGTGCATAACAACAGTGACATCAAAGAACATGTGAATGAAACTACACCTACCAGGGTACTTGCTATGATATCTCAAACCAGTACCTGGGAAGTTTTTGGGCATAGTCGGTCAAGATCCTAGTGATTCTAAATCCAACCGGTTACATGTTGACATCTTTCGGTTTTTCTTTATTCATTTGAGGTATATTCTTTAGATTCCTCTAAAATGATCGGTGAATTTCCTGAAGTCTTGAACTTCAACCGGTTATTTCTCGAACTCAACCGGTTCAGTTGCAACTAACCGCCAGTTCATCTGCAACCAACCGCCAGTTCTTCCCGGACATAGTCTCGAACCATATGCATTTGAAATGCATTTTGACTGGGACCAATTAGAAGTAACTTGTATCATGCTATCACTGCCGACCAAAAATCCCTGTTGTTCCAATAAGGAACCTCTCAGCATCGGCTGCCTACCAAATTTCTCTCCTGTATCCCTTTTTGGTTCTATGAAGCCCATTCAGCACCTCACCAATGAATCGAAGATAGTTCAAAACAAAGCCACCCATTCAAGTGTTGACATCTAAAACCAGAGCAAAACTACCTAAACGACCACCCTCAAAGCAGTACAAGCAGCACAAACTCCCTGAGCAACTGAGCAATGGGAGAAATTATGCCACAAAACCTAGCCCAAACTCCAGGATCAAGTATAGCGCCTAGCCTACAAAATGCAACCTAAACAACTTCTAGCTGCTTTCTCCTGAACTGTTTGGTTCCCCTGCCTCACCCAGGTCACCAGAATTAAGCTGTGAAATTAGAGCAGGAGCTACACTGTTGAATACTTCACAAATAACACTGGACATTAGTATGTTCAAGAATATCATTGTAATATTTGATAGAGAAGAATGAATTATGATCGAACTGGAACAGCGTCCTCGGGAGGTTGTTGGAGGTAAGGAGGAGAGAGGCACGGTAGAAGCGGCATCCTTGTTGCTCCCCTGACTCTTCTCCCCCCATCCACCCACCTCCTCGAGGCCCGAAGGGCCACCCTAGACGGCACCAGAGCACCTTATAAACCCTCTAGTCCTCACACAACACCCATCTCTTCACAAACGCAGTTCGATCCCATAGCCAGTAACACCGAACTCCAAGTTAGAGTAACGCCAAAAGGAGAGGCGACCATAGCAGGCGAAGAAGCCACAACCGCCCATCGAGGAAGCCGTAATCTCATATCAACAGCAACAAGGAGGCTACCTGCGAGGAGGCACTAGATCCGCAACCACAACTCTAGCATACTCAGATCCAAATGCGCCAGCCGAGGTAGTAGTAGCCACAGCTCCGAAGAGGACAAATCCCACACCGAAGCAGCACCGAAGCAAATACAGCCACAGCACCGAAGCAGATACAGAAGAAACTAACGACACATCCAACAGTTGTTGAGGAAGTAGCGTCTGCCGAAACATCTGCTCCTAGATACACTAGATACACTAGATCTATCAGATCTAACTAGATTACCTGATACTTTTTGTTTGAGAGAAGGGTGGCAATACCCATAGCCTAGAGAGATTTGAAGCAAAAGTGAATCTGCCCCGAAGGTTTCCAAGATAAAATAGATCGCAGAATCAAGAGCGAAACTCTGAGAGGACTTCGAGGAAAAAACCCACCGAAATAGTTACTCGGTACTTTAGACTCTGAGAGAGATCAAGTAATTCTGAGATAGATGATCATACAACCCAACGTTACTTGAATATCCGATTACCAGAAAGTAGTCATCCGTTGAGTTGATATGAACAGAAGCTAGCTGTTCAAAATCATCGTAGTTATAGATCGTGGGACTCCTTCCATTGCCGCCCCCAATTTTCATGACCTGGATATCTGCTTGAAAGACTTGAACCTCCTTCGTCGACCAGCAGCCATCATTGAGCGCATGTGGTTCACGACATATAGTTGTAGACAAAGCCTGAAAAGGACTAGGGATGCAACCAGTGATCGGGGAGATTTTTTTGGGCATAATCGGTTGAGATCCTAGTATCTACAAGTCCAACCGGTTACAGTATGACATCCTTCTATAGTAATTTGAGGACGCAGCTACTGAGTGAAGGAACAAATTGTCGCCAAAGCTGTGAAGAAGGTAGGCGCTACCGACTGCCGCCGAACTGCCGCCGAATTGCCGCCGACCGCCTAGCTTGAAGGGCATTTCAGAAGTAATATCACAAATTCCTTACAGTCACTGCTACAGCTAATAAGGTAAGCACCCTCCTCAAAAACAATAAAACCAACACTATAGGAAAGCACATAGGCACAAACAACACACACACAAATAATTAGACACATATTACTTTCATTTTTGTTCAAAGATAGTGGTAGAAATGATACAGGTTGCATATGCAACTAATTTTGTTTTTGTCCTTTGGCTCTTAGTAGCCACACCATACTGGAAATGCTCACACCGTGTCAACTCACACATACCGCTTGAATGTGATATCAAATGTTGTTTTGTCATCAATGCATGTGAACATAATGAAGACAAACCGAAAAACTTATTTAAAACAAATTGGCCTCATGAACTAACTAAACAAAAAATTAGTAAAAAAATTGTATGCATAAAAAATATTAGATATCTCTTCTTCCTATCAGCATTTCCCCTCCAAGCCCCACTTATTCATAAGAGGAATAGAGTTATGCCTAGGAATAAAAGAAGAACATGGAAATTCACAAAAAATAATAACACATGTATGTATTATCTTTGCAGAATGGCCCACTCACGTAGCTTGGACAAAACATTTGATGGAGTGAAGGATATGGAAGTCACACAAAATAAAAAACGGACCTCTAGCAATGCATCTCTTGCCATATTAGATAAAACTAAAAACCGAACCACCGCACAAGGAAAGTCTCTCCCGGTATGGCTTGGATTCAAAGCTATGAACGCTTTGAATATAAGCAAAGGTCTCCCTAAAGAAACTCATAGAAGTGTCAATGAGCTTGTGAAATTAGGGATGTGTGAGAATGAAGCACTTGAATGTCAAAATAGTACGCCGTCATACCCGTATGTAGCACAAGATATGTGGCCAAACAAAAATAACATAGGAGAACAAAAATTTATCACACCCAAATCCCCTCGGAAATAGAAGTATGTAATGGTTTTGCAATGGATTATCATGTGGCTTTGGTTTTTGACCTCGATGAAATGGTTATATCTAAAGAAGAGGCACTTGAAAAAATCACCAAGAGATTGGAAGAGATGAAAATCTCTCTTGGTGATGATATTAGTGATCCTATAACCATAATGTGCACACACGGAGATAAACAATGGTCTGGACATGCAAAAATTCATCTTAAAAACGTACAAGAGGATGGAATAACTCTCCTTCAAGGTTTGCGGCCATTTATCATCCGGCTCCCAGATAATAAATTGCATAGAGACAAAGTTTGTAAATCTTACGATACTATCGCCTCAAGTGAGATGTTGACCATAAAAATCACTAGTGATAGTATAAAAGATGAAAACTGGTACACGGTGTATAAAGAAGTGGTCAATGAAGGGTTCAAGAGAGGTCATAATTTTGAAATTACACATGTAAGGAAAGGGGAAAGTCACAATTTTGCATGGATTGTTGCCACTAGTCCGGAACAAACTCTAAACATTAGAAAAAATAAAATAACATTTGGACATGAATGCATAGATGTGACAATGGGCAAACCCACCGGTGATGATTTGGCAAAAAAGAATGCACTCATTCTCATTGCAAAGAACCTCAATAGGTTGAAACCAAAAGAAGTCCTTGAAACGGAAATAAAAGCATGTATGGGGGAAAAGAATATCTTAAATATTTATTTTAAGAACGATAACAAAGGCAAACTTACCAGGGTATACAATGTCCAATGCTTGAATGCCACGGTATACAAATTTTTTGTAAAAAAGAGCTATAAAATTTGCAACAAGTATGTCGAGTTTGCCCCTCACCCAAAAAGTTTGAATGGTATTTCCAAACCCTCGGTTGAGGAACTCAAACGACTAGATTTCAACGATGTTAACACGGCTTTAGCAAATACCGTAGAAGCTATGGAAAATGCCCCATCCAACGGACTAGGAAAGAAAGATATAAATAAAATAGTTGAAGAAGCAGTGGCTAAAGGAACTGCAATAGTACGAAATGAAATGCAAACAATGGAAACACGTCTCACAAGCCAAGCCAAAAACTTTGCCACATATGCAGCAGACAAAGCGGCCAAAGCCCTCAAGAAAGAAATGGCTATCCTAAGACAAGCCCTCAGCAAAACCATGGCAGCCCTCGAATCCACGGACATGCTCAACAAAGAGGATTCATGCAGCGACAAAGAAGATTTAATGGCGATAAACTAAATACGACTGCCACCTCGATACCTTCAACAACAAAACTTCAACAAAAACAAAAATAAAATAAAAAGGTATTTATAAATACCACCATCCCAATAGAAATATTTGTCACAAAAGCCATTACCAAAAGTATAAACGGAAACCAATATCTCCCAAAAACATATTATACGAATACAAAAAAAACAACAAATACAAATGACATCGACAAAATACATACATCCATATACATACACGAGTGGCACGCTCCACCAAGGCCAAATCTATTCTCACCCCATATAACTCAAACAAAATCCCTCACAAAAACATAAAATATGAAACCACAACTTAGCACAACTACGGCCTACCTAGTTCCTAACCATTTTCTTTTACTGAAATGTGGAGATATCGAGACTAACCCAGGCCCAATGCCAAATCTACTACAAAAACACCCCACCGCCCACAAAAGACGGCAAACAACATACTTCTTACCTAGCACGATCAAGTTCCAACCAGAATACCAATACTTAGCCAAAACGTTCAAACCACTCTTCCAAAGCACGCATCACCTACACACACAAATAATACTCTCACTCCTATACTTACACAACTACATACAACAACACACTAATCATCCCCCCCCAAGGGTCATTTATGCACTGGTCGTAACAATTAACCCCTCCATTGACACATGCAACACACATCTACAACAACAACCAATACAAGATTGGACCTTACACCTACTAGAGAAAATGGCAAAATTAACGAACCCACCAGAACGCCACATAGACACCCCGCACCCATATACACAACTCTATAATATATATAGTGACAAAATCTCCCCCCCAAACACAATCCATAAAAAACTATACGACCATATACACCTCAACCCAGAACCACCAAGTATCCAAAATATGCAATAAACATTTCCATACTTACCCAAACAACTCCTTATAGAGGCACTTAGATGTAACGAACCTATAACAAAATATACACACCCCAACCCCCCAATACTCAACATCCACACACCACCACATCGCCCAACTTCGCTAACAAGTCAAGAATCACACGTCATGACCTGGAACGCTTCTTCACTTAACACCGCAATGCCGAGCCTACAAGAGCTAGTCACACACCCCCAAAAATCCCCTTCAATTATCGCCATACAAGAAACCAAACTCTCCACCACAAAATCCACAAAACACATACAAAATCTCTTCCCGCATTACAAACTCTTCTTCAATAATACACACAACATCACACGAATTATGCGCCAAAGAATGACCTACAAAGGCTACAGAGGAGGATTACTCTTACTAGTTCACAACAAACATGCATTCCCATGTAACCTATCTAAAATACCCACTCCCGCAGACATATCTCTATTCCTCCAAATTATCCGCGTAACAAATCAACCCCTAATACCATGGCTCCTAGTCAACCTATATATGTCCTCACACGAGGAAGATCTACCTCTTATCCCCACCTTCCAAAACACCATAACCAACCAAATAAATGACCACCCTAATCATACATATATCCTATGTGGAGACTTCAACCGTGATATCGCCCTAATTGGAAGACAAAATGACCAACAAACCACACCATCACAAACAGAAGACCACCTTTGGAGGACATTTACAAACAATCTAGAACTAACTTACATCCCAACAAACACGACATTCTCAAGACAAAGAGGACAAAATTACACACAAAATAGCCTAATAGACAGTTTTTTCATTAAAACCCCCAATAACAACCAATACACTTCAACCACAAACCAAAATATCCATCTAAACTCAGACCACCTACCTATACAACTACAAATCCCACCAAACACACTAATTGCCAAAACATCACTACCAACACCCAGACCATCCCCTCGAAAATTTCCACATGAAATTCTTTGAAGGTAACTCAAACCAAATAAATGAGCTTACACAACTACTGAAAAATAATAACCACTTGACAGATGGACAATGGCACATAGCTTGTACCTCACTAGACACCCTTATCTCCAACATCACCACCACGGTTCTGGAAACATGTAGTGCCCCATCAATCCCCACACTACCAAGCAGAATTGCCAAACAAGGAGACTACCTCCCTAAAAAACCCCAAAAAAGTGGAAAATATGCCTCTCTACCTACCACCTCATCCGAAAGACAATATACGTCATAAAAAACAACCCAAATTGGTACAACCACCCCATCATCACCCAAGAAATATGCAATCACACCCATACTACCATACCCGCACCACCAGACCCATCTCTCCCATACGATGCATGGATAGAGGACTTTGCTCGGAAAGCAAGAACATCTAAAAATGAAGCCCGCAAAATCACAACATAATACTCCATAAAACAAATTAAAAAAACCATATCAAAATACCAACAACTTTATGACAAAAGTCCCAAGAAATAAATAGGAAAGTCTTCAAAAGCAATGATATCCCCCCACTCGACTGTCTCATAGACAGATTTGACAACATTCTTACAAACCCAGAAGACATTGCACAAGAAATTTATGCCCAACAATCAATCAGCAACAGACCAACTGTCCCAACATGCTACTACCAACCTGATCATCTACAACACTGCACATGTGGAATCAGACAATACCCATGGCACGATTTGGACGGATACACTCTCGAAAAGAGAGGCAAACCACTAACTCCCCTCTATACCTACCTCGACCAAGAAACATACGACATATGCTTTCAACACCTGGCCAATGGAAAAACCCCTGGACCGGATAAAATCCCCAACGCTATACTAAAAAATATGCCGCCACGATTTCACACATTCCTCCTACTATTCTTCACCCACTGTTATAAACAAAAGCGAATCCCTGAATCATGGAAAACAAGCCTTACAATACTTCTATACAAAAAAAGGAACCCATATCACCTTACCAATCATAGACCAATACCACTCGCTAATACAATATACAAATTATTCACCAGCACACTTACGAGTATACTCTCTGTATATGGGGAAAGACACCAAATCCTACATGACAGCCAAGAGGACTTTAGAGCTGAGAGATGCACCTCGCGACAACTACAAACCCTCATTTTGGCACTAGAAGATGCTAGGCTCACGAACCAAGATATCTATATATTATATATCAATTTCAAAAATGCATTCGGCTCAATTGACCATGCCAGACTCCTTGCCATCATGAAAGACCTTGGTTATCCACAAGATGCCATAGCACTAGTAGGTAATATTTACTCACAATCCACCACCACATTTGTTGGCAAATACTTCGACAAAACACAACCAATCCCCATACAAAGAGGAACTATACAAGGAGATATACTAAGCCCGTACCTCTTTATTATTTTTCTCGAACCACTTCTCAGATGGTTACAACGAGGAAATAACGGATATTCCTTCAAAACCTCCAATACAAAAATAAGCTCTACAGCCTATGCAGATGACCTAGCAGCCCTAGCCAACAAACTCGATAAATACTGTGCATGGGCAGGAATGGACCTTGGCATCCCAAAATGTGCGATTACGGGTTGCCCCAACAAATCAAAACTAAATCCACAAGCTTTTAAAACACAACTACAGAATACAAATATAAATTTTAGAAACCAGCCTATACCTATATTGAGCCAACACGAGCCATATGTCTATCTGGGAATCAACCTAGTCCCGTCATTACAATGGAAAACACAAACGCACATAACAACGACCAAATTAATAAAACAATGTAAGCAACTAGTCGCATGCCCAGCCACCATGAAACATAAAATACAAATGGTAGACACAGTCATACGAGCTGGCATCGCCTATAGTTTCTACACCGTCCCATACTCACTCCAAGCCATCAAGAAACTTGATAGAAAAGTAATTGCCCTACACAAAACTATATGTGGTCTCCCGAAATGTATGTCAAATGCGGTTACACAATTATCACACGACATGTTTGGCACGGAAGCATTCTCACTAAAAAACTCATACATCACATGTATCGGCGAACAACTCATTAATGCCCTCAACGACAAAGGTAGACTCGGAAGAATATACAAAGGATTAGTAAGGCACATACTCGCCAAACACGGAGGGGCACAATACCTAACACGCATATCACACCATGATTGCATAAGATCGCCAATCACACGAACCCTATTTCTACTTAAAACAATTAGTGGCACCCACCTCAGAAGCATACTCGAAGAATTCTCCCTCCTCCCCACACCATTAGAAACACAATGGATGCGTCAAGCAAATAATATACCAACGCTAACCCCCACATTATCCCTAAAATATCTACATAAATTAATACTACACAATATAACCGAACTCAAACACATAATACACCCCAATGGCACACATCTAATGACTAATGATGAATTTAAACACTACTATAACACACCCACTAAAATAGTAAAAACCGCTTTAGACCATGCCAGGACACTCTTTTGTGAAACCTCATGTCACAACCAATGTCCGGACATATGCTTAACACACACTACACCAAACACCTTAAAAATGAATATAAAATACAAAACCATAATATGCCTACAAGAACACGTGAACACAACGCACATCCCCCTCCACCACCACCACCACCACCACTGGAACACCCAAAACCACCCCTACACATCCTAAAAAACCCCACGCAATTCCCAATACACACCATAACAAAAGACCGCCCCAGCACATACAAAGATAAAAACAAAATCACGAAAGCATACACAGCATGCTTATGTCAATGGACACTACCAAACGAAATACTTTATAACAAATGGCTCCCCCAAAAAGAACTGTTCCCATGGAACAACCAAAACACCATAAACCACAACATTCTACTCTTAACGCAGTACTACACTCGCAAACAACACCAACACTTCACTAGCATACTACAATCAAACTTCAACCAAGAACAAACGAGAGACTCCCGATACATCCCCCCACCACAAACCATACCCTTATGTCATATCAACATTAACGAATGTAACCCAGAGAATGACATCGCCCACACACAAAGCACCATCCAAAGCCAACATGGTGTATCACACATCTACGACAACACTGGCCGACACTTGATCACCATCCCCGAACAGAGACTACAATGGCTATGAGAACAATACCAAGTAGCATTAAATACACCACAAAATCTAGAACCCCCCACACAATCATTTGCAACGGAAGTTGCATGGTTAAACCAGAGATACAAATATAGAATACCCAAAAGTGACCCCCTTAAACTCTCACAATACACACTCCCCAACACCATCCTTGAACACCTCATTGACTCCTTCCACATCACGCACTCCTATTTTTCATCGCCAGTAACATGCCCTACCACACTTAGACAATTTTCTTCCCCATTTCCCTGGGATAGAGTATTCGGATCAATAGGAACAGCATTCCAACACAAATGGAAAGAAAACGGATACGCCCATCCACATACAGAGAACGAAGCCCAACAAGCCCTCCACTGGGCAAAACTTGCAGCCAAAAACAACCCAGACACAGTTACAATACTCGTGACAACAGACTCAAACTGGTACCACAATCTTAACCCCCATGATGGCCCCTTCCCAGATTCACACATCATAACACACTTCAAGGCTGATACCATCATATACGACGAGCCAACAATACCACCAGAATTACAAATCGGACCAAGAACAGAAAGCCGCGCTATCCGTATATTATGCATACACCACAAGACCACACCCATGGGATCGAGGGAATATACCCACCAGATGGATGTCATTGCTAACATCCTACAAATACCCGAAGTGTTCACCAAAATTACACCACCTACACCAATAAACACCCCAGTAAATCGTAGTACAAAATGGTCTAAACTCATATACCCCCCCCACCCACCTACCACCCAAACCATTGATACCCCATTAATCACCAACCTAGACAGATGTCTACCCCTCAAATACCAACCGCAATTTTGTTATTACACAGACGGGTCATTCAAACCGCCCAAAGAAACGACTCAAGGACATTGGAAACGAGAAAAAACAAGATATGGCATATACAACCCCTTTAAAAATCTCAGGATTGCAGAAAGGCTACCAGGGCTACAAAACATACTACGAGCAGAAATGATGGCCATACACCACACCCTCCATCTCCTCACCACTACATATCGTGATGAACCAGCACATATCTTCACAGACTGCCTCAATGTCTTATACCTACTAAATACACAAATCAAACACCCAACCTTGCATAACAGTCACCCAGATAAAAATATACTCGAATCTACGATCAAAATGCTACAATCCCGCACACAAACCACCACACTCCATAAAGTCAAAGCCCACGCGAACATAAATGGCAATGAACAAGCAGACACACTAGCCAAATTGGGTTGCGAACTAGACCATAGAGACGCCGTAGCAACATATGAACATGCACACCCTACACCATACTACCTCCAAAAAGATTGGTGGCACTCAATGCAAGAAACACCAGACAAAGGCCCCATTCGACACCTTGGTAAATATGTCCTTAAATATGATAAAAGGCATAACCTAGAAATTATAGCAAACCAAACATACCAACTACATAAATGGCTCGACAACAAAGATATCGACAAGATATTATCAAATGACTTCTGGAAAAACCCTACCATTACAGATAAACAAAAAACGTGCCTAGTAAAATTCCGAACTGGACAATATATGGGACATGCTTGGAAACAACTCTTCTTTGGTAGAGAAGCGTATCAATCAAATACATGCCCTATCTGTAACTCATTAGATGCAAACACATGGTTACATGTACTCATTAAATGCAAACAACAACACATTCATGCGCTAATAACAAAAAGGCATAACAAAGTTGTTTGGGAAATACGTAAACTTATCATTTCAAACAAAATATCAAGACATTATACACTTATGAACGCAGGCACATATAATGGACTACCTCAAGAAAACACAATACCAACATGGCTACTGCCATGCACATGCAGTGCCCAAAGGTGCCATTGCAACGCTAGGTTCAAACTTGACATTTTGTGCATCATAGGTCACCCATACAATTACCCGCCACCAAAAGCTCCTACACTAGAAATCACCATACAATTTATAGAATTTACATACTGTAACGATAGATTTATTGCAGAAACTCTCGAGAGAAAAACTACAAAATATCAACCGCTCATTAACAGTGTCGCAATGAGAGGATGGAATGTAGCACCACTTATGGTCTTAGTTGCAGGTGCAAGAGCCACAACCCACATCCCATCAATGAAAGAACTAGAAACAAAACTCAAACTCCCTACCATGAAAATCAAACATACATTTAAACAAATCAACATAATTGCCATACAATATGCACATTCAATATTAGTTCATAAAAGGCGGATAGAAAATAGACAACCTATCACAAACCTACACGATCTAGCATAACTAAACACCTACAAATCTAATCTACCCCTCCCTCGTAGTAGTGCCACGATGACTACTGCTAATGAAAGTCACATACTACCGGTTACCGGTAAAGGCTATTAGTCACTAATGTAGTGTCTACTCCCTGCAAAGGGTGAAGTAGTTCTACATCCAACGCCATTGCCCTAGGGTGTGGCCAAGGATGTTTTACGAACAGACACTTTATTCACTCCGGCCTCCTTCGGAGACCGGAGTTCTTCTTCTTCTGTTCAAGAATATCTTCCTTTTGCATATTAAAATGTAAACACGTGACACTTTGCATTAGTATGCTCAATAATATTTTTTCCTTGCATATTAAAATGCAATTCTATTATCTCAAGTATCCCGATGTGCTATGCTAAATGTCATGATGTAAAAAAAATTTCAATTAAAAAAGTTTACGTATGTTGATGATTAATATCACATTGGCAATTGGTGCACTTTGATACCTCTAGGGATCTAGTATTGACCCTATACAAATAGTATATGTGACACTAAACACCATAAACAATGTAGTGAAAATTACAGAAGATTCAGCCATGTCTGGATGATAATTGGCACTAGTTTTTTGAGCTTAAACTCCACCTATATATATATATGTCTATATATATATACACATAAATTTTTGAGCAAGGATCAAGTAGGAACCATTGTAGCAGGAAGTTTGGCATAAGCGGGTATATTTTGCATATTTATAATTTCAAGATCCTAAATTTTCAGAAGATTACTATTCTGGAGCTGCCTTTCATATATATTGAGCATGGATCACATAACATTATTTAGTCTGAATGTGAGAAATAACCAAGAATATTTTGTGGAATACTGTTAGTCCTACAAAACATTGTTTTGGATATGAATAATGCTATGCATTTGCCATCAGACTAATTATTATTGGAAATTATGTTAGGTTGCGGTGATTGCACTAATACAAATCATGGCTCTTTTGTACACTTGCAATGAACAAAATGGTCATTTGTATTGTTTGGACAACGCTCATTTGGGACCGCCATTGAGCCATTTTGTCATTTGGGTTGCCACTAAATTCATCTTGTGGATTATAATCACATTTCTGTGGGCCATGGTGCCACCTTGCTATTTTGTTGGCCATGCGTAAGGTCTGTGAAGTTTCTATTATATTTTTGGCTACTTATTAGTCATAGATTTCATTCAAGTTTAGCCATAATATCTAGATTCCATGCATATTTTTAAATGTACAATATAAAGGGACTTATATTCTCACTTTGTTTAATTTAGAGATCTTCTTATGGTTGTCCTATGTCTCTTCCTCCAATTGTTATATTTTTGGTTGCTCATTAAAGCTTACACACTAGATTTAATATTTATTATTGAATGTCCATGAAAGAATGTTCTACCTTTGTTTCAATTTAGAGATCTTGTAGATCTAGTCTAGATCTAGATATGAGCCACCTTCCTAAGTAATTACCAATGTGAGAAGGAGAGAGGGAATTACCACCTACAAGTGTCTTTCATTCATCCAACAAAGAAACCTTGAAATAACAAACAAGCCACAAATTACTATTTTTAATCATTTAGACACCAGATTTAAGTTTAAAGATCCCAAATTAGTCTAGTCACCTTCCTATGTATTATCAATGTAAAAAAAGAGGAAATTACCGCATACAAATGTCTTTCATTCATCCAACAAAGAAGCCCTAAAATATTATACAAGCTGAAATTTACTATTTTAAGATATTTAGATACCGGATTTAGGTTCAAACACCCCAAATTAGTCTAGTCACCTTCCTAAGTATTACTAATGTGAAAGAGATAGGAAATTACAAGTGCACGGGGGGGGGGGGGGTCACTTAGTGCATTTTAAAAACGACGTGCGGCATAATATAGGGAGGATTAAATTCGTTTGACATAAAATTTATAAAAGAATTCCAAGTAATGAAGGGTCCATTAAAAGTAGACAATCCCATTACAAGTAAGATAGATAGGTATAAAATATGGGGCATTCCTTTTTTGTAAAAATAATATAGGGGCTAAAAATAAAGATCCTAGGATGTATGTTTAGTAGAATCAATTTTGTACGCATGCCTCACGAGAGATGGATGAAAAATGACTCATCATTTACCCAAAAATGAATGAAATTGTAAGCTTAACCCTAACTCTCTTCCCGACACCTCTCGGTGGCTTCTCTCCCTTCTCTTGGTGGCCTCTCATTTTTCATTTTTCATATGCATTCTCATTTTTCGGTGACTTCTCTATTCCAACATTGGCATCTCCAATAGGTATGTTTATTTCCACCACCGTTTCTTCATAGCACACGTTTTATTCAATGATGGAGTCTTTGTGATTTGCATGTTGCCCCTGCCATATTCGTCCAACTGTTCAGTTTTCTTTATTTTGCAATCTTTTTGCGAGATCATTGTGACATTGCAACTTCCATCTTTGATCGCTCCAAGCTCTCTCTCATCGTGCAATCTCAACATCTTGTAGGTAGATTCTTGCACTTTCTAAAGGTGTTGCTGACATATTTTCTCTGGCGTCTCGTTGTTGCCATTCATTGGTTTAGGTCATTCATTGCAGGCTCTCTCTCTCTCTCTCTCTCTCTCTCTCTCTCTCTCTCTCGCTATGCCCTTAGGTCAATTAATCTCGATGTAGTGGACGAAGTCAAGCATTCGCAAAATTAATAATTGGTAATTGGTTGAATTGTCGTTGTCCCCCTTCCGCAATCCATCGTTGTCAGGTCCCACAACCTCTTATATCTTTGTTTGTTTGTTTCCTCAATGTGACAAAACATTTGAGAAAGATTTCTGAACGTGTGTAATCTGTATTAGTTTTCTATATTTGTCGCAACTTTTTTCTTCCATCTAGATTCATGTAGCTTTGATGCTGCACAAAATTGTGGAAGTTTGTTTTTTTGCGTAAACTTTGCTCATATGTTTTCACCATGGTTTCTCTTAAATGAGTAACTATCTACTTTAGTCTGTGGTTTCTAATATGTTCGACTCGTTCTAGTTTAACCCGCTTATACATAGTTTTGTTTTACTGTCAGTTCACTTCTACATTGCAAATTGGGACCTATTAAGAATATTTCACTTGTTCCTATGCATCATATTGGCATGCCCTTGCTCGTCCGCTCGAATCCGGAGCTCCTCGGACTTCATTCTCCATTGTTAGTTGTTTCTATACTTCAAGTGAATCTTGTTGAATACCAAAAATTAATTTATTCCAACTCACTCTTGTTGTGTTTCCATCCTAAGCCTTCTTGTTGTGTTTCCACTTTAAGTTTTGTACTTAGTTTTTGCAATGGTATGTATTCTTTATACCTTTTTGTTGCCATGCTTTTTCCCACCACTTTTGCATTGCATACATTTTTAAATTAACTTTTTCTAATTAAAAGGAATGTAGACTACAAAAAATTGCAATGACATGGGCATTATAAGTAATGGTAGGGTGCAAAAAAAAGTAGGCCATTTTAGAAAATTAAGTAATTATAGGGAGCTTTTAATTTGTGCCTTGGAGGTAAATAGCCCCTAAACAAATACCCCTCCGCCGCACGTGGTGCACAAAAATCCTATAGAGTGACCCCCCCGTGTACAAGTGTCTTTCATTCATCCAACGAAGAAGCCCTGCAATAGTACACAAGCTATATTTTACTATTTTAAGACTTGTAGATATCATATTTAGGTTCAAACACCCCAAATTAGTCTAGTCCAAGTCATTTGAGATGTATTCGCCAAAAATCTATAAGGGACAAATTTTTATGTTAGATGGATGAGAAGTATTTTATTTTCTACATTCTTACAATACAAGGTAAAATACGACTTTATATATAAGGTGCTTCAAAGCCCTTTATTTACACATGTGATGTGCAATGAGTTGGTGGCAGGGTGTTGGAGTGGGGTTATGTGATCCAAGGTTCAAATCCTTGGCCCAGTACCCCACTGTTGAAATTTATTGTAAAAAAAAATTACCATGTCAAAAAATAAATTTGTTAAGTACTAGAAACAATATTAACATTTTCATGCAATAATATATTTGTATCAGAAGCCATCATAATTAATTTGTCATGAAATCTAAGGTGGACACGGACAATCTGACAAGGCCAACAATAGGAGGAAATTTGTGTCAAAGGGGGCATGATCCTTAGAACATGACCCAAGCAATGTTTTTTTAGACCAACTAGAAATCATGGACCAAGTTTTAAACACTAGTTAAAATGACTCGTTTTTCGTGTTCAAAAGAGCCATGATCTGTACTAGTGTTGGGTGGAACCGGTTCGCAGCCACCCGCTGCGCGGGCATGTCCATCTAATCACTACATTATAACATATAATGATTGAAGAGGATGGTGAGGTTGTCGCCTCGTTGTTTTCCATCGGTTTAGGAATGGTGGATGAAAACAATGAGGTGGCAGGCATGGGGGCCACCAGCTCACTATAATTCATATGTTGATTCATAATTTATATGCATAAATTTAACAAGTTGGGACAGGACGAGTCCAAGCTATTCAAGTTACAAGCATTGTCATCCATCAATAAAAATTAACGTGATTTATGCATTCCCATTGGCATGTCATAAAGTTTGTAATTAGGAGTTGTAATATTATGGCTAGTCATACATAGTTTGAGGTCAAACTTATTAAGTTTGCAAGTTTGGTGGGCCGAGATAAACTTTTATAGAGCCAGGCTTCCTTAGATGTGCGGTATGCCTCAAATGGTCCAAGAGCTTTCAATTGTTCCCTACTAAGTTCTTTGAATTGATTGTCAAGCTCGAGCCTTGAAATAAACCACCAACCTTGAGACAATACATCTCCCTAGGCACATGTATTATCAAAGGAAGACTGCAATAAACTCTTTGAGCTTGGTCCTCCACACTTAGAAGCTTCACTCACAACACCTAATGCGGAGGAGGGAGAACATGGGGAGGGGGAAGGTGAAAACAATAATAATAATTATTATTATTATTATTATATAGCCCATATTACTATTTTAAGGACAAATGTGTCCCTAAATCAAGGATCAAAGACGTTGAATTAGTCTAATGAACTTGAATTGAGATGAATCAACAACAACAAACTTATAGAGGTAAGTTTTTACTGTTCCCCCGCCATAGGTGTTGTGAAGCAAAATCTCTTACTAAACTTGAGCTCAAGCTACCTTACGAAGGGTCTCTCTAAATACCCCCGATGAGCGTTGCACTGGCCAGGGCGGCGGGCAGGGGCAGCACCAAAAAAACCAGGGTGGTAGGCCCCCGACCCTGGCCTAATCCCCCGACCTGGAATAACCCTGCTTGGCCTCCAACCTGGCCCTTTCCGCCCCGCCCTTCACCTGGCCACCCTCCACATCCACTACCATCCCGCCCTCCTTTTCATTTTTTGGTTTTGCTTTGCGTACGGCCATTGCAACGAAGCGAGGAGCTTTGGCGTGGTTGTCAAGGACATGGCGGCAGCCAAGTATATGCACTCGATCTTGGGTTTGAGGGCGTAGGACAGGATGCTGCTCCAAAGAATGCAATGGATCCAAGAGAGGGAAATAGTTTTAGAGCATGTGGCTAGGCATATGCATTAGATCTTGGGTTTGAGGACATAGGACAAGGTGCTGCTCCAAAGAATGCAATGGATCCAAGAGAGGGAAATAGTTTTAGAGCATGTGGCTAGGTATATGCATTAGATATTGGGTTTGAGAGCATAGGACAGGGCGCTACTCCGAAGAATGCAATGGATCCAAAAGAGGAAAATAGTTTTAGAGCATGTGGCTAGGCATATGCATTAGATATTGGGTTTGAGGGCATAGGACAGGGTGCTGCTCCAAAGAATGCAATGGATCTAAGAGACTAGTTTTAGAGCATGTGACTAGGCATATGCATTAGATCTTGGATTTGAGGACTTAGGACAGGGCGCTGCTCCAAAGAATGCAATGGATCCAAGAGAAGGAAATAGTTTTAGAGTATGTGGCTAGGTATATGCATTAGATCTTGGATTTGAGGGCGTAGGACAGGGCGTTGCTCCAAAGAATGCAATGGATCTAAGAGAGGGAAATAATTTTAGAGCATGTGGCTAGGCATATGCACTAGATCTTGGATTTTATCATATGTTTGAACAGTCGCTTAGGATAGATGATGAGACTTATGACAGACATCTAGTTTTGTGGACAAGAAATGGATTGATGTAACTTACAATATTTTGTATTGTAACCATTTTACAATATTTTCTTTTGTAAAATGGTTTATTAGATAATATTATTAGGTTGTGTGAATGTTTTCCTACTTTGTTTTCACATGCCATGGAAAATTCAATCATGTCATATCTCATGTACTATCATGTTTTGCCCTATCTTGTCTTAGCTTGCCTTAACTTGCTCTGCCCTGTAATGTCTGGCCTCAAAACAATGGACACAACATTTCATCATTCCATGTCCTACCTTATATGTCCTGCCCTAACCAACATGTATGTTATATTATGTTGTAATATCTTTTATACATTGTCATGGTTTTCTATGAATGGGAACAAGGTATTCCTGTCACATTCACAATTCAAAGGAAATCACGTGGGGTGGATATCGCACCATGGTTGAAGAAATTCAATGTTAGGTGTTAAGTTGTCAAGCCGGACTGGAGACCAAATGCATTTGTTGTCAATAATCATCAGGTTGAATTAAACGCCATTATGTGCGTGCATCTTGTCCATACCTCTCTTGCTATCAGTTGACATGTTCATGATTTTTTGTATGACACGTTTGTTTTTACTATGCCAGAGAAGTTTGGAAATTTGGGCTGTAACTAGTCAAAATTCAGATTGGGCTCATTATAATTTCTCACTAGACATGCGAGATAATATGTATAAGTATGCCTTGAAGGTGTTTTGAGGCCAGATATTACAGGGCAGAGCAAGCTAGGACAAGATAGGGTAGAACATGATAGTACATGAGATATGACATGATTGAATTTTTCATGGCATGTGAAAACAAAGTAGGAAAACATTCACACAACCTAATAATATCATCTAATAATATTATCTAATAAACCATTTTACAAAAGAAAATATTGTAAAATGGTTACAATACAAAATATTGTAAGTTACATCAATCCATTTCTTGTCCACAAAACTAGATGTCTGTCATAAGTCTCATCATCTATCCTAAGCGACTGTTCAAACATATGATAAAATCCAAGATCTAGTGCATATGCCTAGCCACATGCTCTAAAATTATTTCCCTCTCTTGGATCCATTGCATTCTTTGGAGCAGCGCCCTGTCCTATGCCCTCAAATCCAAGATCTAATGCATATGCCTAGCCACATACTCTAAAACTATTTTCTTCTCTTGGATCCATTGCATTCTTTGGAGCAGCGCCCTGTCCTAAGCCCTCAAACCCAAGATCTAGTGCATATACTTGGCCGCCACCATGTCCTTGACAACCACGCCAAAGCTCCTCGCTTCGTTGCAACGGCCGTAAGCAAAGAAAAACCAAAAAAATGAAAAGGAGGGCGGGATGGTAGTGGATGTGGAGGGTGGTTAGGTGAAGGGCGGGGCGGGAAGGGCCAGGCTAGAGGCCAAGCAGGGTTATTCCAAGTCAGGGGATTAGGCCAGGGTCGGGCACCCAAGGCTCTGGCTTTTTTGGTGCTGCCCCTGCCCGCCGCCCTGGCCAGTGCAACGCTCGTCGGGGGTATTTAGAGAGACCCGAGGCCAGGTAGGGTTATTCTAGGGTCGGGGGATTAGGCCAGGGTCGGGGGCCCGAGGCTCTGGCTTTTCCGGTGCTGCCGCTCCTGCCGCCCTGGCCAGTGCAATGCTCGTCGGGGGTATTTAGAGAGACCCGAGGCCAGGCAGGGTTATTCTAGGGTCGGGGGATTAGGCCAGGGTCGGGGGCCCGAGGCTCTGGCTTTTTCGGTGCTGCCCCTGCCCGCCGCCCTGTCCAGTGCAACGCTCGTCGGGGGTATTTAGAGAGACCCCTCTTACAGTTGCTTCGTACTAATTTAGTGTTGCAGTGATAATTTAGGGGCATTGAAGTCATACCTACCCTGAACTCCTAATAAGAACATTGCATCTGGGACAACATGTGTTGGAATTTGCGACCCTTTTAATTCTATGCTGAATTTGCTGGGGATGTTTTGCTGTCTAATCCTCGTGTACTTATATCTAAAAAGGGCGCCTGTGCCTAATCAAAGGGAAGGACACTTGTTTAAGCTCCAGCTCTACAATGTGGAGGACTTGCTTCTGAAAAAGAGCAAGGCTTGAGTAAATTTTTTTTATAGTAGTTTCTGGAGGCTTACTGTGGATGTTGGTTCTTGAGTGGAATTGCACATCTATATTGAAGGTCGTCAGACTCTTGTCAACATATTATCCTGCTCTTTTCTATAAAGAAATGAAATGGATTCCTCAATATTGCATACTGGGTAATGATGTCCTTGATTACATTTAATCACACGTAATTAGTTTGAATGTGTAAGAATGCTTGTGAAAGTAGAGCATTAACTAAGATATCATAAATTGAACACACTCAAAACTAAACACTAATTCTAGTTTTCATTTTAGAATGACAAAGACCCTTTCAAATGGAAAGTTGCGGCATTATAACTTCAATGCGAATGAGGATTTTGTTATATTTTTACTTTCAAATTGATTACATGCTTTATTGATGGCTTTACGTCAACCCCAACCGCATTTCGCAAAAAAATGGTTCCACCAAAATACACACCAAACACTGGTCACAAACCATGATGGCTTTCATATCCCATCCAAAAAGCAATGACTTCTACCACATTCATCATTCAGGTGACATTCATCCAGAAAGTGGAAGCGTGGCACAATGCATATAAATTTGGTTGTCAGCTGGAAAGTTTGAGTTATATTTTTTGGAGCTCACACACCAAATTGATTGATTAACTAGTTGGAATAAACATGTCGCAACATTGAATGTAATATATAAGACTTCTTATAGTGATACTACACCATTTTTGGTATTTAGTGTCACATTTGTAATATTGTCACTCACCCTATTTTGAGGTGTATGCTAGGTTACACTAATGACCAACAAGTTCACCATTAGTGTCACCTCATGATATTTGGCGTTCAATTGTGCTTACTAATATCTTGGCATGAGTATGTTTAACAGTGTTAGGAGATGTATGCCTATATTACACACTGGTTTACAAGTTGACTAACCGTACACAAATGACACTTGGCATCAATATGCTCAAGAATATCTTCCTCTTGCATACTAAAATGTAAACACATGGCACTTGCCACTAGTATGCTCAATAATATTTTCCCCTTGTATGCTAGAATGCAAATTGTCATCTCAAGTACCCCAATTGCTACGCTAAATGTCATAATGTAGATAGCATTTCACTCAAAAAAATTACTTATGTTGACAAATAATATCACATTGGCAATTAGCGGACGTGACACTTTGAGACCTCTAGGCATCTAGTTTAGGCCCTTCACAAATAGTGTATGTGACACTAGACACTATAAACGTTGTAGTTTGGTTCTTAATTCTTCAAAAGATGACATTAGGGTCTCACAATTGATATAACAAACCCTTGTGTAAGGGTCTTGGGTCTTACTTTAACCCCTAACTTACCAAGCAATCCATTTTTGGTTGATGGATGGTCTCTTCCCTACATTAACGGTTGACCTCACTCATTCATCCGCAATCAAAATAATTGCAAACATCAAGCCAACATGGATATCTACACATAGACACATGAGCAATGCAATTTGAGATGATTAGAATGTGGAAAAATATGTCAAAGTAGGAAATGGTCATGTTTTTGTTGTGTTGGAAGCTCATGTGAGGGTGTTGACCATAACATTAAGTAGCAAGCCCGGATTGACCTTCTCAAAAGAGCATCAAACCGGCGCGTGCCGGTTTGATGCTCTTTCAAGAGTAAAAGTAGAGCAAAGTTTGAGTTTTACTTGAGCCATTTTTAATTTATTTGGGTAGTTACTTTCAATGCTTAGAATTAATTATGTCGGTTTCTAGGACAAAACTAATGCCAAGTGGTGGTAAAGGTTCTAATTTAGGCTAAATTATGATCTAAACAAATCTAAATAGCTATAAAGCAACGGAAAAGTTGGTGAGGTCAAAAAGGTAGTTGCACTTTTTGGAAAAGTCTCCCGACACCCGCATTGGAAACCTCTTTGATACCTCTTTGAAGCTTCTATATTTGATTAATTATCCATTCATTCACCCTTGTTTTGCAAGCTTTTCCCTTTTTGTTGAGGTAAATGTGGGGGTACTCAAAGGGTACCCCCCTAGCATTGCTACTTAATGTTATGACTCCAATCAACGGTTGCCATTCCAATGCAAACTTTGCATGAACATCAAAGATGTTTATTTTCGTAAAGTGAATTTTTTATTTTTTTATTTTTATGTTCATGTAAAAATGGCCTTTGTGCTCACATCAAAAGTTCAACATTTGGACACTCTTTGATTTTTAGGGAATTCTTTGCATATATGTGGTTAGAAATATGGACACTTGGAAAATGTAAATTGTGGTTTGCACATTTATATGTTAGAAATATGGGACATGAGAATTTGTGGAGGAGCTCAACTTTTGAGTTGTTCCCATCTAGTGGATCACACAAGCAATCCGCTCATTTTCTAGGTGAATTTGATTGGTCAAAGGTCTTGTTTGGGGAATAAAACATGGCATTTTCTTGTGCATCCCTTCCTTTAATTGTTATAATCTAAGAAGAAAAGATCATTCATGCCGATTTTTTCCCAGGAAGTAGCTCATCTCCCATGTTTCAAAATCTATGAATAAATCCCATTTTGACCTCAAAACTTGCCATGAAAAATCCACAACCAACATTGAATGAAATGCACTCAAAACAACCCCTTCATAGGCTTCGAAAGTTAGGGGTTACACACTCGGTTGTCAATGATACATGCCATGTCTATTGGCTCGAGGGTGGTGAGTTGTTTGATAAACGAGATTGTCATGTTTTATTGAACCCATGTCACGAGATTCCCATCTACAGTAGTCCTAAGCAAACACTAAGTTGGCCTACATTCTTGCTAGAAAATAGTTGAAATTTATTTATTTTTATTCTTCACATGTGTCTAGTAATGTTTTCTCCCGTCTCCAAAATATTTCGCACAAATTTTAAATTATAATATTTCTCTATAATTTTTGGTCTAGTGTTTACATCTCACAAGGCATTTCAACAATATTGCAATTTGAAGAACATAGAATACGATTTTCCCATTACTGTGATATTTGCAGGTTTGGTCAATTATATCAAGTTTTGCACATAAAAAATGAGAGTTGGGTTTGTGATGAAAAATTGAAGTAATAATCTATAAATTTAATATGGAAAGTATCAAAAAAATTCTTAGTTCTGACCTGCATGGATGTGATATTTTGATGCCAGTGTCTCAGGTCAACTTTCTTTTTTGTGACAATTTTCAAAAGACCCTTACAAGAAAAAAGAGAGGAAAAGGAACATCAAAGTCTTTTACCCTAACATGAGATATCTATTCAAGCATGTGTTGTTTTGGTGGGATGTGCATAGGTTACATGTTGGGGATATGTTTTGTTTGAGGTTTTATTTTATTTTTTAATTATTTTTAATTTTTAATTATAATTTTTAATTATTTAATTTTTTGGTAGTTCCCTAAATATCTTCCATATCTAAATTTGAGGGCTTGTGTTATTTGCACATCAGTAATCCAAGGGGCATCCCATAATAGATTTAACCATTTTATGTGAATGTTTGTGTTGGAGAGTCATTTGTCTATATAGGGTATTTTATTTTTTGCATGGGAGATGAGTGCACTTACGTATTCTTTCTCTATGTAGTTTTTCATGTTGTGGATTGAGTTGTCATGTTGTGTGGATGTCGGGGGGATAGATGGCCAATACAGTGTCTAATGGCCGATGAGGTGGAAAGGGGTTTCCATAATGTGGGGTTAATTTACTCCTTGTTTGACCAATTTATTAGCTTCGTCATTTCCAACAATGTTTGTGTGGGCTATGACTTTGCAGATGGTGATATTGTTCTGGAAGGTTATTAAACGTATTTACTATTTAGGTTATGAGGAACTCATCTAGGTGGGTATATTGGGAGGATGAGTTTCTTATGTGGTTGAGGAGAAGGTATATATTGTTGAGGCTATCTGTGAATATGAATGTCCGTTGGTAGCTTTTTGGTGTGTTTTGCAGCGATCAAGAGTGCGTATAATTATGCTCTAAACACTATATTCGTTAAATTGAGACTTTTTGGGCATTTTGAGACATTCACAGAAATAAGAACAAGGATAAATGGAACACATATTGGAGAAAGTTGTAAGATGCGAACACTTTGAAGAGGTGTTCATACCAAGAACCCCATTAATAACTCATATTTGTGATGGTTTACGGTGGGCAATCCAAACCTTAGACCAAATTGAAGGGGAAATCTTAAAACATTCATATTATTGCACACAAAACATGAGAGCTTGTATGGATATGGTTTAGGTAGGGGTTTCCAAACCATAGACCATATTGAAGGGGAAATATGTTAACCAATATAATATTGCATACAAGATATGAGAACTCATATTTGTGATGGTTTAGGTAGGGCAATCCAAACCTTAGACCATATTGAAGGGGTAATCCCATAACACTTATATTATTGCAAGTAGAATATACAATGTATGGCATGAGAAATTGAATAGCATACTAATGGCACAAATCAATTGGATAGTGCGGCCTAAAATCATCCCGCCTACATGCAATGTCTACGCCTACGATGGCCTATCTAGGCTTGGAGACCGCATCTTTTTCTTTTGCCGCCGCTTGTTTAGCTCGCATCGCCTCAACATTTCTGAGAATCTCTGGCCCGCGACTGTAGCCGAGTTTTGGATGCGGGCCCACCATAACACATTTTGGATTCCGTCGACCGCCCGAATTATAAGACGAGGAATTCGAATACGACGACGTAGACTGTCCGGCATATCGGCGCATGGCGTACTCGCGCTCCAGCTCAATGGACGCATTGGACCGTGGAGGTTTGAGGCCGGACGCAACCTGCAACCAATTAAGCACCGGCAAACATGTGTTAGTTTGAGGAGAAAGACCCAAACATGTCGCACGGTCTTTTAAGGATTGTAACGCATGGTGCATTTATGGGGAGGGGGGCTTACCTTGGCACGACGGGCACTCGCGTCCGAGTTGGCGAGGAGGGGCAAGGCGTCCCGCAAAGGGATAGGGAGGGGTCCACTCTTTGCAGTCCGAGCGTCCATACATAGCCGCCGTTGAGGTGTAACACTCCCGCCCTCCCGCGAGGGGGACGCCCGGACGCAGTAGCGATCTATGCCCTTGAGCGGTGACGGAGACGGCGATTGTCGGAAGATTTGCTTGGGCGGGGGGCTATCGACGACCCCGGCATCTAGAGGCTCCTTGGAGTAGTCGATGGTGGACGCGGCATCGTAAACGGTCTCATAGAAGAAGCTTCCCAAGTTTGACTCACTGACGATGTCAATAGAGGGCTCCAAGCGTTGATGCCAAACAAAAGAACCAAACAAAACCCAAGGGAAAGGGGGGGGGAGGGAGCATGTGAAAATCCATATACATTTAAGGCATATATACACACACACAAATGTCACACCAAGTACTATCTCAAATGAGTTTATTATATTTCGCGTGAGCGTACAAATCTCTGTACAAATAGTCCCTCGGATCCAAGTATCTCTCGCCTATTGGATTACGAGATACGAAGTTGGGCACGGGGAGTCCGCTCCCCGCGAGCGCCTGCAAGTATTTAAGGAGGTCTAACAAAAAGCGGTCTTGGACCTTCCCGACCGTCCACGTAGGGCACACTATGAAGTTGGAGGTCGGGTTCAAAATGTTTTTGGACGCGCTGTCGTCCACCATGAGGGTGTTGTCGCGGGTGGGGCGGACGTCGTAGGGACAGCCGACCATTGAGGGACGGACGTCCCACATGATTGGCTTCAAGACCTTCAGGTATTGGCTCACGGCGGGGTTGTTGGGCTTCTTGACAACCCTGCCTTCGGGGGTGGTCAAAGTCCTACACGACTCCTGTCCTAGGACCAAGCACGGGGGTTCGAGGCCCTTGAAGATGAACTCCACAACCGCCTGGGTGTTTTCAGACTTCATGGAGCTCCACACGATCACCCACCATTTCTTTAGGGCAACCTGCAGGAAGCGCCAAAGCCACGGCCGGAGGTACACGAGCTTGCTTTTGATGTACGTGGGGGGGCCATCGTAGTTCGTGTCCTCGGGCTTGGAGAAAGACACCGTGGGGGCCCTTGGGCAATGCACGCATTGGACAAGGACCCCGTTGAGGTCTAGCACCAGGAACCGGGTCTTAGGCTGCAAGGCCGGCGCGGGTAAAATCGGGGAGGCCGCCGCGCTGTCGTCCACGCTTCGGGGAGAGGATCGACGGGGAGCCGCAACGCTACGCTCCGATCCCTGTGGAGACGAGCGAGAGAAGGCGGCGAAGGCTATGTCATGCTATGTCCATTTTCAAGCATATCGAAAATTGTTTGTGTAAAAGACAAGAAACAATTGAAGTAGCTGTGGCAACGACACCATACAATGGGGAAAACTCACAACATACATTCGGAACACAAGAGCAAGCGTATGGGCACCAAAAAGAATGATTTTATTTGTTATAAAAATCTCTATGTACAATTTGAATGAGGGGAGCCGCGTTGAACGAGTCGTTCACACTATCCTAAATGTAAATCTACAAAATTTGATTGCGTCCGCCAGAGATCGAGAATCGTCGCACGCGGGGGGGGGGGGGGCCATGTCGGGGGATGAAAGGAACGAGAGCGGGGGGGAGGTAGGGGGGTGCGGTGGGGGGTGGGGCAGTTCCTCCTAGCTAGGGGGACACGACCACGGCAACAAGACAATGGCCAGGAAGTTTGGGTCGAACGACCCAAACTAGAGGTCTCAGTACATTACCTCTTCCTGGTCATGTCTGGATGCTGTGGACGCTTCCGCCATCTCCGTTGGCCCGCCTCTCACGGCCCCGCCTTCTCCAACGACGTCAGCGACCTGCTCCTGCAAAGGCTCAGCATGAGGCCCTTGTCCTAACCCAACCTCCGCATGCGTATCATGCATGTGTTCATCGATTGGATTAGGGTTAGATGTATCACCAGGCCCTTGCGGGCCTTCAACGTCTACCATGGTTGTGTCTTCGCAACCATGCTGGGCAGCAGGGGACTGCGCATTGTCGAGGTTTGGGTCGACCGACCCAAACCCTCCTGCATCGTGGGGTTCGTCCTGGCGCACCACAGGCTCTGGCGGGTTTGGGTCGGACGACCCAAACATGTGGGGGTCGTCCTGCTGGTGAGGGGGGGGCATGTCGATGGGAGGCCGCAACGGTGGGGGGGTCAAATGCGTGGAGGATCCGCCCACGCTCCAGAGGCTGGGGTCGTCGATTTGCTGCACTGGGGCGTACGGTCGGACGTGGGGCCCCATCATGTGCTGAAAGCTGAACGACGACTGCGGCACAGGCTGCTGAGGGATGCTCTGAGGTGGGAACCCGGGGGGCAGGTGTGGAAATGCTCCTGGGGGAGCGACCACCAAGCCTTGCGCCCACATCCCCTGTATGACCTGAGAGATCAGGTCTGCGCTAGAGGGAGGCTGGGCCAACGCCCTTTGCCGCTCCTGATCCAATAGGAGGGCCCTCAACTCTGCGACCTCGTTCCGCATTGAAGGTTCTTCAGCCGCAGCCTTCTGAAGCCGGAGGCGCTGCTCCTCGTCCCTCCGCATCTTCTCGTTGGCTTCCTCCACAGTCAGGACTTCGGGTTTCACCATGACCATGCCAGCGAACGCTCTCGGGGAGGGAGGATCCGACCTGAGCCGTTTGGCGAGCTCCATGTCGTCCTCGTCCTCGCTGCTTATGGCGATTGTCTCGTCCACTGCGTAGTCGCCGTAAAGCTTCTTCCCCTTCATCCTCCTCTTCTCCCTGAACGTGGAGGTTGCATCCCGCGAGTACATGTCCCGCGCATCATCCACCGTGAGCACGGGCACCATTCTGCTGGTCGGAGTGGCCACCCGCATGGCCTTTTTCCGTTGGGGCGCCTGGGATTCTTGCGTGAATCCGGTTGCCCCTTCTTCCACCTCCCCCTCTGCCTTCTCTGCTTCTTCTTCTTCCTCCTCCTCCTCCTCTTCCACCTCCTCGCCCGGCCCCCGAGACGATTCGCCCGGATGTAATAACACCAGAGGTTTGGGTTCTACAACCGGAGCCCTCATGGTGACCTCCTCAGGGTTCACGCGCCTCGCCCTATCGATCGGGCTTTCACCGCCTTGAACAATCTCCTCCCCGTAGCTCCCTGGTATCCAGTCGAGGATGTCCATCTTCTTCGCCAGCGATTTTTGGGTCTTGTAAAATGGAACATCCGTGTCTTCTACGTAGGAGTAGACGTTCAACCCCAACATCTGCACATTCCCACATTATCAGTTTTTCAGGTGCGCCAATACTAAGACAGCAAAAGAAGAGAAGGCGACGAAAACGAAGGGATACAAATGGCTAATACAATGTCTACTTTGGGTCGACCGACCCAAACTCAAACAACTCTTAGTTTGGGTCGATCGACCCAAACTATAGCCAAATCAACTCTCAGTTTGGGTTGGTCGACCCAAACTGCACAGGAGCTACATGATGACACTTACCATGGCTGCATAGACTGGCTTGGACCCCCCGAAGACGTTGAAGATGCAGTCCCCTCTTCTCGTCAGTGTCCTCAGGATCCTCAGGTAGAACTCCATCCGCAGCTCATCCGAAGGATAATTGGCGTACTTAGCCTCGTCGTACAGGGTTTTGCTGGCACCCAACCCTTCTGGAACCTGGAATATCTTTTCCATCCGGGTTATAGGGTGGTTCGGCACCTTGATAAACTCCGCCTTGTACACGAAGTACAAACACAGCACGTTGACGACCCTGGTTTTTTTGTCCTTCATCGTACTGTACGCCCCCTCCGCTGATGCTGCAATGTAGTGAGATTTTGAAACCGCATACTCCGGCTGCAGTTTCCGCACAATCTCGTATACCTGCTCCGCCCTCCTGTCCTCCACTATCCACAGCCATATGTCGACCTCCCTGAGCTTGGGGCTGGCATAATCCACGAACTTTGCCATGAAAGGCTCGTGGAACAGAGTGCTCATGCTGCCCTCGAAGGAGCTCCCCGGAATGTTCCTGAAGTCTATCATGGCAAAGGGAAAGTGGTCCCTCGTTCTTGTGCGGATAGCCTTCCTAGGTTCAACTCCAGGCCAACCCTGGATTTTCAACGGCTCGAGGGTGACGGGATTGAAATGTGCGTCCCCCTCAAAACTAACGATCCTTTTCTCCTTCACAAAGTTGGAGAAGGCCCGCGCCGTGTGCTCAGGGAGCTCCCGATTCTTCCCGCCCTTCACCATCTTGGATTTCAGGAAGTCTTCTCCGGCTTCCCTAATCAAAGCCGCCATCGACGCACTGGTGAACTTGTATTCTGCTTTGAATGTTCTCCAGTGCGCCTCGTGGACCTCACCGTCCACGAAAATATTCCGCTCGGGCACCAACTTGTGCAGCTCCTGCACGATTATCGTCTTCTTTTTCCTGTTCTCCGTCCATTCCTTCATGGTGTAGCATGAAGGAACGAAGCTCTTTGGCTTGGTGAAGACGATCTTCGGGTGCACCCAGCACCTCTTTGCCGACGGCTGCACGTGCAGGATATGGGAAGCCGCCTTTCCCATCTCCGTTTCCGAAAGCCCTTGGAGAGAACGGAAGAACTCTCTCACCAGAGGCTTCATTTGCTTGAAGCGCGCGGTTGCGTTGAAAAGCATTCCTGTGTCGGGATCGATGAGTTCCCCCGTCTCATGCTTTTCGAACACCCTCTTCCACTTCTTCCAAACGGCTTCGGATGTTGTGATCAAATAAATTTCTCCTCGCAACTCGTTGTATTTTTTCTGCTTGTGGCTGGCATTGTCTATGGAGGAGAATTTATTGATCATTTGATATTTGAAGTCCTGCACACGAAGAAGACAACACATGTTAGACAACCCGCCATGAATCAACAACTACAAGAACAGTTTGGGTCGATTGACCCAAACTACAAATTTAGCGAAGAGGGTAAAACATTACAAGGGTTTGGGTCGATCGACCCAAACCATAAAACTCACGAAGACATAACACAATGCAAGGGTTTGGGCGATCGACCCAAACCATACTCACCTCCCATTTGGGGTTCTTATCTTTTGCATTCTCCCTTTCCTTGGGAGGCCTGCCATAGAACTCCCACACCTCCCTCGAGGCCATGATGTTCCTGATCCACGATGCTTGGTACGCCCTCTTCTTGTTCCCCATGTTGAAGAACCGGGAGATGTCGTTGAGTATGGTCTCGTTGTCAGACCATACCACCAGTGCTTTCCACACCTTCAGCTTCTCCTTCTGCTTGTTGGGGTCGTCCCACTCAGTCATCAGCTGGATTTTTTTCGACGCCTCCACACTGTGCTGGCCGTCAATCAGCCAGAAATCTCCTTTTGAAATTGCTGGCCACATATCAGGCGTCGGCATTCTCTTCAGCCCTTGAGGCATGACCACAATCGTCTGCCTGTCGTCCTTGAACTGCCCGCCCACGATCTGGGCGACCATCCAGTCGACGTAGGCGTCCTCCTTGGCTCGGACACATTTCTCTGGAGGCGCAAGGTGGCACTGGGCAATGTTCACGTCGAACTTGAAATCCCTGCCCATGAAGAAGCAGTGGGAGCATTTCGTCGTGAAGTTGTCGACGATTCTTTGAATCTCCCCTGTATCCACCTCTTGCCCAGGTTTGGGCATCCGCAGCTCTTGGGGAACTACCTCGTCAGTCATCACCGATGACTGCCTCCTCGACGGTGTAGTCTGCCGGTTGGTCGACGGCGTCGGCGTCTGGCTGTCAGCCGGTGTTTCCGAGGGAGTGCTCCTTCTTGAGTCACCCGGGACCGCTCGTGGCTTCCTCACTGTTTGAGGTCTGGACGACCCTGCACCTTCCTCAGTGGTGGCCTTCCGTCTCACCACTTGCTGTGGTTTTTGTTGGGCCTTGTTGATCACGGTGATTGCCTGCTTTAGTTTAGTGAACCTGCTTGCAACCTTCGTGTTCGTACAATTCCCATCAATGAATATCGCCTCTGGTTTCACCACCTCTGGTTCGGCACATGACTCTTTGGCGTAGATGGTGTCAAACGGCTCGGAGAACTGGTGCATGAACATGTGGACGTTCTGCACCGCTGAGTTCTCTAGGATGACGTCCACGTGCTCCCCAAGAGCCTGGACTGACGCCACCTCCCACCCCGTCAGAGTCGCCCAAGTATTCTGCTCAAATGTCCCAACTTTTACCACGAACAGGATTTTGTATTGCGACGCCTTGACCACCTGAAGTGACCATGCAAGCACAATCCCGTCCTTGGGCACATAGGAGTCGTCTGGAGGTGTTTCGTACTCCTCGCATAACACATCTGGTGCTTGCATGAACCACCTCTCTCCAGGTCTTTTTTTGGGGGCCATCTGCAAGGAAAGGATGGGAACTGTTAGTTTCGGTCGGACGACCCAAACTCTTTCATGTAGAGATAGGCATGTTATCAAATTTGCAAAAGGCTGAATATGTCAGTGTCAGCTATGGATAGGTTTGGGTCGATCGACCCAAACACAAGCCAGCTGAATTCTGAAAATTTGGTAATTAATTTTCTCTTCTGCTTAAGATATGACCGGGTCATTAGAGTTTAATGAAGGTGGATATAATGATCAAAGGGGAAAATTTCGGATGATTGGCCGTATCGTTATTCCTTGTTCTTATGGGTGTACATTATCCATATCCTTGTATTATAAGGAATATCCAAATTATGTTTTATTTTGGGCACCAGTATGGATGGATTATTGGGGAGGGGTTTTTTAACGCCATGTTTGGGTCGATCGACCCAAAACTTTGCGGCATTTTTGTTTGTTTGGTTTGGGTCGGTCGACCCAAACCTTGGGTTTTTTGTTTGGATGGTTTGGGTCGATCGACCCAAACCTTGGGGTATTTTTGTGTATATGGTTTAGGTCGATCGACCCAAACCCCACTGGATTATTTGTGGATTTCAATATAAGTCAATTGTTGACTACAGCTTTGAAGAACCAGTCTTGAAATGTAGTATCTGTTATTAAGGAATGTGTATGGTTTGGGTCGACCGACCCAAACAAGGTGTTATGTTTGGGTAGATCGACCCAAACAAGTGAGAGAACAAAAAGATTGTTTTTTTAAGAAAGTGAAGCAAATTTAGGCTAAAAATGCTTCCGTGTTTTTGGATAAGACTTACTATTTCGGTCGCCTCTCGAAACTATTTTGTTTCAGGAGAGCTTCCTTTTTGTGTGCACGCAACATACACAATGCCCGGGGAAGCCACTGTCGTAAATTTAGATAACTATGAGAGAACAAATATAGGGTGACATTTATTCATGGTTGATAAAAATTATATATATTTTTGATATACCATAGCCTTGAAGAAATATGAGGTAGCACATTATATATAATATAGGGTCACTTGTAATACCCAAAATTATGTTTATAGTATTTCTAAAATAGCATTATAGTAATTGGTAGGGAGTTTTTTAATTTTTAGGTTGAAGAAAATTTAAGAACTAGATGAAAAATGATCACAAATCCCTCTACAAAATGGATGAACTCGTTGGATGAGGGTTATTAAGTGTACTTTTGAGGAACATTTCATTGACGTTTGTATAATTCTCTGGTTGTTCCTCCCACGCAAGACAAGAATTCTATCATTGTGCATTGACCCCTACGCATTTAAAGAGCTCCGTGGGGCCATATTTGGTCGTATTTTTATCAAACACTAATTTTCACCTAGTTCCTAATTTCAAATGAGAGTAGTCCCAATCAAGAAAGTATGGGGCTATCATCTACTTTCTAGTTCAATCTACCATTCCTCAAAATTGTTAAAATTATGTATTTTACAACACTTTAAAGCTCAAAACCCTAAAATTCCAATATACACTGCAAATAAATATAAACAATGAAGGGTCTGAAATATTATGGAGATTTTAATTTATAATTACACATAGGGTGGTAAGAAATTGAAGAAAGTAGAATTATTAAAAAATATAGGGTCCACTAAAATGCAGTAAATGAGCTACATAGCCCCCCAAAAAATATGTGTTGTACGCTCATGTGTCCCCAAAGAATACACTAAGTGACTTCCTCGAGACACAATGCTTATGCATTGTGTATGCTTCAAGACCCTAATGCAACTGAAACACATTGAGTCATTGAAAAATTACCTTTTCTTGCAAACGTCTCAACAATCTGTTGTTGCAGGTGGGTATTGCAAGCTAAATGTCACAAACACTCTAAATGAACACTACACTTGAATAACAGAAAAGTATGAACCTCGCAAAACCCACTCAATGCCGTTTCTCACTGAGTTCTAACACTCTGAATGTTACTAACAGAAACCTCTATCGCAAACACTCACCACAACGGAGTGTGAGAAAGTCTCAACAACATAGACCAAGACGAAATGAGCAAACACTCTAAAACCACTCAAAGTTGTCACACAATCCAACCCTAAACCCTCTGAATCTCAAGTTGGAAAAAGAGAGCAAGCTTTTTCAAAACCAGAAACAACTCACACCACTCATAAACCTAGAGAGCAAGAGAAATGAAAAGAGGCTCGGAGAAAGCAAGAGAAAGGGTAGGGAGGAGACAAATCAGAAGATGCGAGAAGGAAGAGAAAGCAAGAGAAATGGCGGGAGCAGCGCTTCACGGAGGCGGCGGTTCGTGGAGGCGGCGCTTCCAGCAAAGCTTGGCGCGGAGAACGAGAAAAGGAGCGAAAGAGGGCGACGTTTCGAGATTTGTAGCCCGCGGGAAAAGGCCCTACAATACGGGATTAGGGCACCCACGTGATTAGAGCATACACGGAAATGGGATTACGGGCCAGCCCTAATCCCCAAACCCTAACCCTCTATTCCTTAGCACCAATTAATTTTTTCAATCAGCTACATAGCCTAAAGTATTGCTTAATATTATCAATTTACCCTAAACCATACCCTAATTTTGCGAACAAATTAAACTCGTTGGGTCTTAAGCTCTTGACCACTTTAGAGAAATAAAATAATTCATTTGACTTTCAACTAGTATGAAATATTTGTTGAGTACCATCCCCAACTCCAATTTTAATGGTTTTGAATTGCATGGTCGTCATATGGAATTGCCAACATGCTTGAGCTTTTAGTCATCCCTTACATATTCACTTTGATGAATCATGTAGTGCACAATAAACCATGGTTCATAATATATCACAAGACTAAACTAAAGTAAAATGATTTTAATAGACAAGTATTATGTGTATAGTTTCACAAATCCAGACATATGGAATCAAACAACAATGATACATGATAGTCTAAGAGGGGTATTTAAAAATTATGTTGCAATCCTCAAAGGCAATTACACGGTTTTTTAAAATTGATATGGTATCCATTTACATGGTGCAATAATATGAATATGAATAATATGTATTGTGATTTATATGATGTATGTTGCTAGAGGGCATGGCTCTAGCTTACCGTGGATCCCCTAACAAGTACCATTACACTAATTCACTACAAGTTAATGTATTGTCATTTATTATAATCCGAAATTACACAATATATAGTGACAACCTATCAATTTTTGTTTGCCAAAAGCACCGAATCGGTTGATTGATTTATATCATGAAACATTTATATATTCACTTAAAGTTGACCCCTAAAGTAAACAGGAGAAGCAAGATGAATACAAATGTATCCACCTTAACCCAAGGTGAACATCATAATGTGCAACCAATCAAGCAAAAACTTTGATGTTTCCTGTTTCCTCCACATGTTTAAAACGACATATATTAGATAATGGCACATAATATAGTAGTTGTTGTTTGTATATGTAGGCATCAATGAACATGTACGAAATTCACGGTTTAGGGTTTAGGGTTTAGGGTTTAAGCCATAAATGAGCAGCACGTAGGTCAAACGATGGGACGTTGTTGATCATAGTTTTAGACACAAATGTATATAGGCATCACAACATTTTCATTGCCAAACATGGAAGGTGGTTGTATGGTGGTGTAGAAATGAAGTCACTAACATGTGACGTAGTGCTCAACATTAGGTTATCCAAAAATCAATTGTAACCTTATCTTAATAGCAAGAAGAGTCCAGTGGCAGATACGATCTTGAGCAAGTTCATATATTATTTGAGACAATTCAAGAATCTATACTAATTCAAGGAACCTTTCAGGTGGTGGATGTTATGAGGACGTACATTTCCAACTTTGCAGGTTTTGCTTGCAAACATTGTTAGAGTTGAAGTGTAATTGAGGATATTAGATTGAAACATTATTTGAAAGAGTGAACAAAAAAATGCCACTCTTGGTTAGGATCCCATTCATAACTTGTCCTAACATAGATTAAACATTGCCACACTTGCATGCTTGGAATGGAGCAACTTTGTGTGCACACCTTACAAATAACATATTACCTTTTAAAGCTTTTCTCATTTGTATTAGCGCAAATTGAAAGTCGGCCAAATAGTTCAACTTTGACATCACATCTGGGTGCAAGCATAGTAAAGTGGACCAAAAAAGTGCTCCGGTATATGAAAGCCATGATTTTCTTGGTCAAACGCCTATAAGTAGTAGCAAAATGTTGTTTAAAATAGATTATTTTCCATGATGACCTCTATTGTTAAGTTAGGTACTCAAATATAGAATATCAATATGAGATCTTCAAAACCGATCATCAAAAGTGACGCGTAAAAGCAACTGACTAAATATAGTTTTGAACGTAAATTTCAGGGTTGTCTATTGTGTCGTGACGGAGGCTTATCCCGGCATAATGTCGTGCCGTCACGACACGTATCCGTCACGACATTATGCCGGATTATGCCGGATGCTGTCTTTATCCTGCCGGACTTGAATTTTACCGATTTTTTTGTGTAATTACATTACCCAATTTCGGACACGTAGGATTTACATTGTCCACGTGTGACGACATGTCAGCAAAGTAAAGGGAAAGTGGGGAAAATTCTACTAGCGCCCGTCCGCCCCCCCGTCCGCCCCCGTTCCCACCCGTCCGCCCTCGTTCCCAATCCCCGTTCCACCCCGTCCGCTCCCGTTCCCAACCTCCGTCTGCCCACGTCCCCCGCCCCGCTCCCAACTCGTCCGCTCCCCCGTCCGCCCCCCCCCCCCCGTCCGCTCCCCCCCCCTCCGTCCGCCCCCCTCTCCGCCCCCCCCGTCCGCCCCCCCGTCCGCCCCCCCCGTCCGCTCCCCCCACCTCCGTCCGCTCCACCGTCCGCCCCCCCCCCGTCCGCTCCCCCGTCCGCCCCCCCCCCGTCCGCTCCCCCGTCCGCCCCCCCCCCCCGTCCGCTCCCCCGTCCGCCCCCCCCCCCCCGTCCGCTCCCCCCCCCTCCGTCCGCTCCCCCCCCCTCCGTCCGCTCCCCCGTCCGCCCCCCCGTCCGCTCCCCCCACCTCCGTCCGCTCACCCGTCCGCTCCACCGTCCGCCCCCCCCCCCCCCCCGTCCGCTCCCCCGTCCGCCCCCCCCCCCCCCCGGTCCGCTCCCCCGTCCGCTCCCCCCCCTCCGTCCGCTCCCCCGTCCGCCCCCCCCGTCCGCCCCCCCCGTCCGCCTCCCCGTCCGCCCCCCCCGTCCGCCCCCCCCGTCCGCTCCCCCGTCCGCCCCCCCGTCCGCTCCCCCCCCTCCGTCCGCTCCCCCGTCCGCTCCCCCCCCCCTCCGTCCGCTCCCCCGTCCGCACCCCCGTCCGCTCCCACCCCTTCCGTCCGCTCCCCCGTCCGATTCGAACACTATAAATTGAGGGTGCAAGGTGCCATTTTTGCCTCCACTGACATAGTGTGTCTCAAGTCTTTTGATTCTCCTTTGAGGAGTGAGGATTGAATGCGTGAGACCCGAATGCAGAGTATACTTTGTCCAATCTAGTGTCTGTGAATTAGGGTTGCCCTCGTGGCACTCTTGAACAGGACCTAGTATGCGATCAAAGTGACTTGCTCTAACTTGTTTGTATTTGCAGGTTTTGTTGAAGTCATGCCACGCCGAAACGATGCATGGGATCATTGGTACGAGGATAAGGGGAGGGTTCCCGGTAAATCACAAAGGCAGGTTAAATGTAGGTTTTGCCCGTTCGTCATATCTTACCGAGGAGATAGAATGTTGGCCCACCTTGGTTATAGACCTCATGTAGGGGGTGCTTCTGATGTTTCCACATGTAGGATGGTACCCCCGCATATTAGGGCCTTGTTTGAACATTGCGGAGGCATTGTGCCCTTACATGTAGGCATTGTAAATGAGGACTCTCTGGTGGCAGATATTGTACCTTTGGAGCCTATTATAGCGGGCTCCGTAATTAGTGAAACAGAGCCTTTGCTTATGTCCCAAACCACTCAACATTCTGATGTTGTGATATATGGCACTCCTCCTCGTGAACTACGTCAACTCAACATAACGGAGGGGTTCAATGTGTCAACAAAACAACTCCTCGATAGAGCATGGGCAACGGCTTTTTATGAAGCTAACATTCCTTTCAACATTGTGAGACATCCTGCATTTGTTCATGCTGTGCGTGAAACTGCCCGTCATCGAATGCCAGCCTACACACCACCATCGTACAATGCCATCCGTACGAAGTTGTTAACTGATATAAAGGTTGACCTAGATAGGCAAGTGAAGGAGAAGCTGGGGAATTCCGTTGAAAAATACGGTGTTACAATATGTTGTGATGGATGGGACAACGTGCAAAACCGACCTCTCCTAAACGTTCTTCAATGTGGCACAAAGGGAGACGTTTTCTTGGGTACCATTGACACCACGGGAAATCACAAGGATCATGTCTACGTTGCTGCTCAAATTCAACCATTTGTGGAAAAGGTTGGTCGACATAATGTGGTCCAAGTTTGCACCGACAATGCCCCAGTTATGGCCTCCGCTGCTCGCGACTTGATTCGAGCAAATCCCGATCTATATTTTCAAGGATGTGCTGCACATTGCCTAGATCTCCTCTTAGAAGATTGGGGGAAGGAGGAATGGGTGAAAAAATTGGTAAAAAAATCCCGCCATATTTGTGTATTTGTTAAAAACCATCATGCTTCTCAAGCTATATTCCGGAGGTTGTCACCAAATCTCTCACTCCGCCTACCTGTAGAGACCCGTTTTGCTACGAACTTCATCATGATTGAACGTCTTCTCCAAGTACGCAATGCTTTGGAAAGAATGGTGGTTGATGAGGATTGGATCACTCTAATGCGTGATATGAGGAGGAGATCTGGCACCTCTTACATGAAGGGCTCTGTTGTGCGAAGCTTTATACGTTCTGATGGATTCTGGAACACGTGCGAAAATTTCTTGTATATGGTGATCCCGGTTGTTAAAGCTCTTCGTGTATTTGACGGCAAGGCGCCTGCAATGGGAATGGCTTGGAGGGTCATGCATGATTTACAAACCCATATTCGTGGATTCAGTAAACCTCCATTTCGCTTAAGCCCTGAGCTTGCTGCAAATGCTATGGTAACGTTTCAAAATAGATGGAGGTTGATGTTGAATGATCTACACTGGGCTGGAGCGATGTTAAATCCGCTTCTACGTGGTTGGGCCCCACTCCATGAGGATGACAATTCGAGGACAATCCTAAATCGAGTTCTTCGCAGGCTTGCTCAAGATGAGGACACTTATGTCCAAATCCTCCACCAGTACCAAGATTTTCTTGAAAATCGAGGGCCTTTTGCTGATTCTACTGACCCGAGCGTGCATGCCGCACCTCTCCATGAATGGTGGGATGCAATGGGAGGTGGAGCTAAAGCCCTCCAAACAATAGCAAGACGTATCCTTGCACAAGTATGTTCCGCATCCGCATGTGAACGCAATTGGAGCATGTACTCATACGTTCACAACAAGAGTCGCAATCGCTTGAAGCATAGTCGTGCTGAGGACCTCGTCTACATATATACCAATAGTAGGCTCATTCGACATCGGAGGGGCCCAAGACCTGCTCAATGGTACGAATTGAATGAGGTCCATTCTGACGATGACCTTGACGAAGAAGATGACAACGAAGATGACGTGGATCCAACTGATAGGGCTGGAAATGATGAAGACAACAATGTTGATGACATCGACTTTGATTTGGATGACCTCGATTCCGAGAATCATGGTTCAGAAGATGAGGATGGCAATGGTAGTGATGGAAACCTTGGGGTGTTTGAGTTTGATGAACCGGATGTCCCCCAACATAACGACGGAATGCATGACGATCATGAGGGGTCTATTGGAAGACCGCATGTTGAAACTCTCCACACTGGAGAAGGGTTTCCATCTGACCATAATGTTGCTATGGGGGCAAGTGAGAATGTGGGAATTGAAGTAGATTCCTTGCAACATCGGAGCGATTCTCTTTCATTTGGTGAAGGCGACAATGTACTACCCGTAAATGAGCCAATGCACGTTCAACATGATCCACTTCCAACCCGAGTACATTCTGAATCCATGGATGCCTCCCTCATATCCAACCATCGTATAGAAGATCCAACGCCCAATGTTCCTGAAATGCCTACAACTCGATTCCGTGCTCTTCAAAGGATTGCATCCACCTCTACGGTGCAATTGCATGCACAAGGTCAACATCGTCCTCTCACTCGAAGTATTGCCAATACTTCTAGATTGGGTGTTTCACGTGCAACTGCGGTGGGTGCTACTTTGGTTGCTATGCACAATGTTTCAAGAAATGTTACTATAGAGGCGCCACGTCGTCCTTCTGTACGACGACATGTTGTTGAGAACATACCAATTGCAATTCCACCCGCGTCTGTTTCACTTCCACACAGTCAATCCAATGGAAGAGGTGGTCTTGGAGTTGGAGGCGGAAGTACAACGGGGGATGCTTTTATAGATGGAAGTAGAGATGAAGTGCACTCAAGTCGTGGTACGGGTGGAGGGCGCCAGAGAACTACGAGAGGTGTCAAACGTACTAGGAAGAGGTATCAGGGACGATCGCTTCCGTTTACTGCTGAAGACTACAATGAAGATGAGGGTAGACCACATCTAGATGAAAATGGCATACAGGATGCAGATGGCTCCCGGCCGACCAAGAGGATAATTTTCTCACAACGTGACCGAGAGTTGCATCTTCGAAGCGCGACTCCCCAAACGGATGATGATTTCAGCACAGACGAGTCTGAAGAGGACCCAAGATGTGTCGAAGCAAATGATCCTACAGTACGGATTCGAACGTAATGGTTTTGCACAAATGTGTTCTTTCGGTGCTCCCACGTACTCCCATAATTTATTACTTCCGTCAAAATTGATACAAGTTACAACCTTAGGGCCTTCGGTAAGACATTTAGACCACAAAGCGAACGTTACGTTCGAAGTTGTATCATTTTATTATAGTAATAAAATTATTTATTGCATGTTTTTTAAAATTATTTATTGCATATTTATATAATTATATCTTTATGTGGTATTCAATATTGACTATGTAGTCAATAGTACTTTTGGTTAGACTATCATATGAATTACAAATATTCAAGTGAGTTTTTAAAAGTTTCGAATAACATTAAAACATGTGACATCCATATGCTATCTTTTACACGATCTTAGAAATGACAACTTGTCGGTAACTCCTCTTTATATTACATATTCTTTGAACATGAAATATGTTCAATGTGTACAAAGTCTTCCTCCGTTCCTATACAACTTTCTAAACATGCTACAAAAATGCCTAATCCGAATCTGAATCGAGGTCTATTGCAGCTGAAGTAGATCCTCGTCGTGCTCGTGATGATTCCCCGGCTTCCATCATTCGCGTGGTTTCACGGGTGAGATATGGACGACTTCCAGGAGACAGTGGAGTGGCATTACGTGGTCTAGGCCCCCCATTTAGCCATCTCAATACCGCATCATCCGTAACTCTATTCAAGAGTGCTTCAACTGCCTCCAACTGCGTTCTGTGTTTGTGGTACGACTGCTCTAAGTGCGCTTCAAAATGGGAATCCCGTTCCATGGGCATCTCATGTGCATCTTCTTCCAACTCATGCTCCGATATTGATAGTTCACCACTTGCATTGTAAAAAGGAGTTTGAATGCCTCTCCGTAATTGCATGGTTGTCGCATCCCAATGCCAACCAAAAGTTTGGTACAAAAATCTTTTCATGCCATGGTTTGGGGGCTTGTTGGGAAACAACTCGTCTGCAACATACAAAATTTGACGTGGATTTTGTGTCCATTCGCCATCTTTGTTATCGTTCCAAAGTTCAACCGTTGCACGATTGAATAACCAATTCCACTCAACAGAAGTCCCATCAAACTCGCAAAGGTTGAAGGGATAGTCCGTTGGCCTTACCACCCAGTCCTTAGGCATGTAATCCCGAAGGCCAAATTGGAGGTACAAACGAGGGTGGAAGGGTGATCTGCAATGGGGACATTGCCGTCTCCTGATCATTGTCACTATCAGACATTGTGGATGGAATTGGCCCCCACACGATCCAACTTGAAAGCATCCCTCTGGGCCAAATGGACTGCCGCAAATCCCACACACGGATCCGTCGAAGACCATTGGATGTGGACCCGGCCATAACAACTCACCCCTCATGCTGTATGGATATTCATGCACTTGGGTCACATCCCAATGATGATCGGAGTCGATCAGTTGCCGCCAATCCAAGCTCCCGTTAGGCAATTTCAAGTCATCCTCATCATCCCACCTACTAGGGTACATATGTTCTTGATCTGGCCATGACGTGAGCATCAAGTTCCGCAATCTATGATTGCGGTTCCATTCTCGCTGGATGCTCTCAAATTCAGCTTCATATTGACGAGCCTTGGCCATAGAAAGCAATGTCCCTGTCCTCATATTGGTTCGCTCCACGATCGCATCCAATAGAAATTTCCTCAACCTTGCATTCTGCTCCTCCAGTGCGCCAATCTTGGATTCGTGATCGACAACCACTTCATTGACCACTTGAAGTTGTTGTTGCATGTCCACCACCTCCTTTTGCAAAGCCTCCATCTTTCCTTGCATTACTTCATTCCTCGTACATACGTCCGCTGCTTGTGACTTTGCAATCATGGCCTCCTGTAAAGCTGTATCCCTCTCTGCTTCCAAAGACTGGATGTTAATTGGTGTACTACTTGAACTGCCAGCCTCCCCCATCGTAAGTGTTGCAAGTCGATTTTCCAGCTCGAGAATCCTTGCTTTATACTCACGAATTTCCTCGGCATGTTGCTGGCGCAATGCCTCCATTCTGCTCTCCATCATGTCCGCACCAAGTTGACGAGGGTTTACCTCGTTTAGGGCCTCGTTAACCACCTGGTTAACCAGCTCGTTAACCACATCGACATTTACCTCCATGCCCTCCTCATCCATATGCTCAAACGCCTCCTCGATGGCCATCTCCACGTCATTGGCTGGTCGTTTGCGAGTACGTGGTTTTTTTGGTTCCCGACCTTCTGGAATTGGTGCCCCAGGCTCATCCACTAGTTTAGGATTCTTCCTGAACCACTCCGGAACGGGAGTGTATGGAATATCCGGAACTGTGCATTTAGTGAATGCAATTCCAATACCCCCAAATTTTTGATCATGCAGAGCACCCAAACTTGACCAATCCACCCTAACTCGCAACACGTGCTCCGCATACATCATACACGCCACCGACTTTGGAATTGCACTCTTGGGCCATCTATCCAAATTGGAGATACTTCTAAGTATCGTTAGGAATCTCCATTTTGCCTCCACGTCTTCAAGCTGCGTATAGCTCGCATTGACGGCCTTGCAATGTCGCTCGTGACAATATCTTGGCCACAACCGATCAAAGTGAGGGAAGCCCACGTACTGCATTGCAGTCTTCGCTGACCACGGTTGTGGTACATTCTCCCAACCTACCCTGGCTTTTTGGGAGGGATCATCGTAAACATTCCACTCCAAATCAGCGGCCTTGCGTCCATGTCCTCTGGAACACCCAGAACTAGATCCTCCACTTGCACTTGCCATGTCTCCAGTTCCTCCACTTGCCATGTCTGAAAATTGGAGTTTCTAATTCTAATTCCACCCAAATTGGAGTTTCTAATTCTAATCTAGAACTCTACTTTTTAAAATACTAATTGCACTTCATAATAGTGCTACAAAATATCCAAGCATACACTTCAAAATAGTGTTGCTGTGGAATTAGTTCAAAAATGTCCCTAAAAATTAAAGTTCAACTATTCGGCACACCCTTCGAGCACCCCGCTACCGGCGCTCACGCAGAGGCCAGTTGACTGGGCGCGTCACAAGGAATATGCCAAATAACGGCCACGTGGATCTGCCAAAACCTGCCACAACCTGCCAAAAGTAGTGTAAAAGGATCCCAAAAAAGGGATCCTTAACTCCTCCGAGAGCCCCGCTACCCCGCACTCTGTGTTAGAGGAGGGTTGTCTGGGCGCCCAGAAGGAGTGGAGTAAGGTATGTAAGTGGTCCCCTCCACTTATATACCCCCGTCCGCCCCTCCATCCGCTCCCGCGTCCCCACCCGTTCGCACCCGTCCGCACCCGTTCCCGCCCGTCCGCCCCAGAGTCCCCCCCCGTCCGCACCCGTTCCCTCCCGTCCGCCCCCAGCGTTCCCCCCCGTCCGCACCCGTTCCCTCCCGTCCGCCCCCAGCGTTCCCCCCCGTCCGCTCCCACGCTCCCCTCCGTACGCTCCTCTCCATACGCTCCAGCGTTCCCATCCCGTCCGCTCCTCGTTCCCATCCCGTCCGCTCCTCGTTCCCACCCATCCGCTCCTTGTTCCCCACCCGTCCGCCCCGAGTTCCCTCCCGTCCGCGCCACCGTTCCCCTGCCGTCCGCTCCGCGTTCCCCTGCCGTCAGTTCCCCCCGTCCGCCCCCTGTTCCCCTCCCGTCCGCTCCATGTTCGCGGACGGGAGGGAACGCGGGGCGGACGGGTGGGGAACGCTGAGCGGACGGGTGGGAACGAGGAGCGGACGGTGGGGAACGAGGAGCGGACGGAGGGAACTCGGGGCGGACGGGTGGGGAACGCTGAGCGGACGGGTGGGAACGAGGAGCGGACGGTGGGGAACGAGGAGCGGACGGAGGGAACTCGGGGCGGACGGGTGGGGAACGCTGAGCGGACGGGTGGGAACGAGGAGCGGACGGTGGGGAACGAGGAGCGGACGGAGGGAACTCGGGGCGGACGGGTGGGGAACGCTGAGCGGACGGATGGGAACGAGGAGCGGACGGAGGGGAACGAGGCGCGGACGGAGGGAACGTGGCGCGGACGGGAGGGGAACGGGGCGGACGGGTGGGGAACGTGGACCGGACGGGGGGGAACGGATGAAAGATGGAACGATTAGCGGACGGGTGGGGAGCGCGGAGCGGACGGGAGGGAACGGGGCGGCAGGGGAACAACGTAGAATTGCGACCACATATGAATTGGACTTCATATGAATTTTTTAGAGCCAAAAAACGGACACTATAGTCACCATCTATAAATGTTAACCCTTGGGAGTGGATCAAAGTGCGATTGAGCGGCCCAACTTTGTTGAGAGTCCAAAGAAATGAACCCTAAATAGCCAATAAAATATAGTAAAGGTAGCCTTAGTTGGGCATAGTGTGAAGCCTCCAAAGGCCAAGCCCAAAAGTCCAAACTCAAAGGAGCATGCCACTTTATTACTTGCTCAAAATAACCCCTCCAATCTAACGGCCAAGATCTTGTCAATGATTGATTATTATAATGAAAAAAATGTAGGCATCGAAAAAAAAAGCAGGTGGGTTCGTTGGAAAGCTAGGAACCTAAACCCTCAAACCATGTATGGAAACACTTCTACATGAGTGTGAGAACAAATCAATGGCACATATGTGGTAGTAATTTGGAATGACGTAGGGTTTAGGGTTTAGGGGTTTAGGGTTTAGGGTTTATGAACCACTAAGGTTGAAGCACAAATTAATGATTTATTGAAGGAAAGTGCATTCGGATGGGTGACATCGGTTATGAAACCATATGAACCACTAAGGTTGAAGCACAAATTAATGATTTATTGAAGGAAAGTGCATTCGGATGGGTGACATCGCTTATGAAACCATATGAACCACTAAGGTTGAAGCACAAATTAATGATTTATTGAAGGAAAGTGCATTCGGATGGGTGACATCGGTTATGAAACCATATGAACCACTAAGGTTGAAGCACAAATTAATGATTTATTGAAGGAAAGTGCATTCGGATGGGTGACATCGGTTATGAAACCATATGAACCACTAAGGTTGAAGCACAAATTAATGATTTATTGAAGGAAAGTGCATTCGGATGGGTGACATCGGTTATGAAACCATATGAACCACTAAGGTTGAAGCACAAATTAATGATTTATTGAAGGAAAGTGCATTCGGATGGGTGACATCGGTTATGAAACCATATGAACCACTAAGGTTGAAGCACAAATTAATGATTTATTGAAGGAAAGTGCATTCGGATGGGTGACATCGGTTATGAAACCATATGAACCACTAAGGTTGAAGCACAAATTAATGATTTGTTGAAGGAAGGTGCATTCGGATGGGTGACATCGGTTATGAAACCATATGAACCACTAAGGTTGAAGCACAAATTAATGATTTGTTGAAGGAAGGTGCATTCGGATGGGTGACATCGGTTATGAAACCATATGAACCACTAAGGTTGAAGCACAAATTAATGATTTGTTGAAGGAAAGTGCATTCGGATGGGTGACATCGGTTATGAAACCATATGAACCACTAAGGTTGAAGCACAAATTAATGATTTGTTGAAGGAAGGTGCATTCGGATGGGTGACATCGGTTATGAAACCATATGAACCACTAAGGTTGAAGCACAAATTAATGATTTGTTGAAGGAAAGTGCATTCGGATGGGTGACATCGGTTATGAAACCATATGAACCACTAAGGTTGAAGCACAAATTAATGATTTGTTGAAGGAAAGTGCATTCGGATGGGTGACATCGGTTATGAAACTATATGAACCACTAAGGTTGAAGCACAAATTAATGATTTGTTGAATGAGTGGATAACTAATCAAATATGGAAAGTTCAAAGAGGTATCAAAGAGGTTTCCGATGCGGATGTCGGAAGATTTTTTCAAAAGTGTACATTTTTAACCTAACCAACTTTTTTTTTATTCCGATTGCGTTGACTTTATCTTACTAACGAGAATTGGATCCTCTACATATTGGATTACATCAATTATTGGTCATGGTCATCAAGTCCTTAGAGGTCAATATATAAGTAGATCATTGAGACTCATACATATAACGAAGGTAGAGTATCATGGATAGGATGGGAAAAGGGAGAGTCATGTTTGAGGGTGTAGAATGCGATGAGGAGATACACAATTTAGACGATCCCCATATTCCATTCAATGCAACACCCGAGCGTGAGAGAGATGAGAGAAGTGCTAGGGATCGATTTCGTGATGAGTATGTCATGACTCCCTTCTCACAATCTACACAAGCTTGGAGGATGAGGGCGGCGGAGGAACAACGACGATATGCAGACAACTTTGAGATCGATGCGGTGGAGAAGGACCACACACAATGCGTGGGTGGAGATCTAAATGATCTAATTGATTTGTGTGCGGATATCTTGGAGAAGCCCGGGGATGTGGATGTGGATGTGGATGTGGATGTGGATGTGGATGTGGATGTAGATGTGGAGGAGACTTCAATCGACATTGAAATAGTCAAGGTAGCGGGGGAATCTTCAAAGACTATGTCTATTCGTAAGAAGAGGAGAGGATTGTCGCCTCATCGGCTACCATTGAAGGAACGGATGAAAGACCGAACGATTAGCTATTTTGATTTACTTCAGCCGAATCCTCTTCCAAAAATGGAGCCTCGCTGGAAGCCAGGAGCATCTACGAGGTTGGGATGACGGAATGAAGTGGAATATTATAGTTTGCATGGTTTGTTCATGTATATGATTAATAAAGGGCATTTATAACGTTGTCGCAATAATAAAGTTATGACTTGTATAATATGTTGTACCACTTCTATGATTTATTTATTTATTTTTAATTCACCAACCGAACAGTTTCTGTTGAGATAAACAAGCACAAAGCAATATGAAACTATGCATCCACTTCTCAGTTCCAAGAGAAATTTTTTTAACCACTTTACGTTCACCCTTAGTTGATTATTGCTATTTTAGTGTACTTTATTATGTAGATGGGGGGACTATTATGTAGAGGACTTTTATTGCATATTCTTGTAGAGGACTTCATTACCTATCCATGGATACCAAGAACTCATTTTTTGGACTTCATATGAATTTTTGAGAGCCAAAAAACCGAGACTATGTCCAAACTTCCAAAAAAAAGTGATTGTGAATTATATAAATATAAATATAAGCAATTGTGAAGTATGTGTGCAATATGTGTGGAGTACAAGAAAGAACATTTAGAGATGTTTAGGATCACGTGTACAACCGATATAACTATTGCAACATTGTGCTCAACTTTAGTTAACTAGATATAACTATAGTTGACTACATTTTGTGGCATACCAAAATTAGAATAAATATAGGTAATTGCATTTTGGCAAGACATATCACGAACAACTATAGTTAACTTGAACTTAGCACATGGATGTGATAACAACGATGTGAAAGAATGATGTGGCCTCACGAGAGGCGAGAACCTTGGTTAGTCTCCCATAGACTTCTTCTCGATTATGAAGCAAAAATCCTCATGGAGTATGAACATTGCACTAAGATCCATAAATCTCATACAATATACAAGTTGTGTATGAAAAAATGATGGCTTTATTTACATCTCCAACGGTTACAAAATTGGTATGATCCAAAATTGCTGCAAAGAAAACAAAAAAAAACTATTTTGCAGTGTCATGGAAGCACATTGTCGGGTTAACCATGTTGTATGGAGGCGACTTCAACATGTTCACTACGTGTGTGATGGTTGACCTTTCCGCTGGATTGGGCTTCGTCAATGCATCCAATGCTATCTCAAACCGCATCTTCAAGCCATTTGGATCACTGTTTAGCTGAAACAACGAGGAAGTCGAATCCCTGGCATAAATCTTCTTTGCCAAAGCACCCACTGAGAAGGACTCCGAGAGAAACGTGTGCCTATGTTTCCGAGCCATCCTCACCGGAGAGGTAGATGTTCCACGCTGCCCTCGTACATGGAATAATTCTGGACCAGCACAGTTGTATTTTATGCGGTGCTTGTTCATCTCATCCACTGATTCTTTTCCATAGTTGGAGGGTGCGTCTTCATCTCCCCATGATGCCATCCCCCAATCACACACACCAATGAAAACCGTGTTCTCACGGTCTTGTGGGAAATGCAGCATGACATTGTTGGGATTAAGGTCATTTTGCAACACGTCATGCTTGTGCACTACATCCACAATGCACATTAGAGCCCATGCCAAATAAGCTCGATGCCTTCGATATACAACCAACCGTTTCCGTGCTTCAAAGTCTGCCCCAGGCATTTGAAGGATTGTGCGCTCGTGGGTTTCCGGAACTTGGTGGTCATAGACCCTCATGTTCTTCAAGGAGCCTCCATTCCACCACATCGAATAGGATTCGTATGTTTTCGGGTGGAGGTATTGTAGCTTGATTATCCCAGGATGATCTACTGGGCATGCCAATGCTTCAACCGAACGCTCCTTTCGGTTCTCCAGACTATTCGTGGCCTTCATGGTCTTCCCAGCCCACTCTATCCAGTTAGGGATGAATGATGCTCCATGAATTGTGACTCTCCGCACCACTCCGAAGGTCCCTTGGAAGATTTCCCTATCCAAGGGTTTGATCTCCACATTCCTAGGCAACCATATGACACCCTGCCGGCCCTGAGTGGCAATGTTGTCTGCCAGCTGCCTGTCAATAAAAACGGGAAGGTTGCGGGCGGATGTGCCTTTTGCTGCTATTACGCCTCTTTTCCAATTCTCTAGCTTAATGTACAGCTCGGACCTCCTCCCACCACTACTTCCCTCTCCAGGATGCATAGCCTCATATGACATCGTTGGATTGTAGATTGCTTCCACAGCTTGTTTTTCAATCCATGTGTTCCAATCGCTCATGCCCCTAGCTTCCTCAAACTCCGGTCCAGACGTGGCTTCCGTGAGAATAAGCATCAACTCGTTCCTCGCCAACTCTAAACCCTTTGTACCATCATTGAGGTATTTTTTCTCCAAATAAACCATGCTGTTACTTCTAAACCAATCCAACAACACGATCCTGCAATGATTTCGAGCCTCATCGGTCCGCGGGTCGCGTTTGCCTCTATGTTTCCTTTTCTTTGATTGCGAACCCGATGCCGCGGACCCGTCCTCCGTCCCTTCCGAAACTGCTGGGCGTTTTAATCCCCGTCTTTCAGTCTGCTCCGAACCCTGAGGTACATCACGTGCAGGGCTCTCCGGTCTTGATGTCCGCCGTGTCGGAGATTGTGGTGGCACGTTCTCCGAACGAGCCGGTGCATGTATTTCTGTGGAACTGCCTGAGCTTGGTCCCCTTCCAGTTCTCCCTCTATGTCCACTGTTTCCCCGACTCCCACGTGTTCCACGGCTTCCCCGTGTTTGGTTGCCTCCCGAATGACCAACAGCCAAGAACTCTTCGTCAAACTGAAAGGGATCTGGACGTGGTGGACGTGCTGCAGTACTTCCACTTCCAGGATCGCTTCCCGTACCCTCGGCAGTATTCGCCGATGCATTGCCTACGAGCCAAGCACGGTGCACCCTCAAATCCTCGTTCTCGTAAGGAGCAATGCCCTCCCCCTCCATCGTGATAAAAATCACGTGAGTGAGTGAATCTGAAAATGAGTCGTGATAAAAATCACGTGAATAAGTGAGTGTGAAAATCTCTCGTGATAAAAATCACGGGAGCGAGTGAATCTGAAAAAAAAATTGCGAGGGTTCCCCCACAATTTGCCCTGCCCTCCCAAACCCCTTGAGACCCGCGCGGTGATGCTGTCCTTTGGGACGCAACAAGGTCTCGGGTCCCTATGTGGTGGGAGGAGAGGAAAGTGGTAGGAACTAAAGCCTCACGGCTTTATATAGGCAACGAGGAGCCCAATCATTATGGGATCCCGGTCGGAATTAGGGTTTAGGGTACGAAAACGACGTATGGGGAACGTGGGAACTAGGGGCGGACGGAGGGAACGTGGGGGCGGACGGAGGGAACGAGGAGCAAACGGGTGGGGAACGCGATAGGGAACTCGGGCGGACGGGAGGGAACGAGGCGCGGACGGGAGGGGAACGGGCGGACGGAGGGAACGTGGAGCGGACGTAGGGGAACTCCGAGCGGACGGGGGGAACGCGGGGCGGACGGGGGGAACGCGGGGCGGACGGGGGGAACGCGGGGCGGACGGGAGGGAACGGGTGCGGACAGGATGGGAACGGGGTACGGACGACGGGGAACGTGTGGCGGACGGAGGGAACGTGGAGCGGACGTGAGGGAACGCGTGCGGACGGGAGAGGAACGTGGGGCGGACGGGAGGGAACGAGGAGCGGACGGTGGGGAACGTGTGGCGGACGGAGGGTAGCGGACGGGAGGGAACGCGGGGCGGACGGGTGGGACGGGTGGGACGCCCCACCCCCCCCCTCTCCCGTCCGCTCCACCCCCGTCCGTCCGCCCCACCCCCCCTCCCCCGTCCGCTCCACCCCCCCGTCCGTCCGCTCCACCCCCGTCCGTCCGCCCCACCCCCCCCCCTCTCCCGTCCGCTCCACCCCCCTCCCCCGTCCGCTCCATCCCCCTCCTCCGTCCGCCCCTCCCCTCCTCCGTCCGCCCCACCCCCCCCCTCTCCCGTCCGCTCCACCCCCGTCCGTCCGCCCCACCCCCCCTCCCCCGTCCGCTCCACACCCCCGTCCGTCCGCTCCACCCCCATCCACCGTCCGCACCACCCCCCCGTCCGTCCGCTCCACCCCCCTTCCCCGTCCGCACCACCCCCCTTCCCCGTCCGCCCCACACCCTCCTTAGTAATATTTTATTACTTTGATTTTAACACAATGATAAACACAATGGCAAAATGGTCTACGTGGCAGGGGAAATATGCACATCCACGTCGACGTTTTCTGCCACATAGGACGCCACCTTGGCAAGAAGGTAAGTATTTTACCCACCCTAGTCGGCTCCCCCTATGTTGACCCTACGTGGACCCTATTGTGTCGTGACGGAGGGGTCCGTCACGACACGACACGTCGTGACGGCACGACACCGTCACAACGGCGGGATAGACAACCCTGCATAAGTTTTATATCCGTTGCCAAACACAATGGAAATTTTTTTATTGCATGTGAGCCACTCAAACCGCTCACGGTTTATGACCAAATTCGTTAAATTGAGATTTTTTATAGTCTCAATTTAATGCTTAATTTTATATATTTTATTAATTTCTTGATTGAATCTATATTTGTAAGTGATTTTTTGACTATATATGGGAAGATTATCCTCGAGTCGAGGATAGTATATAATTAGAAAGTCCAAAAAATATGAAAATTATCTCTACACAATTGTTGAAATTGTAGGCAAAAATTCTCAAAATTCTGATATTCTCAAAATAATGAATTTAGTCATGTTTGAATTAAGGCTCACTGCCTACAAAAACAAACAAGTTAGTTAATAGGAATAGTCAATATATAAGTTGTTACTACATTTTGAAACATCCGCCTGTGGATGCAAGTTGTCTAAGACACTGACATTAGGTCTGGACCAACCCGGGTTCGAATCTGGTTGGTTACATTGACTGGTGTTATCCCAAGTTGAGCTAGTGGTAAAGCATGAATAATCTATAGGCGGATATAGAGAAGATGTTACTACGCGCGTGTGCGTAGAACCTTCTCAATTATATTATTTTTTGAAATAATTTATGATTTATCCGCGTCAATTAACCAAACCGCTCACGGTTGGATTAAGGAAATTAATGGTCATCCACCGGAGTTGTTGCAATGTTTTGTAATTTTTTCAATGTCATTTTTGGTTTATGATTAGAGCTCCAATGCACATTTATTTGAGACAAAGAATTTAATATTGAATTTAGAATACACAAAAACTATAAATACAAAAATGAATGGATTCAAAAAAAATAAAAATCAATGAATCAATGGATTTGAGACCTCACCTATTGACGTCATTCATGGCATCCAAAAGAACGCTAGTCGTATCCTTTGCATCAAAACATATACAATCCACACTATAATGTCAATTCTCCTCATTAGCATGAACATTATCTATGTGATGCGTCCATGCTGTAACTCGGTGGTAACCCTCTGATACCTAAAACATTTTACCTTTAAAAATCTTAAGATCATCATCTTGAGAAATGAATTATTCAAAAATATCATTCGCTTGTTGTCATTGTGGATCCCAAGAACTTGACTTGTCATCTGTTACAAATAAATTCTCCCCACGATCGTTGATAATGGAAACATACAAGACACGATTACCCTCTCTATATCCATTGAAAAACTCATTCTCCAACAATTGAACATCAAATTCTAGAATTGGCCTAACCAAAGGTAGTGGCTCCAAGCAGCATATAAGACTAGATAAACAAGATTTTGAGAGGGTCGAATTCGGAAGTTATTGATGATGGAATTAAAATATGTTTTCTCCAACTTCTTCTTTGAGACTTCTTCAATGTCAGCGTCCGCCAAAACGTCATCCTACATGTTGACAACCAAATCAGAGTCTATGATAAATGAAAAAAAATTATGCCACAAAATAACTATCCATTGTACAACAAATTGTTAACTACATATTCATAATGAATTTCACATCAAAACAAAAATTAGTTTACAAGATGAAATTTACTTGGCATTCATAGTTCAATACAAAAATTAATGAAGACCACCTAATAGACATAACAATCAATATTTTGATAGTACACAAACATACATAAAGACATTCGAAAACATAAGAAGCGAGACTATGGTGTTCACATGAATTTAGTACATCTAATATTTTCTTTCAATGAAAGGTTAGGCATAATAATTTTGATACCAAAACTCTTATTCCATAATTTATAAAAAAAATGTGGAACAGGGCTTTCGGTACCGAACCCCTATTCCAAAACTTTCTTTCTAAGAAAGTAAAGATGTGAAATAAGGGTTTCAGTACCGAAACCTCTATTCCATAACTTTCTTGCAAAGAGAGCAAAAGGTGGAATAGGGGTTTTGGTACCGAAACCCTTATTCCAGAAATTTGTTTCAAAAAGAGCAAAGGTCTGGAATAGGGGTTTCGGTACCGAAACCCTTATTCCAGACCTTTGCTCTCTTTTAAACAAATTTCCGGAATAAGGGTTTTGGTACCAAAACCCCTCTTCCATAAATTTGTTTCAAAGAGGACAAAGGTATGGAATAGGGGTTTCAGTACCGAAACTCTTATTCCAAAAATTTGTTTCTCTTTGAACAAAGGTCTGGAATAGGGGTTTCGGTACCGAAACCCTTATTCCAGAAATTTGTTTCTCTTTGAACAAAGGTCTGGAATACGGGTTTCGGTACCGAAACCCTTATTCCAGTACCGAAACCCTTATTCCAGACATTTGTTCAAAGAGAACAAATGTGTGGAATAAATGACCAAATTCGTTACATAGGAACACTACATATGGGAAGATTATCCTCGAGACGAGGATAGTCTATAATCAGAAAGTGAAAAAAAAATGAAAGAGAACAAAGGTGTGGAAAAGGGGTTTCGGTACCGAAACCCTTATTCCAGAATTTTGTTCAAAGAGAGCAAAGGTGTGGAATAGGGGTTTCAATACCCAAACCCTTATTCCAGAAGAAAAAAAATTAATTAATTAATTAATTTTTTCCAGAATAGGGGTTTCGGTACCGAAACCCCTATTCCACACCTTTGCTCTCTTTGAACAAAATTCTGGAATAGGGGTTTCGGTACCGAATCCCCTTTTCCACACCTTTGTTATCTTTTATTATTTTTTGACTTTCTAATTATAGACTATCCTCGACTCGAGGATAATCTTCCCATATGTAGTGTTCCCATGTAACGAATTTGGTCATTTATTCCACACATTTGTTCTCTTTGAACAAATGTCTGGAATAAGGGTTTCGGTACCGAAACCCCTTTTTCAACCCTTTCTTTCAAAGGTTTTGTTTCCATTCAACAGTCATTCGATGATGTCGTTGCTGTTGCACATATATTCCTACATATATTGATCTTCATGGAAAGGGCTGGAAGAGGGGTTTCAGGACCGAAACTTTTAATCCAGAAAATAATAATAATAATAATAATATAATAATAATTTATTTAAAAAATAAACAAATAAATGAAATATCTGGAATAAGGGTTTCGGTACCGAAACCCCTATTCCAGACCCGTGAATGAGGTTGGAGACAAAGAGAAAGATGAGAATAGTAGCGAAGATCGAGAGAAATGAATGATGAAGGGAAAAAATGTTTTCGATAAAAAGGGTTGGAATAGGGGTTTCGGTACCGAAACCCCTATTCCAGCCTTTTACATGAAGAACTAATGATGTGGGAAAAAATGGCCTAGTAGCAATCGCATCGTGAAATGAGTGATGAACGAAAATAATTTTTTTGGAAGAAAGGGCTGGAATAGGGGTTTTGGTACCGAAACCCCTATTCCAGCCCTTTACATGAAGAACTAATGATATGGGGAAAAATGGCCCAGTAGCATTGCAATGAAGGTATGCGCAACAACACCGAATGGGCCGGTTCAACTGCTCTCCCTTTTTATGTGGATAATATTATCCCTCTTTGATCCATTCTTGTTTGTAAGGTTTGTCGTTCACCACCTGTGTACATTGCTCTGTGTTACGCTTGCATCTTATATACCCATTCCAGATCTGTTGAGATGTCCAGGGCTTGTATTCATCTTGGTGTACATGATCACCCTGTGTCCAATGGTACATGCCGCAAATCTTTGGATATAGCATACCAATGAGTTGCGAATGAAGCATTGAAAACTCCCACTGTAAAAAATTTGGCCATAATAATGGCTGCGAGCAAACAATTCCTGGCCGATTACCTTCTTAAATCTCCACAATTGGCGAAGACCATCACTTGGTCAATTCATCCTTGGAGGTGGTCATGGACAAATTCAGTACCCTTGCATCCCCGAATTGTTGTGACTTTGTATCTGGATCAAAGCGCTTCATGCGTAGTGGGATGGAAACTATGGATAGTATTATGGCCCTTAAAGACCATTATGACCAAATTCGTTATTTTGAGACAATATCAGAATTTTGAGATTTTTTGCCTACAATTTCAACAATTGTTTAGAGACAATTTTCATATTTTTTGGACTTTCTAATTATATACTATCCTCGACTCAAGGATAATCTTCCCATATATAGTCAAAAAATCACTTACAAATATAGATTCAATCAAGAAATTAATGAAAAACATAAAATTAAGCATTAAATTGAGACAATGAAAAGTCTCAATTTAACGAATTTGGTCATCATTATGCTTTTAAATTTATTCATAGCAGTGGGTTTCCAGGTCAATCCAAGGACAAAATGTTCATCTTCAAGATGTCCGTAAACCTCCCAGGCAGTGGTGGTGAGCTTGTAAAAATGATGCAAGTCAGTGGGGACATGGAGAACTCATGGATTATGTTTGACCATGTCAAACGTTTGAAGGATTGGACAACAATGGTTTGTCATATGTCCGACAGTCGATATTGTAAAGTATTAATCATTACGTGTTGCGACATGTAATCTGAAGATGGTATAGCACAAACTCTCTTTTGGAAAAATTTGAATGTTGTAATGGCCGAGAATGGTGTGACAAATGTAAACTTCAAAGGGTTCATGGCAAATAGTGTCCAAGCTAATTGGAATGTAGTGAGGATGGTTTACGGGGATAGCGATCCAAGTCTTCCCATGGTCAACCGTAAACGTACATATTTTTTTTCCATTGGTCTACGATCTTGGATAAGGTGACACAAAAGTTTATCAAACCATCATTACAATTTCAACACAAGCAAATATGTAAGGATTACAAGGACGCCACAACAATGGATGATACCGAGATATGAGCCCAAAATGGTTGCTCATATTTGTTTTATGTTTAGGATCTACTTAGAATTGCAATTGGAGTGTTATTGAAACAATCAAAAGTATAAAAAGAGTGAGGCTTAGTGTGGATTTAGGTTTAGGCCTTAAGCCATTTTATGTGATTAAGTAGAAGATTAGTGGCATTAGGGAGTGTTTTGATTAGAGGAGTAGTGTTTGATGAGGCAAGGGGAAGGGCCTTGGGTTTAAATGTTTGAATTAGAACATGCTCTTGTTGGTTTAGAGGGTGAGGAGTTAGTGGATAGGATAAGGTCCTACTAAGTAGAAAAAACTTTAAAGGGTTGTGGTTGGATGCCCTCTCCTCCCCTTCTCTCCTATCCTCTTTCTCTCCTTCTCTCATATATCTTCTCTCTCTCTCTCTCCCTCCCCCGTTTGAATTAGGATCTATGTTGTTGGTTTAAGAGTTGAAGGCTTAAAGGATAGGATGAGAGCCTACAAAGTAGGAGAGGATCGAGGGGCTTATCTTGAGCTTTGAGGGGTGCTCACCCCTTCCCTCCCCCTATATATTCCTCTCTCTCACCTTCTTCACTCACTTGTGTTCCTATTCACTCTCTCTTTCCTTCGTGCTCCTTTGGCACCCCTTCCCTCCCCTTATATATTCCTCTCTCTCACCTTCTTCACTCACTTGTGTTCATATTCACTCTCTCTTTCCTTTGTGCTCCTTGGCACCCCATGTGTTATAAGTGTGGGTGTGTGGGAAGCAAGAGAGGGGCACATGTGTGTGCAAGGTTTCAAGGTGAAGAGCCAAGGTCAATTAGTCTTGAAGTTAGCTTTGCATTGTTAGATGTAGTGTTAGATTAAAAGCATTTAGAAACAAGTGCATAGCTCTAATATTTAGATTTCTAGAAATTAGACTTCTAGTGTTGGGAATTATAGTATTTAGACTTATAGTACTTACTCTTATAGTATTTACTCTCATAGTATTTAGACTTGCGATATTTAGATTCATAGTTGCATTAAGGTGTAAACTTGGAAAGTTGTTGTGAGGGACTTGTGGAAGAGGAGGCGATGATAAGTTATATAAGTGTTTTTCAACACTTGTATTAAAGACTTATGTGCCTCATGGAATCAACAAGCCATAGCCTCAGCGAGGTGTCATGCACTAGTGAAGAATCGTCAGCCAGAACCAAGTTTGCAAGAGGGAAATCTTTGAGGGCATGCGTGGCAAAGGCGGTGGGGTGGACTCTTGAGAAAGCCAAGGATGTACCTATGCAAGAGAGTCACACTAATAAAATGTCATGACTTGAAGTAAGTTGTAAGTCCATCAAGGTAGAACGTACATTCCATGTTACTACAAGTTTTTATGTTACACATGTGATCTCCAAACCCATGACCCGGACTAGGACGCTTAAGGGTGGTGGGTTTGGCCTCACACGAGACTAAGTACCATGTGATTCGTTCTTGGTGGTTGTCGTCAGGGGCTACCACCGAAAAAAGCATCATTGGCCTTGTTGAATGATTGGGACTTTGGCACTTCCGTTACATACAATGGGGCAGGCATATGTTATTTGTAAGTGCATACATATTTACATTATTCAATGTCATTCAACTTTTTCAATGTATTTATATTCTTATATATCAATGTCATGTTTTTTTTAACCCTATACTTGTATGTTATTCATAGGATATAACAATAGAAGAACGTGTGGAAATGCCTACATGAAACCTTGTAGAGATTGTACACAACAAATGGCTCCAACAGTCCGGCAACAAAATGACATGCTTATATGAAGCTATAGTAGATGATATGATTTGTGTTTTCATGCAAATCGTGAATTATCGGACATGGTTGAAAGGGGGGTCCGATGGTAAGGGTCCTGATTCGGCATCCTTAAAACTCAAAGCAACTGCAAAATGTGGAGATCCAAAATTGTTGGCTGATGCCATGAAGTCGTTCCCAGGTGCAGAAGGTGTAAATACTAGAGATTGTGCATCGAAAGGGTCTGAGCTATTTGGATCCACCAAACGAAAATTCGACTTGCCCCCAGGTGTTGATTGTGATTCTCATCGACCCGATAAAGTGGACTATTTCATTCCTCACCCCAATACCCGGGCAACTCGTCAACGTATAGAGAAATTGTT